>BLBF01000016.1:21581781-21630469 GCA_015471245.1 Laticauda colubrina
AGGATAGGATAGGATAGGATAGGATAGGATAGGATAGGATAGGATAGATGGAATGGAATGGAATGGAATGGAATGGAATATAATTCTTTATTAGCCAAATATGACACACAAGGAATTTGTCTTGGTGCAAATGCTCTCAGAGAACATAAAAAAAAAAGATTCCTTTATCAAGAGTCAAGAATCATCAGGTACAACACTGAATAATAGTCATAGGGTACAATAAGAAATCAAATCATACTAGGAAACAGCCAATAAAAATCATAAGGATACAAGCAACAAAGTTACAGTCATACAGTCCGAAGTGGGAGGGGATGGGTGAAGGAAAGGATGGGAGGATTAATAGTAGTAGTAATGGTATCTTTTTAGGTAATCTTAAAATTCTCTTTTAAGAAGAGACTAGATAGCCATTTGTCTAAAATGGTATAGGGCCATGATGGCTTAACCTATGTCATGTGTGCCACAAGTGGCACGCAGAGCCATTTGTGCTGGCACACGAGTTGCAGGCAAACTTACTTCACTGTGCAAGCGCTCGTCTCACTGGTGATTTTTCAGCTGGTTTGAGGCTTTTTTCGGCCTCCCAGAGGTTTGGGAAAAGCCTCTGCAAGGCTTTTCATGACAAATAATAGGCCCAATTCACCACTTCTTGTAATACCGGAAGTGACGAAACAGGCCTATTATTCATCCTGAAAAGCCTTTCAGAGGCTTTCCCCAAGCCTCTGGGAGGCCGAAAAAGGCCTCAAACCAGCTGAAAAATCAGCCGTGAGGCGCCGTGCAGGTAAGGGGGGAACATGGTGGGATAGCACGCACATGCCCAGGAGGCTTGGGGGGCACACATTGCATTCTGGGTGCTGGCACATAACTGCGTATGCACTGGTGCATGCACAATTTTTAGCATGAGAGCCCAAAAAGTTTAGTCATCACTGGTATAGGGGTCTCCTGCTTGAGCAGGCATTTGGAAGACCTTCAAGCTCCCTTCCAACTCTGTTGTTCTGTATCCCATTCTCAATAATCCACATTCGACTCCCAGTTCTCTGACAAACATAGTTTTCCTCCTTGCTGTAATATCTACCACAAAGCAGAAATGTAATGTAATGGATGAGCTTCTTCTATCATTATACCTCCAAGCTAGCCATGACCCCTTGATATCCTTCTGTCTGCACGCTGCAATTAAAAGGCATCAGAGCTTTGCCAAACAACAACAGGCAGCAGTTCTGCTATGATGTCAGCCCACTGTTTTTTAAACATTTAGCGATGATTAAATTTTGAACAGAATTGTTTTGCAGGTTTGCAGTAAAATGGTGCCTTTTTTGAGGAGAAGACAGCAATCCTAATTACACAGTATGCCAAACAATAGCAAGCTTTCCAAAGTCTTGTCCTTCATACCCATATATTAAGCTGCATTTCTTCTTCCCTTTGCTCATTAACACCATTATCACAGAGTCAGAAAGCTGCTCTGGAGAACCTGTTCTTCAGCTGGGAATTATATGTTCTGTCTGACTGCAAGGTTAAGCACAATTAATTGTAGCCAGGCTTGGCTCCTGAACATTTAAAAATGTGGGCCATGATACATTTGGGAATATCTAGGATCAGTTGCATGTAAATCTTTGATCCTTGATAATTCCTCCCTTTTTACCACCAAAAACTCCCCCTTCCCCCACCACCCCCGGAAAGTAATATCAGAATCAGTGGTAGGGAAATCACAAGGGAGAAAGAGGGGAAGAGAGCAGAACAGAAATGATAGTTGAATTTAGGAACAACTAATGCTAAATGTTGGCTTAATGGACTTTTTCAGTTCTCTGCATTTGAATTAGCTTTATATCAACAAAGAGGCAGGACTGGGGAGTATCATTCCATATATTTAAGGTCTAGCCTTAAATAATAATTTAAAAATTGAACCACAGCTTGGAAAAAAATAAGGAAGCCATATAAGTTTAGTTGTTTTGACGCACATCTCGTATTTATGTAACTCTGTATCTTTAAATGGAGTTTATTTATTTGTATTATTAAATTTATGTGCCACCCACCTCACTGTTCATTTATATACATTTTTATTTACTTAGAAAAAGAGATAAGTTAAATATTTAGGAGTTTGGTTGTTTACTTGATTTCTTTTAGTTTAATATAGGCGGGGGGGGGGGGTTCAACCTTTGCTAGCATTTCTTTTTATTTTAGGTTTTATCACTTTTATTTAATTTAGTGGTTTACTTTTTAAAATTTTATCTTTATATGTGTACATGCAAAATAGTTTAGATATCTATACTAAAATACACTATGATTATAAAATTATTATTATAAAATTGTGACATAGTTATATTATTATGCTGTTCAGTGATGGGATTCAAAAAATTTTACCACCAGTTCTGTGGGCATGCTTGGTGGGCATGGCAGGGGAAGGATACTGTAAAATCTCCAGTCCGAGGTGGTATTGGCTGGTTCTCTGAACTACTCAAAGTTTCCACTGCCGGTTCTCCAAAACTGGTCAGAACCTGCTGAATAACACATCTGATGGTGTTGGTTTTTAGCTAGCACTGTCTTGTTTCAGAGATATTTCCTTACTTAAACAGAGAAATGGAATGACCAAGGAATGTGAGTGACTTTTGACTTCCTGCCATTGGACCATTGCTGATCAGTCTCTGATGGCTGATGTTGGGTCTCCAGAATCACCAATCACAGTACAGTGGCACAGCAGCATGGTAGCACTAACGCACTGAAGAGGCCACCAATTTGTCAAATTTCAATCCCAAAAGAATGGTGGGTCCTGGTTTTTGGATGTATTCCATGAGTTTGCCCATTTGAGGTAATCTTGGTTCAAAAACTGTTGTCCTGTAATTGGACCCAGTTTTAGGTTACAAACAGACACAAGATTTTTAGTAATGTATAGTAGATAGTTAACTTTTAATTTTTTGAAATTTAAACATAAAGGGAAAAATCATAATTAAAAAGTATCAAAGATACAAACTACTTGAGCTCAATCCATATCTAATTAGTTCTGAATCCCAAGTAACTGCTATGAAATGACTTCATCCTTGGTGTGATTGCATTTTGCCAGCCCCTGAGACATACCATTATTACAAATGCAAAATAACTCTGAGATGTGATGTTACACTTTAAAACTCACCACGGTCAACATTTGAAAATGTGTCTTCCTTTACAAACCTCAAGTAAAATGATGGATATATTCATGAGCACATCTTGACTCAAAGAGTGTATTTTAAAAAATATTTGCACTTTTTAAATGTTTAAGTGCTAAAAGAAAAAAAATACTAGAACTGAAAAACATTGTTATCTCTATACATTTCAGAACAATGTCAAAGAAATTCTACACACACACAAACATATATAGACATATATCAGAGAGAGGGGGGAGAGGGAGGGATATATTTTTATTTGAGGCATATAGTAAAGAGGATTCATCCAAATTACCATTTTGCTTCCTGTATTCCCAACAATCCATTCCAGGAATTATCCTACTTTTTGGTGCCTGAAGATTGTCTCAAGATGCCTGAAGGTTGAATCACTGCAACTGGACTAATTTTGTTGTGGTTAATTTGAGAGAGTTTCACTGCCCATCCAGGCAGCTTCCTCAGTCAGGCAAGACAGTTAGGCAGAGAGTCTAATTCAACCTTCAGACATCTTCAAACAACCTTCTGACAATTCTACCTGGATGATTGAGAAACTTCATCAACAATTTTTGGGTGAATTTTGGCTGAAATGTTTTCTGGATTGATTTTGGGCCAAACCACAAACCAAGCATTAACACACATATTTACATATATACTTGCAAACAGAGTTATCACTGTAGCAATAAAAATTAGCTGCACTGGTACTTACACCTGGAAAGTATGAAACAAATTTATTTCCACACTAATTTGGAAAGTTGTTCCTGTAATTTGTCACTAGTAGATGCTCTGTTTAGTTCCTTAAACCTTATGTTTACATCTCTGGAAAAAAAAATGTAGAGTGTGTCACACTTGTTCTTTAATATGATGTAAAATGCAAAGGGCAAAGAACAGAAGAAATTCAGATAATTCAAGTCAGACCAGAGAGCTAAAGCAAAGCAAAGTCAAATTTAAACTAGCAACAAGATTCCTAATGCAACAGAGACCTCCAGATGGGTATCAGCAATTGCAGCCAAGCTGCTTCCCAGGATTTATTGTTGCTGGGGGTTGGGGGAGAGCGAGAAAGACTGCTCCAACCAAGTTTGGGGGAAAAAAATGTCACGTAGCACATGTCTCACATGGAGAAGATGAAATGGGGGAAGAGGAGGGGGCTTGGGGAAAGTAGAAGGGTTAGGAAAACCCAGCAGCACAAGCTCAGTTGCAGCTGGCCAATGCAAGGAGAAGAAAACCGCCGAGTCAGCAGGTACAGTTCAGATACAGTGGGAAACTCCACAAGTTGCCAAATGATTTCCTGCTTGTTCAAAGACCCTAGAGAAATTTGGAAGGGGGTTGGGGCTCTATGCAGCTGTTCACAGAGCTGCCTGGAACCCTCCAAGACATAGGCCTTGGCTTAACCCTCCACCAAGGATGTGTAGCTTTCATTTGCAAAGCCTGCAGGGGTTTAATAGACAAGGCAAAATGTTGGCTATCAGTGTATCCCAACTTGTATTATACAGAGTCCTGGTCTTTGTACCAAACAGGAATAAAAACACAGAGAGTGTGCTTTTCTTTACATACCAGTGGCTTTGAGTGACTCCTTCTCCAATCCATGGAGGGCAGGTATCAAAAATATCAGGATGCTGGTCATAATTGCACAATGCTGGACTGACTGCCTTATTTTTTGACAAGCATTTTGAAATGCAACACCGCTAAAAAGGTTGGCGCCTCAATTGCACAGCACCATTTTCTTGACTTTTTTGATCCTTTCCTGCAGATATTCCTGCAGATACTTTGCTATCTACAATGCTGTACAATAGATAAGTTAAAATATACAACCTATGCCTTACAGGCTGGTTGGTTGGCTGGTTTTCACAGTGGAGTTGCAAGAAAGACGCAAAATGCATGAGTGAGAAACACAAAATGTATTAGTGAGAAAATCACAGTATCCTTGGCTAACTACAAGGATGCTAGACATAACACAATGTGCTTTATGATGTCAGAATGCAAGGTCTATGCTTCCAAGCTGCATCATGACATTGCACACTAGTATGATGTCAAGACATCTATGAACCAGGATGGTGGCAGCTTTGCTAGGTTCACCCATTCCCCTCTTGTTTTTAGTCTTTGTTCTGAAACCCAACTACAATAACAAGTAACTCTGTAAGTAAATGTACTGCTAACAAAAGGAAGGAGAAACACAATGCTGGAAGGTTAAATTCACAAGCCAGTGTTCCTTAACCCAATATCCTTGAGATGTGCATGGATTTGTAATCCCAGGATGCCTGGTGAGCATATTTGTTGGGGATCCTGGAAGTTGTAGTCCTAACATATTTGAGACTTGGTTGGGGAAGGTTGTTCCAAGATTCTGATTCCAATACCTGGCAGCGAGGTATTTTGAATATGTCCTAAAAGTAGTAGGTTGACTTTTAGGATTGGTTTCATACTGTGTAGACTTTGTGAATGTTTGTATATCCAGACTTGATGCTATCTAACTATTCAAAACACACAGCATGTTGTACAGTTACAAAATACCAATTAAAACAATCCAAAACAGCATGAGGCTATTAAGATAAACAACCTCAAAAGTAAAAGAGAGCAAAAAAATATTCCACATAAAATTTTGGCTGAAACTCAGGGACTTTTATGGTCTTTGTAGGCTGACTTACAGAGCTGAAATCACAGACACGCAGCCAGGAACACCCATCCAATTCAGCAGTTTTTCATCTTTTAAAAGGAAACTAAATAAGTGGAAATACTGGCTGGCTGATGTAAAGCAAAATTCCAGCTCTTGGTGGTATATTTACTTGCAAAAAATGCCTCTGAGTCTCGTCAAGGCCCAAAAGGCATTCTTAAAACAGGAAGGGGGGAAGCAATTTGGCCATAATCCAGGGCTTTTATATGAAAGGGTGCCCAACTATAGGGGAGATATAGGAGATAGAGATTAGCAAGGACCCTCCTTGGAGGCTTGAAGGAGTGGTGAGGATAATTCTCATCAGTTTGTAATCAAGTACTTATTGGGTATCTGGTGGCTTGATGTACCTCGTATGGCAGCCATTTTGTGAAAAAGACATGCCTCCCCCTCATGACAGTCATCTTATAGGAAACCTAAACAAACCCTTTCAAGCTTCCTCCATGTGTCCATTAATCCAAAGAGCTGCCTACCTCCTTATCTAAAGGAACTAGAGGTTACGTAAGATATATAGATTCTTGAACCACATCTAAGAATAGTTGAACCATCAGTTCAGGTAGTCTTTAACTTACAAACAGTTGCTTAATAACTGTTGGACGTGACAGTGGACTTCAGAGCTATTTATGACCCATTTTCAGAATTACAATTGCTGTGCACACACACACACACACACAAACTTGCAATTACTTGAATACATTTGGGGCACTTGCCAACTGGCTTGCCTTTATGGCAAATTTGCAGCATCGCACAAACACGTGACTGCAATTTATGAGAGTTTTGCCTGGTTTCCAGTGTTTATTTCTAGTTTCCTGCAAAAAAGGAAAATGCTTATTGAGAGAAATGGATTCATTTAATGACCATCATGTTCACTTAGCAACTGGAGTGCTTGCTTAATGGCCATTGTAAAAAAATGGTTGTAACTTGAAATCCACTCAGATGATGTCTCAACCTACAACCGCAATGACCTATGACCGCAATTCCAGGCTCCACTGCAGTCATAAGTCGAGGACCACTTGCATTGCAGAAAGAGGAAAAGAGAGGAAGAAAAGAAACGAGAAAGACGTAGTAGTCACTGAATGGTTTCCATCTGTTCACATTCTGGTTCTGCAAGTTTGCATAGGAAAATTGGGGTGGGGGGGGAAAGGAGGTTGTCTTAGTAGACTAAACTTTCCGTCTTCTCTCTCTATAATCCCCTCCCTGTCAGCACAATCAAACTTTTAGATTCAGGGCTGGCAGTTAGCCAGATGCACAATTCTACACCCCTTGCTGCTACATGACCTACTGGAAAAAAGATAACCCAGAGAACAGCATCCTGCCAGAGTCCTCAAGAGACATTTCTAATAAAGAATTAGTGGAAGCTCAGAAATAAAGGCACTTGGGTTAGAGAAAACCACACCTTCTTTACTGCAGATCTTCATTTTTCTCCCATCTATTATTCCAGAGGTCTCCAAACTTGGCAACTTTAAGACTTTTTGACTTCAACTCCCAGAATTCTCCAGCCAGCTAAGTCCAAGTTTTAAAGTTGCCTTAAAGTTTTAAAGTCTTAAAGTTGCCAAGTTTGGGGCCCCCTGCATTATTCATTTGATGTTTCTACCATAGAGCAACAGAGTGCTAAAATCTTTCAGGATAGTGTGCGTGGCAAAGGCTTCTAGGTCAGATTGCAACTATTTCAACAGAGCTTGTTAATCCAGGAGTTCACCTCTTCTTCCCATTCCCCTCCTATGAATATCTTTTAGCTTGTAGCTTTGGCCAACAAGGAAGTGTATCTTACTTCAAGGCACCTCTATTTCCTCCCTTAACAAAGGCAGGTCAGAAGCCTGCTTCTCCACCCTTTCAGATCATGCCAAACTGAATGTTCCTAGGGCTGCTTCCTGATTCATATCAGCCACTCTACAGCCTGTCGTCCATTCAATCAAGATCTGAAGCTCTGGGCCTGATGAGCCACTGGGGGTTGCAATACCATCGAGATAAGAAAAGAGAACCAAAGATTTCTCCCAGAATGAAATGGTAGATTTCTGGACTCGCCTCAGTGAAGGGAAGTCAGCTATTTAAGCAGAGCTCTATACAAAGACATTGGTGTTTTGGTTTTTTTTAAACATCCACAAAATAATTTATTTTGGTGATTCTTCCAAATCCTTTACAATTTATTCTTTAAGAACTTAATTGAAGGAGATAAGATTTTGAGAAGAAATAGCACCGTTTTCAGTGATTATGTTTTGTTTTGCTGATTGGAATATTTTTAAAAAATCTTCACATAAAACAAGATATGCACAAAGAAAGAATAAGTTTTTCTATGTGGAATATTTCTGTTGTTTTTTTCTGGGTGAGTCCTGTACATAGGAATAATTTTAGGGAGCATGCAGGGAACATATCCTTCCTGGTATTTCAAAGTTTCCCCTTTGTGTCCACCAACATTTGGCTAATGTTGGTGGTACCTGCAGGATTAAACCAGCAAATAGGCACAGGGTTAAAAAAATCATCTCTGTTTCCTATGGGCAAACAATAGATACAAACTCAAAGTAAACCGCTCCAAACTTGATTGCAGAAAATATGATTTCAGCAACAGTGGTCAATGCCTAGAATTCACTCCCTGACTCTGTTGTTACATCCTCAAACCCCCCAAATTTTAACTTTAAGGTGTCTACCGTGGGCCTCACTCCATTCCTAAGAGGTCTGTAAGGGGGTGTGCATAAGCTCACCAGCGTCCCTACCATCCCTGTCCTACTGTTCCCATTTATCCATTTATTCATGCTCATTATGTATATACTTATTTGTCAGTTCATATCTTGAAGCTATGAGAATGAGAGTACCACAAGCAGGTTATTGTTCTCTTCTGTGTCCTCATGAGTTGCATTCACCTGACGTTTAGTCCAAATCTGAGATAGCTATGAATCATCCTTAGCATACTGGAGATAACTTCACTGACCACCTGAATCATGGTGCACCCAGGTTGACCTCTAGGGCAGGATTTCTTGACTGTGTCAACTTTAAGATGTGTGGACTTCAATTTCCAAAATTTCCAGCCAGCTTTTAGTCACCAGTTCAGCATGTCTTTTAGGTTTTTATAGGGGAGAGGCAAGGGGGACAAATCCCACCCTCTATTTTCTAGGAATTTACTGTATTAGTTATTGTTCAACACAGGCACTTCACTGGAATAGTGCTAAATCTGTGCCAGGTGGAATGCCAATGAACTTAACAGATGATCGGGCTCCTTTTGAACTCATCCCACAAAAGTATTTGTTCCAAAACAGAGGGAATTGGGATACATGGCTCAATTTGCTGGTCTAGACATCTGTCAAAGCCTGCTTCTTACCCATCCCCCCAGCACATTTTAAGGTAAGTGATTACTGGTGATATTTGGTGAAAGAAGAGGGAGCAACTGGAGCAATTTATAAACTTCTGCATTTAACATGCACACCATAAATAAGAACCCTACCATTTGTTGGCATTGTCCCTGATGGTTCAAAAAATGTGGGGAGCTGTAAATTGGTATATGTCACTGTGGTTTTCTGTTGGTTCAAAGAGTGATAGAGACCATTTTAGTTTCAGTTGCAAAGGAAGAACACAATCTCTGTCCTACTTTGGAAAGAATGGAATATGGTAGTAATAATCCTTGTCCCTCACTTATATTTCAATTTTGTTCTTCTTCCTCAGCTTGGTAATTCTTGATCTTTGTCACATCATATTATTTTGCAAACAAAAGTTAGAATATTATACAATGACCATAACCTAAGTGCCATGATTGTTTCAACCAGAGGTTTATTTCTTGTTCCAAATAAAAGCATTTGTTAACCATCTATCGGTCTCTACTGAGTGATTCGCTATTTTCCATTATGTTCCGGGAAATAGTTATATACTCCAGAATAGCTTCTTGCTCTACTTTCTATGCAATATCTATAGCAAATAATATATCACAAAACATGAACTTCCCACCATTGTGTAGGATTGGACTTGAACTTTCCAATATCTGGTCAGACTTGAGATGTGTCTTCCTACAATGATGTTCCAAGTATCTTTGCTGCTGCTTCATCTCCTTGAATACTCTAGTGCAATATGATCAAGACTCCTAACCAACCTCTTATTCCAGTGTGAAACTGAGTTTTAACTCAATCCCACTCTGAAACTAATTGGATCAATAAGGCACTTAGGGAAAATTGATGCAATAGACTCCACTGTGGAGGAAACTCATTCTGTGAAGCTCCATAGAAATCAAAGAGATCAGTCCATGATTAGAAGCTAAATTTAATCCTCTTCACTTTCAGATCTTTTTGTGTCTGTCTTCAAACATCAATCAGGTAGAGAATGGTATCAAACTCATGATGTCACGGTCAGAGGTGGCATTCAGCAGGTTCTGACCAGTTCTGGAGAACTGGTAGTGGAAATTTTCAGTAGTTCGGAGAACTGGCAAACTCCACCTCTGACCTCATCTCTTCTCTGCCTCCTGAGTCCCAGCTGATTGGCTGGGTCTTGTTTTGTTGCCCTGCACAGGAAAACGGAGTTGGAAAGCAGGTTAGTGGGGTGGGGACAGAATGGAGATTTTACAGTATTTTACAGTCCACCAAGCTATGCTCATCAAATCATGCCACTCCCACCAAGCCATGCCATGCCCACTAAGCCACGCCCACAGAACCAGTAGTAACAAAATTTGAGTCCCACCACTGGTCACGGTGGCATCACATGACATATCGGGACTTTTTTCCCCTTCGCTAAACTGGGCATGGGTGTGGACGGTGCATGATGCATCCGGCCCATAGGCCATGAGTTTGACAGATCTGAGATACAGGGTGTGATTCCTTATGCATGTTGGGCTCTCAGTAAATTGGGTCAGGTCCAGAGGTGGTATTCAGCATGTTCTGATGAGTTCATCATGTTCTGATGCTACCGGACAACCGGTAGCAGAAATTTGGAGTAATTTGGAGAACTGGCAAATATCACCTCTGACAGGAGATTTTACAGTATCCTGCAGTCAGGAAAACTGGTGCCTGGGAAGCAAACTTTTTTTGAACCAAAAGGAAAAACGAATGCTAGGACGAGATTCGGGGTGAAATTTCATACTTAAAAATGGTGTTGCTTGCTGTTTTAAAAAATTGAGCCGTTTTGGTGCCCCAGGGAAGAAAACACCAGTCTGGAGAACTGGTACTGAGGGGGGGGGAAATATTTTTTCAATGCAAATGCAAAGACAGACACCAGGACAATGTTTGGGATGTAATTCCATGCTTAAAAATGGTGTTGCTTGCTTTTTTTAAAAAAATCGACCTTTTTTGATGCCTCAAGAAGAAAACACACGCCACACCCACCAAGCCATGCCCACTGTACCAGTAATTAAAAAAATTGAATCCCACCACTGATCAGTTCGATAGTTCATGGTCATGAACTCTTGGGTCGCTTTAGACTTCTCGTCCAGGAAAAGTAGGTTGAAATTCTCCAGAACCACCAGTTTCAGGAAACTCCACCACTACTCCACTACTACTCAGCAATTAGGCTGAGCCAGGGATTTTGCTATGCAAGAGAGGGAGCTGACAAACTCCTCTTTCAGGCTAACCTACCAGCCAGTCTATTTTTGGATAAAAGTTTCACAGTATTTCAGAAGAAGGCTGATTGATTAGCAGCTAAACAGGTCATTCCAAGACCCACCTACAATTGCACAAGTCCACTCCACACTTCTTCGGGAGAGTGATTCATATGCATATTGTTTCCTCCTGTAATATACACCTGGTATATATTTTTTCCTCTAGAAGAAAAAGGAAATGAAATGGCTTGTGTTTGATGAAGGCAGAGGGAAGGGGGAAATTAATAAATAAAAAAGACTCAAGGAAACCAGTTTGTGTAATTGGTTCATTAAACAACATTTTATTCTATTTCTTTGACCTTTGGGGAAAGAGCACCCTAAAAATGGTTCATGTACAACCATTTTGTCTTCAACTTATTTAAACTCAATTGGCCAAAGGATACAAGGAAAATATGTGTGGTAATGTAAGTAATTTGGACAATGTTGACACAAAGGAAATCAGCCCAAGGGGGGGGGGGTAGTTTGTGGTCACAAAGGATGAGACACACTGTCATGGCACAGTAACAATTTTTGTATTTTTCATCACCCTAAAAAAACCCAGAGTGGAAAGCACAGAAGGAACAACAGATGCTTAAAGATATTATGGAATCTTCTCCTGGAGTTAAGAGAGAGGAAGCTAAATATCTTTTACTATTTGTACAGACAGTCTTGACTTACAACTATTTGTTTAGTGATCATTCAATTACAATGACACTGAAAAAGGTAACTTATGACTGTTTTACACATGATTGTTGCAG
Organism: Laticauda colubrina; assembly: GCA_015471245.1. Lineage (NCBI taxonomy): Eukaryota > Metazoa > Chordata > Lepidosauria > Squamata > Elapidae > Laticauda > Laticauda colubrina. Next base: position 21,593,875 of record BLBF01000016.1, read on the forward strand.
CATCGCCATTGTCATATGACTTTATTTTTTAAAATAACAATTTTATTAGTTTATAATGTAGCCAAAAAGCAAATACAAAAACAAATAGGGAAGGAAAAGGGTAAGACAACAGTGGGGAAGAAAAGGGGAAAAAGAAAGAAAAGGCATTGATTTCCAACTCCCTTCGGTGTAGTAGAATAAGGCATTCATATCCAACCTCATCTTTTTACTTTTACATAATAGTTTAAACTAGCCCTTTTTATAACTACAAATCTATCCAACTGGTAAAACCCAAAATCAAAATTTTATTTTTTGGCCAATGTTGTTACTAATTTAACAACTGGGGTGGTTTACTTATAAAGGCCCGGTCCTACTGCACTTACGGATGCAAAGAGGATGTAAAACATTAAAAAAAGCTTGCCATCCGTGTTTGCATACGTGTTTCATACGCTCTATCCATCGAGCATCCGTCCACTGCGATTTCATCTGCGCAAGTTTTGAGCTGCACAAAACTTTGTGAACGGATGAACTTTCCGCCATGTACGATGTAAATCTGTGACATATGAGCAACAAACATTCTATGTCCGTTTATCATCCGTTAAACGTCCGCTGTATCCTCTCTGCATCCTCGCAACTCACATCCACTGCAGCTGAAAACGGAAAGAGGGAGGAAAGAAAAGGTACATGGAACATCTATACATTGTTAGTAGCACGGAAATAGAAAGGATGAGCAGTGAACGGTTTGTATCCGATATACATCCGCGCTGCATCCCCTTTCTTTCCTTTAGGCGTATGTGATGCATTCGCTTCATCCGCTATGCGTCCGCTTTGCCATTATCCCCTGTAACCCCTTCAAAGTTCTCATCCCCTTCCATCCGCTTTCATCCACTAGGCTTCCGATGAACATCTGTTTAACATCCCCGCTACAAACTACCCACGTCCGTTTTTTTCCGTTCTTTTCTGTTCTGTTTATGCAAATTTTCACCACTTTTTGGAGTGGATGACAAGGGATGGAGCCACCCGTGAAATTTTGCTCATCAGCTGTGTCCTTTATGCATACGTTTTGCGTCTGTCAGCCAGTGGGACTGGGCCTTATTAACAACAGTGGCAAGAAAAGTCACAAAATACAGCAATAACAACTGTCTCCTAACAACTGTATTGCTTAGTAGTGAAAATTTTGGCTCAATTGTGGTTGTGAGTCGGACGACCCATATTGCCCTCATACGATACTTGAGGGTTGCACAGAGGTAAGTTGTTCGAGTGAAGGCTCTCCCCATGAGTCATTCATGAACTCTTCATTTATATGAAGTGCTACAAAATCTTTCAGGATAATGTCCAGAATGTCTATATAATCTATAAGTGGGTAATGGATTGTAAATTCTTTAGGCTAGGCTCTAATCTCACTGCCAGAATTTCAGAATATAAGCAAGTAACCTCTCCAATCCACTTAAAAGCCTCCAAAAGAGAGCACACTTATTCCAGTGGGTCATTCATAGCATTGTGAAGGATTGTTAGCATCGATATATTCCATTTTATGTTCACCTGAAGCTCACTGTAATGTAAACCCATTAGCTCTTACCCCCTTCAGATATCAAGATTGTTTAATTCATTATTATTATTAGTTTTTGCTTTCCGGTAAGGGGTATAACTTCGGAAAAAACATCATCCACTTTTGCTCTTAAAAATGCCATCTAAATTTCTTTCTCCATTTCGTTTTATTTCCTCACACAGCCATCATTCAGTTGCTTGATATTTATTATTTTTTTGCAGGTGTAAATGTGTGACTTATAATGCTACTTCTCTTGTATTTGTTCTACTTACAGGTATCCCTAAACTTACGACCATTCACTTAATGATAGTTGAAAGTTATACAGTAAAGGCACTAAAATGGGACTTGTGACCAATCCTCAAAATTATGACTGCCACATCACCACTGAGGTCAGATGATTAAAATTTGCTACCTTCTCAATTAGCTTCTGACAGTCAATGGGGAACCCATATGTGCTTAATGGCCATGGTGAAAATGGTCATAAAATTGGGTCTGGTCACATGATGACTTGCTTAATCACATCAATTAGAGAACAAAATTTTGGTCCCAATTGTGATCATAATTTGAGGACTACTTATAATGACATCCTTCCACTGCTACATTCCAATTTGGGGAATCATCCTGTCAAACTTCAGCGACTTCTATCATATTCAATTTCCAACAGGGATCAGCTCATCTTTTTTCCAACTGTATTGCATCAGAGTATCAATATCTCTCAACTGTTTTCCTGGAAAATTTCTAGGTATCTGCATATCCTCTTAGTTTCTCTTACAGTAAAGGTTGATTTTCTTCCAGGTTGAGTCTGCAATCTATCTCCCTGATGAGCTAATTGGCTGCAGGAAATACTCCAGAAATAAAAATATTTCTGGGTCTAGGAAAGGGTATTTGTCCCATTTGTTCATAGTGTGTACATATGTGTGTGTGTGTGTGTGTGTGTGTGTGTGTGTGTGTGTGTATGAGTGAGTGGAGGTTAGAATAGATTCTTGCATTCCCATCTCTGCCGTTTGTTTCACAAGCTCTCGAAGCAAATGAAAGGTAGGTGTGAACTTAGCTGGTGGTTCAAGAATGAACTTTTTTCCATCATCACTTCTGTAACCATCATTTAACTTTAGAACTATCTTATAGTCCTCTTATCATTTATACACATAGAAACACTCAAACCAGGTCCATTATCTTCCCCTTCAGGGTTTCAGTCAGACAAAACACATTCACAAGACCTGGAAGTATTATTCATTTCCATGCAAACTAGTGAATATGAGTCACGATCCATGAACTTGACAAGTCTCAATAATCTGTTTATCACATCCAGGATCTATACCCTGGGGAGAGCCATCATATCTGATAGCAACCTTTGATATCCCTGGAAGAAACTCAAAAATTAATACACCTAATTTTGTCCTTGGAAGGTTGAAAGTCTTGTCTATATATTCTGGAATCCCGTGAGACACAATGCACTGCTTCTCTCCACATAATTTTTAACATGAAATGCCAATCATCAGCTCCATAGGTAGCTTGTAGGTTCCATCACCTCTGAAATATATATATATATATTTTATTCCGTGGCAGTATTAACCATTAGCTTGGTTGGAAACATGAGAGCAATCTTCTATGATGGGAATCACCTCCCCAACTATGTGCAGAGTTACAATTTGTTGTCTCTGGAATTTCTGAATTCATGGTATCATTAAGAATGCTAAAATATTAGGAGACATTGTGGTTGAAATGATATCGGGGAAGAGTATTCTTCATTAGGTAATCTGACAGCCATTTTCAGCATCCAGCAAAGCAGCTTTTCATAAAGAGAGCTTCTAATGTTTATGTTATTTGGATCAGCAGAACATTCAGTTTCTATGGATTCTTGTAAATAAGCTTTGCCTATTGTGGAGTCCAGAAATATATTCATTACTAAAAACAAGCACCAATTCAGTTTAAGGGCAGCTGCTGGGATGACCCCATCATGGCATTTGGTGGAATGACTCCTTTGCTTGTATGGTGACACAAAGACTAAGAACAAACTTTCATGTTATAAATCTTTATTTATAGATGTACAATTATATAATTAAGAAATACAGCCTTCTTCAATATCTTTCAAGACCTATGCTTTTTATTGCACGTTGTTCATTCATCCCCAGCTATCTACTTTAGAAAATCAAAAATATCTGATTTTGTTATGGCCTGGGGCTCCTGTTACCATCTCACAAGCTGGTAATTTTGCACTGTGCAGCTAGACAAGTGATCCTACAAAATGGCCGGAGGGATCACTGAATGCTAATCAGGAGGGCTGAGGTTTTGAGTCACGATATGTTCTCCGGGGATGAAAGCATCTTCTTGGCGTCGCAGACAAATGGAGTGGATTTGTCCATCAAGATGGCCGCTTATGACAGGAAAAAGGGAACCCAGCAACTCAGTTCAAATCAAGATCCATTTGTCGATGCCAAAGAAATGACACAATTATTAGACCACCCCAATCCATCAACTCTCATTTGGTACTTGAACAATTCTGAACAGGTCTTTAGATGGGTGTTCACCAACCAAATAATATAAAGGTTTATGGACAAAACTAACAGCAATGTAAATAAGGTTCCAGTGTGAAGTAATTCATAGTAATGCTACTTCCTTGGCATAACTAAGCCATTTCTTAACCTATTATTACCCTGATCCTGAAGGCTGATTTGCTTTGATGGTAGGAGTTGAGCCATGCCTGCAAAAGGAATCTTTTTTGACTAAGGAAAACACAAAACCTCTTGCAGGGGTGGAAGTATCTTCAGATTACTGCTAATTCAAGATGATGAGGCTTATTGGAAATATTGGAACTAGTTCCAAAATATTGGAACTAGGAGCATTAACAGTTAACTCTAGTGAATGGCTCAGCTCTTTGAAGTAACTTCTCTTAAGGCTCTTCTGATAGCATTGTATGGAGTTAAAAAGATTTTTAAAAAGTCTGGCATTATGTAGCATTTTTTTCAAAGTTGGACTTCACAGCCCAGTCAAGTAATAAGAATTATTCTTTGCCTCTTTTGGTGGCTTAAATAACGGAAAGTAGCAAAAGCTTGTTGGACAGAGATGGCCTTCTTTCCTGAGGAAAGGGACATCAGAGTCCCGTTCTCCTGAGGAAGATTCTCATCAGAGTCTATGAGCATTGTTGCTACATAGCCTTTCCTGACTCTAGAGAAGGGGTTATCCACATTTGGCAACTTTAAGACTTGTGGACCTCAATTCCCAGAATTCCGCAACCAGTGTGGGGAATTCTGGGTGTTGAAGTCCACAAGTCTTAAAGTTGCCAACCATAGACACCCCTGCTCTATAGAGTCTCACCAAATGGAAAAGTACACTAGCTACTACGCATCACTACTTGGCAGGCCATGCCAGCGCACAGCAGATCCCTGGAATGAAATCAGCTACAACATTTTGTCAAAGAAAAACTATTTTGTAGAGTAAGAGGAAATCCGATTGGGGAGCAGGGGAAAAAACAGAAAAGGATATCACTTCGGGGGAAGAAACAATAGCACACCTCTGGGTAGCAAAATGAGCCCTGATTGGAAGGCAAAAAATGAAAAGTTTGCAAAATCTAACCCCCCCTTCCCCCAAAAAAGTTCACATAGCAAAAGCCATCCTGGTGAACTGAAGATCATTTTGAGACAATTTGTTCTCCGTTTATTAGGAAGAACAAGTCATTGAGCAAAAGCCGCCATATGTTGCAAGTCCGAAACTAGGCCAAAACGTGTCCGTAGAAAATATATCTATTGGGCTCAGTATTTCACATTTAAAAAAGGAAACAGTTTCAGGGTTTGTGAATTTACTTTTTTTTTCTTTCCCAGAAAGTCCAAGCCATTATAAAATATAAAACATTTCTATTGTCAGATAAGATAGCCATTGATAGAAAATAGGACATTGGGCCAGAAAAGGGAACGAGGGCCCAGGCAGGGAAAAAGAAGCTGGAATTCAGAGATAGTAAATTATGAAGTTCAGCAAAAAAGAAAAGAGAAAAGAAAAAAAAATGGAAATAATTTAATTCTATCCCTGCATGGTTTAGAAGTACAACATATTTACAATGGTGAGTTAAATTCTAAAGAATGTCTTTTAAAATAAATTTTAATTTCTAGCTCTTCCAGTTCCTCCCTTGCTCTCTGAAGTGACTAGTGCAATTGCAGAACTTTCTCCACTGCTCCTGATTTTTCTGCAGATCTTGAAAGGAAACCAAAGCAACTCAACAACTGTTCTTGGGGGGAGGGGATCCTTTGGAGGAAGGGAGAGGGAGGGAGGGAGAGAAAGAAAAATAAGACCAGCCGTCTTTTCCCTCCTTGTCTTAAGAGATGTTCAAGTCTAATGCTGGACAGATAAAGAGAGGAGAGGGCAGTTGTGCGTTGTTAATACTCCAATGCCATTTTAATTTAAGGACTGATTCTTTAAATAGAAAGTCTGTCTCCTTGGCTCAGTGCACTTCCCCCAAAGTCTTCAGGCATTTGGAGAGTCTGAGGAGAAAAACAGCAGAAGCATCATTTGTCTCTAGTCCATTATAAAGGTGACAGGACTGGCATTTACATTAAAGAACAGACTGACAGAACTGGAAATGTTCATTTAGAAGCCAATTCTTATTCCTTTTTTTTTTTTTGGTCTTTAAATATTGAAATAAAATGCATAATGGGGCATTTGCAGGGTAAGATTAAAAAACAAACAAAAAAGAGAAGCTGGCGTGACTACATTGACTGAAGCCAGATGCGTTGAATGCCTACAAAAACTGGAGCCCCTTCAATCACACAGTTGGATTTCTTGCCTCCATCTTTTATAATATTATCATTAAACATAACATTTAAAAAAACATTGAATGTGGTGGAATCATTTTGACATGACTTTTGGTCATCATTTTAGTATAATGTGATATAATATAGATCTTATATACATTTGTGTGTGTATATGTATGTATGTGTTTGTGTGTGTATGTATATACAAATACATATATGTATGCTGTTCAGCTTCCTTTGGGTATTATCCCACGTCATTATGGGATGACGTAGGATAATACCCGAAGGAAGCTGAACAGAATACATGTAAGTACCCGCGAAAACTTAAAAAAACAAATACATACATACATATATATATATATATGTGTGTGTGTGTGTGTGTGTGCTGTTCAGCTTGCTTCGGGTATTATTCCACGTCATTGTAGTGCTTTTAAAGTTGTAGCAATGTTTCAGCAGAATCTCATCTGCCATCATCAGGCTTCTGTATTGAGTTCTTATTGAGACGAACTCAAATAGAAAGATCTCCACACCACAAGCCAGGCAAACACCTGGGCACAAACAGACTCCCCCTGATACCTCCAGCTCAAACACCTCCCCACCAGGCACCCAGATGAAACCTGGCTTCCTAATAGATGATAACCATCCTTTCACGCGAAGCCAAGCTGCACTGAAAGCCTCCAACACAGGAACAGAGTGTTGCCAGCCAATCAAAGCCACAAAACAGACAGAAGAAACAAGAAACACCAATCAAGCAAACTCCAAGACCAATAAACACAGACCAAGACTCCCAACCAATCAGAATGAAGAAAAAAACCATCCTGGAACAACAGTAGGCTAGCCTCAAATTTAAAACTAACGGCTGTGATAGCCTGACCCACATACGAACTCAATACAGAAGCCTGATGATGGCAGATGAGATTCTGCTGAAAGGTTGCTACAACTTTAAAAGCACTACAATGACGTGGGATAATACCCAAAGGAAGCTGAACTGCATGCATATATATATATATATATATATATATATACACACACACACACACATACATACATACATACATACATGTATATACACACACACACATATGGATCTTTGGTTATTCGGGTTTTCTCCCGCGTAGAATTGGAAGTATCTAGGCAACGTTTCAATGAAGTCTCATTCATCATCTTCAGGCTTGTTTCTTCAGCTCTGTGCTTCTCAGAGTAACATATACACATATACATACACAGAGTAACACACACACATATATATATACATATATATATATACACACACACATATATATACATATATATGTTTTTTTTATTTTTTAAGCTTTCGCGGGTACTTACATGTGTGCTGTTTAGCTTCCTTCGGGTATTATCCCATGTCATTGTAGTGCTGTTAAAGTTGTAGCAACATTACAGAAGCCTGATGATGGCAGATGGGATTCTGCTGAAACATTGCTACAACTTTAACAGCACTACAGTGACGTGGGATAATACCCGAAGGAAGCTAAACAGCATACATACATACATACATACATACATACATACATACATATATATATACACACACACACACACACACACATATATACATATATATTTATTCATCCTTAATTATATCCTCTGACATTCTTAGTATTATTTTAGTTTCATAGTCACAGATATCCTCTTGATAGCCGCTTTCCATCTTTTTTTCCATCCTTTTTTTCTGTCCCCACCAATGATAAAATCTATTCCAAATTATATAATATTCCAATTCATCCTTATTTTTCATCTCTAGGGTTAGCCTATCCATTTCAGCACATATCAGAAATTTATTTATTACTTTGTCTTCACTAGGGATTTCTTTCTCCTTCCACTTCTGGGAAAATACCATTCTTGCCGCAGTGATGACGTGTATTATCAAATATAACTCTTCCTATATGGCTTTCTGCCATCTTGACTATTTTTCTCTCCTTTTATGGGTTTCCCTGAAAAGGAACACTGGTCAATGAAGACTATCACTGTAGACAAATGTGAGTATTTAGTATTTGCTCTGCAGAAGGTTTCTCAGGTGTTCTTCAAATATTTCTCCCTTTATTCCCAAACATATATCAACATTCAGAACATTGTTCTTAGGAACAAAAGTCTTAAACAAAAAGCCACAGTGCCTTACCTATAGCAGCCTCAGATATCTAGGATGCCTTAAATAGAAGTCTGTTAAGCCTCTCTAACATTTATAAAAAATGACTAAAATCTTTTGCTCACCAAGGAAGCATAGCTATGGCTGGGATGGTTTGCTTGAAATTCAAGTCAAACCTGTTCCAGAAGGAAGGGGGGGGAGGGTATGTGTGTGTGTGTGTATGTGTGTGTGTTTAGCATGGAACACCATTATGTCAAATAGAGTTGCAATCTAACTCTTTCTGTTCCATTTTCTCACTCAACATAAAACACATGCCATAGGAAGAAAAAGAGCTAAAAGTTGTGTGACTAGAAGTCAGTTAAGTTTTCAGCCAGGTTACACCTGATCAATGATCATTAATCTAGCCCAGCTCCAGTTGGGAGGGAGGGCAGAGCCCTGGAAGATTCTAATGCAACTGTCATTCATGCTGCTAAAATCTTGTGGGCTATCTCTTACAGCAAGGGTCTTCAAACTTGGCAACTGTAAGGCTTGTAGACTTCAACTCCCAGAATTCCTGAGCTAACATGACTGGAAGAGGAATTCTGGGAGTTGAAATCCACAAGTCTTAAAGTCGCCAAGTTTGGAGATCTCTGGGCTAAACCAAAGCACCCAATCCATTAATGCACTTAACCACCATCTTAATCCCATTAGCTAGTGGGATTAACATCCTAGAGAGACTTTCCATTTGAAGCTTCCAAAACTTTAAGTTTCAGAATTCCAGTTCTGGAACCCGCTCCCCCAAATAATTGCTTCTGGGGTAGAAAATACAGTTCAATGATGTGCATGTTTGGAATAAAATAGGAGGCATATCTTAACTATGGTTTTGGGGTTTTTTTGCCTTCTCAGTTGTGTGAACGTGAGTTTGGTTTAGAGTTTGTTGCTGGAGTAATCAGTTGACTCTTAGATTCCAATGTACTGTATTATTTTTGCAGTGCTTAAAATTATTTTTTATATTTTGATCAGTGAGGCCTATATGAAATGTTTGAAGATTGTTTCAATTTTAGAAATATTCACATTAATAAGGTGACATAATATCTATGGATTTGTTAAGCAATCATCCCAAAACTTCTGTTCATTGTGTAATGTTGCTTTGTGGAGAACTGACCCATATTAAAATGGAATACAAGAAACAAGACAAAGAAGGGTGGTGACAAAGACAACAGTTTTAGGTGATAAACAATTCTAATTGGAAAGTTACAGAAGCATCACTATCCTAAATCAGTGGCTGTGTATTTTGCACAAGTTTTTGTTTTCTTTTAAAGGCATTTAATCAGGGCTAAATATAACAGATGTTCTCATCTCTTTGAAGCTGTTGAGTATTATTTCAATGCTTACAATTTTATGGCCAACCATCATGATCAGTAGGAAATTCTCACTATGAGGGACAAATCAGTGTGGTTTTTTTTTGTAAATTCCTGCATTGATACTAACTCTTAAAATGAACTAGAGTGTCATCTTCCAAATGTCCAATGCCTGAGATATTATGACTAAATTGGTTTGACTTGAAGAGTAAGGCAAGTTGGCTAAGCACACATTGGTGAAGTGATTTAATTGCTTAAATAATTTTGAAGAATCACAGGAGCCTTTAAGCCACCTGTGAACTCAGTTTGCAGGTAGCATTTTAACACTACCACAACAATCCATAGCTGACTGCACAACTTGATTCTTGATACTCTACCTTTAGTTGAAGCCACTGCTGCTGAAAAGTTTTATCAGTGAGTGCTTTTAAGATGTTCCCCAACCATTGTGCAACAGGCCCATCAGTTTCCCAATAATTATTTCTGCACCGAAATTAACATTGCTCTTGAGAAACAGAAGAGACCCTTCCCCCAGTAGTGTTTGCAGAGAGGGGGAGGCCACTCAAAATCAGCAAGATGGCAGACAAAGCAAGTCCTGCTCCTTTGATACCTGTGGACAATGCATGTAGAAAAGGGATGGGCCTTGCACCATAATCCTCCATCTGCCACCTTGCTCATTTTGACAACTGCCCACCAACCAGAGATACTGCTGACAATAGGGAAAGTGCAACTATTTAACTTAAGCTAAAGGGCTTGGCAAAGAGATGAAGACAAGAGCACATGAGCATCAAGAGGGACCAGACAGCATATAGGAAGTCACGTTTTGGGTTGGTTGGTATGCAATTTGATTTTTTTTTTTTGTCTTAACATAACAGGCAAATGGGGTCAGTGAGTTTTAAAAAATGGGTTTTGGGTAATAAATTGCTGAAACTATGATTCATGTTGGCTTTCAAGCGAAATCTATGGCTTAGCATAATGCGTAAATGGGAGCATTTTGTTTATTCCCAATTTGTTTGTCAACCCTGAAGCTGACCTGGTTGCAGCCATTTTGAGGCTTTGGTGCTGCCACAACTGGAACTATGGGAAATGGAGGGGGGGAAGTAGAGATAGCTGGGGTGCTGCAGCCCAAATAAAATGCTTTTCTCTTGGGAACCAAGCATATTCCCATCAGGTGTCCAGAAGAAGGGAGTTGGAATCATCTAGCAACTGGACTGTATCCTGATTGGACCATGTGACTGTTTGGAGAAAGTGAAAGAACTTTTAATTAGGTGAAAACTATAGGAACATTTAGAATTGGTTTTCACCAGCTCATGCTAATATGACATGTCCAATCTCTGAGGGATATAACTGCTTTGGAGTTTTGATTGCTATGGGTGTGTTACTTGGAACCCTGAAATTAAACTGACTTTAAATGTACCCAAACTGAACATGAAACTAATTCAGAGAGATGCATAGGAAATGTTGCAAAGAATGGAGAGGATGATGTAAGAATGACCAAAGAGGTATATTTTTTTGTCTGCAAGCCTAACACTTGCTTATTTGGCGAACTATGCTAAAACTAACCATGATTTAGCACAAAACAAGTAAGTAGCTTTGGATTCTAAATGATGCTGGAAAATGAGCATTCCTAAACCAAACCTCCCAGGTCTCAGAAATAGAAATTGCCAGCTCTTACTTAGGTCTCTAGGGACTGTTTCTGCCACAGCTATCCATGCATTGATGCTTGAACTTCAGACAGCCTGGTACAGCTGGGTGTGCCCATCTTCTGTGCTCTCTGATACAGATCTGAATCACCAAAATAACGGGCCCGGTAAAGTAAGCCTTCCTCTGTAAAAGAAGAAAGCCAAATAATCAAAGTAACAATCCAGGGAGCTTTGCAAATTTTTAGTTTGTATTGCATTTCTGATCTACTTTTGTGGATTTCACTGGAGAGAGTATACAGTTACCTCATTTTGTCACCTGCCATCCTCAGCAGGGAGCTGCAAAAAGGAGTTGTCAAAAATATTTATTCACTGCTTAAACCCTGCCCCGGATGTTGTAGTTACAGGTTGGCTTAAGCAGAATTTTTAAAGGAGGTTGAGTGCAAAGATGGAAAGCTTGGGAACTATTGTTCCATTTGGATATTTTAAACTCTAAGTTCAGGGAAACAGGACAATAGAATTAGTGCAGATTGTAATGATCAATAGGGTTGTATAAAGCAATTGAAAGGAATGCTTTGCAAGACATGCTAGCACAAGTCAAACATCCTTCCCCTCAGCATAAATACATTATATCCTCTGGAAAGCTCATGCGGCTCTTTGCAGGGTCTGTTTGTACATATGGGCACACATAAATCACACACGAGCTACAACAGCTAAATTGTCAAATGCACCTCACTTATAAAGGGGGCTTCATTTTAACTATCAATAACCTCTTTCCAACATCTTTGTCAGGCCCAATCTACAGGAATGGGATATAAATATAATAAAGAAGCAAGTGATAATACAGAATTTCTTGAGATGCAGTTTACAATGCCTTGATTTTGCATATCTCTTTGTCCAATGTCTTAAAAGCTGAGCTACTCACTCTGCTGTTTTTCTTTCCAACAGTTATTTCTGAGGTTTGCAATATAATCATCTTCCACGCTCCTCTCTACATTTTTAAGATTCGTGCCTGTGTATTCTTCTGCAAAGCTGTCACCTACATAGTAAGACACTTTCAAATGCTCAGTCATTCGTTTAAATACATGGCCCACCGACCTGGAGGAAAAAAGAGGACAAAAGCAACGGTCAAAATTGCACACCTCACATGCAAAGGAACATTTGTTTGGATAAGGAGACCAAAGACCCAATACCAGCCAATCCCACCCAAAAGCAAACTCTGCTACCCAAATCTTCCTTTATCCTCTGCCATGCTGCTCTTGCAAGAACAGAGTGGTTGTCAGGCCCTTTGGTGTGGATTGTCCACAGGCAGAAACAATGTAAAGCTTAAAAACAGGTTGTTTCTAGCTACTTCATGGGAAGGGAAAAATTAACAAGGGAAGGAGGAGCCTAATAGAAGATATTAAATGAACATAAGCCTTTGTATAAGAATAATGAATGTGATTTGGAATAGAGGAAGGGATCTGCCTCAACAATCTCTCCATTATCTCAATGGTTTGTTCCTGAAAATCCCGTTTTGTCACCTCTTTCCAATGTCCTTGACCACTACTAACATCCCACAGACCTTCTGCAACCTCTTCAATTTAGGCCAGGGGTCTTCAAACTTGGCAGCTTTAAGACTTGTGGATTTCAACTCCCAGAATTCCTCCTCCAGTCATGGTAGCTCAGGAATTCTGGGAGTTCAAGTCCATAAGCCTTACAGTTGCCAAGTTTGATTTAAGGCCTTTGGCCTGCAAGTTAAAGCATGTCACCACTAACAAAAGGTCTGAATTAACCTGCTGCAGATGCTCCCAACGAGACATATTTCTGATACAACCAATTGGTTTCCCTACAGCTGAAGCAACAAGGGGCACTTTTGTCTCTTATGTCAGGGACCCTGAAAGAAACAACTTGTGCTAACTTGAAAAGAGATGGAGCTCTTCCTTATTACTTTGGAAAGAGAAAAAAAGAAACCTGATCCTCTCTTTGCTACAGGGCTACATAAAATAATCTTTTAAGAGAAGACTTTTTCCTCTTACTGAAAGTATTCCGTCATTCTCATGTTTCAGAATGTCTACAGGCCTTTCTCTAAGTTTCTCAGCACTTGAGGTGAGGAATTCGTTGCTCTTGAAAGCTGCACCTATGTTTAGTAAAGACTTTTATTTTAATGCCTTCAAGACTATGTATAAACCCTTGCAACAGAAATGATAATCTAATCAGGCTTTGCAAATCACTAATTGCTTTGTCTTAAATCTGTCCCCATCCGTCTCCCCCAGTTTTTGGGCCATGCAAATTATTCATTCTGTTTCAGATCAAAAGCCATGTTTTTATGCAAAGCTAGAGCCAGTTCTTGGTATCTTGAGTACTTACAGAATCCCTCCATTTCAGAAGTGCCCTGACTCTCATTGTTACAGAAAAATGTCAACATTATGGTTGAGCTAGAAATTGCAAATATTGTTTTTTTATGGAAGAAATGTCTATCGCTCTATGTTATGTTTAATTCCATCTGTTTGTTTTATTCTTATCATATCTAATTTCAATATATTTTGAGTACCTTTTTTGAGGGAGGAATTCTTGTGAATCTACTTGCTAGATATTTACAAAGAAATAGTGCTTTTGGCTTTCCTAGCTTAGTTTAGGAACCCTATCCAACTCAACCTACTTATTATACCTTATCCCCAACCCCACAGAAATGGTACTGTCTCAAACAAACAATTGCTATTTCCTCCTGAATAAGATAAAGCATCCATAAACGTTTATATAGAGCGATACCTTGGTACCCATTGTTAACTGGTGAGTTAACAATGAGCACCAAAACCTGTAACAAACAATTTTTTTTCCATAAGGAATAATTTAGTGAGTCTCAAGACAACTGACATCAATACATTCTAATTTGTGCATTGAGTATCAAACAAATGAACATCAGGACAAAATTTCCACGTCAAAATGCGTTGAGTACCAAATTTGGTGAGTTTTAAAGCAGTTGAATACCAAAGTAGTACTGTAAAACAAAAATGTATTTGCATCACATACGAGAACAGCAATAGCACTTAGACTTATATATATTGCTTTACAGTGCTTTACAGCTCTCTCTAAATGGTTTACAGAGTCAGCCTATTGCCGAAAACAATGTGGGTCCTCGTTTTACCCACCTCGGAAGGATGGAAGGCTGAGTTCAACCTTGAGACTGGTGGGATTCGATCTGCCAAATTGCAGGCAGACGGCTATCCGCAGAAGTAGCCTGCATTATAGCACTCTAACCACTGCGCCACCAAGGCTCTAGTATACTAGAGATTTCTTCTACACACGATGAGATTTTTAGAAATGGGATGTTGTTTTTCTCCTCTGCAACAGACACTTAAATCTCTAGTTGGCTGTCTATGTTCCTACCCTCCTCCCCCACCAATGCCATCCAGAAAGAAACACTTTAGTACCCTGGGCTTTGTATCAGAAGATGATCTCTTAACCCAAGACAGACATTCAGTCAAGCATTATGCACATGAATTGGAGACAAATCTTTTTTCCCCCATTTGATAGGTTTGCTTACATGGGTGATAATCCAAACAAGGATGAAATCTACCACTTAGATGGCTGAACTCCAGCCTTTTTAGCAGCAATACATTTTCCTCCACCAAGGCAGCTGGCAAGGTCAGGTTCTTCTAACAACTTTGTCTGCTTGGAAGGAAGAACGGATAAGGCAGCATTGCCCCCTTCTGGCTATCCATATACACCGGTCTATTATCTGCTGTATTCTAGCGACAAATGGCTGGTGCCGTGCCTGTATAATGCATTCAGTTGCTCAGGCAGTGGATGCCATTGCTTCCAAAATGATTGTCATTTGGTTAATTCTGCAGTCTTATCTACAGCGAGCTGGTGCACTCAATCCATTTGGTTTCCCTTTTGAGACTCTCCTGGAGAAGGATGGGGGGGGGGGGGCTGTCTTATAAAAGTCACCTCACTTGAACAAGTTCAGGCTCATTGTTTAAGCATACTGGGAATTGATAAGAACACACCAGCTCACATGATCAGAACAGAAACGGGTATCCACCCCACACACAGAGAATAATAAAATTTCCACATGGCTGGCAAAGGATTTAATCAAAGGATCATGATAGGCTATCCAAAATATGTATGGCGGACCAGGGAAATTTGGCTCAGCCTACTTCCTAAGTAAACTGACTTACTAATGTTATTTCACACCAAATATTTACTCTCAGCTGTCTCCCAGGCAAGGGAATTTTTCAATGAAGGGTCCTTGGTACTCTCTGAGCTTGGCTGTATTTTGACAGACATTTCATTACCCCAGATAGGTTCCCTAAAAACATGTTACCTAGTTTGGGTAATGAAAAGTCTGCAAGAAAACAACCAAGCTGAGAGAGCGTCAAGGATTCCCTCACACCAACCACGAACTACAAATATTCTTCTTTATTGGAAATTTTTAAATCGGAGTTCCAAAATGACAAAGAGTTTTTGGCATCAAAAAAAAAATTGCTTGGCTAAGAAGAAAACTCTTTTTCAATTTGAAAAATACCTATCAATGAGTTTTGACACAATTCTCAAGAAGGACTATTCTCGAACAAGATTTGAGTTGTTGGATTCCATGGCCATATATGGATACTTCCACCACCTGCCACATCATGAGAGAAAGTGTACATGCAGTGCCCCAGATATTATATACATTATGAGATACACTACATCAATATATGATATTGCTCATGTTGTTTGACTCTTATCAGGTACCTTGCTCTTATTAGGTACCTTAAGGAGGTACTTAACATCACTACTTGAAAGAACAGCCCACTGGGATCTGGATTTCAGATTGTCTTATTTCCTCCTGGGCTCTAATGTATACAAGAACTCATTATATCCTGTAAAAGTGATATATTTATCTGTTTGTTCTTATGAATGTGTATTTTATCACTGTATTTTCTCTTGTCTATTTTATCCTAGAACTACGTAGATCCTATACTGACTTTTCTAAACATACAGTATAAGACAAATTATTAAGGAAGCAAGCTATTGAGGAAGGAGATGTAGACTGAACTAAGGGAAGGTTTCTTCTGAGTTTCAGAAAAAAGAGGACTTCTGCATCTAATGACAACGAAATATCTTGGCTTCTTCCAGAGTATGACATGGAAAGCTACTAAGAGTTTTTATCAAAGCTGTGGTCTTGCACAAGGGCCTATAGTCATGCCACCAGCTGATAAAAATCTATGGAATATCACAGCACGATGTTGCTATGAAGAATAGCTAGAGGAGGAGGGAGTGTCAAAGAACATCACCACCACCACACACAGTTTTTAAAACTGCATTTTAAAAATATTCATGAATTCTGCATTTGTTAAATGCTGAATTCCAACATCGATTTGTTGAATCAGTTGTTTTGAGATCTGAGTTAGGTTTTCGAATTCGATATTTGAGAAATGTAGAATTTGCAAAATTGGAAGTCCAAACTGAAAGTATTTTATCATAAAATGTGCTATATCAATTTAAACAATTAGTATATGGATGTCAAAAGTGCCAATTTGAATGTATAGTTTATAATCCTTTTTTAAAAAAATAATCTTAGAATGGCAACAGATATGGGAAGTTCACACCTAACCACCTCCTTAAAGAATATAATTCTTGTGCAGTCAACATTTCCTAAAACCCATTTAACCATGGTGGCATCCGAACATGTAATACAATATGAGACTTATATTCTCTCTTATGACTATTAGTTGTGACTTTTTTTTACCAGCAGACCACTTGCAACCAAAACCTGTCAGTCAAAGGATGGATATCTCCTCCAGTCCAAGGGCTCAAGTGGCCACATTTTCTTTCCCTTGTGGCCGATTCAGTGCCAGGCTGGAGAAGGACCCGCAGAAAAATCAGACTATGCCTCAAGGTTCCAGCTTCCAACTCATCATTGAACAACAACAGTATGGGAAAGTACCTATAGCCTCAGTAACCAAAAATCTTATTCTCACAGAATAAGCAATTTTTGTAGGCAATATCTCCTCCCCTACCTTTGTCAATCCTACATGTCAATCCATCCGTAAACTGACAATTGCACAACAAACCAATCTTCTGCCAGAACCACCTAAAGCCCTTCCTATAATAAGGGGGCAGCCCATTCTTACAGAAAATCCACATTTCTTTCTTTTCTACTTTCCTTTTTGGACAATTTTTATGAACTGAGTCTATCCTTCCTGGTACCATGAACACTGATTGGTAGGAACCTTCCTAGAATTTAGGAAGTTGCTTTTTCTGACATACATGGGAACTCTGGGGTTATAACCTGAGGTATGTACCCTACCTAATATCCCCTCCTTCCATCATTGTCACCTCAGCATTTAGAGTCACTAGAAAAATTCCACAGTGAGGATTTTCTGACCCAGAAAATGGCAACTGAAAGGCATCCATCTAATTACATGGTCAATATCATTTATCTGCACAGTCAATCTGCGGAGGATTTCAGATGCCACAAAAATGCTTCTATGTGTGAAATAGTACCCTTTATGAGAGATGATAGGCTGGGTCAGGTTTCAACTAAATGAGTCCTACTTCCATAGATTGTGAACTCCTACAATTTACATGTAAATGTTTATCACATAAATACCTGGATGTTTTAAGCCAGTGGTGGCTAACCTTCTTGGGCTCCTGTGCAAAATATTGCGCACAAGCTCGCGTGCCAGCACCCAGAAAGCAATGTGCGTGGACCCCCACGCCCCTTGCGCATGTGCGCATGATTCCCCCCTCTCCCCATCGCTCCCTTCCCTGCACTGTGCCTCCCAGCTGATTTTGAGGCCTTTTTCGGCCTCTCAGAGGTTCGAGGGAAGCCTTTGCAGTCTTTGTAGGCCGAAAAATGGGCCTGTTTCATCACTTCCAGTTTTTCCGGAAAGGCAAAAAGTGACGAAATGAGCCTGGCTTTCGCCCTACAAAGGCTGCAGAGGCTTCCTTCAAGCTTCTGGGAGGCTGAAAATCAGCTGAGAGGCGCGTGCATGCACAGTGAGGTAAGTTTGCCTGGGGCTCGTGTGCCCACACAAACGTCATAGATTCGCCATCATGGTTTTAAGCAATCTTATCCCAGTAGGCATGGTGTGAAACCAAGAAAACAAAGAAAAATGGAGAAAAACACACCAAGAAGTAGTAATCACTGGTAAATATAAGCTATACTCTTCAGTCTTTTCCAAAACCTTACTACTCAGGTTAACTATAGGGACAAGAATAATGGTCACTAACGGTCTATGACTCAAACTGTAAGGTGGACTGGAGACCATCATCTGGCTGAGGGCAGACACGATGATGAGAATGAGGATAGGCATCAGCTGGACAAACAGCCCAAGACCACCCTGGGAAGAAAGAATTGAAAATATCAATCATTTGCATCTTCCAAACCACTTACCTTTAACAATTTTGGCTCAAATCTTGCATCTATGGTCTCTCTGGTAGCCCACAATGTGCTTTTTTTTTTTTACTTAAGTTTTTGGATGTCATGTGAATTTGCTCACATTTGATTTAGTCAACACCATGTGATTAGTCAAACCATGGTGTGTGAAGACTAGCTTCTGAAAGGCTCTATGGTTTCATACCAATTCAGCAAATGCTTGAAGTATTTTGCATGTACTAGCTGTGTCTGTATTACAGACCAAGCCGTGGCATGATGTTACCATGATTGGTTGAATAAGCTACAGTTGGTTGGGTCCACACAACCTGGTAAAAACAAAATCAACTTATATTATGACCAAGCATATTGCTGAACCCAGAAGCTTTCTAAACAATTCTTTGAAGTACTGGGCACAATCTAAAGTACTGTACATTTATCCACAGCTTTTGATCTCCCCTGAACTCTGTTCCAGAGAGAAAAAAAACTGGAAGGAAGTACAAGTGACTTCAAGTTAGTCCCGTTTTTATTTATTTACATCCTTTTATTATTTTCACAAACAAGACGGCAAGCATATCCAACACACCTCCCTCCTATTTTCCTCACAACAACTCCTCTGTAAGGTGAGTTGGACTGAGAGTGAGCGACTGGCCCAAGGTCACCCATCTAGCTTTCATGACTAAAATGGGCCTAGAACTCATGATCTTTTGTTCTCTAGCCTGGTGTCTTATGGCTCTCTACTTCCTCCTTGTCTTGTTTCTACATGTTCCATTCTTTGTTCTAGAAGATTAACTTCTGGAAATTAACAAAATATTCATGCCCTATCTGGATTGGACCATTCCAAGAGAAAAACAATGATCTGTGGATGGACCAGACATATCCTCTAATAGCGCTGATGACGTTACCTAGTTAGGGTAATGAAACGTCTGCAAGAAAACAAGCAAGCTCAGAGAGCACCAAGGATCCCTCATATCCTCTAATAAACAATATTCTGACAGAAATGCAACCATAAATTCCACCCGTGACATTTGGCTTATTTTATGAATGGGTATAACTAGGGATGGTAAAAGTCAGTCTTGCCTAATGACTCTAGAGAGTCTGTGGTAGAGGCTGATATTGAACAAATGACATTCTGCTTCATAGGTTTTATTTTCTGGAGGATGAATCTAGTAATAGATAGCAATCAGAATGACTCCATGCTAACTCCAAGATCAGAGGCAGACTTTTCCTCAATATTAGGTGCTAAGGAAGATTAGTGGAAAGGCGTGACTCTTTATTTTTCTTGTTTGCAGATTTCTGTAGGCGACTCATGGGCACCCAATGTTCTGGTGAAAGACTTTTGCAACAAAACAGAGATCATTTTCAAAACATCTTTTCAAAGACACTCAGCACAATGCATTACAAAAGCACAATAATGCCATTACTTTAGCATTGGGCAGGCACTGTACTCCTACACCTAACCAGCAATGAAAACTGCCTTTCTGAAAGCTACAGTTAACTAAAAACCAAAAATCTAGCATTGTCCTGCACTTTGGAATTAGTAAAGAAAAAAAATCAACAGACCCATACAAACAATATTGCAAAATTCCATTTGACCGAAACAGATCCGTGCATGTTTGAAATATTTTAATTTTCTCCCTCTGCCTTGCTTCAACTTACATCGCCTTGGTGTTCTCGTCTCTCTTGCCGTTGGTGGTAGGTATACCGCATCCTGCCATTGCTATATACATGTACGTTACCTATGAGAGAAAGGGACTTTTTAAGAATGGTTGAAGAGTGTTCATCGGCCAAATGTCATACAGAGAAACTCCAAATTGTCCTTCTTTTAAAGTTAAGTTTAACAGGGTGCTTTCAACTGAACACAATCCAAGTTTCGTACGTTGTCTACGAATTGTGGATGTTGTAGCGAGCAAGTTCAGGAAAGACCAGCTTAGAAGGTGGTAACTGATGAATGGAAGAACAGTAACTATAATAATAACAAAGGCAGACTGGGTTCTTTTGGGTGGGCGTGTAGAGGGTGGGGTAGGGGAATGGAAGCTTATTTGGACACTGGCTTTTATAAAAATGCTGAACACTCCATTCCTGGCCATGAAGCATAGAAGCCAAATTCCAATAACTGAGATTCAAGTAGTAGCCTCAGCATAGTTTGATTCTTATTTTCCGCTCTCCAGAAATGCTCTTGGGTGTCAGTTGTAAGCCTTTTTTGATTCGGGGAATAAAGTGGTGGTAAAAATTGTGAAGTCCAGGGACTTTTTTTAGCCCTTTCCTCCCTCTCTCTCTCTCTCTCCCCCATCTGCTGCACCATCTGGCTGCTCAGATAAGCAGCCTCAGATGGATGCTCTGGGGCCCCCAACTCCTTAGCCAAAGGGTGCGGATTCCCAGAGGAGGATAATCTCACGCGGTTCTCCCTGGTGTTCTCTCCAAGTAGGCTCCACCACTCTCGGAGGCTTTCTGTTGCGGACTGAGATGTTGTAATCGCAGCGTCTTCTTCCTTTGGGCTCTCTATTAAAGGTGGAGCCTGCCAGGGAGACTCAGGTAAGTATGCCCCCCAGCCTCTCAGGAAACCCCTTCCTCATTTCTTGAACACCTGCAGATTGAGTTGCTGTTATTTTATTCCATTTCGCTTTGCTTAGCTGCTGATCCTCCCTTCCCTTTCCCATCACTTGGAATGGATCAGTGAACTCTACATCTCCTCCTTGACCCTTGCTCCACTAAAAAATAAACCAATAAGCTGGATAGAACTTGATGAACAAAGTTTTAATTGGTAAGTCTTGGGACAGCCCTGCCCCTGGAAATTTTTTCCCACTCATGCAATCTAGCAATCTAATCCCACTCAGTAATCTATCCGTGAATCACTCACAATTCTGCTGTTCTAGAAGTGGTTCATCTTTTAATGGACAATCAATGCTTTCAACAGCCAAGCCAAGGCATGCCGTGCAAGCTATAAATGTTTAGGAGAGAGCATAGCAACCTGCTGGGATTGCAAGTGGAAGGCCACAAAAAGTTATCAATAGGTTAGATGGTCATAAATGTGGAAAGCGGAAAGTCAAAGAACATTATCTGGACACTGGGCTTAGTTTTCAAGGTGATTCTGAAGCTGAAATCAGCACCCGGGCAGAAGCTCACGGACACATGCAATTCATGAGTTGCTGGCAATTCTGATTATAAAAATGTTCAAAAGGGGGTGGACCTCACAAAATGCACGTTTGTGGATACTTGGGATGTTGGACATAAATCTACCGTATTTTTCGGTGCATAACATGCACTTTTCCCTTCTCCAAAAGTGGGCGGAAATGTCTGTGCATCTTATACAGCGAATGTTGCCAAAGCCCCGCCTACCCGCTGGTCCCCACCCTTCAGCCTCTGCCTCCGAGCAATTTTCCCCCTTGCAGCAAACAGCCTGGTCAGCTTCAGCACACCTGATTAGCTGTTGGTTGGATCAGCCTCCTGACAATCAGCTGTTTCAGGCTGTAAGGATTGCCATCGCCTATTGCTGCCTCCACATGTCCTGTTTTTGGCCTCCACTTGCCCCATTTTTGCCCGTTCCAATCCCTGATGCCTAGAACGGCTGAAAATGGGGTGCACAGAGGCAAAAAACGGGATGTGGAAGCCAAAAATGAGGTGCCCGGAGGCAGCAATAGGCGATCCCTGCAGCCTAAAACAGCTGATCGTTGGGAGGCCAATCCAACCAATAATTAGCTGCTTGTGCTAATTAAGCTGTGCCGAAGCTAACCAGGCTGTTTGCTGCAAGGAGGAAAATTGCTGGGAGGTAGAGGCAGATATTTTTTTCTTATTTTCCTCCCCAAAATCTAGGTGATCTTATACTTTGAAGCATCTTATAGTTTAAAAAATACAGTACATTGCCGCTCAACAAGTAATTCCTTTGTGGATTAGTATTATGATTTGGGGAGAATATGGAAAACCATTGCAGGGTACCGCTTGGAAGAGTTGAACTTTTTCTCTGCTGATAAAAACTCAAATACTGAATCTCAATACAAAACATGAGAATTGTTCACCAACATCAAAATAGGACATTGGCCTCCTGGCTTAGATTTCCACATAATCGTAAAGTTTGCAAAGACTCCTGAGTTTTTTCTTCTTCTGTTATTCCCATTTGCTTGTGATCAAAAGCATTAGCAAATTGTTCCAAACAACTCGAGCAAACAAACAGGCTAAGCTACATGCTACAAGAAGGCAACCTCAACTGGACTCTATCACCCAAACCAGTATTCTAGACCAGGAGTCTTCAAGTGTGGCAACTTTAAGACTTGTGGACTTCAACTCCCAGAATCTCTGAGCTAACATGACCAGAGGAAGAATTCTGGGAGTTGAAGTCCACAAGTCTTAAAGTTGTCAAGGTTGGAGACCCCTGGTCTAGACTATTTTACCCAAAGAAAAATGCCTTCTGGATCCCCAAAAAGGCGATCCCCCATCCTTTTAGATGGGATTAGAAGAAAGTTCAAGATAGAAATACAGCAAAAAGCTTTGCTTTTCTCAATTGATGCTTTAATAGTGTGAGAAAAGGAACATTCCTTCCCCAAAGCAAAGCACAGAACTCACCCAACAGGAGTCCCTTCCTACCTATATAGATTCATTCTTAGCTATAACGTGTTAACTCTGCAACAGAACCTCTACTACTACTCTGAAGACACTTAGATCAGGTTACATTGTCAATGTCTGGGCCCGAGGAACAGAAAATAACTTTAAAATACTTCTCTTCTCCAAATGTCCCTGACCTCAGACTCAGATTCTATCTCCGATAACCATTTTTCTAACAAACTTGTTATCTGTCCAGCATGTGAAACCTATTAGAAACTTTCATAGCGTTATAGACCTAGGTCAACCCCCCCCCCCATGGACAATCTTTTGGAGGTTGCAACTCCCATCGTGTCCAGCTGGATAGCCCCATGAGCTGGTTGATGGCAGATTACAGGACACACATACATATATTTGTTAAATACATTATCAAATTTCCATTATAATTTTAAGGAAATTCCAAGGACTGCCCTATGAAGAAAGGCTGGCCTAGGCCTTTCAATGAGCACTATTCCTTCTGGCATGACAAATGAGTACACTTCCATCTTGGATTCCCTCCTTGAGGAATCAGGAGAAAAGCCAACTCAGAGGTATCCCCTTTCCTTTACAGCCTTCCCTTTGCCAGCCAGGCACATAAAATTAATGACTTACTAGAGGGGAAACCACCACCGAAGAACATATTGAAGAGATCTTCTGGAGAAATGTCTGCCTCAAAGCCTCGGTTGAAGTCTGCATGACCGTGTCGCGTAGAGTTGACTTTGGCATCTCCAAACTGATCATACTGCTTCCTTTTCTCTGGATTGCTCAAGACTGCGTATGCATTCCCAATGGCTAAAATGTAAGAAAGAAGGAAATAATCATTCCTTTAGCAACAGCTAATGTGTTAATTGGTGATTATGAGGGAACAAATCCGGAAAAGTCCAGCATCTCTCACCTTTCATTCAAACCCATCATTCACAACATCATTTCTTTCAGCCTGTGGCCTCTAGTATTTTGAAAATATTCATCCTATCTCTAGAGGAAAGATTACTGATAAATTTAAATCACAAGTCTTGAGAATCTAGGAAACTATTTGAATAATAAATGAAAACCACATCCCATCTTTTTTTTTTTTTGAAACTTAGTTCAACTTGTTCCATAAAATATATTTCCAAGGGAAAAGTAGAGGAAAGAAAGATTGCATTGGTGGTGCAAAGACTGGATCTTCTGGCTATGTTTCGGAGCTGTATTCAAATGTTCATTTGTCACATGATCATTGCATTTATCAGGTGATTAGTGGTGCACAGTATTAATTTTCTTACATTGTTTAACATTAGATTGCAAGCAGGCTCCCATTATTTTCCAGACTGCAACTATGGATTGGAAGGTCTGAAATCTTCTCACAAGTCTTTGTCATACTATTAAAGTTGAGGTCCAGATAACTGAGAGACATGGTTTCTTTAGTGGCCCTGCCAAGAATTTATACATTATACAAAGCTGTATTCCGAAATAATAGTTAAAAGTGGAACCTTAGCATGCATTGGATTTTTCTTATTATACACATAAGCTGGCTTTTAGTGAATCTTTAAAAAGGCAGCTCCTCAGAAACAAAATCAAATACAGCTTAATACAGGATCTAGACCGGACCAATCATTGGGAATTAAGTAAGAAATATGCTGGGGAGGAACTTAAATCACACTGATTTAGGTGTGATTAATGAAGATTCACATTAATCCCTTACATTTTTTATAGCTTCTCTTTTAGATTCTTACTTTTCCTTCCTTTGGTAATGACTTTTCAATTTGGTTGCATCACTATATTTATTTAATAAAGTAGATATTCTTCTTTGGAAAAAATTACCTTCATTTTGGAATAATTAGAAATGCAAATTAACAGAAAACAACTAGGAAGCAAAACAAAAGGCAAGAACTGTGATGCAACAGAAATGAACTCAGGGTGAATAAAAAGTGTATAATTAGTTGAGGCACAGGAGCTATCATCAACATTACTATTATTATGGAAAAATATAATGGCCAAATCCAAATTCATCTCTGAAATCATATTGTTGCTATTGTTTGCTTTGGTTTCAGGTTCATTGCTACTGGTAATATAAATTATATTTCTTTTCCTCTACATCTAATATTTTTGTTCCTCAAATTAATTTTCTCATATTTAGGAAACTGTCCTTGATTTCAGTTCCCATCCATAATTATCAGACGTTCAGACTTATGCTATAATGATTAAGCTATTGAAAAAACACAGTAACAAAATACAGCACTGACAGTTTCACAATATTACCAAAAAAGGATGATCAGAAGAGGAATAACTTTGTAATAAATTATAATCACAAAACTTAAAAACAATCAACATGAAAAATGCCAGGGATTAAGTACCTGTGTAAAAGAAATTCTAGTTATATTTGATGAAAAAGAACAAAAATATCTTTAAGAAATATATTCGGTACATACTCATATTATGTTTGGTCTAATTGTTTTCAATGGAGTTGTAAGACTTATTAATTTTCTTTGTCTGAATTATCAAATTTAACTGAAAAAGTAGTTCTAAAAGGGAACAAAAGCCTGAAACTTCAAAATACAATGTGCTAAAAATGTAAAACATGATATTTCCATTTTATCAAAGCTAGATACATTCTTACACTCTTGTTATTTATTGAAAATACAGCTATTTAAAAGATGCTGAAACTATATATGTGCAGAATTTGGCTTACATGAGTTTACTCTGCAAAACTAAGAGGCATGCTTAATTTAAGCAAGATCTAAACATAAAAATAACACCATTATCATCTGGCACTGCAAAATGGAAAATTAAAGGATCAACTGACATTAGTGACTGAAAAACATTAACCAAGGTATCTCCAGAGAGAGAATACTAAACTCTTGGAAGATTAAACAAGGGGAATAACACATGCTTAGCTAAAGATAAAGTCCTGAAAGATGGTCCAGTAAAAAGAGGCTAAAGTGTTATTTAGCTCATGCATCACAGTTGTGATATATGGATCTTGGAAAATCCTTCAATAAACATAATAATATAAAGTCTACAAAGAAAGAAACCTGTGAAGTGTTAGCTTTGTGCTAGATATACTGTAGATGTCTAGACAAGGACAGTTTTAATCTGATTCCAACAAAGAAGAGTTGGAAGCTAAGTCTAAAACCTGAAAGAGAACAGACAAATAAAGTGCTGTGATCCAAATCCTGATTCAAATTCCCGATTTCATGGCTGCAATTAACCTTTCGGGATTATTAGTCAAAAAGTACATCCAGTTTGGTCTGGTGGTTAAGGCACCGGGCTAGAAAGTGGGAGATCTTAAATTCTGCTTTAGCCATGAAAGCCAGCTAGATGACTTTGGGCCACTTATGCACCTCACAGGGGTGTTGTGGAGAAAATAGGAGGAGGAAGGTGTGTTGATATACTCACCACTTTATTTGTAAACATAATACAGGTGGGATACAATCACACAAACAAGAATAGTAGTTTCCGTCTGAAGAAAAAAATTATATTTTCCTCAGGTGACAAACTGAAATTCAATTTTAAAGCTGTGTTTTAATTTTGATTACCAATTTCTACTTGCAATCCATGGCATCAATTAAGTATGAAGATCACAGAGGGAACATTTCAGCATTTTAATATTTAGGCAAAATCTTAACTGTTACAGCAAAATCAAGGAGTTTTTGCACCATAAACCCATATATAGCTTTTCAGACAAAAAATGTCCATGTGTTCAGGATACACTCAGATTGATTTGACTCTTGATGACAAGTACATTCAGGGTCCCACACTTGTAAATATAAATGCATCTAAAACTGTAGCCAGACTGAGTGTCTTTCGTCATCTTTTTAGAAAGAAGACATATCAATTTGCAATGGAGCTTAACTCATGGAGAAGGGAGTATCATGTGTCTGCCTTTAGCACAGAAATAATACTTTTAATCAGTTGGGTATCTGTTTCTTTTAAGCACTTATAGATAAGTCGGAGTCTTCATTTATTTATTTATGCACCAAATTATTAGGGATTGCAATAAACACCACCAACCCAGAGGTGGGATTTAATTTTTTTAACAACTGGTTCTGTGGGTGTGGTTTAGTTGGTGGTCATGTGACTGGCTGGGCGTAGCCAACTCAACATCACTCACATTGAGGCATGCATCTCCTCGCCTGGCCTCTTATGACTGTGGAGATGCTGCAACAGTCATAAGTGTGAAAAATGGTCATAAGTCACTTTTTTCCAGTGCCATTGTAACTTTGAACGGTCACTCCACACAAGCAAAGTACCAGCAAAGGAGGGGAAAAAAACTCCAGAGAAGTTCCTGAGACAGGAAGTCTCGTCCTGCCAAGAATGTAATAAGGGTTAACGGAGAGGCAGTTTCTGTAAGCAACACCAGAATGTTTCCTTCCTGCCTTCCTTACAGGATTAGGCCAATAATTTATTCTAACAACCGGTTCTCCAAACTGCTTAGAATGTTAACAA
Source organism: Laticauda colubrina (assembly GCA_015471245.1). Classification (NCBI taxonomy): domain Eukaryota; kingdom Metazoa; phylum Chordata; class Lepidosauria; order Squamata; family Elapidae; genus Laticauda; species Laticauda colubrina. The sequence goes on from BLBF01000016.1 coordinate 21,621,574, forward strand.
CTGGTTCTAGCGAATCGGTGCAAATTTCACCTGTAGAATCCCACCCCTGCACCAACCCATTCAAAGGCTATGTAGATCCCATTGCTACCTTTCTTGCAGCAGCTATTAAAAGTGATTGAGAAGTCTCTGTATCAAATGCATGAAGTGAATAAGTTAATCACATGTACATTTATTTTACAACTTTTTACTTGATTTTTTTAAGACCATTTAACATAAGAGACAATTTACTATACACTTTCCACTTCCTTTTTAACAATTACACAAACCAACAACAGCCTCCTTTGGTGCATTTCTATCACTAAAAGGCACCATTTTCAGGGTATAAAGACACGCCTCTTGGAAGAAGAAGGATATTTTTACCTTTAAATGCTTCTGTGGCACCCGGTGCATGATTTTTATCAGGATGAAATTTTAGAGCTAATTTCCGGTAGGCCTTTTTCAGATCTTCATCAGAGGCATCCCTGCTGACGCCCAGAATTTCATAATAGTCTTTACATTGTTTCACTCTAAAAGTTGAAAAGACAGACAAAACACCTCATTTGACAATGTATTTAAAATTACAGGTTCTGCTTCTCTTGAATTAAAACTCACAGCAATAAAGTCCCTTAGTTCCCTTTTCTGGATAGGACACAAATATTAAAGATCAGACTCAACTCTGTGAAAACGGTGCCCTCAAGTGGCACACACCTACATTACTTTAAAGAAAAGAACTTGGGGAACTAAACATAAACAGGAGAGGAAAGCTTTAAAAAAAAAATACTTTGAGACATAATCCCCCCCTCCTGAAATCTAGATTAAAAGACCACTAAAATTATTATCCTCTATAACAGCAGTGTATTTTCCACTTCAAACCACATTAATTATAATTTAAAAAGCAAATTATAAGAAGCCAAAACAAATCATTTACAAGGAACAAACATGGTGGCACAGTGGTTAGAGCGCAGTACTGCAGGCTACTTCTGCTGACTGCCAGCTGCCTGCAATTTGGCAGTTCGAATCTCACCAGGCTCAAGGTTGACTCATCCTTCCAAGGTTGTTGAAATGAAGACCCAAATTGTTGGGGGCAATATGCCGACTCTGTAAACTGCTTAGAGAGGGCTGTAAAAAGCACTGTGAAGCAGTGCTATTACTATTGCTATTTAAGCAGTTGGTCAGATGCCCATAGTGACAACTCTTGCTTAGGAAACACACCTTGTCAGATATCTTCTGAATTCCCTCTCCCTTCCCCAAAGACTGAGGCTGCTATTGATCAACATGTAATACTGCTTTGTGTATATTTACCCATTTATTATGGCTGTATTTTAACTTTCTCATCTTTTCCACTATCTTCTCTTATTGGTGTTATCATTATTATTATTACTCTGTTGTTTTGTATGCGCGTTGAGAGCTTCTGCACTGGAGACAAATTCCTTGTGCATCCAATCACATTTGGCCAAATAAAGTAGTCTATTCTATGAGATTGCCACTACGTCTCACAGTTGCTCTTCCAACTATGACTGACAAGTTGTTCTATGATTGTAACTGTGGTCTGTTGGCCAGAATCTTAACTAAGGCTTACCTCTTCACAGCATCCACTTGATCCTGTGTGTAACCTTTGCTGGTATCACCCCCAGCTTCTCCGTTGGCCGAAGCAAAATCCTCGGTCCTTTTTTGACTGTCGAGGTTGGAGGATTCCTTGGGCTGCGAATGGTCATCGGCTGACTGTTTGCTCTTGATGAGCGAGTCCAACAGCGCTACAAGGAAGAACGTTCAGCATAGATCCAGTGGTTTCATTCTCGAAAAATTATGTTTTTTCTCCTCCTCCCACAGTCATAGCCAAAACTTCTCATTCCACACCTCAAATATACTTTTTGCTGGACTTCATCCATTTCCAATAATATCAGTGTCAATCAAGTTGGCTGAATTACATTGCACTGATACCCAAACAGAAAGATTGTGCATAAGCACATAGTCGTGCCTACAGTTCCTGTCCTATTGTCCCCAATTATTCCTACCTATTTCCTGTATTTATACTTGTGTTTATTATCTTGTAAGCTATTGACAAATAAATAAATAAAATATGTATGATTTATTGACAAATCTTTTCATTGCAACCAATCAACCATTCCTTAAGCTTTTGCTTGGTTTCATCCAGAAGACTCCAGAAGTTTCTCCATTTCTTTTTGAGCAGCGTAAAGATGTGCATGATATTAATGGGCAGGTTTCAAGATTTCTTGAAAAACATTAGAAACTCAAAACAGAAAGATTGCTTTCAGATACCCTAAAATTTCTCGTTTGAATTAGAACCAATACAGTATTTTCAGAATACTCATTCCTTTATATTCTTGAAATGGGACATCTCCCAAAATTAAAATTGGATACATATGTTAAAATATTTAAGCCTTATGAATATTTTAGTTGTGCTTAGTATTTCATGTGATATTTATTATATCCAGGTTTTTGTGGATAAGGTGTTAGTTGCTAGAAATGTGTTTAAGTGACATATACATTTTTAAATTAATAAAAAACCCTGCATAGTAAAAACTGGGAATCAGAATCAGCAACTAGCATTCAGCAACAAACAGAACACCTAAATTAATACTGCTGGTAAGATCCTCACTTATCCTATTTGAAGCCAAGAATTATGTTGAGTTTATATATAACAGTCATCAGAATGTTTGAAGTCACATTTCTTTGAACAAACCATAATGATTTGGCTAACTTGTAACACTAAACTATCAAGGGTGAATTCATGTCACATCAGAAACTAATTACATTCTGGTTTAACGTTAGAAGTAAACCTTGTAAACAAATTGTAAACAGAAGACACTTATCTGGGTGGCAAAAATCTGGATGACCAGTAGAAAACAACGAGTCTTCTGTATCTCTTTGCCACCATCTAGTGGTTTTCTGGATTTTTATAGGCTACAATGGGGAGTGTTTAAAATAAAGAGGAAAATGAGAGCATATATAATGGAATAATCCCAGAGGGAATATTAGCTACATCCATTTCCAAAATCTCAGTGGCTGCCAGCTCTCTAAATGCACAAAGGCCTGATGTAATATTGAGAAATTCTAGTACTTTAATTCCACTTTAGCAAAGAACATGAATCTCAAGAGTTTATAACAGCCTCATCTGATCCAGCTTTGCCATAACGTTAATGTTCTTGCAGAGCCAAATTCAAAGACAACAATTGAAGCAATTTTAAAAATTCATTTTTCCCTATTAATTGGCAACAATAATCATGACCCTAAACCAAAACCCTAACCAGTCTATATGAAATGGCTTGATTTGGAGACAGATCATCTAGTTTTGTCTATTTGGATTGGCTATGATTTTCCAGAGTTCTGGAGAAAATATTTTTCTTACTTTGTAGTACCTGATTTACTTAAACCAAAGACCTCCAAGCTTGGCAACTTTCAGACTTCTGGACTTCAACTCCCAGAATTCTCCAGCTGGCACAGATGGCTGGAGAATTCTGGGAGTAGGAAGTCCACAAGTCTTAAAGTTGCCAAGTTTGGAGGTCCCTGATTTAAATAAACTACTGTATGCAAACCATCCATCATTAATTCTTCCAACAGAGTTACAATTGCAGGTGGATACTATGGCAGGGATAGAGAAGCCTATATGCTGCTGAATTACAATTCCAACATACCTTACCACTGACAATGCTCCCTGGCTAAAGGAAGTGAAACTATATAAAATATACTTCGTTCTCATGACTTTTCCCAAATCTATCGCATGATTAAAAACTAGATGGAACCACAAGTTGTGCAGAGTTTGAGTTGTCTGCAGCAACTCTCCAATGGGGGCTTAAAATAACCGACACCGTTTTGTATTCTGCTTGGATTATTTTGTCCTTACTGCCTCCACTTGCACTGCTGTATGTATTATCATACTCCAAAGGGCTACTCAACATTTCCAGCAAGATATGTTACTCAGTACTTTACTAAGCAACATGCATATGCAGATCAGTTAAAGGTAGCACAATGTCATGAAAAAAAGCTTGCCACTTTCTTCCTTTTCTTAAAATAATAGCAGTGTTTTATGCTTTAAGCTTGGCAAGGAAATAATTATGGCATCTAACTGAACCATTTCTATAAAGATTTAGAGCACCATTTTTAAAGTCATTAGTTTTAGATTGGTGGCCACACAAAATGCCACCTTGTCTATAACGCTATTTACTGCCTGTATGAGCTTGCTGGAAACAGTCATTAAACAGATCTGGAGCCCACTGTCATAAGTATTTCTCTTTGATACAGGTAGTCCTCAAGTTACAATGGCAATTAGGACTGGAATTCCCATTGTTAAATGATGGAGTCATCATATGTGACATCACCTGCATTGCATAGTGACAGTGATCCTGGCACTCCCTGTTGCTGTCATAAACCAAAATCATATTGGTCATTAGCTGAGGATCCATGCCCATCCACGCCATTTCTGGCTTGGTCCTTTCTCAGCCTTGAGCCTCGGTTCTTTCAAGGGGTTGCCTCCCTTTCAACTCCCCTCAATTGCCTATTCACTTCTATCACTGCCCTTTTAGGCCGTCCCACATCCCCCTTAGGAGCAGCAAGCAGCTCTAAAATCTGGCCGAGGGGTTGCTTGCCTCACTGTGGTCCAGGAGCTTCTCTGGAGCTACAAGAAGCCTTTGACCCGCATTTCAATATGAAGCTGCAGCTCTCCTGGGAAGCCCTGGCTATCTCAATCTGGCCTAACACCATAGTGCAGAAACTCAGATGCAGTGCCCCTCGACACCCTGTACTCCAAGGCCCATGCCTCCCTGTGCTCTGCCAGCCCAGCTGATCTTTACCATTTTCTTTGTCCTCATTGCTGACCAAGCATACCTAGCCTGGCCCTTTGCTGAACGAATGATCGTAACTCAAGAACTATCTGTATACGGGTCAGAAGAGGACTTGAGGGTTGGAGGGCCGGTGTCTGACAGGTTCAATGTTTTTTTGACCCCGTAATCTTTTGCATCGGGGTGGAGTCGGAGCAACTGAATGGAGCTGAGTGTTTACTGGCCGGATGCCCTTCCTGTCGCCAATGCAGAGTTTGCAGATGATATTGACTCATTGTGTGCCCAGAGAGAGAAATATCTGCCGCTACCTAGGGTCAAACTCACAGCCTCCTGATTGTGAGGCGAGAGTTCCACCTCTAGGCCACTGCACCACTCATAATGAGAGCTAATAATGGGAACTGGCAAGAAACACATTTTCCCTCCTTTTTGGAACATCAACTGTTGCCATTCCATGAAAGGACAGCTGAGACTCGGTGACTCAGTAAGGTCTCAATTGCTGCTACGTACTTTAGGTGAGACTTATTCTTAAATATGGTCTACAACTGTGATGGTGAACCTATGGCACGTGTGCCACAGGTGGCATACAGAGCCATTTGTGCCAGCACGCAAGCTGCAGGAAAACTTACCTCACTGCCCATGCGCATGCCTCACAGCTGATTTTCAGCCAGTTTGAGGCTTTTTTCAGTCTCCCAGAGGCTTGAGGAAAGCTTCTGCAGCCTTTGCGGGCCAAAAAAATAGGCCCGTTTCATCACTTACTGTTTTTCCGGAAATACCGGAAGTTACGAAATGGACCTAGTTTTCAGCCTGCAAAACCTTCAGAAGCCTTCCTGAAGCCTCTGGGAGGCCGAAAAAGGCCTCAAATCAGCTGAAAATCAGCTGTGAGACACAAGTGCAGTTAAGGGGGTGGCGGGGAGTAGATGGGGATTGTGCGGACATGTGTAAGGGGCGTGGGGGCCCATGCATTGCCTTCAGGGTGCTGGCACACGAGCGTGATCATGCAAGCGCACACACAATTTTTGGCACAGGAGCCCCAAAAGGTGAGCCACCACAGGTCTAGAAGTTACAATTACAGATATGAATTATGACCACAATTGAGCCCAAAATTTCAGTTGCTAAGTGAGCCATTTGTTAAATGAATTTCCCCCCACTTTAAAACCTCTCTTGCCGTAAGTGAAATCCCTTTCTTGTTAAGTGAATCACTGCACTGTTGTTCAGTTAGTTACAGAGTTGTTAAGTGAATCTGGATTCCCCATTGACTTTGCTTGTCAGAAAGTCGCAAAAGATGTTCCCATGATCCTGGGACACTTGTAACTATCATACATGAGTCAGTTGCCAAGCATCTGAATTTTGATCACACGACCATGGGGATGCTGCAATGATTGAAACTGTGGAAAATGGCCATAAGTCACTTTTTTCCGTGTTGCTGTAGCTTTGAATAGTCATTAAACGAACTGTTGTTAACTCACTAGGTGGTCTACCTGTGCTGCAATGGGAAATAGCAAGAAAACTGGTTTGTGAAATTCAGCCATTGCCACAAACATGTCTTCTGAAAATACCGAGCCACCTGTTGATTTGGAAATGGGCAGGCTTCAAGTTTTGATATTAATCTGTACAACCTTAAACCTGTCCAAGCACTGTGATCATTACTCCAGGCAATTCTGCTTACGCCAGATTCTACAGGCTTTTTTTACATCAATAATTGGAAATAGCATCCAAAAAAAGTTTAAATTAACACGCTGATTCTGAGGATGACTGAGAGAGGCAAAACGCAGGAGTTTTCATGTCCTTAGAAAGTGATTAAAAAAAACCCATTTGTAAAAAGTCTTGCAATAATGTGTTATGCAAGGGATTCATCAGATTGCTTTAAACCTCTCTATACTACACGTTACTTCCAAAGGTATCTACACTGGTTTTGTTTGTTCAAGATCAACATATAATTATACCTTTACAGAATAAAAACATCTTATTAAAGCCTTCACAATGTTTCATAGCTGTTTTGCCAACCAACCAATTTTCAATAAGGCAAAAATCAGTATAAAAGTGTATGTTGAAAAAATGTGCTAGTAAACAGTAATAATAATTGTAGTAATAGCATTAGTAGCAGGAATCAAAGGCAGAATAAGCATATATTTATGACATTCAAAGCACATCAGTTAAAATTCATTTCAATGAACTATTATCTTTTTAGAGACTACAGCTCTCCTGAATTTCTAAAATATTTTCTTCCAAAGAATCAGCACAAAAAACCCTTAACCATGAAATCCTACAATCATTATACCATGAACATACAACAAAGAGAATTACAGTGATTCACAGTGCCTTCCTAGTTTATTTACATCCCAAAAAATCCAAGTTAAAATTTGTAAATGTGCATCATTCTGCATGCAGATGAACCTTCTCTCATATTCGCAAGTGGAAAGGTGACAGAAGTATTTCTCTTGATAGATTTTCACTAAATCAATCCCCTTTGGGTAAGTATTTAAAGGGAATAAATAAATAAGGTACAAGAGGAAAGGGGAAAATTTAATCAAAGTGGAAGTAGAAGTGATCATGTATTTTAAAGTAACTGACTACAAAACATATAATCAGTCTGATCCCTAACTCATTAGGCAAATAAATAAAATAAATTGTTGGATGTAGCAGCCTTCAGTATTTTTTAAAGTTGTTACAGCCAAATCTAACTGCTCTTGCAAATACCAGTGGATCAAAAAAACATCCATAAATAAGCCTATGTGATTATAAGTTAAAGTGGGATCCAAGTTCTAGTCCACCCTTAACCACAGAAGCTCACTGACTAATTTGGGACAGTCACTGTCTCACTGCCAGAGAGACCTATCTCACAGGGCACCAACTTCAGCTCTTCACCGAAAGGCAGAATATAAATCTAACAAAAAAAGAATAACTATTCAGCGCAGAGCCCTTTTTCTGGAGGCACTTATCACTGTCTTTCCTGAGGTATCTGAGAAGTTGAAAGGCAGCATTTATACAATGCGTTTAAATCTTTTCTCATATAAGGCTATATTTTTTTAATTTTTCTATTATCGCTGTTAATCAGAGATATGTAAGTCTGCATTTATTACTGTTACGACTGAAAGGTTTATTTAGAGAACTAAGAACTTGCAGCAAGAGCTCTTTAGTTGACAGCTCAAAAATAACTGTGCTCTGAGAAGTCAGTGGAAGTGAATAATTAAGCAGGAAAGTCAAAGAAGATGGGAAAGGGAGAAGATAAGGCAGAATTAGTGTCGCCAGACTAGAAGACCTCCAAGGTCCCTTCCAAGTCTACTATTCTGTTATTCAGACAATCCACATGGAGGACTGAGGCATTGAGGTAAAAGATCAATTGGAAGGAAGCAGCGCACTAGAGCATCTATTAAAACTTTGAAACAAAACAATGCATTTATTTGAAAGCTACCTATCTTCACAAATCTAGGCTGCATACAAACGAAGAGTTGAAATATTCCAGCATCCTTCGAATTGTCTCTGGGACGTGCACAAACAGCAACTCCCTACAATGTCTGTAGCATCATGTACTCAAAAGGTACAATACACAGTGTTGTTTGGGATACAGAAAGTCCAATTAGGTTGAATGCTGTTGCTGGTTCCAACACTTCCCCAGTGGAATGAGGACACTCAAGTGTGGAAAGAGATTAGAGTGATGAAAGCTAAGCAGGGTTAGGGAGCTGAGCACAATTTTTGGATCCCTTGTTGCCATTAACCCATCTAGGGTGTGTTGTAGGGAGGACAGCATCCAGCCCATCTTGGCTAACTCTGAAACTTTTGTAGAGTTGGGAGAAGTCTCTGAACAGAAGACTAGGAAAACAGTTGTAGGCTAGAGAGGGCTATTCAAAAAAATACCTTGCAAGAAGGGAACAGCAAAACGTTTCCAAACTACTCCCATGAACATTACACTGATACGTCCACCAGGGACCAAGACGATTGGAGAGGGTCTTCCCTTGATTTCTGTCCACTGAACTGACTGCTGCCTACCCAACTGGAGAGGCTCTTTCCTTGACTGCTGTCTACCCAACTGGAAAGAGTCTTCCCTTGACTGCTGCCCACCCAACAGGAGAGGCTCTTCCCTTGACTGCTGCCCAACCAGCTGAACATGGTCTTGACTG
>BLBF01000016.1:21630479-21665952 GCA_015471245.1 Laticauda colubrina
TGGAGAGGGTCTTCCCTTAACTCCTGCCCACCCAGCTGGAGAGGGTCATCCCTTGACTGCTGCCCACCCTACTGGAGAGGTTCTACCCTTGACTTCTGCCTACCCAACCGCCCCGGCCAATGCCCAGGAGGCCCAGAGCTTAGTCCACATCATCGGAAAGGAGCCAGGGCCCAGGTTAAAGGTGGGGGTGGGTGGGGGCACAGTCCTACAGCGGATCTAGGCAAGGGGCTGGCAAAGGTAAGTCACGGATCCCCAGCAGAGAAGGCCAGAGAGAGGAGAATGCTTAAACAACGCCCGTCCCAAACGGGGAGGGAACCCTGAACATGGCGGGAAGGGGAGAAAGAGAGAAGCTACACAGACCGGCAGCGACTGCAATTGGGGGGGGGGGGGGGGGAAATACTCCAGGGGCCATCCCTATCACTCAGGTGCGGGGTTGCCCCCTTCACCCTCGGCGCAATGCTCGCTGGGAGTTGTAGTCTCCTCAGTTCAGCTTAGGGAAAGACAACCGTCGTGTTCTCTTCGTGCACATCAACCCGGCTCACCGAGTCGGGGTTCCTTTTGTTCCCTGCGCCGGCCATAAAAATCTCCCTCGAAGACCCCCGTTCACAACGCGCGTTTTTCTTTTCACGGCGAATTAGGGAACTTCAAATCCCAGAGTGCCCCACGCCACGCTCGTTTCTGCTCACGCGCAGTACGGGTGAGAGGTTAGACCGGCTACCCCAGGCCTCAGTCGTCTAGGCCTCCCCCCCCCCCCGCCCCGTTTCCCGCTCACCGCCGACCCGCTGAGACGGGTATAGCCGCTGGGCCTTCTCCAAGAAACGGCGGGCCTTCTCGGTCTGATTGGCCTTGATGGCGGCTACCGCGATCCCAATACAACGCTCCGCTTCGTCCCTGTTGGATTCCATGGTGGCGGTAGCGGTGGAAGGCGCCGGCGCACGATGATACGGTCATAGCGTCCCCTGCTGGAAACTCCCTAATTGTCAGGCGGCAAACTTTGCCGTATTGTTTAGAATAGCCGCGCCGCAGGATGTCATAATCTCGCCAATAGCCCGGCAGTGCAAAGATAAGTGCTGAGAGAGGGTGTGTGTGTCTCCCTCTAGCTCTGAAATGGCAGAAAAACTGCGCTGCTAACGCGGGAAGAAGGAAGAGTTGGAAGGATTAAACGTAGGAAATTTGTTCTTTCCCAAATTGTATTAGAGATGCATGCAACCTAGTAGTAGCTCTCCTGGAACGCCTTAGTCCAAACTTGGCAACTTTAAGACTTATGGACTTCAACTCCCAGAATTCCCCCTCCAGTCATGTTAGCTCAGGAATTCTAGGAGTTGTTGTCCACAAGTCTTAAACTTGCCAAGGTCTTCAAATGGTGGTTAACCTTTTTCACCTCCTGTGCCAATTATTGTGTGTGCACTTTCACACTCGTGCTCATGTGTCAGCACCCAGAAGGTAATGTACACCCCCCCCATGGCCCCCTATGCATGCACGTGCAATCCACCCACCTGCCCCCTGCCACCCCCTTAAGTGCACTGTGCTTCACAGCTGATTTTCCGCCACTTTGAGGCCTTTTTCAACTTCCCAAAGGCTTGAGGAAGGCTTCTGCAAGCTTTGCAGGTCGAAAAGTAGCCCCATTTTGTCACTTCCTGTTTTTCCAAAAATACCAGAAGTGGCAAAACGGGGCTAGTTTTCGGCCTGCAAAGCTTGCAGAAGCCTGCAGAAGCCTTCCTCAAGCCTTTGGAAGGCTGAAAAAGGCCTTAAACCAGCCAAAAATCAGCTGTGAGGCACACACATGCGCAGCGAGATAGGTTTGCCTGCAGCTCGTGTGCTGGCATAAATGGCTCTGCGTGCCATCTGTGGCACGCGTGCCATAGGTTCGCCATCACAGCATTAGACCATCCTTTCTCAACTTTAACAACCATAGCTGAGGAACCCTGGGAATTGAAGTCCACACATCTTCAGAGTTGAGGTTCAGAAATTCTATGTTGACGTAATCCCACTTAACTGGATTTGGGCAACTGTTGCTTTCATTAATAATCACTGTTTGTGGTCATCACTGCAATGATCAATTCAATATCTGTGGATATTGGTCAGCCTATTTTAAGTGAACATCGTTTGTTTCTTGTCCTTCTTGATTTGGGCTGATACTGAAGAAACATATGGGTATGTTGGCAGCCAAAGGCTCTCTTCCCTTTTAATGTTTTGCCTTGATGTGCTAAGATATTGGGAAAGTTGAACAGCATGAGGATAGTATTGCTGTATTTATATACAAGTAACATTAATATTTTATGCGTGTTTTGAAAGTATTTCTGGCCCTCATTCGGCTCTTGGACCGCAGTGATTCTGATTAGCTTCCAACTTTCTTCGGTACAGGTACAAATATAAAATACATTAATGTTTAGATCTAAAATTCAATAACCCCCACTATTTCTATAATCATAAACATTTCATCAAATCACAAAATTGATATAGCCTTTCCTCTGGTTTTTATCAAAAAAGTCCAAATGTGGTTTCCAGACAGAAACACAGAAGTTTTTCTTCAACCGAGGTAGTTAATTTTATCATCCCAGGCAGTTCCATGAACTTCATCCATTCTTCCATTGTGGGAATCTGTAAGACTAAGGGTGATATAGGTGGAATAGATTTAAAAGTAAATCTACAAATAGATATTTGTTTGTTTAGAAGATTTTACAAACAATAAAAACCCAATATAAAAGAATAAAAAACAATATTTCCACCCATCCATCCCCTGGAGACAACACATAATCAAACAAACTACTTGATGGGCTCTATCCCACTCTGGATTTCTTAGACCCCTTGGCAGAACCAGGTCTTCAGAGCCTTGCAAAAGAGAGTTAAAGTGAGGGACCAGTCTAATCTCTGCAGGGATGATGTTCCAAAGGAAGGGAGTCACCACAGAGAAGACCCTTTTTCTGGGTTCCACCAGATGTATCTCCTTAGGAGACACGACCCGCAACATTCCTTGCCTGTCCACTGTAGTGGGTTGGGTGGATGTAATTGGGAAGAGAGTGTTCCTCAGATAACCCAGTTAAAGGTGACAACCAGCACCTTGAATTGCACCTGGAAGCAAATTAGTAGCCAATGCAGCTCCCACAGGAGAGATGACACATGTGCACACCGGGGTCTGCACAAAACCATGCAGGCCCCTGCAGTTTGAACCAACTGAATCTTCCAGACGCTTTTCAAGGGCAGCCCTGTGTAGAGTGTGTCCCGTAGTCAAGACAGGAGGTGACCAGGGCATGAGTGCCGGTCCAGGAAAGGGCGTAACTGGCACACATCACACAGTTGTACAAAGGCACTCCTGGCCATGACTACCACTAACTCTTCAAGCAGGAGTCGCAAATCCAGAGGAAACTCCCCCCCCACCAGTTTATGCACTGGATCTATTTGGGGCAATGGCACCCCATCCAAGACCAAAGATGGCAATTCTATAGGGAGCAAAGAATCCCCTTCAGTCCTGCCAGGGTTCACTTTCCTCCAGTTACTCCCCATCCAGCTCTTAACAAACACTGAGAGAGGGAGGTCATGGCAGCTCTTAAACCACCATGGAATGAGACATACAGCTGAGTGTCATCAGCATATGGATGATATCTCAGTCAATGGTGGTGGATGATTTCACCCAGCGGCTTCATGTAGATGTTAGAAGGAAGTGGAGGGAGTATCGAGTCTTTCAGAACCCTGCAAAAGAGTCAACGAGGCCTGGACTTCTTGCTTTCTATCAACACCGACTTAGAGCTGTCATAGAGGAAGGAAGTGAACCAGGACCACACTCCCAGCCCCCGAAGCCTCCGCAAAAGGATACCATGGTTGATGGTATTGAAGGCCACCGATATAAGGGAACAGCTAGTCCTCGACCTACAACAGTTCCTTTAAACTTTGACCTTTTTCTTTTAAACTTTGACTGGTCGAAGTTACAGCGTCACTTAAAAAAAGTGACCTTTTCACAGTTATGGCCATTGTGGCATTCCTATAGTCACATGATTTACATTCAGATGCCTGTCAACTAACTCATGTTTATGACGGTTGCAGTATCCCAGAATCATGTGATTGGCTTTTGCGACCTTCTGAGAAGCAAAGTCAATGAGGAAATCAGATTCACTTAACAGGACTACCTGTATTAAATAAAGTACAATTTAGTCCTGGTTTTACCCTATTTAATACCCTTGGGCCAGTGGTACGTTTCAATTTTTTTTACTACCGGTTCTGTGGGTGTGGCTTGGAGGGCATGGCAGGGGAAGGATACTGTAAAATCCATTCCCTCCCCACCCCACTAACCTGATTTCCAGCTCCGTTCTCCTGTGAAGGACAACAAAAGAAGACCCAGCCGATCATCTGGGACTTGGATGACAGAGAATAGATGGGGCGGGACCAGTCAAAGATGGTATTTGCCAGTTCTCCGAACTACTCAAAATTTCCACTACCGGTTGTCCAGATTCGGTCAGAACCTGCTGAATACCACCTCTGCCTTGGGCCTGGGACATGAAGCCACTGACTGACTTTATGCCAGCCCATCTTTCGCTCAGGCCTAGGAAGAAAGCAAGGGCAACCACCGATGAAAAACCTTGCCAATAAAACTGCAGGGACTTGTCCAGACAGGCTCCGAGAATCAGACATGTTTGAATAGAAGAAGGGTGGGGGAAAGGTGTTTAAAAGTCAAAATAGGCATACTAAACCTTTTTAGAGCTTAATACGTTTTTTATTCCTTACAGAGGAAAATAATGAGACAATTTGGCTGATTCCTATTGTAGAAAGGCTGAAAGTGCCTTTCTCTGAGGGTTCAAATTTTCCCGCTGGGAGAGCTCCGGCTCAAGGATACAGACAACTGCTTGAAAGCTGGATCTTTTTATTTTCAGGAAGGAAAGGGACAGCGTGACTGCGTTCCTGGGCTAGCTAGCTGACTTCGAATGGTAAGTTCCCGGTTTTTATACCCTTTTCTCCTTTTGTGTATAAATGTTTGTTTAGTACTTAATGTTTAATGTTTTAGAAATAAAAATCCCGTCAGAGTTTATTTTTTCGCCAGAAGGCAAAGTTAGCGAGGCGCAAAAATAAACTCTGCGGGGCGGCTTGATTGTATCATTGGTTTTTTCCTAATCTCTTTTAGCTTTCTAATGGCTTTTTCCTATTTGTTTCCTTTGTGACTTATTTTGTAACTCCTGTCTGTTTGTTTGGCTGATTTGGTATGTCCTGTGTAAGGGTTTTCCTTTTCTTATTTCCTTAGCTTTCTTAATTACTTGGCTTTTGTCTAGGGGGCTCCTTTCAATATCTTTTATTTGATTTCTTTTCCTATGCAAGTTTGTTTTAAGGCTGGCCTGATGTTCCCTTTGGGCTTTTCCTGCTTGGGTGACACCACTGTCCTCATGAAGTTCCCTTTCCACACTATCAAACTGAGATGATACAATCTTGAAAATGCTTGGTTTCAGTGTGGCACAGCAGTGCCCTCTGAGGCATGTGAGAAACTGAGCTTTGGGATAAGGAAGTAGAGATCAACTCTTGTGTCCCCCAAGCATCTTTTCACAGGGTTATTTAGTTCCGGCAAAAGATATATAGAGTGGAATATAAATCTCAAGGTGTGCCTCCACTATCAAGATAAAGTCCTGTCCATCCATCTTCAAATCAGCAGAAGGACTACATCTGCAGGAAGTTTACAATCCTCGTAAACGCAATCTATCTTGCGTTTTTCTCTCTCCTCTGTTGTCAGTCACTGCAAATTTCCTTCCAAGGTAATAGCCCAGCCAATTTTGTATACCTTCAACCTGAACATCAGAATCAAGGGAAGACTGTTTGTACTTCTAAGGACAGGTGAAGCCTTTTTTCATTCATGGGCTGGGGGCGTTATGTATGAGGAAAATTCAATGTCGTGGAAACACCCGGGAAAAAAATATGTTGCTGGAGCTTTTGTAGGCTATATAGCCTCAGAGATGCCAATTCAAATTAGGTGGTCAGGTTCAAAGGACAGGAAAGTAGCAATCAGGGTAACAGAATGATATAGAACATAATATAAAAATGTACTACCATTGGATGGACTTAGAATGATGTAATGAATTGTTATAATATAAATTAACTTCAAAATTTGAAGTTAATAGTCTTGTCAAATAAATGATTAACAATGATAACAATGTATACATATATATTAGATTGATAATATGAGAACTTATACAAACTGTAAGTGAGGACTATGGAGAGGATGCACAAAAGATTTGTAACCAACTGACACACTGTATGTATGTAACTGAAAGATGGTTTTATGTTTAATGTTTTGTTTGTGTATGTTTGTCTAAAAATATTCTTTTTTTTAAAAAAAAAAAGAAAAGTAGCAATCAGGTCTCACCAGCAAATTTCCTCTGCTAAACCCTCCCACAGTCAGCATGTAAAGTCAACTCCCCACAACTCCCTGCACTTGCAGCAGGGCAAAGGTGATTGCACAGCTTGGATTAGCAGCTGTTGAACTTAAAGAGGTGAATTAATTCCAAAGCTGATGGGTTCAGAACCTATTCAACTGAATTAAATAGAGGCCAAATGAGAATGAGAGAAAGTGAGGCTCTTGTATTCTTGACTTAATGAGGACTTCGCCACCTGGTGCAATGAGGATTCTCACAGTTCATTTCTGGCCATGGTAATGGAATAGGAATAGAAACAGGAATAGTTGCGAGGAACCTTGGAGGTCTTCAAGTCCAACCTCTTTCTTCGGCAGGAAAAACTATACCAGTGGTGGCTAACCTTTTTGGCACTGGAAGAGCAGCTCTCTTGACACACGTGCATGGGAGCACTGGCAACCGGAAGCTTAGATTCCCAGTACGTGCATGTGCGCCGGCCACCTGGTCTTCCAGTTTGTAATGTACATGCATGTGCGAAGACCAGCTAGCCGGTGTGCGCATGTCCTCCAGGGAGCTGCTCTTCTGCTTTCTGACACTCCCACACGGATGAAGACCTGGCCAGCATGCATCCATGCACCAGAAGAGCAACAGATGATGGCTGCCGTGTCCAGAGTGATGGCTCTGTGTACCACTTCCGGCAGGCATGGCATAGGTTCACCATCATCAACCTATACCATTTCAGACAAAACATTGTCCAATCTCTTCTTAAACAGTGTTGGAGCATTTACAACTTCTGGAGACAAGTTGTTCCACTGATTCTAACTGTTTTATTCTAACTGTCAGGACATTTCTCCTTAGTTCTAAGTAGCTTCTGTCCTTGATCAGTTTCAACCCATTGCTTCTTGTCCTGCCCTCAGGTGCTTTCTTTGGAGAATAGTTTGACTCCCTCTTCTTTGTGGCAGCCCCTGAGATGCAAAGTCATAATCCCCATATTTGAAAGGGAACTTCAAGAAGGTTGATTTAGCAAGAAAATTATGGATTGTGCTGAAATGAGTAAATTGACATTTGAAATTAGGGAACAAGAAGATAAACAATTTTATATGATATGGGACTTATTTTAGCAATGGTTAGATAAAAAGACATGGCAATGAAATCAGTTAGGAACATAACAGAAGATTAATAGATTGCTATAGAATACAATACAAAATATATAACCATTGGTTGAATGCAAAATATAAATTTATAATAAAATCTGGAATATCTCGTATAAAATGATGGAATAATAGTTTAGTTAAATGAATGATTAATAACTGATAAATATATAAGCGTATGTTAGATTGACAATCTGAGAATCTATACAACTTGTGAGTAAGGACGATGAAAGGATAGCACAAAAGATTTGTAACCAATTGACACACTATGTATATAACTGGAAGATGGTTTTATGTTTTTATGTTTTGTCTGTATATGTTTGTCTTAAAAAATAAAAAAATATACAAAAAAAGAAGGCTGATTTTTTTTTAAAAAAGACGAAAAATAAATGGAAGATATTTCTGCAATATGACTGAGTAAAGGATATTGTGCACGACAGGGCCTACTTGGGGCTCAATTAAGCCCCAGCAAGTTTATTGATGGGTCAATTTTATGTTTTGGTATTTGCAGAACACACTGCCCTCCTTTCGTTCCAATTATTTTGGAAAGGGTCAGCGACAATTATCAGTGTCAAAACAGTGGGGAACCATCTTCTTTCCATTCAGAAACTGAACAGTTTGGTTACTATAAGAAGTTTGCACCCACCCCTCCCCTAGAAAAATCCTAGGAAATATTTAAAAAGGCAGAATATTTTCCCTAAAAAAAAAAGTAGAAACTCAAAGAGGCAGAAACTCAGCTCCCCCCCACCTTTGCTTAATGGACCATTACTCTAGCCTGGGCTAATGGACTATTACTCTGGCCTATTTTACATAACAAAGATCTACTCCAGGTAGAGCTATAATAGGAATTGTCCAAAGCCTTTTCATTACATCATCATCCAACAAGGCTCAACCAAGCCTCGGACTCCGGACAGCCGACAGAGTTGCCCCTGCATGGCTCCATAGGAGTCTGACAACCAATCAGAATACAAGCTCCAATTCAAATCCCAACAGAGGGCATAAAACCCAGGAACTCTCAGCATCTCTTCCCTTTTTCTTTTCCTTCACCCAACATCGTGAAGCATGTGATCATCCTTTTCACTTTGGAGCTTCATTAAACCATCTTTCCAAGCATCCTTCATGTTTTCAGTGTCTTTTTCCCCACTTGGAACTGAACCCAGAAGGATAATTCTTCCAACATTACTATGCATCACTTTCCTTAACAATGCAGCTAGGGCTATGCTACTCTCAATTTCTATGACATTCGAAGATGGCCAAGCCAGATAACATTGGAAGAAACAGATGCCTGGGGACAAAGTGGAACTGAGCTGGCAGAAATATTACCAGCCACCAAGCCAGGTGGCTCATTGCACTTCAAGTGGGCCCTCCATATGGTGCTGATAAGGGCACACACCTGCCATGGCAGAAAGTTACAGGAACATTGCTTAAGGAAAGAAAGTGGGGAAAAGAGGATAATTGTATTCAGGCTGCCCTGCCAAAGGTTACGGTCTTTATTAAGATGGTGTCTTCTCAGGCCCATCAGGCTGATGGAAGAAGACTGCTTAGAAAGGAAACCGCCAAGTAGCATCAGCAGATTGTCAGAACAGGTCACCTTCAAGAACGGTCCAAAGGCAGAACAGATAGCTAATGCTGCTGGGAGAACTGAAGAGCAGATTCCCAACCCCGCACTCCAGCTTTGCTGGTTCCATAAATTAGGAAGTCATCAACAGCCATGCCCCCTTGGCCAGTGGAGACCTTGTTTTTAATTGCTGGTTGCCAAGGGGTTCAGCAAGACAGATGGCTCTGAGTAGAAGCTCCATCGCAGAGTTCTGAAAATTGGTTCAATTAAACATGACTGTAAAGGAAAGTCACGCTATTGAAACAAAGCAGAATTAGGGGGGGAAAGAACTTTTGTTGACAAGCAGTGGAACATTGACAAGCTTGTATAGTTTGAAGAGAGGAGTCATCTCTTCTATTCATGCTTTCAGGTCTTTTTTCAGTCTCTATGGCTTCTCTGATAATTCTGTAGCTGGGGTTTTCTATAGTGGCTAGGGTTTTGGTGCTGACTCCACCAGATGTCAATCATTTGGAAGCCTGCACTCACAAACAAAAAAATCTCCACACCACTAGCCAGGTAAACACCTGGGCAGAAACAGATTCCCCCCTGATACCTCCAGCTCAAACACACCCCAACCAGGCACCCAGATGAAACCTAGCTTCCTAACTAATTATAGCCGTCTATTTACTCGGAGCCAAGCTGCACTAAAAGCCTCCAATATAGGAACACAATGTTGCCAGCCAATCAAGACAAAAAAAAAAAAAAGCTACAAAACAGGCAGAAGATATTAGAAACACCAGTCAAGCAGAACACAGCAAACTCCAAGACCAATAAACACAGACCAAGACTCCCAACCAAAAAGGATGAAGAAAAAACCATCCTGGCACAGCATAGGTTAGCCCCAAATTTAAAACTGAAACAACTGTAAAAGTCTGACTCACAGACAAACACAATACAGAAGCCTGATGATGGCAGATGAGATTCTGCCGAAGCGTTGCTACAACTTTAAAAGCACAACTATAATGGCGTGGGAAAATACGTGAACAAAGCTGAATACCATACATGTAAGTACCCACAAAAACTTAAGAAAACAAATATCAGACCTCTACAGGAAGGAAATAAACAGCCAGACCAAAACCTATGAGAAGCTGGAAGTTAAAAGAGCAGGAATATACTATGTAACCTCAAATTCCTATGCAGCTGCAGACACAACAATGCAACACCAACCTGCTTCAAATTAACATTTCATCACAGCACAGCAGCTACTAAACGTATCCTGAAAAGAACTGAAATGGCTCTACTCAGGTACAAGCTCCACAGAAAGAGATTCCAGTTGGATCTATTAAACAAAGATTTGCTAGCACTACACCTGGAACTGAGCAGCAAAATCCACCTTCTACTTTGGGACAAGATAAAACAACTTACAACTTGGGGAGCTGAAACTGAAACCACTTACAAAAATGACAAAAAACTGAAGAAACTAAAGAAATTAAAACATGACAAGAAAGCTCCCAACAACTCATAACAACACCTGTAACAATTAGTATATAACATTTCCAACAGAGAACTCACCAAAACAGAAACAGATGTCCTAACCAAAGGATTCAATTATGCTATAGCACCCAAAAAAATCCCCACAGAATCCATCATATGTGCAGTAAAATCCAGCCTAACTAAATTAAATACAGATGAAGTTGACAGAATAAGACACCAAGTTACTAACATCCTATGCACAAGCAAACCACCCAAAAACAACTTGCACAAAGAAGAACTAAAAGCCCTGCAAGCCCTAAAAAAGGGTAGCAGCATAATCATATTTCCAGCAGACAAAGGGAATGCCACAGTAGTAATGGATAGAAAAGACTACAAAACAAAATTGACAGACCTACTCCAAGACTCCACATACAAACCCATAAACACGGACCCAACCACATATCTGGAAAAATTAACCAAGAAGAAAATTATAACCAGCCACATGAGCAAAGAGATCCAACAGATGATCATCCCAAGAGAAAAATCTTCCAGATGCCCCAAACTATACAGCCTCCCAAAAATACACAAAGAAAGCATACCTCTCAGACCCATAGTCAGCTTCAAAGAAGTACCACTACAAAACCTAGCTGAACACTTAGCAAAACAGCTACAGCCCCATGCGGAAACCGCAGCTTCACATGTACAAAACTCATACCACTTCTTGGAAATGACCAAAGATCTACACGTGGAACAAGAAGATCTGCTTGTAAGTTTCGACATAGTTTCATTTATTCACTCAAGTCCCGATAAAAGAAACTCTTGAAATCATCAAAAATAAATACCAAGCAGCTAAACACCTTATGGAACTAACAGAATACTGCTTAACCAACACATATTTCATATACAAAGGACAAAGATACAAGCAAATTGAAGGAGCCCCTACGGGATCACCACTGTCACCCGTCATTGCAAATCTGTTCATGGAAGAATTCGAATCCAGAGCCCTGGCTTATGCCACCCACAAACCCAAACTATGGTTAAGATACATCGATGACACATTTGTGATTTGGCCCCATGGAAAAGAAAACCTAAACAATTTCCTAACACACCTAAACAGCATACACCCCAAAATCAAGTTCACCATGGAAACGGAAACAAACAAACAACTACCATTCCTAGATGTACTAATCTACAAAAAAACAGATGGCACACTAGGACACACCATATACCAGAAGAAAACACACACCAACCGCTACCTCAGCGCCCAGTCCCACCACCACCCAGCACAGATAAACTCCATGGCCAAAACACTTATCGGCAGAACCAAACATCTGGCAGACAAGACACACATAAAGACTGAACTATGCACCCTGACTAAAGGGCCTGTCACATAGGCTGACGGATGCAAAACGTATGTAAAAAGGACACAGCGGATGAGAAAATGTTCCATCCGTTGTTATCCGCTCTCAAAAGTGCCCCAAATTTGCATAAGCAGAGTGGACAACAACGGAAAGGAACGGATGGGGAGAGGACGAAGTGAGGATGGAAAGCGGATGCTCCACAGAAGCCTAATGGATGGAAGTGGATGGAAGCGGATGGCACATCCGCAGGGCTTCCGGGGGAGCACAGCGAAGCGGACGTGCAACGGAAGGAATGGATGCCGAGCGGATGCCGAGCGGATGAAGCGGATGAAGCGGATGCAGAGCAGAAGCCTAGCGGATGCCTAGCGGATGCAAAGCTTTCATTGCGCATGCGGGGAGGATGCATTGCGTCAGCCCCACAGATATAAAGGGAAGCAGCTCGCAAGCAGGTCACCATTCAGAGGAAAGACCTGCTGCCAGACACAGCTCCAGCCAGCCAACAACCATGGGGAAGAAGAAGAAGCCTCTGCCATCTGCTGCCAGCCCTGGCAAAAAGGACAGGGCCACCATCCCTGGCCCTGACTCTGCTTCTGCTGGGGCTTCTGCTGCTCGGGCTGACTCTTCTGGTGCTGGAGCTTCTGCTGGCGCTGCTCCTGGTGCTGGTGCTTCTGCTGGTGCTTACTCTGCTGGCGCTGCTCCTTGTGTTGGTGCTTCTGCTGGTGCTTACTCTGCTGGTGCTGCTCCTGGTCCTGCTGGTCCTGCTGGTCCTGCTGGTGCTCCTGGTGCTCCTAGTCCTGCTGGTGCTGCTGGTGCTGCTGGTGCTGCTGGTGCTTACTCTGCTGCTGCTGATCCTGGTCCTGCTGGTCCTGCTGGTGCTGTTGGTGCTTCCTCTGCTGCTGGTGCTGCTGGTCCTGCTGGTGCTGCTGGTCCTGCTTTTGCTGCTACTGTTGTTGCTGCTGCTGCTGGGGGTGGTGTGGTGGAGCAGCCCCTAGAACCTCGAAGCCCCTCTGATGAGGGCCCAGATGGCCCTGTCAGAGGGAGGAAGAGGCATACGCATGAACGGGAGAGGAGGCAATACTCCATCAAAGAGGAACATGAGGATGAGGTGCTGGAATGGCTGAGGGAGAACGAGTATCTATGGCGGAAGGGACACAGGCTCTATTGAGACACCAAAAGGAGGCAGGCGGCTTGGAGAGAAGGCGGAGAGCCTGGGCTACACTTCGGAGGTCCTCCTCGGCTGATGGAAGCACATGCACACCTGGTATGGGAAGCTGCACCTCAAGAAATCTGGCCAGGCCACGGTCAAGCTGACTGACCGAGAGACCTACGTGATGGCCAAGTGCAGCTTCTTGTAAGGTGAGATTCGCCACCGAGGAGCAGCCCCTCTGACCACCCTCTCTCTCAGGCAGCCCGCAGAGAGCCAGTCCTCTTCTGGCCAAGAGTCAGCTCCTGTGTCCAGGCAGGTATCTGTGGAGCACGCCACAATGGAGACCCACCCGACAGCTGCACTCCCTGTGGCAGAGCGCGTGGAGGACCTCCTGACGCAATGGAAGTAAGGAGAGGGCACTTCCACCAGAGACCAACCCACATCCACCCCCAGCTCCACCTCCACAGAAAGCAGGCAGAAAGCCAGACCGGAGTGGCAGAGCCACACTGTCCTGCTGGAGATCAGGGACACCATCAAAAGCAGCGTAGATCTCCTCTTTCAGCTGGTACACACCGACATACCATCCTCAAACCGCAAGCCCTTCCTCACCTACGTCAACCAGACCCTCATGGACATGTCCGAATCACAGTACCAGGTGATCAAGGACAGGATCACCGGTCTTCTGCAGAACCCTCCAGACCCAGCTGAACCTGCTCCCACCCAGTCCAGGTCTGCTCCTCCACCCCAGGTGATGTCACTGCCCCTCCAAGGCTTTCCACAGGCCCTCACCTACCAAGGCTACGGCTACCAGGAGCTCCAGCAGCACAGGCAGCCCTTCCCAGTCCAGGCACAGGTGCATCGAACGCCACCAATGCCACTGATGCCACCAATGCCACCAATGCCACCCATGCCACAGATGCCACCCACGCCACAGATGCCACCCATGCCACAGATGCCACCGATGCCTCACCTCGCTCACCTGCAGACCAGACATCCCCACTACACTCCTCCTTCCTCCACCCCACAGCCAAGCCCGGCCTCAGAACATCTGTCATCGGTCTTGGGACTGACACCCCTGTCCTGGAGGAAGGGGCTCTCAACATCACAGGACTGAGCCAGCTCTCTGAGAGCTTCTTCCACACACCGTCCCCTGTTGTCCTCTCGGGGCCAGGCACCCCAATGGTGCCTCAGACCAGCACTCCAGCAGCAGCCACCTCCACAGCACCTGGACCTTTCACCCGTGAGACTATGGGCACACCTCAGAGTGACTGAGAAGAGTGCCAGAGACTGGGTTGCTACCTGATGACTTTAACTTTGCTTGGGACACTTGGGTCATTTTCTTTTAAGTTTGTTATTAATAAAGATTATCTTTGTTTCACACACTTGCTTCAGTTCCTTTAGTCAATAAAGTCTTGGTGGAAACTTTCAGAAATGGTTTAAGCCTTTGCATGCTTGTGGGATGGGTTAAGATAGCAGTGGAATGGGCAGGGATACCTGTGGGATGGGCAGGGATACCTGTGGGGTGGGCAGGGATACCTGTGGGATGGGCAGCGATACCTGTGGGATGGGCAGGGATACCTGTGGGATGGGCAGGGATACCTTTGGAATGGGTAATAGCTGTGGGATAGATAAACCTCTAGTGCAAGCATAGTGGGACTGTATGGTCCACCCTCCCAGGTGCCACACCTATGGCCCTTTATTATCAATAACAATGTAATCATTGATCCACACATTTCAACATAAACACAACTCTTTATTAAATGTCCTGTTCATTGTACGGCCACTCAACATACATGGCACAATCAAATCAGTGTGATGAGACAGGCTGAAGGAAGCATCCATTAAGCATCTACCATCCTGTCTTGACACTCCACTGCTCCAGCTGGGGAGTTGCACCAGTGTTCAGGAGGTTGCGCTGCTTCTTCCCTTCACGTGAAGCTCTGTTGGGGCCTTGCATATCCTCAGTGTCTATCAGGTTTCGCGCTTGCCTCCATTCCCCAGGCTCCATGTCCCCATTCCCTTGTTGGAGGTCCACCAGCCTGTTCTGCAAGACTGGGTAGCGGGTGCGCATGAGATTGTGCAGGATGCAGCAAGCTTCCATGATGTTCCTCACATTCTCTGGGCGATGCTGCATGGTGGTGAGAAGTACCTGGAACCTGTTGGCCAGGATGCCAAAGGCGTTCTCCACCACCTGCCTTGCCCTGGATAGCCTGTAGTTGAAGATCCTCTCTTCATGGGTGAGGCATCTGGAAGTGTAGGGCTTCATGAGGTAGGTTGTGAGGGAGAAGGCGTCATCCCCCACGATGAAGTAGGGCACATCTTGTGTGTCGTTAGGCAGGGGGTCTGGATCTGGGAAGCCCATGATGAGGTTGCGTTCCAGGTTGCGTTCCAGCCCCTTCTTGAGGTGACTGGTGGTGTATACCTGGGCATCTGAAGATGACCCGTTGCCTGAAGCATCGATGTACATGAACTTGTAGTCAGCATCGACCATGGCGAAGTGGATGCTGCTGAAGAAGCCCTTGTAGTTGTGATAAGTGGACCCCAACTTGGCTGGAGCTTTGCAGGCCACATGCTTCCCGTCTATAGCTCCAACGGTGTGGGGGAAGTTCCACTTCTGATACCACTGCTCTGCAACTTTCTTCCAGCCTTCTTCAGTGGAGGGGCACTGGAGGAGCTCCTCCAGGTATTATTCGATGATGGCCTGCACCACTTCTCTGACCACAATGCTGATGGTGTTGTGTGGCACCCTCCAGCCGTACTGCACGCTCCTGTATGTGGTCCCTGAGGCCAGGTGGCACCTTGAGCCCAGGGTCCAGGCTCAGCCGGAAGTTGGCACTCTGCTTGGTCAACCTGGGTCTCAGCCACTCCACAACTTCGTCAAACATGGCTGGCGGCATCCTCATGAAGTTCTGGAATGCACGAGGGTCTTTGTTCCTCAGCTCCACCATCAGCTTGTTATACAGTCCGTACTCTGCTCTTCTGGCAATCCATCTTCGAACCCAGACACTTCTTGGCCGCCTCCTTTTCTTTGCGTAGAACAGGTTAAAGAGCCTGTAGATGGCTTTGCACTGTTGTAGAACGATGGCGGCTACCAAAAGGAGTGTGTGATGATCCATGGTGGAGATGACTGGATGCTGTGGAAGAGCAAGAGCCAGATGAAGGCTGAAGAGGTCTGCACAGCAGGGCTGCTGGACTGAAAGTGAGATCCAGGTGATTTCTCCCCCTTTTTATAGGAAATATAGGTTTTCCCTTCAGTGTCCTTTTGCATCCTCTAGGCATCCTGCAGACATCCTAAATATCTGAGATACGTCCCCTATACGAACGTTTTTTCTGTTTTAATACTTTGTATGCGAGCTGCATCTGCTTTCATCCTTTCTACTCCGTGCTACTAATGCTGCGTGTCCATTCTGCATCCGTTTCGCTTCCTCCCTGTGTCCGTTTTCCGCTGGAGCGGATGTGAGTTGCACAGATGCGAGTTGCACGGATTCGCAGCGGATGCCTAGTGGATATAGCGGATGCGTAACAGATGATGACGGATGTCTAACGGATGTTCCCCGTATGCGTAGCGGATGCAGAACGGATGCGTTGGATACATTTTCCGCTCAAAAAGTTTTGTGCAGCTCAAAACTTTTTGAGCGGATGAAATGTCAATAGATGGATGCTGGACGGATAGAGAGGATGAAAAACGGATGCAGTGAGTACAGAACGGAAGCATCGCGTTAAGCAACGGATGGCAAGTGTTTCTCTCCATTTTACATCCTCTTTGCATCCGTTGGTGCTGTGTGACAGGGGCTTAAAGTACTGACAGCCAACGGCTTCCACAAAAGCAAAATCACCGGCTTGATCCACAAAAACACACTGAGGCATAATGGGGACCTAGAAGATGAACAGACCTATGGAACAGCTGTCCTGCCCTACATAAGAGGTACTACAGACAAAATCAGTAAGATACTACACAGGCATCTCAATCATCTCAATGGCGTTTTTCAATCTTGGCAACTTTATTATGTGTGGACATTCAACTCTCAGTATGCCCTAGCATGTTAAAGTTGTCAAGTTTGAGAAATACTATCATGGACAATTAGGCAGAGAACCCAACTGTTCTTCACCGAAAGCCAACTGTTTCTAATCCGTTTTTCTCCCCTTCTTCTTATTAAAGATAACAATGTTCTTTTTTATTATTATTATTTTCCTCAGTTCTGATGGAATCAAAGGGGCCTTTCGAGAGGGAGCCAGGAGGGAACCAATTTATAGGTTATGAAATATAAATTCTGCAAATGAAATCAATCTGCTCAGCTTCAAAAGGGCAGTGCAAATACATACCAGAAATAAATTCCTTATGTTTTCAGCTGCAACAGCCCTAACCATAACTTGACTTTCAGTTCTCAGAGAGGAAAATTTGTTCCAGAGATAGGAACAGATTCCAAGAAGGTGGAAAATTTAGGAAATCATTTTTGAATTTGGCCTCAACTTGTTCCTAAACCTCTGAATCACACATTGACGATCCACATCCCACGCAAGGGTCCAAACATTAATTCTCCACAAATCAAAAAACCAGAAGCAGCCCTAAAATTAAAATTCAGTCCCAAATCTCATCCTAGAATGCTTTTCACATTCAGATTCATCTTCTACCAAAACCACTGAACTACCCTGCTTCTGGTGTTCCAGAAAACAGAACCCAGGATCCTTCTAAGTAAAAAAAAAAATCCATCCTGAATTTCACCGTGCCCTTCATTTTTGCATTTATGTGAAAGGTTTTTTTAGCGTACCACACACTTCTCACCTTCCTCAGGAATTTTTTTCCTGGGGAGGCAAGATTGACCATTCCAGAAAAGAAAAGCCAGGACTGGTTCTTAGCATAAAATTCTACCCCAAATCTAATTCCACAGTCCAGTTTTGCATGCGAGTCGAACATTTTGGGACTATTCCACCCTGCGTGCCTAACTATTGACATCAATAATTTTCTTCCCGGGCAATCAAAGTCTCACTGTTCTGGTGAAAGGATGTGAAAGGCATCAGAGAAAAATTGAATACCTCCAGAATTAATGTGCTCTCATTTGGATTAGTGGACCCTGCTTCTGGTCCTCTTTTTCACCCCAATAAATAAACAGCAACTATTCCTATTGACTTAGGCACAGCCATTATTGTTGTTCTGTATAAAAATAGTAGACTCCAAATAACTCATTCTGATTGGTTACTAAAAACTAATGGGGATAGGTTCAAAAGGAACCAATCCCCGAAGCCGCACAAAGGCGGCAAAATCAAATGAATGTCATTGGCTACAAGCCGGCAGGCAGAAAAGTATAAAAGGGCTGTCGCGGCTTGAGCCAATGTTCCGTTTTTGCAACTGTTCTGAAATAAAGACTTTATTGTTGGAACCCGATCTACCTTGTGTTTTTCTGGACGGAACAATTGTCACCATGGAAAGAAAGGATGTGCCAAGCAAATGGTTGTCCAGGGTCTCCAACCTTGAGCCTGGAGGACTTCAGCTCCCAGAATCCCAGATTCAAAAATACCAGCAACCTGTTCGCTACCCAGTTGCTAGGTGAGCATGGCCATGGTGGGTGTGGCCTACTGGAACTTCTGGGAGGGCTGTGTTTTGGCTTCCCAAGGGTCTGTAAGCCTCCCCGGGGCCTCTGGGAGGGTGAAAATGGCTTCCCTCAGGCTCTGGAGGCCCGCCAGAAGCCGGAAACAGGCCCGTTTCTGGGCTTCTGGAAGGCGCCTTTTCCCCCCTCCCAGAGCCTCCACGCGGACCCTTCATTTACCTGCATTGAAAATAGGCCATGTGGAGACTCCTGGAAGGGAAAGGGAGGGGAGGGGTGGGCGGGGCCAGTAGGTCAGTTGAAATACTGGTTCGGCGAACCAGGTGAAAACTTAACATCCAGTTCACACAAACCGGTCCAAACCGGTACAATCCCACCCCGGCCTTAAAAGTTATCAAGGTTGGAGATCCCTGGTCCAGTGAGCCTTCTAAGCTGAATCAGCAATATATGTGCCAGGTGTATTTAATGGAAAGATTAATTGGAAGAAAACTGCCTCCTACAGCAGGCTGGTTCCTGAACAAGGCCTCTCAGTGACAGATCAGGGAGAGGTTCTTTCTCCCCTGACAGAAAAGCTACCAGACTCCAAAAGTAGCTCTTTAAGGTGCATGTGTTGATTTTAAACAGGCCTTTGATTCTGTTTCCAAGAAAATTCTCTAGAAGAAACTGAAGGCCTCTGTCATTGAAGGAGATTGCTCACCCTCATATGTGCACTATGTAAAAACGCCTGTCTGAGGATGAGCTTTCCCACAGCTGAGCAGCAGACAATGACAATGACAACCAAGGTGTACATTGGCCTCATTCGTCTTTAATTACTATGACAAAACTACAGCTAATAGTCTTAAGGGAGAGTTTCATCCCCTAAACTGGACAAGAACCTGTCTCTTATATTACTTTAGCAGAAATACAATAGGCCTCAGAAGAGCCGCAGGAGCTTTGCTCCATTTCTGCATTCATTACAGATCAATCATGAAAAACAAAGGTCATGTATTTTACAAGGTTTTTTAAAAAATGTGCTGGGCTTTTGAAGGGCATAAAATAGAACACACCCCCAGTTCCAAATGCTTGGGCTTTGTGTTGTACTGCTCTACACTATAACATGTCACATGTACACTGCTCAGTTTGATTCAAATGCCTAGAAGAGTTCAGCATCAGTTCTTTATTCCCCACCCCCACAAAAAAGGTGACTCACATACAGTTATCCTGGTTGTTATATGAAACCTAGTTAAAACGAATTCATTACAAAAACCTGAAAGAGTATTATATAACCTGAAAGAGAAAAAAAATCCTAAAAAAAGCTACTCCAAGTGTGCAAAATGTGTGGGCCTAACATGCCTGCAACTGGGTTTATAAAAATTATAAAAACCAGGATGATTCGGGGACTGGAGACTAACACATATGAATGAGAGAAAAAAAATTATAAGTTACTCTTTTATAATGGATTTTTTATGTAGTTAGACTAGAAGATTCTTCTTTGCTCTTTCTGATGCTTTTCTACTAGCTTTTTCTTTTTCTGCATAAAACCATCACCCTATACCTAAAATGTGTTCAGTCACAAGTACATTCTTATAATCTTCTTGGAGAATGGGAAGATCTGCCCGAGCTAGGCAACAAGGAAATATGCTCCCAAGGTAAAGCCCAAAGCCCAGCAGTAAAACCAAGATAAGACACTGAAACACAGAAAACAATGTCATGCTGACCATCAAGCTTGTAGTTTAAAATATAGAGAATAAGGGGTGCGTGGGGAGGGCTCCTTAGGTATGGCATGTTCTGTGCAGGGTTATAAAATGTATTGTTTGAATATGGAAGCTTGCTCTTCTTGTACCCAATCCACTTTGGAAGGGACTTGAAGGCTTGTTTGCAAACGCTTAATTTTCTTTAATAAACCTTTGAATTGTGAACCAGACCTGTTCCTGTGTTGTGAGTATTGAATAATTCAGTTCTCACATGAAGAACAGTTATAGGAACTGGGCATCGCTAATCTAGTGAAGAGAAGGACCAAGAGTAGATATGATAGCAGTCTTCCAATATTTGAGGTGCTGCCACAGAGAGGAGTCAGTCAAGCTATTTTTCAAAGCATCCGAAGGCCAGACAGGGGTTAACGGATGGAAACAGATCAAGGAGAAATTCAACCTGGAAATAAGGAGAAACTTTCTGACAGTGAGAACAATCAACCGATGGAACAGCTCGCCCTTGGAAGTTGTGGGAGCTTCATCACTGGAGGCTTTCAATAAAAGATTGGACTGCCATTTGTCAGAAATGGTGTAGGGTCTCTTGCGTGGGTGGGAGAAGGGGGGGTTGGGCTAAGTGACCTACAATGTCCCTTCCAACTCTGTTAATCTGTTTTTTTAATGTAAACTAGGATATAGTTATATGTGTTACATATTGGCTGAAGGTTAATATCCAGTCTCAAAATCTGACACAACTAACATTGATCAATAAATATGATTCTTTCTGGAATACAAATCAGTGTTTCCCAATTTTTCCATGTTTAAGATATATAGACTTCAACTGCCAGAACTCCTGAGCCAACATGGGGAATTCTGGGAGTTGAAGTTCTTCCATCTTAAATTAACAAAATGGAAAATAGTGCTTCAAATTGAGAAAAAAAGATACACATTTTGGGTTTTTCAAGGGAGATGCTCATATCCATAGGACAAGTGGTGGCACTTAAACAAAGGATCCTTGATATAGAATTACAGTTAGAATGTAGTAAACTGTCACCTAAGATACAATCAGGCCATCATGCACTTCAAAGAAGTATTGGAGCAAGAGTAACTTATAAACAATAGATTTCAACAAGCACTTACATTTCTGTAGTTTAATATTATCAACAGAGCTAGAAGGAAAATTTAATAACATTCCATATGCAGAAAGGCTGTGTTCTTGTAAAGATGGTAATATTGAAATACAAACTCATACTCGGTTATATTGTAATTTCTATCAAGACATATGGAAAAAGTTCTTAATGTTTCTTCCAACTCCACTTCCGGGATGAAATGGAAGAATTGTATTTTGAATTTTCATTAGCAGGTAAAGAGAACAAGTTAACTCTTGCAAATTTGCAAAGTCTTTTGCAGCTTGTAAAATCCATACATTGCTTCCTTGGATATGTTTGATATTAACAGAAGATGTACAGGTGATCGGGAAGACATGAAGTGGAATTTAAAAACAAGGTCTAGGTTGATATTTCAGGCAGTCTTTTTTGCTGACAGCATCATGTCTTGTGTGTTTGTATAGATTATCACCGATTTTCTCCTGAGAAAAGATTTTTCTGTTTCATAATGTAGTCACCATCCCTTATTAGACTATTATCTAATTTCCTTCTAATACCAAACTGAGATTCCTGTTGCCCCAGATGGTATTTTTCTTCTAACATTCCTCTATGATTAGTATGCTATCTTTTTTTTAGTGTTGTCAGTCAAGTATTGTAAGCTGCCATAAAGCCATTCATTATCCATTTGAGGCTATCGCATTGACCTGGTTCTCATCATAATGAAAGGCTTGCCTTTGTCTCATGTTGAGAATACCCTGTCATGTTTTAGGTCAAACCTAATTGTGGCTCTTTTAATAATGATGGCTACTCAATTCCTTCAGGGAAGGAATTCTACTCCTGCCTGGAGTAGAAGATCTGTTGCTGTTCTGAAGTGAATTGGGGCCATTCTGGTCCTTTTGATTTAGCCGATTCCCAGAACATCAGGAGTGGCTTGAAAACTCTTAAATCCAGTATCATATGCAGTGGTGGGATTCAATTTTTTTTACTATCTGTTCAGTGTGTGTGGCATGGTGGTCATGGCAGGGAAAGGATACTGCAAAATCCCAATTCCCTCCACACCCCACTAACCTGCTTTCCAGCTCCATTCTCCTGTGCAGGGCAACAAAAGAAGACCTAGGATTCTGGAGACAGAGAACAGATGGGGGCGGGGCCAGTCAGAGATGATATTTGCTGGTTCTCTGAATTACTCAAAATTTCCCTTTCCAGTTCTAGAACTGGTCAGAACTTGCTGAATACAACCTATGATTATATGCATTTTAAAAAATAAATAAAAATAAGAAAAGAGTTGCCCTTCCTGCTTCTGCTCATTATGAGTGTCTCTCTTCACTGTTCTGTATCCCTAACAATCTCTCTCTTTCTCCTCCTTTCTCCTTCTTCTTTCACTTCCTCCTCCTATTTCATAGTGTTTGAATGCGCTGCAAACGGCAGTCTACAGAATTGGATCATTAACAAGCAGATAGAGGAGGAAGCAAAGGTTCAGAGAAACCAGGAAGCCATCCTTGATGGAGAATTGAGTTCTGAAGCGGACAGGCAAAAGGAGTAAAAACTGCCTGCAGTGATGATGTTTCACAGCCAAGAGAGGGAACCCAGCTACAGTCAGCCTTGAAAGCCTTGAGTGGTTGAGGTGGTTGAAATCTGGAGCAGTGGTGGTATGCTACCAGTTCAGCCCAGTTCGCACGAACTGGGAATAAAAATCACTACTGGTTAGGCCCGACCGGTAGTTAACAAAAAGCCTCCGATCAGCTGAGAGGAGGGAAAAAGGCCTCTGACAATCAGCTGAAAGGATAAAAGACCGAAAAGCACATGGGAGGATGGGAGGGTCACTCCTTGCTTTTTGTTTCTTCATCCTCTCAGCTGATTGGCTTGTTAGGGCCTCATGCATTAGCGGGCACACGAACCATCACCTACCTAACTGGTAGCAACCAAAGTGGTATCCCACTACTGATCTGGAGTGTCTATCAACTGCTGCTGAGACAAGGTGGGGTTAGGGTTAGGGGTTCTGATAAGTGGAGAGTCTTGGAGAGTCACTGATTTCCAGCTGAAGTAATAATAAATGAAGAAGTGGAGTAGAATATATTGTAGCATTCAGTAGAAATTTATAGACATTTGCTCTCTTGAAAAATATATGTTATCCTGTTGTAAATCTAGTTCCTTATGCATTTACTCATTGTTAAACATGTTGCCTGAAATCAATTGCATCCTTCTGTATCAAGTATATAGTCCTGTTATATGTATCCTTCATGCTTCCTTCCATAAATGATCCTTTCATCAATGCCACCCCTATTTTCTCCAGGAATTGGCACGTAACTGTCTCTATCTGCAACTGTCAAGGCAATTCACACACGCCTTTGACCTATGATGTTAACAAAAGGCCAAAATCATCAATTAGAGAGACAATGGAAAAAGATAACACTGCCAGAAAAGAATCTGTCTGTTGCAGGAAGATATAAATCTTAGATTACATGACGAGAGTTTTACAAGGTAATTAGAGAACAAAGACTTTTGTGTGTATTAGAAGGAAGTATACATCCTTCTGTACATCCTTCTGTGACTTTTGTGTGTATTAGAAGGAAGTATACATCCTTCTGTACTTTGTAGAATTTTCCTCCCATGTCTCTTGTGATGTGCTAGGAACTTCTTACCCAGAATTTTAACTTTGATCAAATATAAAGTCTGCTTTCTTTGATTTGCAAGCCTCCATTTAAGTCTTTGTTTTGGTTCATTTTTGGCTTAAGTGTGCTGCCAGACCTTACACAATGTATCCTGATCCTCACAGATAGAGTCAGGATCATGCCACAATTATGCCACTTTCCAGGAACCTCCTGGAGAAAAGAAGGCAAGAAAAATTGCTACTGCTGGAAAGAGGAAAGAAAGCCACAGGAGAGGAAGGAGAGAGAGTGCCCAGATGTGGGAGAAGGTGTGGCAGAACCTGAGGGCAGAGTCAAATGAGGGATTAGCCTAGAGTTTCTGCATTACATAAGAAATCCAAGTCCAACCCCCCTTGAATTCTGTTAACTTTATCTGGTGCCAAAATAGTGCTAACCCTTAGCTGACTAGATTCCTGTGCATAGGCATGAGCAATAAATCGATTTACTTATGGCCTTGAACTTTCCACAGAGGAGAAAACTAAGACAGGGAAGGGAAGAAGGAACATCTAAGAAATGCATTGCACATGTGTACGAGGGTTACTCCCTGAACTTTGAGATGGAATCCAACATTTTTCTCTGTTCCCATGAGCATCTTTTCAGACATGGCATTTCCTATCCCAAGCACACCAGAGGTGTCAAGAAGCTGTAATTAAAAAAAAAAAAAAATCCACGATGGCAACTGCAACAGTCCAACTGAAGTTCCAGAGCAGGAGTTTCCAACCTTGGCAACTTTAAGCCTGGAGGACTTCAACTCCCAGAATTCCCCAGCTTTGCTGGCTGGGGAATTCTGGGAGTTGAAGTCCTCCAGGCTTAAAGTTGCCAAGGTTGGAGACCCTTGCTCCAGAGCACACTTAAGGAGTGTCAAAGCTTTTATTGCAATGTTGTGTCCATCACCTTGACTTTTTAAATTTCTCGGTCTGTAGACGCTCCTGAAGTGCCTGGACAACATATTGCAAAAGAAAGCCCCACATTAACAATGCATCATTCCATGATTGCTGCTCTCCTATGAAGGAATCACCTTGGCTCACATTCAAAGCAGAAGTCCTGGGGAAGGATTTATGATTTTCATGGCATATTGCAAGTTAATGGCCCCATTATCAGAATGGAAAGGTTATCCAAATACTTTAAAAAAAAAAAAAAAAGAGCAATTTTGCTTCCAGAGCATCCATATCTCACATCTATTTACCATAATGGGATTGTTATAGATAAAATTTGATGATAGAAAATATGTGATGGTATATCATCCTTGTGAAGAGTCTTATTAACTGAGAAGAGAAGCGTGGACAAGCAAACTAATCTACAAGGAGTACGCTAGAGTAGGATGAAGGTTTTTTTTCTGGAAAAGAAGGTGGGAGAATCGTAAAATTTGGGACTGCAATACTTGAGCTCTGCATGGAGATGGCTAGATTTTTCAAAGAGGAAGCAAAATCACGTCGCTCGTACAGGCTGACCCCAATGAATAAAACTTCAATTAAAAAATGTGTTGAAACACAACATGATGTCAACTGCAATTATCAAGGTATTTGCTCGATTATTCTTGAGTGGAAGCTATTCCCTTCAATATTCATGCTCTTCCACTCCTTAGCAGTGCTGTCCAAATTTCCCACCCTTCATTAACAAAAACTGCTTATCAAAATGTCTTATGAATCTTGAGGACCAGTCATAAGTCCCTTCCTTTTATACCACTGTACAGTGGTGGAATTTGAATATTTTTTACTACCGGTTCTGTGGGCTTGGCTTGGCGGGTGTGGCAGGGGAAGGATACTGTAAAATCTACAGTCAGAGGTGCGATTTGCCGGTTCTCTGAACTACTAAAAATTTCCGCTACTGGTTCTCCAGAATCATCTTTGTGTTATTTCAATAAATTACCCTGGGTAATTTCATCGATTTTTATCTTAATAGGAATACTTTGGGGAAACGTTGAATATATTTCAGTACATATGGCAAACTTTTAACTCAATTTAAATGTCCCGGTTGTGATGGATAATGGGTTTCGCGTATCATTACCCAAAGAAAAACCATCTTTACCCAATTTGGGTTAATTTATCCTGTTTTGGAAAGCACTGCCTTTGAACAACGTAGTGGTGTGTTGGCCTCCGGCTCCTGCTTCGTTTTCTCTGTTCATGGCACTCTCTTCAATCTTTCTCAGCAGGAGCTGTGCTTAATCAACACTCCTAAATTGCCTTTTCATACACAAGGGAGATGCTGGTGAGTGTTGCTTTTGAAACAGTAATACAGACAGAGCACCTAGTAAAGAAAATGATCTGAAATTTGTTTCTAATCCTAGACTGGAAGAAACCTGCTGGGAGGGAAGCAAATGAGTTTGTCGGCCTAGCAGGCCATAATTTGCCCTGAGTGACAGACTATAATAGTGTTAGCCCTTATTGCAGAGGTGGTATTCAGCAGGTTCTGACCAGTTCTGGAGAACCTCTAGCAGAAATTTTGAATAGTTTAGAGAACTGTCAAATACCAGCTCTGACTGGAGATTTTACAGTATCCTTCCCGTGCCACGCCCACCACGCCATGCCCACAGAACCGGTAGCAAAAAAAATTGAATCTCACCACTGCCTTATTGGTCCAAAAGTTTGAAAGTGTACGATGGATGATTCTAGATCTAACCAAGTTGTGGCTTGATTAGGACTTGCGAGGAAAATCAACATATAAGCCCAGCACCACCCTGTAGTGATAATGCAGAAGATCACTGTTATTTTTACTAGTGTCATGTCCACATCCACTATAATTATTGACTGAATGTATAAAGGCAGATAGATAACTCCACAAAGCATCCATACAAAGTTTTTTAATTGGTTCATCAGGCATCCTCAAGATAACTCATAGTTACATCGAGATTCATCTCAATGCCCAATTCTCTGCATAGCTGCAATTTATGGTGTAAAAAGATGGTAATCTCTCATCCCGATAACGAAAGAGCAAAGGGTTGGAGACTTAATCTGTGGAGGAAGATGAGCTGGAGCTGGAGCCAAGGAAGACCGAGGGGGCGGCTTTATTGACTTCAGAGGAATGTGGGGAGGAGGCAGGCCAGAGGCCTTCAGGAGTGGGACGGCTTGCTAGCAGGGAGGAATGGGGCCAGGACGACCAACAGATTACAGGCAGTGGAAATGAGTGAAGGAGCTCAGGTGATGAGAAGGACTGCCCCCTCCTGATCCCCAAGGATGGAGAGTAAAGGTGGGAGCAGGGCAGGCTGACCCGATGACACGGGAGGAGTGTGGTCTGCCTCTCTTCACAAGGCACACTTGGGGACTGAGACTTAAGGAGACGCTGTGGGAAGAGGTGTTGGGAATAAATACTGAATTCATGGAGTTTTGTGTGCTGTTGGTGACATTTGGAGTTTCCTGGACTTCTTGCTTTATTTTTGGATTTTTTATTTTATTCCTGGATTAATTGCCTTGTTCCTTTGCTTCCTGAACTCATTGACTTAATCCCTCGCCCTGCTGGATTTCTTGCTTTGCAGCCATTGTGCTTACAGCGTTTTGTTGGACTACTTGCAGCCAGAGGCTGCTGGAGGTTGTGTGTATGTGTGTGTGTGTGTGTGATCATTTTGCTCTGGGATGTGGGAGAGTTTGAGGGAAAGCTGGAGCAATAAAGGGGTGATTTGAACTGTCAGCTGACTGTGTTGCCTCCATGCCTTGCCCTGGGTCCTCACAAGAAGTTTAGTGTCATGTTTTGATTTTTCCTCCACTTTAAGAAAATCCTAGTCATTTAGACCTCACTTTGAGCTTACGTGCTTGTTTGTCACCCTGAATAATGGAGGAAGGGAGAATTTTCACGTAGCTTCAAAGCTGTGAAAGTCTCACACTTTCGATTCCCATCCCAGAGTCACGTGTGTTCAACCAGTCAAGTTAGGTCTTGCAATCTCTTGACCATAGCAAGGTCATGAAGTCATGGTGCCAGGTTTTAAGAAAAACTTTGGGGTTGTGTTGTTTGTGGGGTACTTCTGTACAGAACCTAGGTCTGGCTCCTGTGGAAACTGGCCGCCCATGGGGTATCACCACACCATTATTAAGGAACTTCTGGCAGCCTGGAAGAGATTCAGATATGATCTGGTTTATATATATGCTTTTAATGTTATGCTTTTTGATCTGCTTGCCTAAGCTAATAATAAAACTTTATATCCCTTGATTTACCGGTGTGCTATTGTCTCTGGATCCAAAAGAACTGTCTCAGCACCTGATCATTGCTTTGACACTTGGCACTACATATCCCATCATCCTGAGAGGGAATAAAGACTAGACTGCATCTGCAATAGTGCCAAGAGAGCAACAACTCCTGCCTGGTTGTGTCCATGGTCACCAGAAAGTCTCTATTTGAAGACTGGTTCTCTCCCAAGCTCTATCCATTTACCAGAACTTTTCATTTTAAAGATGGCTAAAGAATGAAAGCTAGATTGGTGTAGTAGTCAGGTCTGGAGACCAGGAGATGGTGAATTCTAGTCCTGCCTTGGCCACGGAGCCAGCTGTCTGACCTTGGACCAGTCTTCCTCTCTCATCCCTAGGAAGAAGGCAAGATCAAACCACTTCTGAAAACTTGTTCAGGCAACCATCAGGAGTCAACAGTGATGAAGACACATAAAAAAGTGGTAGCTCTAAAAAATAATTATGTTTATGATAGCAGAATCTGTTCTGTATGTAAAGTGGATGACTCCAAACCTACCATTCTGATTGGCTAAGGAAAAGACAAGTGGATTGGTTCACTGGGAACCAATCCAAAGAGATACCAAAAAGGCGGCAAATCTAAATAGCTGCCATTGGCTGCAAGCAGGCAAGCCAGCCTGTATAAAAGGGCTGGCCCCGGCTTCAGCCGGCGTTCCGTTACTAACTGTTAACAATAAAAGTATTTGTTGTTGGAACCCGGTCTACCTCGTGTGTTTTCCGAACAAAACACTGGCGACGAAGGTGGGATCGTCCTGAACGGAACAAAACCTGCACGTGGTGATAAAAGCCCAGACTGCAACTAAGATGTCTGGAAACAACGCACCGCCCGCACCCTTCAATCCCAACGAAGAGGATTGGGATTCCTATGCTGATCGCTTCCAAATGTACTTGGAGAGCAACGAAATGGAAGGCATTTCCGAACAACGAAAGAGAGCCGTGTTCCTGACGCACTGCGGAACAACCGTCTTTAAAATGGCTAAAGCCCTCGCCAAGCCTCGGGACGTTAAACAATTAACGTGGACAGAATTACAGAGACTCCTGAAAGCACACTACGCCCCGATGGTGTCTAATCTAATAAAGCGACATGAATTCTACCGAAGAGACCAGAGAGAGGGAGAAACCGTTGCCGATTTCGTCGCTGCACTCAGACAAATTGGGGGTGAGTGTGAATTCTCAAACATAGACGAGGCAATGAGAGATCGCGTGGTGTTGGGCCTGAGAGACTCAACCGCACAGAGCAAAATGCTCAACAAGCCCAACATCACCGTTACCGAAGCCATTGCGGAAGCCACCGCCGCGGAAGCTACGAAAAAATCCGCAGTAACATTTAAGAAAATGAACACGCACGGCGATGAAACATCAGCCAAAGAAAAAAAGCATCCTGCCACAATGACCCATTATGAAGAGTCGGGCGAAACAAACGAATCAAGCGAGGAGGACGACGAGGTCCACCGTTTGCTCACAAACAAGAAAGAGCGCGAAAGGAGAAAGTGGCGGGAATGCGCTGGCTGCGGAGGAAACCACCCACGAGCCGAATGCAGATTCCTCGATGCCATCTGCCGACATTGCAGAAAAAGAGGGCACATCGAGAAGGTCTGCAGAAATAAAAAATCTTACAGCCCGACGAGACGCAGAAATTCCCCAACACGAGCCGAGCCAAGTCGAGCCGAAAGAAAATGGCAACAAGAAAAGCGAGCCAATACACACCAAACTGTCATTATCCAAAGCTCCCAGACGGAAAGTGGAAGAAAAATTAAAATCGTCGTAGAAATCGAGGGAAAACACTGCAAAATGGAAGTGGACTCGGGGTCCTTCCTCTCCATGGTATCATGGGACACAATTCAACAGTTAGTCCCAGGTA
Organism: Laticauda colubrina; assembly: GCA_015471245.1. NCBI lineage: Eukaryota > Metazoa > Chordata > Lepidosauria > Squamata > Elapidae > Laticauda > Laticauda colubrina. The sequence goes on from BLBF01000016.1 coordinate 21,660,472, forward strand.
TCAAGACCAAAGACTTGATGAAGCAGCACCTAACCCTCAAAGACTATCAGGGAAACCAAATCCCTGTGATGGGCAAAGGACATTTTCAAGTTGCCTACAAAAACCACATCAAAGTGCTTCCACTGACCATAGTCAACCAAGACAGACCAAGCCTCCTGGGCATCGAGTGGTTCGCGCCATTGGGCATCGGGATGACTGGGGTCGATCGAGTGACCACAGCCGGCTGGGAAGACGACCTCGTCAGAGAATTCCACGACGTGTTTGACGGATCACTGGGCAAGTACCGGGGAAACCCTATTTCTTTCAATTTAAACCCCCAAATAGCCCCACGAAGAATAAAAGCCAGGCGAGTTCCTTTTGCACTAAAGGCAAAAATAGAGGAACAGCTGGAAAAATTAGTAGCCCAAGGGGTGTTAGAACCTGTGGACCATGCCAAGTGGGAAACGCCTATCGTCACACCCATTAAACCAGACGGGTCCATCAGAATCTGTGGTGACTATAAGGCTACCCTGAACCACGCATTACAACCAAGCGCATACCCGGTGCCCGTAGTCCAGCATTTGCTCCATTCCCTGGGAAATGGCAAAGTTTTCGCCAAACTCGACTTGGCACAAGCCTATCAGCAACTCCCAGTAGACCCAGAAACAGCAGAAGCGCAGACTATTGTCACCCATAAAGGCGCATTCAAATGCCACCGACTCCAATTTGGAGTAAGCGTAGCCCCTGGCGTCTTCCAGAGTCTAATGGAACGCCTTCTAAATGGCATACAAGGAGTCGTTCCCTATTTCGACGACGTCCTAATCTCGGCCAGAGATGAACCACAATTAAGGAACAGACTAAAAAAGGTTCTGACTAAGTTTAGAGAAGCTGGCCTCAAGGTTAAAAGAGAGAAGTGCTGTCTAGTTAAAAACAACGTCGAATTCCTGGGCTACTCAATAGACGGAGAGGGCATCCACCCCACAGATAAAAAGATTAAGGCGATAAATGACGCGCCTGAACCTAAAAATAAAATGGAACTCCAAGCATTTTTAGGATTAATTAATTTCTATAATGTATTCCTGCCAAACAAAGCCACTATAGCAGAACCGCTACACCGCCTGCTAGACAAAAAGGCTACTTGGACTTGGGGTTACAAAGAAAAAAAAGCCTTCCAAAACATTAAAAGACTGCTAACATCAACAAACGTTCTCATCCAATTTAGCGACACTCTGCCATTAACAGTGACCTGCGACGCCTCACCATATGGAGTAGGTGCCGTCCTGAGCCACCAACTACCGGATGGCAGAGAAGCACCCGTCGCATATTATTCTAGGACTCTATCAAAAACTGAGCGGAATTATAGCCAATTGGACAGGGAAGCTCTAGCAATTGTCGCTGGAGTAAAACGTTTCCACGAATATGTATATGGGAGGACTTTTCGAATTATAACGGATCACAAGCCGTTAATGGGGATTTTGGCGGGAAACAAGCCAACACCTAACATACTTTCACCCAGAATGATGAGATGGTCAGAGTTCCTGGCGGCTTATTCCTACACTCTGACACACCGACCAGGGAAACAAATTTCCCATGCGGACACTTTGAGCAGAGCGCCTTTGCCAACAACCGACGCAGACCCGGCACCAACGATGACAGCGCTACAAATCGAGACATGCCCCGATCTACCCATTTCAGCGTATGATGTCGCAAGAGCCACCGCGAAAGACTCATTGACTGCCCGCGTTCTTAGCTGGGTAGGTAAAGGCTGGCCGGACAATCTAAAAACTGAAAATTCCAAACCTTTCCGGTCCAGACAGACTGAACTTTCCATCCAAAAGGGGTGTTTGTTGTGGGGTGATCGGGTGGTAATCCCTGCTAAACTGCAGCCCAGGGTTCTTAGGCTTTTACATGAAGGGCACCCGGGAATGGTGAAGATGAAAAGCCTCGCCAGGAGTTACGTGTGGTGGCCGGGTATTGATAAGGACATAGAGTATTGGGTAAGCTCATGCCACAAATGCCAAACAATTAGACCATCCCCACCAAAAGCACCCGTTAAGGACTGGGAAACCCCTCGAGGACCGTGGTCAAGAATACACATTGACTTCGCGGGGCCTACCAAGGGGCATACTTTTCTGATTGTCGTTGATGCCTATTCCAATTGGCTTGAAGTAAAAATCATGCCATCAACGACAACAGAAGCCGTAATTAAGCAACTAGACAGCCTGTTTGCCACCCATGGCATACCTGACATTCTCGTTTCAGATAATGGACCACAGCTAACCAGTATACCATTTGAGCAATACCTAGCCTCCCTAGGTATAAGACATGCACTAACCGCGCCGGCTCACCCGGCTGCGAACGGCAGGGCAGAGAGAATGGTCCGGTTTACAAAAGAGGGGTTAGAACGAATGGACGCTGGAGATACACAACAAAAAGTAAACCGGCTGCTCACACTGCAGCACATAACACCTAGTACTATCACAAATAAATCACCAGCAGAACTGCTTATGGGGCGAAAATTAAGATCTCACCTGGATAGGTTACACCCAAATTTCACCCCAGAAAACCCCCCTGACTCCTCAACACGGTTCAGACAATTTGAGACAGACGATTTAGTTTACGCTAAAAATTTCTCCGGGGACCCGGTATGGCTACCCGGGCAAATTACCCAACTTACAGGCCCCAAATCCTACCGGGTAAGATTAGACGATGGGAGGGAATGGAAGCGGCATATAGACCAGCTTCGATCTCGAATTGTGGAAAGAACCACGGACTTAAAAACATTCACAAAAGAACACGGCGAAAGGCAAACCGAGGTGGGGGGGGAAAGGCGAGAAACGAATGAAGAACTTTTTAAAAATAAAACTAACATTCAAAACGACCAAAAAGAGCCAACAAAAGACTCACCGTTTGAAGAGACCCACGAAGAGAGATCTTCGGAAGGGGCCAGCCAAGCCAGCTCGACCTGCCCCGAGGAAACGGGAGGGAGCGGCAGAACCGCCGGCCTAAGAAACTTAGGCGGCGGTAAAATGGCCGACTCACCCTTCCAGACGGTTCCAGAGAGGAGGACGGACGACACAGCAGCCCCATCTGAACCGGTCGAAGTCCTCACTGGAAATGAACCGCGCAGGTCAGGTCGAGCCCGGAAAAGCCCCACCTACCTGCGAGACTACGTCACCACGTAGGACTAAACTAAGGAGGGAGGGGTGTTCTGTATGTAAAGTGGATGACTCCAAACCTACCATTCTGATTGGCTAAGGAAAAGACAAGTGGATTGGTTCACTAGGAACCAATCCAAAGAGATACCAAAAAGGCGGCAAATCTAAACAACTGCCATTGGCTGCAAGCAGGCAAGCCAGCCTGTATAAAAGGGCTGGCCCCGGCTTCAGCCGGCGTTCCATTACTAACTGTTAACAATAAAAGTATTTGTTGTTGGAACCCGGTCTACCTCGTGTGTTTTCCGAACAAAACAGAATTATAACAAGAAACAATGGATGGAAACTAATCAAGGAGAGAAGCAACCTTAAATTAAGGAGAAACTTCCTAATGATGAAAACAATTACCAGTGGAAACAGCTTGCTATCAAAAGTTGTGGGTGCTTCATCACTGGAAGTTTTTAAGTAGAGACTGGACAGTCACTTATTTGAAATATTATAGGACAGGGGTGTCAAACTGGTGGCCCATGGGCTGGATGCATCACATGCAGGCCACACCCATCCCAGCTCCCTGAATGAGAAAAATGTTGCAAAATGTCACATGATGATGTGACACTGCGAGTTTGAGAGTTGTGGCTGGTATAGGGTCTTCTGCTTGATTAGGGGGTTGGACTATAAGACCTCCAAGATCCCTTCCAGCTCTTATTCTGATGATGGTGTTATCTCTGATATCATCCTTCATGTTTGTGTTCCATGAATAAGTAAACAGAAAATAGGATGTTCTTAGGTACCAGAGCATCACATTTGTCGTTGGAGATGCAGAGTATCAATAATAGCTCAACCTTACCCAATATAGTTCCACTTAACCCACCAGTTCCTTTTTTTTTTTTTTTTTAAGGGATCTTTTTTTGGATTGGGATCTCAGTGAAAGGGCTCTGTGATCCAAGCTCTGCTTAAAAGGAATTCACCTGTAGTTAAAATTCCCAGAACTGTCATTCCTTCACATTCAAGGCAACCTACTGTACTGCTTGACAAGAAGAGCCAGCATGTTGTTGTGTGGATCTGGAGTCAAGAAATATAGATTCTGGTCCATCCATTAGTACTGAAGCTCACTGGGTAATGTCAGGTCTATGACTCTCAGTTGTACTCACAGTCACTCATGCCCTAGTCCCATGATGGCGAACCTATGGCATGCATGCCAGAAGTGGCACACAGAGCCATTTCCCTCAGTACGCGAGAGATCACCTGGAAGAGCCCAACTGCGCATGCAGCATGCTGCCACCTGACAGCTGATTGTTTTGGGTATCTGGTGCACATGCGTGGAGGTATGGGGTGCGTGGGAGACACATGTACATGCACAGAGATGCGCAGCACGTGCTGGGATCGCACATTACCTGAGCATGCACAGCGACACACACCACATGTGGGGTGATCACGCCCACATGCACTGACAAGCAGTCATGGCAAGAGGATTGTACAAGCATGCACAGATATACTGTACTCTCTGTGGGGATTACTGCACATGCACGGGGGGGCAGCATGCATTGCCTTCTGGGTGCTGACATGCGAGCGCCAATGCACAAGCGCGTGCGCAATTATCAGCACAGGAGCCGAAAAAGGTTTGCCACCATTGCCCTAGTCACTTCCTGTCTTGCCTGTTGCAATGCGTTCTACATGGGGCTGCTCTTGAAGAGCATCTGGAAGCTCCAGTTGATGCAAAATGCAGCAGCCCACATGGTTTTGTGCAGACCCCAGTGTGCTCATGTATCACCTCTCCGTCGGGAGCTGCATTGGCTGCCGATTTGCTTCCGGGTGCAATTTAAGGTGCTGGTTGTCACCTTTAAAGCCCTTCATGACTTGGGACCAGGTTATCTGAGGGAACATGTCTTGCCGGTCACATCTGCCTGACCCATTAGAACAGGGAGGCAGGGAATGCTGCGGGTCCCATCCCCGAGGGAGATACACCTGGTGAGACCCAGAAGAAGGGCCTTCTCCATGGTGGCTCCCTCTCTCTGGAATATCATTCCCCCCAGAGATTAGAATGGCCCCCACTCTAGCTCTCTTTCGGAAGGCACTGAAGACCTTTGTTTTGCCAGGGGTCCTGGGGAACCCAGAGAGGGATGGAGCCCATCAAATGGCTAGTGTGATCTGCTGTCACAGGGTGGAGGATGGAAGTTGGGGAGTAATTTTGTTATATTGTATTTTATTATTTGATTCTTTTTGTTAGTTTATATTCTGCAAGCCACCTTGATTCTCCATGGATGAATAGGTAGCAATATAAATTCAGTAAATAAAGAATTAGAATTAGAATTAGAATTAGAATTAGAATTAGAATTAGAATTAGAAT
>BLBF01000016.1:21665962-21679731 GCA_015471245.1 Laticauda colubrina
AGAATTAGAATTAGAATTAGAATTAGAATTAGAATTAGAATTAGAATAGAATAGAATTCTTTATTGGCCAAGTGTGATTGGACAGACAAGGAATTTTTCTTGGTGCATATGCTCTCAGTATAGATACATTTGTCAAGAGTCGAGAATCATAAGGTAGGACACTTAATGATAGTCATAGGGTACAATAAGCAATCAATCAAACTAGGAAACAGTCTATATGAATAGTTAGGATACAAGTGACTAAGTTACAATCATACAGTCACAAGTGGGAAGGGATGGGTGATAAGGAGTGATGAGAAGATTAATAGTAATAGAAGAGCAGACTTTGTGAATAGTTGGACGGTGTTGAGGGAATTATTTGTTTAGCAGAGTGATGGCATTTGGGAAAAAACTGTCCTTGTGTCTGGTTGTTCCGGTGTGCAGGACTTTATAGTGTCATTTTGAGAGAAGAAATTGAAACACTTTATGTTCGGAATTTGAGGGGTCTCTTTGTAAATATTTTCACAGCCCTCTTTTTGACTCATGCAGTATACAGGTATAAAGTATAAATACTTTACAGCAATGTTTTTCAATCTTGGGGATTTTATAATAGGTGGACTTCAACTCCCAGAATTTCACAGCCAGCCTTGCTTTACATGGATGCTGATGTAAGAATAGTGAGAATGCTAGGCACGTCACCTTGAACTCTTGAAGAAAAGGAGGAATGCAAGTCTTATAAAAGAAGAGCCATCTTGCCAAGTCTTCGCAAAAGACCACATAGCTATGAGTCCATTTGGCCACCAGATGGCAAAGGTGCTCTTGTAACTGCAAGGACCACTTCTGAGCCCCTCAGAAACCCTGCTGGAGACATGACCTTCAGTTGAATGCTTGCTGATGGCAGTAGTAGCCCAGGATTCAGATTACTTATCTCAGGAACACCTGTCTTTGTGTGAGCTGTTGACTACGACAGCAGATGCAAATGAGGTTTGTGCAACTGTTTATACTTAAGGAACTCAATGCAATATACAATCATTTCTGTAGCAAATGGCCGAGAGCATTGGAAGAATGCGCTGGACTGGTGTCTCCAGAGGAGAGAAAAAAAAATATAAAGATGAAGATTACAGTTGTGCAATTTAAGCCTTCCCCATTTTTAAAGTGCATATGACAAATGTAAAAAAAGGGTATAGTATCATGGCATTATTATAGTGCCATATTGACTGGTTTTAACCCTTCATGTGAATGTACATGATGCATTGGGGGGGTGTCAGGAAGTTGTCTATGTGTACAGTGCATATAGGTATGTGTCAGGAGACAGGTTTGTTTTTTTTTCAACAACTGTGGTTCTTCAGAAAATGAAGAGTCTGCTGTTGGAAGAAATATCCATCTGGTTCAGTTTCAAGCTGGGAGAAAGACACTGGGAACATGGAGGCAGATTCAAAAGATGGTTGAATGATGAAATAAAACCACCAGCATTTGTGGTTGTGGTGCAGCTGACCGCATGGAATTGAGAGCAGTGGCTTTTATGTCTTCTTTGGGCTTTGTATTTGAGCTTCCTGTTCCTGTGCAAGAACATGTCCTTTAATATTGTATTGGCTGCTGTCAGATTCATATGGTGTCATGTAGGGTCATGTGGGGGTCATAGCTGGCTCTATATGCAAAAGAGGAAATTTAAATCCTAGGGGCTTGTCTGAGTTAATCCAGTCAATCTCTGGCTTATTGTTTATCTGAGCTCCCAGGTGAAGTTTGGACTGCTCTGAGGGTGGTGCACTGAAGGGGCTTTGGACTGTTCTGGGCTGCTTCTAATCCTATGTTCTGCCTTTGTTTCAAAAAATCCTGCCTTGAATGGATTACCAAATCTGCATTTCTAAAAGATGGCCTCCTCAGTTTCTGCTTGGGAGCAGGAAGACTGGGGCTGGTTTCTGAATAGCCTGGCCCAAACTTTCTTAATGGGCACAAACTATCTGCTCGAGCTTATTAAGAAAGATTTAAGGCTGCTTCCTGCCTCTAAACAAACATGTTTCTCCATCCCTGTCAGAATCTGATTTGGAGGGGGAGGCTGAGCAGCTGACAGGGAGTGGGAGTGTGGCTCCGTTGGCTGTGGAAGAAACTGGGAAAGGGCAAAGTCCGGCTGGGCAGAGCAAGGGAAAGGGAATTCAGAGGAAGATCCAGGCCCATCCCCTCTTCAATCTTGGGCATGCAGGGAAGAACAGAGAAGAGAGCAACATGAGTTGTGTGGCCTACGAGGGAAGGAAAGGGTCCTGACTCCCTTCATTAGCTGCAGCTGGGAACACAGTGTTTAAAAAGGGAAGTTGTGCACAGCAAACTGTTGGGGGCAAATCCTGAATTATCTAGTATTGTCAAGGCTTATCTGAGTTCCTGGCGTCTTCCCCACTGTGTGTGTTTTCCTGGCCTTTCAAGTTTGCAATTCCTTCTCCTGCCCTGTCAAATGAATTACTGCAGCATGGTTTGTGTGGATTTTTAGTTACAGTTTGTATGTACTTTGTTTTCGGACTGAATTTCTTCCACTTAAAGACTGTTCCTGGGAGAATTTTTTTCTCCAGCAGAAAGTAACCTGGACATTGGGAGCAAAGTTGGAGGTACTAAAGGGACTCTTCTTACTTATGTGATGGCATTGCCTTTGTGCCATCACACCATTTCTCATTTAGGGAAATATAATATTCTGCCTTTTTAAAATATTGCTCAAAATATTTCATTCTCCTGGGTGAGGTGTGGCTTCCAATACTGCTATATAAAGTCACACTGAACAAAATCATCCTTAAGCCCCATCGTTTTTAAATGAAGAGCATGAGTGTTATGATGCCAAATAAAATAGTTTTATTAGATTGATCTGCAAATGCACCTTGGAGTGATGGATATTCCATGGGAAAATTTGAAGACCCAGGTTGGGGACAGATCATCTGGGACAAAGAAAGTCTTATCTGTGTGGTTGTTAACTCTTTAGAAGAGATATTTTTTTTGACAGCAAGTGAAGATAATTACTTACTAAGATGAATTGTTTGTCTCTGTTATTTTAAAATGTTGCTATGTGAGTTTAAACATATAGCAGTTGGGACTTGCCAAGCTCACATTTTTTACGTTAAGTCTGCAATTTCCTGTTTTTCTAGAAAATGAGTATGCTAGAGTTTACTTTTGAACAGACAAGGCCCATCATGGCAGGGGTGTGCAATTTTTAGTAGAAATAACAGGAGCAGGAGGCGCAGTAGTTGTAGTATATAATTAATTATGCCCTTATATCCAAGCTAGGTCCACAGAATAAAGCAACTGTTGCCTTATTACAATACATTAAAACACAATAAAGTAAAAGGCCTCTCAACTAAAAGGTCTTGTGACATCCAATTCATGTTGGATTGGATTCAAATATATAGAAGTTCACGTTTATGCATTTAAAATAATATAAAATTATGTATATTCTTTCCTTTTAAAAAAAAATGCACTTACTTTTTTTTTGGGGGGGGGGCTGTTTAGTTTTGTTCTGTTCTTTGTTGGTTTTTTTTTGCAAGATTGCATTTTAACTCTTGAATAATTTTTTAAAAATGTGAATAAAGAATGTATTTTAAACCAGCTTCAGAGGGAGGGAGAGGAAACATTTTAGTGCTTTTCTAAATTTTAGGTGCTTCATCTCAATTCAAACCTAATCCAAAAATTGGTTTTGTAAAATTTCCCCTTCCTGTTTAAAGTAACAAGAAGCTCCAGAGCTTAAATTCTGAAACAATAATGAAGTTGTAGGCTTGAGAGCTCTTTGCTGTAATAAACGGGTAAATTCCTTGAAAAATGTCAGGCTCTCCATTTCGGTCTGCATCACAGTTCTCTGATACTTATCTGGAAATTGGCATTTCCTCTGTTCTACACCTTATAATAGAGCTGTTGCAGTAGGGCTTAAGGAAGGATGTGTCCAGGAATGGACTGCTACTGGTTTCAACCAGTTCGAGTGAACTGGATGCTAATTTTACATTTGGTTCACCAAACCGGTAGTTGCAATGACTGGCTGGCCCTGCCCCTCCCCTTCCCTCCCAGGAGTCTGCACGTGGCCCATTTTGGATGCCAGGTAAGTGCAGGGCCTGCACAGAGGCTTAGGGGTGGGTGAAAAAATGGAGAACTTCCAGAGCACGGGGGGGGGGGGGGGAGAATGGGCCTCCCAGAGGCTCAAGGAAAACTTCTGGAGCCCAAGGAGAGCAAAAAATAGAAGTTCCAGAAGGCTGGAAATGGGGAATTCATTTTTTTTTTTTACTACTGGCTTTGTGGGCGTGGCTTGGTGGGTGTGGCAGGGGAAGGATACTGTAAAATCTCCAGTCAGAGGTGGGATTTGCTGCTTCTCTGAACTACTCAAAATTTCCACTACCGGTTCTCCAGAACTGGTCAGAACCTGCTGAATACCACCTCTGCTCCAGAGCCAGGGAGCCCGTTTTCGCCCACCTGGGCCAAAAATGGGCCTCCCTGCTGTGGTACAGGAGGCCAATTAGGTCACGCCCATCATGGCCATGCACACCCAGCAACTGAATTTCCCATAACAGAATTTCCCAGCCAGCAAACCCAAGCTGGGGAATTCTGGGAGTTGAAGTCCCCCAGGCTTAACGTCGCCAAGGTTGGAGACCCCTGACCTATCTCAATAAAAGTAGTTGTATCAAGTGGGACACCTGTGTTATAGTAGATTTGATTTGATTTCTGTTTAGTGCTACTAGGCACTTAATATTCACGTTTATTAAAAATAACACCAGAACCTGTGGCCTAATTTGTTTGCCATTAGTAGGTGCTAAGAGGTCCATTAGAAACCTTCAGTTTTAAGATGAGCAGAATTAGATTGTTTTCCTTTCACCAGAGTACTAGCCCGACATTTCAAGCTATAGTACTAATAAGGCAAACTTCTCTCCTAAAAAGAACATTATGATGGAAGTCAAATACAGGAGAGAAAGGATGGAAGAAAACATAGTTGCAATATCCTCATATTATGGATTGTCTGGAAATGGTGCTGCTGACAAGGTTGTGAATTGTACTCCAGTCTGGGCCACCATAGCGTGAACAGAATTAATCCTTGGACAGTAGCTGTCTTCACAGCAATGAGCAATTCTTTGTGATTTTGGAGGAATAAAATAGGCAGCTGTTGGTAGAGTGGTAAGACCAACTTTCTTCTATTTCTTTCTTTGTATTTCTTCCCGTGCTTTTTCTTTTTCTTGACTGTTGTTCTGCAGTTGTTTCAGTTTTGGTTAGACTTAAGCATAGCACAAAAAATTATCTGCTACAATGTCCTGCCAGTGAATGACGACTTCAGCTTCAACCAAAACAACAGATACAAGCACACAACAGATACAAACTCAATGTAAACTGTTTCAAACTTGATTGCAGAAAGTACGACTTCAGCAACAGAGTGGTCAATGCCTGGAATGCACTACCTGACTCTGTTGTTACATCCTCTGACCCCCACTCCTTTAACCTCAAACTATCCACTACTGACCTCAACCCATTCCTCAGAGGCCTGTAAGGGGCGTGCATAAATGCACCATCATGTTTTGTGTTGATCACTGCTATATTACTGTCCTCTGTTGCTGTGAATGGGATGGGAATCTTACAGGTACCACTTTGAACAAGGACAAAGATAAAAGCAAAGAAGTCCATCTGAAGACAGAAGAAATAGTGGCCACATTTAAGCTGCCACATTTAAGCTGCTTACCCAGTCTGTAAAGGTTATTCTCTTGCCACTCTATTTAGAGGATGGTCTAAAGAGGTGAAGAGATTTTGAGCAATTAGAAAAACTCTTCACATCCATCTTTGTCTGCCAAGGTAACATAGTACATTGTCAAGCTTTTAGAAATCCCAGAGTTCAGGGCAAGGTTTATTATTCATGTTCTAATGAACAGAGTTATGTTCGCTTCCTTGCCTTGGCTTTGACCTTTCTTCAAACAATATCCATCCAGTCTCCCTGGGCCCTGCTTTGCATTGGCTCTTATTTCCAGCTCAGTGTCCTGCCCTACCTCTCAGCTGCCTCTATTCATCTATTCCTTCAAGGTCACCTGTTCCTGGTTCTCTGCCTTTTGCCCTTCAGATAAAAAACGTGGCCTTTTGGGATATTATTTTATGTTTTTTTTTTATTTATTCCTCCGGTGGCCGTTTTGATTTACATTGAAGCCAATTTTACATTCCTTGGTTTTGTTTATTCCTTGTGGGTTAATAGCCTGTAGATCTAATCACTGATGTACACAAGCCTTATGATCTGTGTTCCTTTGTTTTTCAGATGAATATCCTATTCCAAGGATGTACTGATTGTGATTGGGAACCATCCAAACACATCACTCCTTCCAAATCCCATTCCAATCTCTGCTGCTTTGAGAAGTTTGAGCTTTTAATTCTACGTAGACTGTATTTTAAATAGTTAAAGATAACATTTGTTTTATTCAACAAGCCCTTTCATTATTTATTAACCATTTCCATTATGCTAAATCATTGGTATTTACCTCTCTTTCTGCCTTTCCGTTGTCTTGCTGGTGGTTGCCCAGGTAGAGAAGTGGAAAAGGGACTTAAGGAAGACTTTAGAAACGACAGACTCCTGCAGTCAGATCTCTCCCATTCCTGCTGCAGAGCTGAGATTGATGGCATTTTTTCCTATTGGCTGGTGATCCAATGAAGGGGGAAAGCCAAAGACAGAAGAACCAATGGATTCACTTGGCTTACCTCATGCTGCTACTATCCACTCAGTCATATCTAACTCTTGGCGATCATCCATGTTTACAGATCATGCACTACTTCTTTGAGTCCATCTATACTGGTGTCTGGTCTCAACTTTGATAGTTTCCAGCCACCGTGTTCTTTGGCAGCCTGGTTTACTTTTACCACTAACTCTTCCAAGCATAATTGCTTTCTCCAGTGAATTCTCCTGCATGATGTGGCCAAAATAAGTAAGAAGCAGTTTTCTGAGTTTTGCCTTCCAGTGACGTGTCTAGTGTTATGTGCTCCAGTATTCGCTTGTTAATCACCTTTGCAGTCCAAGGAATATGTGCTACACATACAAAATGAAGAGAGCACAATTCAGCAGTTAAGTCAAAAAAGGCACAGTAATGGGAGGATAGAGATGAGGTAGGGAGGGAGGAGGCATCTGCTGTGCATTGTGCATCTGCTGTCCTGCCCTCTCAAGGATGGATGGACAGCAGTTTGACTCAGTTGCAAGTAAAAGCTTTTGTCTGTAACCATTGGTAGCAGAACAATATAAGTGTTAACTGGACACTACATTAGAAAGTATACAGTTTCCTGTATAGCATATTACTGACTACAGTTTAATTACAAGTTACCTTTCAACTATTACCCGTTAAAACACTTAAAGCCCCTGTCACACTGCACCAACGGATGCAAAGAGGATGTAAAACGGACAAAAAAGCTTGCCATCCGTTGGTTAACGCGATGTACTCACTGCCTCCATTTTGCTTCCTCTCTATCCGTTTATGGACGTTTCATCCGCTCAGAAAGTTTTGAGCTGCTCAAAACTTTTGCGTGGAAAATGTATCCAATTCGTCCGTTCTGCATCCGCTACGCATCCGTTCGGCATCCGTTACGCATCCGCTATATCCGCTAGGCATCCGCTGCGCATCCGCACAACTCGCATCTGCTCGGATGCAGGGAGGAAGCGGAACGGACGCGGAACGGATGCAGAATTGATGCCTAGCGGATGCAGCACAGAAACAAAGCATGTAAAACGGAAAAAACGTCCGCAGAGGGGACGTATCTCGGATATTAAGGATGTCTACAGGATGCCTAGAGGATGCCTAGAGGATGCAAAGGGACACCTATACTGCCTATAAAAACGGGGAGCAACACATCTGGATCTCACTTTCAGACCAGCAGCCCTGCTGCAGACCTCTGCAACCTTCATCTGCCTCTTCCTCTTCCACAGCATCCAGTCATGTCCACCGTGGATCGTAACACAGTCCTTTTGGCAGCCACCATCCTTCTGCAACAGTGCGAAGCCATCTACAGGCTCTGTGAACTCTACTACGGGAAGAAAAAGGGGCAGCCAAGAAGCGTCTGGGTACGAAGATGGTTCACCAGAAGAGCAGAGGACGGACTGTATAACAAGCTGACGGTGGAGCTCAGGAACGAAGACACTCGTGCATTCCAAAACTTCATGAGGATGCCTCCAGCCATGTTTGACGAAGTTGTGCAACTTCGTTGACCCAGGTTGACCAACTTCTGGCCCAGCCTGGAGCATGGGCTCAAGGTGACAATCACTCTGCGCCACCTGGCCTCAGGGACCACCTACAGCAGCATGCAGTACGGCTGGAGGGTGCCACCCAACACCATCAGCATTGTGGTCAGAGAAGTGGTGCAGGCCATCATCGAAGAATACAAGGAGGAGCTCCTCCAGTGCCCCTCCACTGAAGAAGGATGGAAGAAAGTTGCAGAGCAGTGGTATCAGAAGTGGAACTTCCCCCACACCGTTGGAGCTATAGATGGGAAGCACGTGGCCTGCAAAGCTCCAGCCAAGTCAGGGTCCACTTATTTCAATTACAAGGGTTTCTTCAGCATCATCCTCTTCGCCATGTTCGATGCTGACTACAAGTTCATGTACATCGATGCTTCAGGCAACGGCTCATCTTCAGATGCCCAGGTATACAACGCCAGTCACCTCAAGGAGGAGCTGGAACGCAACCTCATCGTGGGCTTCCCAGATCCAGAACGCCTGCCCAACGACACACAAGATGTGCCCTACTTCATCGTGGGGGATGACGCCCTCTCCCTCACAACCTACCTCATGAAGCCCTACACCTCCAGATGCCTCACCTGTGAAGAGAGGATCTTCAACTACAGGCTGTCCAGGGCAAGACGGGTGGTGGAGAACGCCTTTGGCATCCTGGCCAACAAGTTCCAGGTACTTCTCACCACCATGCAGCATCGCCCAGAGACTGTGAGGAGGATCATGGAAGTTTGCTGCATCCTGCACAATCTCATGCGCACCCGCTACCCAGTCTTGCAGAACAGGCTCGTGGACCTCCAACAAGGGAATGGGGACATGGAGCCTGGGGAATGGAGGCAAGTGCGAAACCTGATAGACACTGAGGATATGCAAGGCCCCAACAGAGCCTCACGTGAAGGGAAGAAGCAGCGCAACTTCCTGAAACACTGGTGCAACTCCCCAGCTGGAGCAGTGGAGTGGCAAGACAGGATGATAGATGATTAATGGATGCTTCCTTCAGCCTGTCTCATCACATTGATGAGATTGGGCCGTGTATGTTGGATGGGCCTGCAATGAACAGGGCATTTAATAAAGAGTTGTGTTTGTGTTCAAATGTGTGGATCAATGCTTACATTGTTATTGATAATAAAGGGCCAAAGGTGTGGCACCTGGGACGGTGGACCATACAGTCCCACTATGCTTGCACTGGAGGTTTATCTATCCCACAGCTATTACCCATCCCAAAGGTATCCCTGCCCATCCCACTGCTATCTTAACCCATCCCACAAGCATGCAAAGGCTTAAATCATTTCTAAAAGTTTCCACCAAGACTTTATTAAAAAAAAGAAATGAAGCAAGTGTATGAATCAAAAATAGACTTTACTAACAAGAAGCTATAAAACAAAAATGAGTCTCTGGCACTCCTCTTGGTCGCTCAGTCCCAGGAGTGAAGGGTGCAGGTGCTGTGGAGGTGGCTGGTGCTGGAGTGCTTGTCATCAGCTCCTCCAGAAGCAGAAGCAGCAGAAGCCCCAGCCCCAGAAGAGCGAGCCCATGGTGCAGAAGCCCCAGCAGAACCAGAGTGAGGGCCAGGGGGCAGGATGGTAGCCCTGTCCCTCTTTCAAGGGCTGGCAGTAGATGGCTGAGGCTTTCTGTGCTTCAGCATGGTTGTGGGGTTGCTGGCTGGCAGGGAGGCTGGCAGGAACCAAGGCTGGCAGGAAGGCTGGCAGGGAGGCAGGCACCAAGGCTGGCACCAAGGCTGGCAGGGAGGCAGGCACCAAGGCTGGCACCAAGGCTGGCAGGAAGGCTGGCAGGCAGGCATGAACCAAGGTTGGCAGGCAGGCAGGCAGCAAGGCTGGCAGACAGACTGGCTGGCAGCAAGGCTGGCAGGCAGGCAGACAGACAGCAAGGCTGGCAGGCAGGCAGACAGCAAGGCTGGCAGGGAGGCTGGCAGCAAGGCTTGCAGGCAGACATGCAGGCAGGCCAGGCAAGGCAGCCAATCCGTCCAGCAGCAGGTCTTTCCTCTGAATGGCGACCTGCTTCCGAGCTGCTTCTGTTATATCCGCGGGGCTGACACAATGCATCCTCCCTGCATGCGCAATTAATGCTCTGTATCCGCTAGGCTTCTGCTGTGCATCCACTGTGCATCCGCTCTGCATCCGCTGTATCCGTTCCGCATCCGCTTTGCTGCGGCCCCCCGGAAGCCTAGCAGATGTGCCATCAGCTCCCATCCGCTGGGCTTCCGTTCCGCATCCGCTTTCCATACGCCCTGCATCCTCCCCGCGTCCGTGTTATCCGCTCCAGTTATGCAAATTTTTGCCCCTTCTGAGAGCGGATAACAATGGATAGAACATTTTTCTCGTCCGTTGTGTCCGTTTTGCATCCGTTGGGCAGTGTGACAGGGCCCTAAGGTTGAATGGAACAAGATACTTTTCATTGGTGAACTGTTTTTACTCCTGCTTTTTCTTTCTGTAAGTGAATACCTCGTAGCAATAGGATTGGCAGGGGTGAATGATCAGGAAAAGATGTGGCTGCTTTTAAGAGTTGCAAATGGTGCCACTCTTGTGCTCCTTCCAAGCCCTGAAGCACCACCTTAGGGGTCAAATCCAAAATGTGCAGCAAATCCAGGAGCCAGTGTTTTCAGAAGAAATGATGTAATTTAACATAGCCAAGTTCTTCTTAAATCCAGCTTTTTGAAAGGATGCCACTCCAGTATTAAACAGCATCCCAGTGTCCATCCAGAGTACAAAATAATTTTTTAAATAAATTGTGGCATTAGTATTTCAGGAGCCAAGGTGATCGAAGTGCAAGATACTATGACTTGATTGCCTCGACTCCTGAAATAGGAATGCCACAATTTAAACAGCTGACAATTATTAGGGGGAAAATAAACATGCACATTTCAGGATTTTCAGTAAAATCTTGAACACAGCTGCTCAGAATTTGTGAACAAGGACGCCAGCCGCAATGCAATGATTTAACTGAGGGAGGCACAAAGGTTGAAATAATTTTCATATGTCCAAAGAAGGAATCATCAGACCTTGGGATAGAATAGAATAACAGAGTTGGAAGGGACCTTGGAGGTCTTCTAGTCCAACTCCCTGCCTAGGCAGGAAACCCTACATGACTTCAGACAAATGGTTATCCCACATCCTTTAAAAACTTCCAGTGTTGGAGCATTCACAACTTCTGCAAGCAAGTTGTTCCATTGATTAATTGTTCTAACTGTAAGGAAATTTCTTAGTTGCTTCTCTCTTTAATTTTTAATCTTTCAGTCAAATATGAGAATGATAGATTTGTCAGTGGAGATTGTTAGTCAGCACAGTTATCCCAAAGCTGCTTTTTCAAGAGGGAACTGGACTTTGTTTTTCCTTGAAGACATTTCACTTCTCATCCAAGAAGTCAGAAACTTCTTTGATAAGAAGCGAAATGTCTTCAAGAAAAAACAAATTCCAGTTGCCTCTTGAAAAAGCAACTTTGGGATGAGAATGACAGACATGTTATTATGGTGGGTTGGGGCTTTTAGATGACTGAACAGCATTCATAATTAAAGGAAAAAAAACAGTACACTGTTTCAGCAAAAACTTGTGACATGTAAATTCTTTGCTTCCAATTAATCCAGAATTCTGGTTACACCTGCAAGGTTCAGGTGAGGGTTTATGTATAAAGGGAAAAAGAATGTGGATAAGAAAAATGAATATAAGATGATGATGGCTATAAAAAAAAATAAGGATCAATATTGATACGTAATGCATATGTACAGAATAAGAAAATGGCAAAAAATAGTAAAAAGTGCAAGGAATGGTTAAGAGAAGCAGAGAAAATGCAAAAAAATTTTGATGAAAATTTTAAAAAAGCTTATTTTGTAAGTGGGTTAAAAAGCTTTAAAAAGAGTCTCAGGCAGAATAAATAAATTAAAAATTATAAGGGCTGAATGGATGTAAGTAACTGAAACTGATGTGGGAGAATACTGGAGAATTTTAGACATTTCTATCTGAACGATCATGGGCATTATTTTGTTGAAAAGTGGGATTAAAACAAATGCAATAAATGTTACTGTCCAAGAGGCAAAAAAGTGATGAAAAGGAAGTAATTACATGCAGTGAGAATGCTGAAAAAAATGTCAGGCTGCCAGAATAGACAAAGTTAAGTGAATAAATGCCCAAGTCAGAATGTGACTGATATGAAGTGGCTTTGTGAATTATTTAACATACGTGAGGACCATCTGTGCCTGACAATTGGAAGAATGTTCTTATTGTTCCATAGGAGAGGCAGTAAAATTACAGGAAGAGATTACTTCCTGTTTTATCAGAATTAGGATGAAAGGAAAGAGAAGTAACAATAAGAAAAAATCTGGGAAATACCAAACAGGAACACCTTCCCCAGTTCCTTATTCTTCTATGGTTATGAATATGAGAACATTCTTTGTGCATTTGTTGATTTAGAGGAAGCAAACAACAAAGTGAATGAACTTGATTTATACATTTTCATAAACTGAAGTTGAAGGTTGACTGCCAAATGGAGTAATATGATAGGAATAAAGGATTTGTGAAAAGAAACAGAAAGCTTAGCTAATAGTTCAGAATTGAGTAGAATTAAGAAGAGTATAATACTATATATCCCTGTGATTGTTTAATGTTATGGATACATGGATAAAGATTGTGGTTGGGACAGCAGAGGTGTTAGACGCACAAGTGTGACTGCAGGGAAGTTTTTATTGATGGGTGAGAAGAACCATATGATTTATAGTGGATGTTAGATTGCATGACACAGTGAGGAGCAGGCTGTAATGAAAATTAAAAAAAACAGGATGGTAACCCACTGCAAACTATACAAATTGAAAATTTGTAGACAAAATGTTTGTACCTTACTGGAATGTTGAGTAAAGATGGAAGTAGGAATGGAGAAAGTTTGGGGACATGTAAGTGCTGGTAGAAAGGTGTGGCTAGTATGTGATTGGTTTCCAAGGAATGTTTATTGAAACAAACAATAATGTGTGCGCATAAGGGCATTCTGAAGTACAAAGAAGAAATAATAGGTCCGAGAATGAATGGATACTGAATGAATACAGATCAAGATCAAAATAGAACTAGTATGAGAAATATATGTTGAGATGATTTAAGCACAGAGAATGAGGATCAGATTTCAAACATAGGATGGAAAAATGAAAGTGTCAAGGAAATTAGGGGTCGTTGTTGAAAACCTCAGAAAGAAAGAGAAGTTTAAAGACCAAAATCCAGTATATAAATCGACATATGGATGGAGTAAAGAAGGTGTGTAAGGATACAAAGATATTGAATAACAGAGTTGGAAGGGGACTTGGAAGTTTTCTAGTCCAACCCTCTTGTTCAAGCAGGAGAGTTTACACCATTTCAGATAAATGGCTCACCAATCTCTTTTTAAAAACTTCCAGTGTTGGAGCACTCACAACTTCAAGAGGAATAGTGAATAATCAGAAGAATAGGAATAGATGTAAATTCGACTGAGATATATATTTCCTTTTCTCTTATCTCATGCCTCAATTTGTTAGGCTCACCTCTTCTAACTTATTTTCTTTCTTTCTTTCTTTCTTTCTTTCTTTCTTTCTTTCTTTCTTTCTTTCTTTCTTTCTTTCTTT
>BLBF01000016.1:21679741-21731312 GCA_015471245.1 Laticauda colubrina
TTTCTTTCTTTCTTTCTTTCTTTCTTTCTTTCTTTCTTTCTTTCTTTTCTTTCTTTCTTTCTTTCTTTCTTTCTTTTTGCATTGAGAAAAAACATCAACTACATCAGATTTTCCATTCAACCTTTTTCCTTTGACTGAAGGTCAGCTGAATGGCATTATTGAGAAAAATCAGCCTTGTTTAAATCCAGGGGATTTCCTGTAGAGAAAGACACCACAGAAATATTTTTCTTCCAGGGATTTCTTGGGATCTGTCATAATTGGAATAAGAATAACATTTCACAAGCACTCAAAGCTCTGTAAAACAGGGGTCTCCAACCTTGGCAACTTTATGCCTGGAGGATTTCAACTCCCAGCCAAAAACCAGCTTTAAGAACAAATCATGGTAAGATCACAAGCCAGGGAAAAATTATAGACAGAAATGCAAATGTTGGTAAGAGTCCATGTCTAAGGTACGAGTCTTATGGAATGAGAAATGGGAAGAACATTATGTTTAACTTGTAGGATTTTTTAAAAAGCAACAACAATAAAATCAAACAAGAAGCATTCTGTTCTTCAATATTCTTCAGTTTTATCCATAACATAGTGCAGAGCCAAATTTTTGGCAGAATGAGCCCTGTTGCAAAAATTCCTTCATATTAACAACCCACCCGCCTTCTGCTTTGAAACTTACAGACAACTGAGAAAAGAGTCTGTATCTGGACATTTGGCAAGGATATCTGAATGTTGGGATTCATTTATCATGACCCAACACCCCGCTCCTCCCCATCTTATCTTTCAAATGCTTCAGATCAATTTTGGGGTACTAGATAAGAGGAAATGCTGATTTAGTCTAAGAAGCTTTTTTGTTTTGAGCCAACAAACTGCTTCTACTCAATCTGCTACTCATATACTGTCCACTGACAGCATACACTGTTCCTCAGCCATTTTCTACTAGAGATACTAGAGATGGAACGTTCATATCCAAGTAATAAAGGGTTTTGTTTGGTCTTCCAGAGGAAAAAAAATAAGGAAAACTTAATGGAAAACAGAAAAATGTTTGTAGGTCAGTAAGCAAACCAACTGTCAAGATAAATGTCAGAGGGGATTAAAATTTCTGCTTAGATATTTTGAAGCCAGCTGTGTGGCTCAACAGTCTTTGGCTCCCAAAGTTTATCTTCCAGTGCTATAATGAAGAACAGTCCCACCACTGAAGAAGACCTTCGATCATGGGGCATCTACCGCGAGGCAGAGGAAGGGAGGAGAATTCAGGATTCTTGCCAGGTCGGTGGTGCAGCCGGGCTTTCTTGTCTTCTGGTGGTTATTGCTTGGGCATGGCAAAATCCCAAGCAGTCTCTTGAGCACATTTCCACATAGCCCTCATCAGACGTGTGAAGCCCATGTCCTTGGGTTTCTCCAAACCCCTCATAAGCCTCTGCTTCATGATGGCAACAAATTCTTTATTGCTCAGCTCTCCATTTCCTGAGGGAAGAAAAGGGAAGACCAGTTCAGAAAATGGAAAATGTAAACAACAACGCCGCCTATGCAAAGAAGCTGAAGAAACAGTGGACTACCTGGTAAGCTGCTGCAAGAAGATTGTACAAACTGACTACAAGCAGCGACATTACAAAGTAGCAACAATGGTGCATTGGAAAATGTGCAAGAAATATCATTTGCCTGTGAGCAAGAATTGATGGGATCACAAATTAGAAAAAGTCATATTGGTACAGGAAATCAACAATTAAACCTATTGGGAATCTTCAAAAAAATATGTAAAGAGGACAAAATACTTATTATTACACATATTGACTGCTGCTAAGATCACCTTTGCCCAATGTTGGAAACAGCCATATATATCCTCAGAGAAACTGGTTATACAAAAAGTTATGAACTGTGCTGAAATGGATAAATTAACGCTGAGTTTAAAAGATAAAGAAGCTTCAATATTTTATAAGATGTGGGAGCAATGGTATAGCTGGATAGATCGGATAGATTAAGGATAGGTAATTATTAAATATAGAATATACATAGAATAAGAATGTAATTATGTACAAATTAATATCTGTAAATATTGCACAAATTATTTTCATACGATAAGCACCACAAATAGCTGTTATTGAGTGATATATTTTTTATGTTTTTAATGTAATAAAAATTCAACAAAATATATTTTAAAAAAATAGAAAAAGTCATAGAAAATGAAAAAGTTATATTGTTCTGGGACTTCAGAATTCAGACAGACAGGCACCTGCCACATAACACCCTGGACTTAACAGTTGTCTGTAAGAAAGACAAAAAAAGTCTGTATAGTGGATGTGGCAGTGCCTGGAAACAGCAGAATAGAAGAGAAAGAACTGGAGAAGATAACAAAATACAAAGACTTACAAACAGAAATAGAATGACTATGGCAAAGGCAAATAAGGGTAATACCAATAGTAATAGGCACCTTGGGTGCAGTGCAGTCCCAAAACAACTGGAGCACCATTTGAATAACATAGGCATTGACAAATCTGCCATCTGTCAATTGCAGAAGGCAGCTTTACTTGGAACAGCTTCCATCCTGAGGCAATATCTGTAACACCATGAAACATCCAGATTTGCCCATCCTTGGTCCTTGGTAAGGACTTGATAGGTAGACAAAAATGCCAAACCCAGTCTTAACATCTGGCTGACTGTGCGATGGATAATAATAATAAAAAACTTGCAGCCTCCCTGTCCAAAAAGATTAAGTCACTGAAGACTAATTTCATTGGCCTAGTTTCCCTCTTCATTGGAAACACTAATTTCATTTGTGATGTCTAAACAAATTATGGTAGAACACTGGTATAATTCTTACCAGTTTCATTCTCTCCACAAAAGAAACCTACCAGAATTATTATTATTTTTTTAAAAAGGGGTAATTGTTAAATGAAAGCATAGTCAACAATTTCTTTGTGGCCCAATTCTTCATCTGTTTATTTAGGCAGAGTTTTTCTAATTATCTTTGTTCATTATCTGCATTTCTGATTCAGAAATGCTGTACTGTATTCCAGGTTTTGATGGTTCCTTTATGGAAATAATCATGTTTCATTACTACACAGCTCTGGTCATTTTTGTTCACCATGACGGGTGGAATGGAAAAAGAGAAAATTTTTGAGAATTAAAAAACAAAAAGCCTTATTCTTACAATCAAATACATGTAGATATAGACAAAGCCAACTAATATACAAAGGTCCATTGTTATGAATAGATGAGATTGTGGCCCTTTAATTATTATCGTGAACTCTGATTATTAAGAAACCAAATTTAATCATGGTCTTCGGCTGAAATAGCGTTTGCTCATAATTTGGAGAAAGAGGTTATTTCATAAAAGTTATTTTTCAGCAGCCTTGTTGAAAGCTTATAATTTAAAATAGGTATTAAAGTAGTACAGTACAGTTCTTCCCTTCTACTCAGTAATGAAAGCAATTCCTGCCTGGATTAAATTTACCAGCAATTGAAACCATGCTAATAAGATAGGTACATGGGTTTACATGCACAGATATTATAACTTCAATTTTCTCTACTATTCTTTCATGTTGCATTTAAAGAGGTATTTAAAGAAATGGAACAGGAATTTTTTTCCTCCTATGTTAAAATGAAAGAGTTGATTGATGCAAGGAAAAATGATACAAGCTGGCTTTGATTAATGCAGTTAATGAATTCCATGACATTACCATCACCTTATTTGAATTTGCACCATTCAAAGTGATATTTCTGTGAAAAAAATATGGTAATTGACGAAAAGAAGAAAAGAGAAACTTTAAACATAAATGTTTATATGCATATTAGTGGAATATTATCATAAAGAATTAAAAACAATATATATTAATTTAAATTTATGGTCTATAACAGAGGTCCTCAAACTTGACAGCTTTAAAACTTGTGGACTTCAATTCCCAGAATTCCTTCTCCAGTCATGTTAACTCAGGAATTCTCGGAGTTGAAGTCCACAAGTTTTAAACTTGCCAAGTTTGAAGACCCTTGGTCTACAAAGTCCAAATATAGAAAATATATTAAAAAATATATCAAAATAAAAGCAAAAGAATTCCGTTATAGATGTCACACATTCCAACATCCTCTGGTTTTAGTGATGCTATGACCTCTCTCATGTTGTTCAATTGCATCAAATTTCTACTCTAATAAGGTTTCTTAAAAATAAATTGTAATGTTTTCCTCTGCTGGAATCTTTCTTTTCTCTATTTTCTATACACAAAGATTAGCAATGTCTAAGACCCCAACCATAACTGTGCATGTGCGAGGCTCATTGACTTTTTTAGGTTGCATTAAAGGCCCAAAATTTGCACCACATCGAATATCACATTTTTCAAACTCACATTAATTCTGACCTACTTGTACAACAAGCTAAGATTCAGATAGGCTTTTATAGCAAACAATTCTGCATTCCAGATCCAGTCAGACTTCCCTGGGTGGGGGAAATGCTTTTTACTGCCATTGAAAATTATAATTTAATAATTCTATCAAACATACATGCTTAGGGACTTTCTGACAGTAACTGGTCTTGCCATTTTACAAGGATGTAGTTAGAAGCGGAAAGGGGACTCTCAAATAACTAAATACAATAACATAAATGCACAATAGGATTTATTGACTTTATCCAGCAGCTGAGCAAATACGTTGCAAATATCTTTTTTTAAATTAAATTTTATTAATTTTCTATTAATTACATTGCTTAGTGCTTACTAAACATCATGTTGTATGAGTATTTAATTTGCTTAATAATACAGATTTCTTTCTTACTCTCCACCTCTTTTTTTCCAAATACTTTTAGAATAAGTTCCTTGTTAGATAATATTCTGTATCTTCTTTCTGTTTGATTTTCAATGTAAGTCTATCCATTTCTGGACAATCTAATATTTTCTTAATTATCTCTTCATCTTGCAGTGTTTCTTTATTTTTCCAATATTGTGTGAAGATCATCCTTGCTGCTATTAAGACATGTAATACTGAATACATACTTTTCTTATCAATTTTTTACTGATATCATCCCTAATAAAAACAGCTCAGGTTTAAAATCTACATGTTTCTCTATTATCTCTTCTAGCCATCTGTGTATTTTTGCCCAATTTTTTTTTGTTTTAGCACAAGTCTACCACATATGATAAAATGTGCCCATTTTTTAAAAAAAATTACATTTCCATGTTGCAAATATTTTTTCTACTACAGGTATTCCTTGACTTACAGCACTTCATTTAGTGATCATTTGAAATTATAATGGCACTGGAAAAAAGTGACATACGACTGTTTTCACACTTAGATCATTGCCATATCCCCATGGTCAAATGATCAAAATCCAAATGCTTGGCAACTGGTTCATATTTATGATGGCCGCAGTGTCCGAGGGTGATGAAATCACCTTTTGTGACCATCTAACAAGTAGGAAAGATTCACTTAATAACCTAACTAACTTAACAACTGCAGTGATTCACTTAAGAACGTTGGGAATAAAGTTTGTAATATAGCCCAAAAATTCACTTAACCACTGATTGGATTAGCAAAATAAACTTTGTAGAAATGACTGTGTATATTATTATGGTAAAACAAAAACTTGTGATTTGTTGTCAATACATTATTCTATTGTAACAGATAAGAGTTGGAAGTCAATACTTCAGTTTCTTTTTCTTTCCCTACCCTTCCTCACTTTTTTCTTTGCCCTTTCCTCTTCCTTCTCCCTGTCCTCTTATTTGCTTTTGCATTTTTTATTTTATAATACTTTACAACCCAATAAAAATGTATTTAAAAACATAATTTGGACTCCGTTGTGGCAGTAAGGTGAGAGCTACCTGTGTTTATTGTTCTTTCCCCCCAAAATTACAACCGAAATTGGAATTTAATTGTAAAACACAGTTATTGGTACATTTTCTCAGTTCACTGAATTTATAACTCTACAGGTGGTTCATTATTTTAGTCCAAAATAAACTAGGGGAAGCTAACTTGATACATAGTTGACATGCTGAAACACAAAAAGAAACATCTCGGTGAAACAGAAACACCACTAATGTGGATTACCCAACAAACCTTTTGTTATAGTCATTAACCAGAAATCCAACATAATAAATAAACAATACCCGATGCAGAATAAAACAGTCAACTTTGAGTTGTAAGGTTTCTATTGTATATGGTCATTCTCTGCCTAGTGGAAAAAGAGGAGACTTCAGGATTATTATCAGCTATGAAATTGTTCAGATGACTAGGAAGATTGTTAAAGTAATGGCTGGAACAGCAGTTGTCTTACACCGGCCTGTTTGGTGTAGCAGTTGAAAGTGAATTTTTCTTCTGAAGTTATAATTTATTTGAAGAGGAAAACCAACATGAGCATCTGGTTTTACACCAAAAGCTGCTCTCAGAGACGTATGAAGTAGAAAAGTATTCTCTGCTCATTCAGTAGACATCATGTTGGCTCACCTCAAAATGCAAGCCAAATAAAGTGTCCAAGAATTCCAAATTAGATGTTATAATCTTATTTTTCTATTATACTTCTTCCCTTGTATTTTTCTGCTTTATAACTCACTCATTTTTTAGTAAGTTTGTAATCTACCCAGATAATTCTTTGTCATTAGCTAGATTAAAGGACAATTAATAAGCAAGAGGGTTTCTTTGCCACTCTTCTATTTAAATCTAGAACAGGGGTCCCCAGCTCTGGTCTGTGGCATGCCAGCAACCGGTCTATGCAAACGAGCAAAGCTGCATCCACAGGATGCAAGTACCATGTGAAACCACGTCCCCTCCGGTCCGTGTAAAAACCTCCCTTCATGGAACTGGTCCCTGGTACCCAAAAAGTTATGCGCCGCTTGTCTAGATTACTATTTGGGATATCACAAGGATGCTATCCCAAAGCAAGAAAACCAATATGCAACAGTGCTTCTGAATGGAATAGCAATTTTCAGCACAGGTAGTCCTCAACTTACAACAGTTCGTTTAGTAACCGGGGCAAAACTCACGTAGGTGTTTCACCTATCAAGATAAATTTTAGGCACAGTTTTGGTTATAAATCGAGGACTGTACACAGAACAGCAATCCATTTGATCATGGATTTTGAAAAACATTTCATCTGTCTAAAATTGAACGTAATTGGCTATCTAAACAGGTTAATGTTTTAGTTCGACGTAAGTAACCTTCTAAGAATTTTACATTTAAGAAGCTATTATGGGGAGTTTTACTGAAGCTAAGTCATACAATGGAACCTAGGATTTTTCCTGAAATTTGACATGTTTTCTTCTTCGGCTGGATGTATGCAGATGTGGCTTAGGTAAGAAATTTTATGCGCATCAAAAGTCACGCTGCATGTCTCCAGTCCTTGAGACTAAAAAGGTTTGCCTTTTTCATAAATAAATAATTCCAATATTCTCTAAGGCTGGGAATTGGGAGTGTGGGTTTGGTTAGGTGTCATGCACTGGTAATTTAATGAGAAAAATTGAAAGGCAGAAGGGAACATTAGCAACAAAACAAATTATTAATCAACTCCATCATCCAATGCCCCACTTTAGAGTCAAGATTTTGAAAGCCCAGGCTAATTTTCATTTGCTTTCCCCAGCCTTCTTATCAGAAGAAAAATAATCAATTTAATAACTTTAAATCCCAATGCGCTTGGCCTCGGTTAAGAAGTAGCCTGTCTTTTCCAAATTATTCTTTTACAGCATAATGGTCCCTCGTTCACCTTCTACAAATACATTAAGGGAGATAACTAACATGGAGCCCTTCAGGACTGATTTTCAAATAACCTTCTGTAACAGCCTCTTAAATTTATATCCACCTACTTGCTGCCTTTTAGATATACTGAACTCCCATTAGAACCAAGGTAATGATTTCAGCTGCGGAGTGGGAGGAGACTAGTTTAAAACTAGCCCTACTTTTGTACTTTTCCCAAATCAGTAATAATACTGAACTCCTGCTGTTTACATCGGAAAGCTAATTCTTGGTCGTGTTTCCATTTTGATTCCAATGGGTTTCAACTTCAAAGGATGCTCAACTAAGTAAAGATGCCTGACTTTGGCGATGCTCATCTCCATTTCCTAGCTGAGGGAATCAGTGTTGTCTGAAGACAATTTCCATGGTCATCTGACCAACATGGCTACATGCCAAAAGCCACAAGAACAGGTTTGTTTGATCTTTGAAACAATATCTTCCATATTACTCATTCCCCTATTACCTGATTAAGAAGAAACTCATTATTTTAACTCTGGAGCAGATTACGATAACTTAAGAGTGCCTGAAAGATTAATCAGAGAGGAAACAAACATCAAAATAACAATAAGAATATGACAGAAACGAAGAAGTTGCAAAAATATATTTGACCTATGGTAAGCTACAAATAAGAAAAAGCCTGGAGTGGGCTGGTCTGCCACAAAAAGCTTTGTTTTCTAGTGCACGAGTGAAACTACTGTGTTGCAATTATATTGCTGTCACCATTTCTTTTTGTGATGATCCAGATAAGATTTATAATCTAGCACTAGAAAATAGCAAAGAATAGTTCGATATTACAGAGCTGAAAAAGTGCAGAAAAAAAGCAACCAGAACTATGAAAATGTTGGAGCAGTCTTACAGCTACAGTGCTTGCAAGAGGAAAAGAAACAGAACTGCACAAATAATCAGGAGCACCCATCTGATTTGAGGCTGAAAATTCCCAGTCCTAGAATGTATGGAACTTGGACTAATGTCTAATATTATTATAGATGTTAAAGAACAACTACTTATCCTATGTTTTCTGAGTAGGGAGACAAAAATGCTAAATCCAGTCTAAATATTTAACTATGTAATCAGCCACAATAAATAATTAAAATTATATGCTGCTCAATTCTCAGGTGGGGGTTCTTAATTTCTTTCTTTTTTTTTTCCTAAATGACATTTGTCAATAATGACATTTTAATATTATGCTCTCCTTTTTCAGAACAAAACTAGCCAATATGCTAAATTAGACTTTTTAAATTACATGATTATCCTGCGTTTCCTTCAAGGAGCTTAAAAGTACACTGTTGATAACCTGTCCACAGGGCTAACATACTTTTTGCTTGTTTCAGCAGGAAAATACCTATTGACACTTTATAGAAGACATGTCCTCCTCACAACTACTTCCATCTCAGTGCTAGCCCACTGTTGAGGCAGGCTGGAGCAGATTTTAGCAAGGCAGCAGCATTTTTCCTGGTATTGCAGCCCAAAACATTCAGTGGACATTCTAGGTACAATTAAGACCAGTGATGGGCAACTATGGCCCCTTTATTTCCTTGGACCTTCAACTCCCAGAATTCCTGAGCGCAGCTGGCTCAGGAACTCTGGGAGTTGAAGTCCATAGGTCATAAAGGGGCCATAGTTGCCCACTCCTGTTCTAGACCAGCTGTCTTTGCAGGTTAGTGATAAGCAAAGTTCCAACAGGCTGACCGGTCTTGCTGCTGGGCCATTTATCTTGTTCAGTTGCTGGATAGTTGTTTCATCTGCAACAAACAACAGCTACCTTCCTTGTGCAGCTACTTTCTTCTTCTTTTTTTTTTTGAAGAAGGAAACATCAACCTCATGTATGGCCAAATGCTGGTTGAAAGTCAAAATTCCCAGTGGTAAGGAAAATACAGCTATCTGTTTCTCTGATCCTCTGCATTAATTAGGCTTCTGTACTAGGTTTTTCTTGAATTTAGAAAGCAATGGCTGTTTGGTGTGCCTTCATGTTTATAATATTTCACCCAACCTTATTTGACTGAGCCCTTATTTTAAGGCAAACGGTTTTTGGAAACAGTAAAACAAACACTCAAAGAGAGCCAGTGAATTTGATTTTCGAGCACTGTAAAATTTGGAAATCAGCGAAGAGATAGCCTAGAGAGGCAATTCAGGACCAATGTAAGGAAAGGAAGCACCAAGAGCGAATCTCCATTTAACTTGGCATCTGCTTTGCAAACTAAGGGCTATGCTTGCCTTGGGAATATCACAGACTTCCAGGAGATTAAGAGATCAGCATTCTTGTGGCTAAATAAATAAATACCTGGAGGTGTCCATAGTAAACAAACAAACAAAAAAAAAGCTGACCAAATGAAATGTGAACTTGGGTTGATTAAAAAAAAAAACCCTACCCTGAACCGATCAGAAAATATTCCAGTAAATTGGCTGATGGAACTCAAGAAGCACAGTGGATGAATTGGCAGGGAGTAGCCACCAATCCTGGGAGAATGATTGGTGGCTGATTTTCCTGCCAAAGGAATTGCTGGATGGAGCAGAATGGATTGCAGAGAAGCTGTCCATGAAACTACCTTACCCTACGAGTACCGTATGAATGTTTTACTGGCCCAGTTTTGAAGCATGGTAAAGTTAACCTTAAGGGGCCAGTGGTTGATAGGATAATGTCTAACGTGGCTATGAGGATAGGCCCCCATCCACATAGCCTTGGCTTGTCAGTCCTGCAAGGCTGAATGAAGGCGAGTTCTCCAAGGTCACCTTGTGATCTTTGGAGTTGAAAAGTCTTTTGGACTGGCTTTCCACCGATCACAATACGCAAAGAAGAGCAACAAAAATGACGAGGTGGCTGGAGGCTAAAATATATGATGAATTGTTGCAGGAATTGAGTTTGTCTAGTCTAGCGAAAGGAAGGATTAGGGATGACATAATAGCAGTGTCCCAGTATTTGAGGGGATCAACCTATTTTCCAAAGCACCAGATGGCAAGGCAAGAAACAATGGATGGAAACTAATCAAGAAGAGAAGCAACCTAGAGCTAAGGGCATATTTCCTAATAGTGAGAACAATTAACCCGTGGAATAGTGTTGTGGTTTGCTGGCAGCCTGCAGAGCTGGCAGCAGAGTTGGACAGTGGGGAGGAACATGGGCCAGTCCTGGAGTCTGGGGAGGGCTTGGACATGGGATCTGCATCTGACAGAGATGGGACCAGGACCATCTGAGAGTTATGTGCTGATTCTGGAGCCTCCAGAATCTGACATTAGAAAGGCAGAGGAACAGGGGGAGCCTGTTCTCACTGTGCACTTGCACAGAGCTGTCAGAAGGCAAGAACAGTTAAGACAAAAGTGGCAACTCGGGAGTTAGGCTTGGAGAAGATTGGCCCCTCCTATAAGACATAAAGGAGAACAAAGGGACATGAGCCTTTGCAGGAAGCAACTTTCTTTGTTCTGGTCGGTTTAAAATCTGAAGCTCCATGTTGATTTTGTGCTCCGTTTGGCCTTGTACAGCTAACTGGCAATTTAGTCGAAAGACTGGTAGACTTCTGTTGGACTATTCATAAACTGTGTGGGATTCATTACGGGATTGAATGCATATAATCACAGCCATTGAAATTAAAAAAAAAAAGTTTTTGGGAACAGTGTATAATTGTTACTGTCTTAGGAAGCCTTGATCAGAACAAAGGGCTTGCCTTCAGAAGATGTGGTACTCCATCACTGGAGGCTTCCAAGAAGAGGCTAGACAGCCATTTGTCTGGAATGGTATAGAGCAGGGGTGTCAAACTGGATTTCTTCGAGGGCCAGATCAGCATTGTAGTTCTCCATGGGCTGGCAGGGAAGGGGGAAATAGGACATATGCCTCCTGCAGCATCCTGCCAGCCAAAATGGGACACAGGGGGCCTATGCACAGCCCCCCCCCCCCCATGCCCCAGTTTTGGCCTGAATGGCCTCCTGAAGCACCCTGCCAGCCAAAATGGGGAATGGGGAGCTGCGCACGGACCCCGTGCATCTTGTTTTGGCTAACAGAGGCACCACGGGCCAGTCCTTTGATATTTCCAGGTGGGGCATATCTAAGTACTTTGCGAGCTGGATCTGGCCTACGAGCCTTGAGTTTGACACCCCTGGTAGTCTTCTGCTTGAGCAGGGAGCTGGACTAGAAGACCTTAAAGGTCCCTACAAATTCTTCTTTCTTATTATGAGAGTGAGACTGCAGGCAAATGAAGGATACTCACCATCACAGTCAAAAAGAGCAAACACAACATCACATACATGGTCTGATAGTTCCACCTTTGCCACGGTCTTGGCTACTTGTTGCATTGTATCTGCAAGAACGGAAACAAACTGCAAGTCAGATGTCAACGTTTTGTGGGAAATGAAAGACTGAACATAAACATAGTCAAGTCTGCGATCATTATTTTTTTTTCCTGATGAGCAAAGTCAAGATAGGATTTCCCCACTCTAATATCTACCGATCCCCAATTTTAACATGAAGCAACCAGACCTTTTGTTGAGTTTAATTTACTTTATTGTCATTGTACCTCATATAATGAAATCAAACACCATCTTCAGTGCACATCACGACCATGAAAATAAACACAAACACACATCCTTCACCCTCCATACATTGAACCGAAAACCCCCGACACCACACCAACACTGCACTATACAGAGGAATGCAAAAGAGCTACTGCCCTGGGATAGAAGCTGTTTTTCAGCCTATTTGTCCTTGTTTTTATTATTCTGTACCATCTGCTAGATGGTAATAGTTCAAAAAAAGGGTGCTCAGGATGAAGTGGATCTTTGAGAATGTTTTGAACTTTATTAAAGTAGCGGGAGATATAAAGAGAAAGACGGCTCTCTTTATATAAAGATATAAAGCAGGAGAGGGCATCCAATGATCTTCTGGGCAATGACGTTAACCCTCTGGAGTGATTTCTTATCTGTCACTGTGCAATTGGCAAAACATACAGAGGTGCAGTATGTTAAAATATTCTCTATGGTGCAACGGTAGAAGGTCACCAGCAGTTTTTTATTCAGTTGTTGTTTTCTGAAAAGTCTCAGGTAATATAATCTCTGAGGGGCCTTTTTGACCAGGGCTGCAATGTGAGCCCCCCAGGTCAGGTCCTCTTTTATGGTAACACCCAGAAACTTAAAACTGGCCACTTGCTCCACTCGGTCTCCATTGATAAGCAAGGGCTGGATGTCTGATCTGTTCCTTCTGTAGTCCACTATAAGCTCCTTGGTCATATTGGTGTTGAGGACCAAGTTGTTGTCTTCACACCATGAAAGCAACCAGTCCACTTTTCAAAAAAAGTGCTTGAAAGTGGGTGAGGAAAGTTGTGTGAGGAAAACTAAGGTTCACAATGAACAAAGGCTTGTGACAAAAGTAAAAAATAACAACAACAAAAAAGCTTATTCCAACATGTTAAAAACAAGAAAAAAAGTTAAGGCAATTGCTGTCAAGAAGAAATTGTCAATTGCTGGCAAGAAAATGGCAAGAAGATGACAAGCAACAGGGAGAAAGCAGAACTACTTAACTCATTTTTTTGCATCTGTCTTTACACAAAGGGAAAAAAAACAGTTCAACCAATCAAAAGCAGTGCCACAAAAAACAGATTAGGACTGCAAATCAAAATAAAGAAAATGGTAAGTGAGAACTTGTCCACCTTAGATGAGTTCAAATCCCCAGGACCAGATGGATTACACCCAAAGGTTTTGAAGGAACTGGCAGACCAGATCTCAGAATCACTGAACTATATTTTTCTTTTTAATTAAATTTTATTTAGTTTTCAAAATTTAAAAACATAAAATAAAACTTTATACATCATTATAGCAATATCAAGACATCTTTTACATTTCTTTCTCATCTTTCTACATACACATTTCTTTCATTATATAATTTCAACTTAATATAGATATAGATATGAATATAAATGTAAGAATTTACATAGTTTCTTATTTTTTATCTAATTATCATTTTGATTTCTTTTTATTCTTAAACCATTCATACCAGGCATCCCAGACATTATAATATATTGATTCTTCTTTGTCTCTTAATTTCATTGTTAGTCTGTCTATCTCTGCACAATCTAAAAAAAAAATTATTCCAACATTTTGTAACAACAATGTGGTACATACATTTTCCTGATTCCAGAATTGTGCATGGCAAATCCTAGCAGCTGAACTATATTTTTCAAAGATCCTGGAGCACTGGGGAACTGCCAGGGGACTGGAAAAGAGCTGATGTAGTTCCCATCTTCAAAAAAAGGGGGGAAATATATATCCAGAACTAGAAGATCTCTGAGGTCCCTTCCAATTCTGTTATTCTATTCTATTCAAACTAAATGCACTTGCTAAATGAATGGATGAAAAGCGCTGAAGCCAATTTGTAATTTCTCATCTAACTGCACCGCTGAAGCCAGTCATATCAGATGCAGCTATTTGTTCTCCTGATGGGCGTTTGATTGCAATTCATTTGACATAGTTAGTGGAGAAGCTGAGCAGCAGCAGCAGAGAGTGTGAGAGGGTGGAGTGCGAGGTTAAATCCTGCAGGAAGACGGGTGGGTCCTAAGAGCACAGTACTTGTGAACAGCCTTTATCGGTGTCATTTGGATCAATGGGAGTACATCTATGCTTCTCGCATAAATGCAGCTTTTTGAGAAATGGTTACCCAGGAAATGATCCTGGTGAATTCTGTCATATAATAACAAATACAAATCCTCCGAGGACTCTTTAATTTATCATTTCCATAGATAACAAGATTATATTCTAGGTAGAAATGGC
The DNA here is from genome assembly GCA_015471245.1 of Laticauda colubrina. Classification (NCBI taxonomy): domain Eukaryota; kingdom Metazoa; phylum Chordata; class Lepidosauria; order Squamata; family Elapidae; genus Laticauda; species Laticauda colubrina. The sequence goes on from BLBF01000016.1 coordinate 21,694,190, forward strand.
TGTATGCTGTAATTTGTACCAAGATCTGAACACTGATGAGAGTCATCTATGCAACTTAGGAACTCCGAATTTTTCTCTACAGTCCAGTGCTTGGAATCCGTTAAATGTGGCAGAGCAGGGAGAGTTTGCTGGTGTCATGCCCCTGGTGGAGACTGACTCTGAGGGAGAGGAGGAACAGCTGACAGGGAATGGGAGTGTGGCTCCGAAGGTTGTGGAGGAGGCTGAGCAGTCAGAGGAGGACCCAGGCCCATCCTCTATCCATCCTAGGGCACGCAGGGAGGAGAGGATAAGGGAGAGACGTGGTCTCCTCAGGAGGAGAGGGCCTTGATCCCCTTCATGGGCTGCAACTGGATAAGAGTTTGGACCTGCGTACTGGCAAGCACTGGAAACAAATTGTGTAAATACCTCTAGTTTATAGTTCCTCTCTGAGTTTGGCGTCCTTTCAAGTGTGTGTTATATGTAGACATTCTCCAGCCCTTATCTTGCTTGGTTTGTGTTGCTTTTTTCTTTCTTCGTGTAACTATGTGGGAGGTTTTTTTTTCTTCCATCAAAGATATTTGGAGCTTGGAAGCAAACTGAAGGAATAAAAGGGGCTTTACCTGTTTTCTGTGACTGTGTTTGTTTTGTATCCCACCCTGGGTTATCACAGCTGGTCTCTCCCCCACCCCTTTTATTGCAGGGATGAGGGAATCAATTAACAGCATTGAAGAATAATAACAAACAGAACAGCAGAGTTGGAAGGGACTTTGGAGGTCTTCTAGTCCAACCCCCTATTCAAGCAAGAGACATTATACGAGGGATGTCCAATCTTGGAAGTCCAAGAATTGTGGACTTCACTTCCCAGAATTCTCTAGGCAGACAAGTTCCCAAGATTGGACACCCTTACCCTATGGCAGTCATGGTTAACCTTTTTGGCGCCAAGTGCCCAAAGCGCATGTGCAAACCTCCAAAATGCAATTTTTGTGCCTCCCCTGCACAAGCGCCCTTCCCCCATGCATGTGTGTGTGTCCCCCGTGCATGCACGGCAGAGACACAAGGACCATCTGGTTGGCAGGAGACCCACGCACATGCTGGCAGAGCTGAGCTGTGGTGATGGCTCGCTTGCCCACAAAGAGGTCTCTACGTGCCAGCTCTGGCACACGTGCCATAGGTTCAATCACGGACCTATAGCATTCTAAATAAGTAACTGCCCAATTTCTTCTTAAAGTGATTAAAGAGATCCTGCCTTTGGAAACAGGATTTATTTGGAAGCCTTTGTTCAGGATTTCTGGTGAGAGGCCACATGGGGAGCATGTGGGGGGGGGGCAAAGGCCCCAGGCTGCCCCAGTCACCTGTGCGCTCCCTTGAATAGATGGCCTCTCCAACCCCATGCTGTGGGAGCTTCTAGTTATTTCATTCCCTCCTCCCTCTTCTGAGGGATATGGAATAAATAGAATGGGCAAAAGCATAAAACTGTGGCTGAATCTCAAAAACTCAGTTGAGGAATAAGGAACCACGGCTTCTTTTAAGAGTGTTGAGCATGTCCCATTTCCATTTTAGTATCCTAAAGTAGGATTCCAGAATTTGAGATCCTGGCCTATGAAACAAAATGGTAAAATCAGCAAGGCAGAGGGACTAAGAGGTAGCAGAATACTCTGCTTCTTCCCTTGCACAAAAACCAAAGGATAAAAGAAAGAATAGATGTGTGAGATTTAAGGCAGTCATTATGTATTCATGTTAATCAAATTGACTGTTTAAATAAGACTAGAATTCTTAAGGTATGCTACTTTTTAAAATAATATAATATGAATTCTGGATATACATTTTGTTAAGTAAACAGAATGAATAAATAAGTTTGTCCCTCAAATAACTACATTTCTCAAGTGATTACATATAAATGGTTGGGGTTTTTTTGCCACGCACAAATATGTAGCTTTAGATTATTTTCCTCAGTAAATAAATGAACAAGTAGAATGTTTTTTTTAACTTTTATTTGGGTTTTCACATACACAAAATACAAGTAAAACATCTTTTTTGAAACTAGCATGGTCTCGGGTTACACTTCTTTATACAGACACAAACTCAATTTCATGCTCATTTTTGTGTTCTATTCCATATCTTATTACTATTTTGCATTTTCTATATAGTTTTTCCCCTCTTTTAATTTTCTCAACTTTATTTTGATTATCTCATCTCAATTCATTATGTTTCTACTATTGTCTGTCCTGTTTCAATTTCATATTATCTTTTTTCATTAAACAAATTTTCTCCTGTAGTTACTAATTGGAGTATGACACCTTTATATATTTTAATTTTATCCATTCAACTCTTATTTAAACTTCAATGTATACCTTAGGGTTATAACATTCGATATAATACATAATACATAACTTCCAATCGAATTCTGCTTGGTACATTCTTGAAATACACACTATATTCTTAAAAAAAAGGATTATAAATATATGGAATTAAAACCCTCATTCCATTCCAATTCAGTTCTATCATTAATATTCATTAAAGTATTAACATCTTTAACATTTCTTTTCAATTAAATATCATACTTCCTTGGGGATAGGTATAATCTTTCCATAATTAATTTTTTCCCTTATTTCTCTTCACTTATGTTTATAAAGAATTGAATATTCATTTTATTACATTTATTTATTAACAAACATTCCACTAAATTATAACTATTTTATCCATCATTTTGATCATACATTGTTTCATATTTTCTGAAATTATTTCTATTTCTAATATAATAATACTATCTTATGTACCTTTGCAGAATCCCTTTTTCAATTAGATTTTCACCCATTATCTCAAAATAGGCCCTATTTCTCTATATTTTGTTTCTGTCCTTTATAACTTCTTTTCCTTTCTTTCTTCCCTCTCTTCTCCCTCCCCTTTTTACCCCCTTGTCTCTCTACTTCTAATTCTCTCTTCTGCATTTCCCTCTTCTGTTGCTTTGTAATTTTATACTTATTTTTCAAACTATTCTTCTTTTGGGTTGTTTTTCCAAATCTTAAACTTTTCATTCTCTTCCCCCCTTTCCTTTTTTCCCCCCATAAAAATTACTTGTTCATTACAGATGGCTTCTTCTTTGTCACAATCTTCTTGTTCTGCAGGCGTTTCTTGTTGTTTCTCATCGTTCCAAATCTCCATTTCTAAGAATTGAAATACGAAGCCAAAAAAACCTCTCCCTTCTTGTGCATCTTCTTTGTATCTTTTAAGTTCCATTTTCAGTTCTAAAAGTGGTGCCATTTTAAACACTTTTAAACAACCACCCGATTGATTTTAGTCATTCAAATGCAGTAACCAAAAATCCAGAAGTCACCAAGTAATCCAAATACTCCCGAGCTGTTTCTTCTTACTTCTTTTTTCACTTTCTCTTCCTGGGGTTTTATTATTTTGTTGCTATGTTTCAGTTAAAATATATCTTTTAGAAGTCTTGTTTAGATATTATTATGAGTTCTTTTTAATTCCAGGCAATTTCCTCTCTTCCAGATCCTGCCCTTTTATTCTTTTTCTTTCCTTTCCTGCTTTCAAAAGCTTTTGCGTATCCAGCAATCTTTATTATCCCTTTGACACTTTATTTTCAGCTTAAATGCCTATTATGTCAAAGTGGGTTTTTTTTTCATTTTCTTTAATTTATCACAAACTGCTTATAGATAAGATAATATTTTAAGGAAAAAAAACACAAGATTCTGCACCCCAAAATTCTGTTCCATTTATAGTTGCCAGAAAAGGAATCCTTCTAGCAAGGTATTTTAATTTGAAGTTATAGTTCATTGTGTTCTGTATATAGAATAGTTGACTCCTAATACAGGATTCTGATTGGCTAAAAAACCTAAATGGGGATTGGTTCAATAGGAACCAATCCACGAAGCTGCTCAAAAGGCGGCAAATCTAAAATACCTGTCATTGGCTACAAGCCGGCAGGCAAATCCCTATAAAAAGGCTGCCGCGGCTTGAGCCAATGTTCCGTTTTTCAACTGCTGTAAATAATAAAGATTTGTTGTTGGAACCCGGTCTACCTTGCAAAGTCTCTAAGCTGTTAGTATAGGAAGAGGAAAAAGGAAGGAAGAGGAGAGAAAAAAACACACAAATCCTTTCCCTTTTCTCTCTCCTTCGCTGCTTAAAAATCTTCTTTGGGAACAGTGTTATTTTTTTTATATATTTTTAAATTCCAGGGTACCTGGAATTTTGCTGTTTGACCCGGTCAACCAGAACTTTCTCTTATCTTCCTCCTGCAACATTCTTTTCTGGTCAAGTTCTTCTTTGGGGTGGCCATTTCTGACCACCACTGCAACTGCCTTCGGGAAAGGGAGTAATGGCCAGCTGAGGAGGAGAGATGCTGCTCTCCTCAACCCTGCTGGCAGTCTCCCCCCTGTTCACCACTGCTACAGGGTGACTTAGCCCCAAAATCAGCCAGCTCGGGGCACTCCAGCAGCGAGCACGGATTGAAACCGCTCAGTCGCGGTTTCAGTCTGTTGCCGAAGAAGCTCAAACCGGAAGGCCCAACAAGTAGAATGTTTTTGACTCATATTTTTAACTCGGTTCCTTTTATTTATAGTTTTAGGATGTGTGGAGAACCAATCATGTTTTAGATTGCATTTATGCAGAAAAATTGAAATTTCAAAAGTGTACACAAACTTTTCAGCGCCATGGAGTATAACAATTTAATTTTTGAAAGACACAGCAGCTCAGCACCAAGTTAATTTATTGCAGGAAGTTAATAGATGGTGAATGAACTAATCAATCAACTACAGATGATCTTTTCTTTTTCCTCCCATAGCAACACCACAACAGAAAATCTTAGAAGTGCTTACTCAGGATTTTTCCTTCCACTGATACTCTTTTTTTTTTCCTCTATAGAGGTTTTCTTGATTAGCTGCTCTCACCCACACCTCTGCTGGAAAGGATATTAAGCAAAGGTCTCAATAGGTTTCTTTATAGTAGTTTAATCAGAATAGAATTGGAAGGGACCTTGGAAGTCTTCTTGTCCAGTTGTTGCCAACCAGTGGGCCGAGGCCCACTGGTGATCTGTGAGAAAATTTTGGTGGTCCACAGAGAAATGTCACCCCCAAAGCACCCCCCAAAGCAATTAATCCAGGCTATGTGGGAACACAAGGCTGTACTGCCCACATGGCCCAAGGGAACACAAGGCTTGCATCGCATTGTGAACAACATGAGGTAGTGAGGGGAGGGGGGAAAGGGCAGAGGGGGGGAATTTGCCTCACTCACCCCATGTGCCTCACCTGGCTACCGGGCTGCTTCTTTCTGCTTCTTTCTTATTCTGTTTTTGTGCAAGGAAAGCAACAAAAGTCTTTCTCTCCCCCAAACTCGACCAGAAATGAGTTTTTGGGACCCTGCAAGGCATCCTGCTCCAAGAGGCTGTGCCATTCTGGTTGAGTTTGGGGGAGAGAAAGAAAGACTTCTGCTGCTTTCCTTGCATGAAGCAAAAAGTCTCTCCCCCCCCCCAAGAACGGAGCTGGAAATGGTATCCTGCAATCCCAAATAAAGAACGCTTGATCGGTAGGAAAATGGGGTGGGGAATTTTCCTGCAGACTTTTTTTATATATATCTGTGTGCTACATGCAAGACATAAATAAAATAATTACACTCATACATATAGTAACTTTCCAATGTTTTTTTTTATACTTTGTTAAGAACATGAGGGAAGGCAAGCAATTTCTGGAAATGATATACATATATACAGTATAACATACTGATGTCTGCCTATCTTCCGAGGAATTAAAAGTGCCTTACTTGATTCTATCTTAACTATTTTGTAGTTGAACAACTCCATAAGTTAAGGCTGAGAGAATTAGCATCATCTCTGATTAGAGAACAGCTTGGCTGGAAGTCCTGCTAGTTAGAGATTCTGGGAGTTGTGCTCTTAACACATCTGGAAGATGTCAAGTTGTGAGGAGGGCTGCCGTAGTCTTTCAGACACAGTTCAGAATCCTACATATGTGGATGTTTCTGGCTGCCAGTTATGAAAACATAAGAGATGTGACTCAATTGTGCGCATATATATATATATATATATATATATATATATACACACTGTTCAGCTTTCTTCGGGTATTATCCCATGTCATTGCAGTGCTTCCAAAGTTGTAGCAACGTTTCAGCAGAATCTCATCTGCATGCAAACTCAATACAGAGGCCTGATGGTGGCAGATGAGATTCTGCTGAAATGTTGCTACAACTTTGGAAACACTGCAATGACATGGGATAATACCCGAAGGAAGCTGAACAGCAAAAATTTAAATATATATATATATAAAATATATATATACCTCTCAGACCCATAGTCAGCTCCATAGGAGCACCATTACAAAACCTAGCTAAATACTTAGCAAAACAACTACAGCCCCATGCTGAAACCGTAGCTTCATATGTACAAAACTCATACCACTTCTTAGAAATGATCAAAGATCTACACGTAGAACAAGAAGATCTGCTTGTAAGTTTCGACGTGGTTTCACTATTCACTCAAGTCCCAATAAAAGAAACTCTTGAAATCATCAAAAATAAATACCAACCAGCCAAAGACCTCATGGAACTAACAGAACACTGCCTAATCAACACATATTTCATATACAAAGGACAAAGATACAAGCAAATTGAAGGAGCCCCTATGGGATCACCACTGTCACCCGTCATTGCAAACCTGTTCATGGAAGAATTCAAATCCAGAGCCCTGGCTAATGCCACCCACAAACCCAAACTATGGCTAAGATACATCGATGACACATTTGTGATTTGGCCCCATGGAAAAGAAAACCTAAACAATTTCCTAACACACCTAAACAACACACACCCCAAAATCAAGTTCACCATGGAAACGGAAATAAACAAACAACTACCATTCCTAGATGTACTAATCTACAAAAGAACAGATGGCACACTGGGACACACCATATACCAGAAGAAAACACACACCAACCGCTACCTCAACGCCCAATCCCACCACCACCCAGCACAGATAAATTCCGTAGCGAAAACACTAATTACCAGAACCAAATGCCTGGCAGACAAGACACATATAAAGACTGAACTATGCACCCTGACTGAAGTATTGACAGCCAATGGCTTCCACAAAAACAAAATCACCAACTTGATCCACAAAAACACACCAAGACATAACAGAGACCTAGAAGATCAACAGATCCATGGAACAGCTGTCCTGCCCTACATAAGAGGTACCACAGATAAAATCAGTAAGATACTACACAGGCATCACATCAAGACTGCCTTCAAAACAGACAAAAAAATAGCAGCCATCCTGAGGAACCCCAAAGACAAAATTGACCTGGAAAACCAAGGCATATACGAAATTCCCTGTACATCATGCCCGGCCACATACATTGGACAGACCAATAGAAGAATAAGTACCCGCCTAGATGAACACAAAAATGCAGTAAAAAAGCTGGAACACACCTCCTCACTAGTCCAACACATGAAAACCACAGGTCACAACATCAACTTCAATGGCACTAAAACCCTGGCCACTATAGAAAACCCCAGCCACAGAATCATCAGAGAGGCCATAGAGATTGAAAAAAGACCTGACAGCATGAATAGAAGAGATGATTCCACCAGACTGTCAATCATTTGGAAGCCTGCACTCTCAAATAGAAAGATCTCCATGCCACAAGCCAGGCAAACACCTGGGCAAAAACAGACTCCCTCTGATAGCTCCAACCTAACCCCCCCACCAGGCACCCAGGTGAAACCCAGCTTGCTAATGAAGAGCAGCCTCCAACACAAGAACAGACTGTTGCCAGCCAATCAAAGCCACAAAACAGACAGAAGAAACCAGGAACACCAATCAATCAAACTCCAAGTCCAATGAAACAGGTCCAGGCTCCCAGCCAATCAGAATGAACCAGCCTCAAATTTAAAAACCAGGAGCTGTAAGACCCACATCCATACAGAAGCCTGATGATGGCAGATGAGATTCTGCTGAAACGTTGCTACAACTTTAACAGAACTACAATGACGTGGGATAATACCCGAAGGAAGCTGAACAGCACATATATATATTTATATTTATATTTATATTTATATATATGAATGCACTTCAGCTTCCTTCGGATATTATCCCACATCATTGTGGTGCTTTTAAAGTTGTAGCAACGTTTCAGCAGAATCTCATTTGCCATCAGATGATCTCATGCTGTCAGGAGTTTGGCAGTTCGGGTCTCACCAGGCACAAGGTTGACTCAGCCTTCCATCCTTCTGAGGTTGGTAAAATGAGGACCCAGATTTTGGGGGGCAATATGCTGACTCTGTAAATTGCTTAGAGAGGGGCTGTAAAGCAGTATATAAGTCTAAGTGCCATTGTTTATGCTATAATCAATTAACCCTTTGCTGGTTCTGATTCTGGCTTTCTAAAAGTTATGCCCCAGCATAGAATGACTGTTTATATTCAATGAGGTATTTGACAAAGAGAAATACTCTGCTTCAGTGCTCATGAGCAACTATCTATTTGTACATTCAATTTTGTAAGATACAAATTAAAAAAAATAAGGCATAGCATAAAGCAGATTTCAATGTCTTTAATATATTGTTGAATATGGCAAAATCCTAGAGAAATTCTGGTTGTGCAAGAGGGCGGTTTTAGTGACCTAAATGATAAACCAATTTATCTTTTTCAATTTTGGAGCTCAATGTCCCTTAACACTTCCTTTCTATATCTGAACAAAGCTGCTTATACTATATATAAATAAACAGTTCTATATTGAAGGAATAATGATTTGAAACACTCATATATTTCTGAAAGCTTATCAGTAAGTACAGAGTATCAACATTTACAATGGGGGGGGGAGGGAGAAAATAATCAAAGTCTTATCATTAGAAAATCTAGTTTAATTAAGCAAAACAATTCTACAACAATCTACTGCCAACCAAACAGCAGGAGAAATTTTGTTATGTGTAACCAACACTCATTCAGGTCCACCTGGAAAACTATGCTGCCACAAAAATATAATGACAGAAGAATCAAACTCTGTGCCATCTAATGATATTTAAACCAGGAATTCCACTTACTAGCCTAATAGCCACAATACATATGATCCTGTCTGCAATATTAAACTAATTAATCTGTGGAAATTTGACTGCCCCTGTCACAAGGAGAATCAGCACAGCATTTTTGCTTTGCAAGATGTTATTTTTTGCATTTGAATGACCAAGTCAGCAAATATGAAAGTACTTTGCAGTGGTAGTCTCTGTGACAAAAATTAAGGAAAGCCAAAATTAGGGGCAGAGAGTTTGGCTCAGAGTACAGTAAATTAACTGCATATGAATGCTTCTGAAGATATGCCTCCAATTAACTTACTTGGAATGCTAACGTGTGTAAGAGCTTTGAAAGAAACCTCATTAGTTTGGTTCTAAGTAGGCTAGCTATTAATTAATTATGAAAGCCATCCTGCCAAGGGCAGATAGCAAGGACCTTAGAGAACCCATTGACCCATCTGTGGAACATCTATCTGTGTATTTCAATCTTTTACAGAAATCGGTCTACTCAGATTTTAATTTGCTGCTGAGTTGGTAAAAATAAGTTTAGGGGTGAAACTTTCTTTTTGGAAGAAAAGGGAGAACTACAGCATGGTGAAAATGAACAAGGCTGTCCATAGATGAAAAGAAACTGATATCTGAACTACATGACAGGAAATAGCGTACAGCAGGGATGTCAAACTCGATTTCATTGAGGGCCACATCAGGGTTGTGTTTGACCTTGGGAGCCCCAGCTGAATGTCACTCGTTTCGGGGGCGCTGATGGTGGCCTGAGCACTCTGCCAGGGAAAACAGGCTCCCGAGTTCTGTTTTCAGCTACAACAGCTTTCTGCAACCCTCTGCCAGAGAAAACGGAACTCAGGAGGACAATGCGCGGCCCTCCCGAGTTCCATTTTCACTGGCAGAGGGACCATGGGCCGGTCCTTTGCTGTTTCCAGGGTGGCCCCACAGGCCAGATCTAAGCATCTTGCAGCCCGGATTTGGCCCCCATGCCTTGAGTTTGACATCCCTGGCTTAAAGCAATTGGTTTAGCAAATTAAGAACAGAAACAAGAAACCATTTGTAGCAAAGCCATGTCCACCCAGTCACATGACCACCAAGCCACACCCACCACCTAAGCCACGCCCACAGAACTGGTTGTTAAACATTTGAATCCCATCCCTGGCAGTGCTCATCTCTGTTACAAAGCCGAAAAGCCGTGCTGTCCAAAGATGTCTCTCTGGTCCTGTGGCCAGCATGACTAAATGCTGAAGGCACACAGAACACTGTTACCTTCCCACCAAAGTGGTCCCTATTTTTCTACTTGCATTTTTACATGCTTTCGAACTGCTAGTTTGGCAGAAGCTGGGACAAGTAACAGGAGCTCACTTCGTTATGTGGTGCAAGGAATTCGAACCGCTGAACTTGCCGACCTTTCTGATTGACCAGCTCAGCATCTTAGCCAATAACCCACTGCATCCTTAAATCATTGCTTATAAAAGCTACCATATGATAAATATGGAGTAGTTATGGCACCTGATGCTAATATTAAAATTAGCAATCATATAGCTGGGTTCCTAAAAGTAAATAAAATCAATTGGGGAAGAATGCAGGAAATGCTGTGTAGAGTTAGAGCAGGATTTTAAAACCACCCTCACTGTGCTGCAATCCCAATTTAAAACAAACTGTAGTATTCTCTGATGCAGCATTTGAAGCTTTCTCCAAGCTTGAACAAAGTTATCTTAATTGTAAATAAGTAGGTGTCCTGCAAAGATTGCACAGCTTTTAAATTGCTTTGCTGTGGCAAGCTCTATTTGTGCTAAGTTCTAAGCACCCATACACCATTATTCAGGATGGGCAATTTATTAGAGCAAGGTGACTCAATTAATATGCATGTAAAAATGTCCAGAAGGAAATAGTCAGCAGGTTAAGAGTCTCACTACATTTAATACTGTGTTTAAATGTAGTGAGGCTAGGCAGTGTTTTTCATACTTGGCAACTTTCTAAATGTTTGGAATTCAAGTACTGGAATTTCCTGGGAATTGAAGTCTAAATATTTAGAAAGTTGCCAAGTTTGAAAAAAGCACTGCTCTAACACATATTTTAAGAAAATATTTTGTGTGTGTGGAACCCAGTTCGCTTCACAGTGCAGGAGAACATAAATTCAATTTACTAGAAACACAGGTTGATGAGAGACCATGATGGAATAAGCGAATAAAGAACAAAAAGTACTTTCTCCATTCTATGGTTTCAATTGAGATTAAGAAGAGCTCATGTATGCTTTAAGAAAGCATTAAATCTGCTCCTCAAACTTCAAGCTAGGAAAGGGAGTAGGCTTCAAAATTATTTCAAATGCAATCATCTCACATACAAGAAATCAGAATTTCATACCGAGAGCAGAAACTTCATTCACCTATAAGTAATAACAGTGAAATTACCAGGTAAATGTAATTTGCAGCCGAGGACTGAGTGAAGTGGCCCTAAAAACATTGATGTAATTAAATTGATTTGATTTTTTAAAAATTGATTTACAACAGGAGCTAGTTCAGAAAAGGTTGAAAATGTTATCACTAAAAATAGAGTTTTTTCCAGGTAGAAACAAGTCATGTCCCAAAAGTTGTGAAACAGCCAAACTGTGAACGAGAAGTTGAGCTCCCAAGGACAAAACTTTTAACATATTATTGGCAAAAAAAACTACAAGTGGTTTTAAGTCCTCATGTATTTCTTTATGCTGATTAAAATTAGAGAAAAGGACACTTCAGAAAATGCAAACTTATCTACGTAAAAAATACAGCCCATAATTTCTGTTGTCAAGCAAGGTACTTGTTTATATGAGTTGTGCCCCATTTTGTGTCCTTGTTGCCACAGTTGTTAAGGGCATCACTGAAGTTGTTAATAAGTCACTTTTTTCAATGTCGCTGTAACTCTGAATGGTTGTAAAATTGAGGACAATCTGTAATTCCACCATCTTTCACTATGAACCAAAAATATATATATTCAGAATTTAAGACAAGAGTCATCAAAACAGAGATGTGCAGAAAAAAAACTTGTGCAGTCTTGTACAGAAAAAAACCCTAAGCTTTGGCAAGCCAAAGGATTGGCGAACTAAAGAAAATGCTACCCAAATAAGGAAAAGTAGCTTAACCACAATTGCAAATCATCTAAAAGCTCTCCGTAATTCAGGGACGTGTTGCTACTTCCCTCTTGTCCACATCTCCAGATAGTAGCACAAAGTAAAATAAAATTTCTATTTAACACATTGCTTTAAAATGCAACTAATTATTGGCAATTGAACACTTATTTTGGAAAGGGAGGGGAAGAAGAAACACGTTGGAGAAACCACAATAAGAAACATCCAGGTTGTGGATTGTTGCGAAGGATATATAATAATCCTTATTGTGAAGGATATAAATCATAATCCTACCTTACTGTCAGTTTCTAAAATAGCAAATGAGCACAAGGAATTTATACCTCATCTTTGCGAGCAGCCGAGGTGAATTGTTAAAAGGACTGTGAAAGGGATGCCAGTGGGAACATGAGCTGTTGGTAACATCAGACTTGCCAGTAAAGTTATGAAGCTGAGAGTAATCTACAACACAGTTGATAGATCACTGAATAACAGAAGGGATCTTGGAAGTCTTCTGGTCCAAAGCCTCCAATACTGGAGCAGCCACAACTTCTGGAGGCAATTGTTCCAAATGTCAGGAATTTTCTCCTTAGCTCGAGGTCAGTGATTGCCAACCAGTGGGCAGGGGGTCGCTGGTGGTCCGTGAGAAATTTTTGGTGGTCCGCAGAAAAATGTCACCCCCCCCAAAGCACCACCCAAAGCAATTAATCCAGGCTGCGCAGGAACACAAGGCTGCGCTGCCCACATAGTCCATGGGAACACAAGGCTTGCGTCACTTGCATTGAGAGCAACATGAGGTAGTGAGGGGAAGGGGAAAGGGAGTGTGGGGGGGGGGGAAACTTGCCCCACATGCCCCACGTGCCTGGCCTGGCCACTGGGCTGCTTCTTTCTGCTTCTGTCTTCTGCTTTTGTGCAAGGAAAGCAGCTAAAGTCTTTCTTTCTCTCCCCCAAACTCTGCCAGAAATGAGCCTTTGGGACCGTGCAAGGCATCCTGCTCCAAAAGGCTGTGCTGGCATGACAAGTCTCATAAAGACTTATTTCTGGAGGAGTTTGGGGGAGAGAAAGAAAGACTTCTGCTACTTCTGCTGCTTTCCTTGCATGAAGCCAAAAGTCTGTCTCTCTTCCCCTGAGAACGGAGGTGGAGACGGTATCCTATGATCCCAAATAAAGAATGATCAATCGGTAGGAAAATAGGGTGGGGAATTTCCCTGCAGACTTTTTGGGGGATTTTCCTAGGGTCTCTGGTCCACGGAATTTAAAATGATGAGTTTGGTGATCTCTGAGGTCCAAAAGGTTGGCAACTCCTGGTCTAGGTTGCTTCTGTCCTTGGTTAGTTTCCATCCATTGTTTCTTGTCTTGCCTGCTGGTGCTTTGCAGAATAGTTTGACCCCTCTCATCTTTGTAGGAGCCCCTCAAATATAGTGGGCTCTATAAACATGCAGAAAATTTCTCCTGGTTCTGTCCACCTCTGTAGAACCGGTAGCTCTGAAGAGCAGCAGACAGAGAACCTTTTCTATGTCTGCTGATGTTTTTGCTCACCCGCCCGCCCAGGCTGTTACCTGATCTTTATTTGCCGTGTGAGGCACAGCTGCAGTTAAAAAAGCAGGGAAAAAAGTGCTTTTTCAAAGGCATGCAGCATGCTGATGACGATTTACAGGCGTGTGCGCGCAGCATGCAGGGAAGCACATTGTAAATCAAACCTCGTAAATCACCAAACCGGTAGTTAACCCTGTCGGATCCCACCCCTGGAGCAATCCCATAATCTGTGGTCAAAATAGGGGTTTTTGACAACTGCAATGTATTTACAACCGTTGTAGCATTCTGGGGTTGTGTATTGCCGTTTGCAACCTTCCCAGCCAACTTCCGACAAGCAACGTCAATGGGAAGGGAAGCCTGATTCACTTAACAACCACACGATTCACAAAACAACTGGAGTGATTTGTTTAACAATTGTGGCAAAAAAAGTTTGCAAAATTGGGCATGACTTCACTTAAGAGCCATCTTGCTTAGCAATGGAAAGCATGTAGTCATAAATGAAGGACAACCTATATGGACGCAAGTGTTACATTGGTTTGGGTTCCAGTTGATCAGGTTTCCCTGGATTATTATTACCTTTATTATCAGAATATAACATGTGTACAATAAGATTGGCTGAGCCTCCCTTCGTGCACTCCATGCCCCCCCCAAACACAACTCACAGTGAGGACAGAAGTTTCTAACCCAGTCCCAATCTTATTACACTATGTGACCTTGTTGCACAATTATGTTGACATGAAAATTATTTTCCGCTCAGAGGTCTGAAAGCCCACAGGTAGAAACTGTTCTTCAGCCTGTTGGTGCGACTGGCTATGCTTCTATACCTCCTACCTGATAGAAGGAGAGTGAAGAAGTGCTGGCCAGGATGTGAGTTCTCCCTGAGAATTTTCCTTACTCTTGTAAGGCAGCGAGCCCCAGCAATGTCATCTTGTGGTATCAGGGAACAGCCCACAATGTTTTGTGCTGTGCTCACCACCCTCTGTAATGGTCTTTCTATCTGCGGCTGCCAAGCATACCACACCATAATGCAATATGAGAGGATGCTTTCTATTGTGGACCAGTAAAAGGATTAAAAAGCCCTCTTCAAGTAATGGGGAATAACTGAACTTTCATGAATATATCTGGAGGTGATGATAGCCAGACCAAAGGCACCAGATCATATAGTTACCGTGTTCCTTACTTGAAAAGGACACATATAATTAGAATATGGAACATAAAGAAGTACAAAGCTAGGAAAATGTGAAATTGTCAGAACATAAATGAAGCATACTAAATGGAATGCCCTATATATAAATATATGAGAAAGAACCAACTTAACTGGGATGATTACAGGAGTCCAAAAGAAAGAATAGTAAGGCAATTATATTTGGAAAGGAAACTATATGCTTGACTATAACGTAATAAATGGTAGGCTTATATCCATTAAAGTAATAAATAGGTTCAAATATATTAAAATAATAGATATCCAATAAAAGGTTTTCGATATTCAATGGATGAGAGCTATGCAAAACTAGAGTCATTCTCTACAAGCTGCTTCTATATGGTCAGGAAAAGTTGTAAGTCTTCCAGAGATGCACTTATTGGTGCTGTTATCAAACCCAATTACTTTGCTACTGTCATTTTCTTCTCTTTTCTTGCAGAAAAGCTTTATGGACTTTTCAAAGGAGCTGGCTCTTTATATAATATATTCAAACTATCCAATTCCAGCCTGCCTCAAATGACAATTCTGGATTGATTTGCATCATGATCCATTTGCTTCTTTTCTTGGCTTTGGATGGCATTCTCAAGAATTTTCTCCAACACCAATGTTTTCTTTTCACATTCACCCTAACACCTTTTTTAATTTCATTCTATAGTTCCTCTGATTTCCTCTCAAGTGATTCCAGACTTGCTTCAAAGCAATTCCTGATATTCTTATTGAAAATGGTAGCTATGTACTAAAGATCACATTACAGAAACTCCTTGGCTTCCTTTTCCCACTTTAGCTGGACTTCCAACTTGAAAATGAACAGTCTGTGAACAAATCAGTTCCTGGCTACATCTTTGCTGTTATAATTGACCTCTTGGACCTGGGCTGTTTTTATAGTGTATTACTTTGGAATTATTATGCAGTTTCATGGTTTTGTTCCTTTTGAGTTTAATGATGTGGTGAAGTATAGAAATGTTTGTATAGCTCTCTGTAAAGAAATACATAAGGAGGGTAACTGAACCCAATAAGTAGGGTAATTGTAATTGCCTGGCAATTATGGATCTCAACTCAAGGCTGCATTTATAAATGTGGAATACATGCACTGAATTTTTCAACACAATGCATACACAGGATTGCACACTTTAGTTTTCATTGCAAAAGACTTTTGTTTTTATCGCAAAAGGGGTTGAAGCAACATTCACAGCAACTAGGAAATGCAACCTAGGAGGACCCCATGAGAAAGAATATGCTGGGGTCAAAAATGACTGAAATACAGACCTTGACTCTTGTGATAGCTGCTAAACTAAATTTCACTAGGTATGCAGGCTCTGTGCTTTTGTTATATTCATCTTCTTATGGCTTAAACTTTCACAGTTTCTTTAAGTTGTCTGGATCATGGCTTATTCTCTATGTGTAATGGCTCCATATGAATACATTGCAGAGATGGGGCATGTGATTTTGCAGGTCAAATTTCCTGTATAAAGATCCGTTCTTTCTGTATTTCCAACAGCCACAGCTAAGCTAAACATCTAGGCAGGGATCTCCAGTGAAAGAGGCTATCTTTTAATTCATCAGAATCAGATCACAGAAGGTCTGGGATGGAAGGAAATAACATAGCACCTCATCTGCTTCATTAAAAATACAAAGCATACTATTTATGCAGGCGGAGTACTTGGCAAGACTTTGCTTCTTCTTGGTGCGAGCAACCCAAAATTTGATTCCTTTGCTGATTATTCTTTTTACTGGCATTATGAGTTTGCATAGTCCTTAGAGTCTATTGAAATCCAAATTTCCCCCTAAAATGGCTTTCAAAACGATACATTCCTCCTTGGACCATGAAATAATTCATGCCTTTTCTGTTTCATGGCTGCCTAAATCTCATCCAGAACAGATTTCCACGCCTCTCAGGGAAATGTATAGGGGAGAATATATTAAATAAATCTCATTCAGATAAGATAAACAGGAAGTGGACGATTTTCGGTTTTCTATCATGTGTTCAGCTGTCCATTTTGTATCATTTCTTTTCTCAGAAGCCAGGATCCATATTATTGATCTAATAACTGTGCCCTAACAAATACTAGACCTTGTTTATGGAACAGATGCTAGTAATTAAAATGCAAGTCTTTTTTTTAATGAACAATCCACCTTGTTTGATGTGAGCCTTTAAGTAAAACAGGGCATTCTTGTGATCGATACTTAATGCAACAGAAATAGAAATGATTTGCAAGGCATAATGGAAACTACATTTAAAAAAAACCCTCTTTACTGTATATAATCATGAATATAAGTACAGTACTAAATGCACCTGTCTGGCTGACAATCTTAACTGTGGCTTATTTTTGGGGTAGGGCTTATATTACAAACATCCTGAAAAATCATGCTAGGACTTATTTTTTGATTGGGTCTTATTTTTGGGAAAACACGGTAATTCTTCAGTATGCATATACCTGGATATCTTTGTTTTCTCATATAAAGCTGCTTTTATGGAATCCCAGAATGCTACAAAGAAACCCTGAGTTGTTTGGGGGGAGGTGAGAACAAATTTAATATGAGAAGTGTGTAAAACAGTTCCATGTCATTCTAGAAGGAAACGTGAATAAGGCCATGGAGGGTGATATCCAGTGACTGAATGGATGGCTAAAAACAGCTGAAAGCAGTTTTGTACTTAAAACAGCTGAAAGCAGCCAATAGGAGTTGGACTGCTGACCATGCTGTCATCACCACAGTCACCTCTGAGCTATCAAAATCATGTGAAATGGCAAAGTTTGTATTTAGAGAAGATGGAAATAGGCCAAAACATACAGACTTAGATAGCCTTCAACTCTGAATAATGAAATGGAGGCAGCACATCAGTCCAAGTCCTTAAAGAACAGCTACCAAAACATCTCTGGCCTACAGCCATTAATTAACCAGATTTTTATTCTGCCCATCTCACCTAAGAGAACCAGTTTGGTCTAATGGTTAAGACACTAGGTAAAAAGCAAAAGACCATGAGTTCAACTCTTGCCTCAACCATGAAAACCACCTAGGTGATCTTGGGCAAGTTTCTCTCTCTCAGCCCAACTCACCTCACAGGGTTGTTGTTGAGGAGAAAGTAGTAGTAGGAAAGTGTGTTGGATATGTTCACTGCCTTGAGTTATAAAATAAAAAAGGTAGGAAACAAACAAACAAACAAATAAATAACAAGGATGTGTGGATAACCTTTTAGAAAAAAAATTAAGTGTTTCACTCATAACATTTATAATTACAGCTGGAAGTGTGAAACTCAACTTAAGCCTCGTCACACATATTTAAAATTGTGTTTCTAAACTAACTTGGACTCAGATTCCTTCTTAGAATTCTCAAAATTCCCTGTTCAAAAGAGTAATTCTACTAGTCCTATCTCGATGCACCAACATGGAACATTCACATAGAACTGGGACACGAAGAAAAATAAAAGGTTATAGCTGCAACAGCATGAATTATGCAAATGATATTTATATTATTTAAAATCTGCCTGCTTTATAATTCAATGAAATATCTTTCCACTGTCTGAAAATCTGCAGCAGCTTTGGGAAAATTGTAACATATGCTACGGCACAAGAAAAACAAGACTCTTGTTGCCAGAATTGAATGAATGTGCTTCATATATTATCACAAACGCATGAAGTTTATTGCAAATATTGTGCGCACTTGGTATCAGGATAAGATGCTGCCTGGTGTTGAGAACACAAAATTGGGACAGATAACAGCCAGTGGAGTACAGTAGTTAAGGGAGTGGGGAAACCTAAATTCAAGTTCCCCTTTACCTACGAAAGCTCATAGTGCTTCTGCACTAATCAACAATCTAACTGGGAGGATTGTTGTTGTAGGAGAGAAAAATGATGGAATATTGTGTATATTGCCCTGAGCTAGTGTACAAAGGAGATATAACTCTAATAAAGAAACAAACAAAATATTTAATACCAAGCGCTGTCCACTTTTCAAGTGGAGTCCACCTTAATTTATTTTAAAGAGCACCAGGGAAGAAGAATTTAGGGGACATCCACAAAGTAACCAAAAGCTACAATGCAATTACAGTAATCCTGTTTGCCAGCTGGTGCAGAGAGGCTGAAGACTGAGGTAGAACCAAGCCAGTGATAAGTATTGAAACCCTAGAAATTAAATTAAGAGGATTCTTTTTAAAATATCTTCCTTAATTTATATTATGGCCAAAAGAGGCGCAAAACATCCCATTACTTGGGAGTACATATTCACCCCCAGCCAATTAATATGGTAGAATCACTTTCTAGTTTTTAAACAAACACTCAGTTAACTTTATAATTTTATCCCATATATACAGAATTCACTGGATACAGAAAGCTAACACATTAGTAGTATAGGTTGACTCTGAATGCTCAGATATGGTGCTTCTGTAGACAAAGAGCTTTAATGTCTACTTATATAATTTACTACAGACTACCGAGAAGGAGACAGTCAGAGTTAGATGGATATCTGTTTATAGATTGTAAATGTCCTACTGCTGAACTGTTTCATAATAAATTGAAGAATGATTTCATTGAAGGGTTTTTAAATAGTCAAAATATCACAAAACTGTAACATATCTAATAAAAGTAAATATAGTAATTTTATTTTCTCTTAAAAATATCAGGTGGAAAAATGTTGATTACCTTTATCAAGAGATGCTCCAGCCATGTGGTAGAAACTTAAAGCTGTATCAACATCATTTATGTTTTTCAGGAATGTAAAGAAGTTCTCTACTTCCTCAAATGTTAGTCCCTGCAGTGAAGAGGAAGAAAACAACATATTTAAAGGGGAAAAAATAGATAGAAAACAAGGATGCTGACAATGTGTAAATTCATATAGACTATTATATATTTGTAGTCCATTTTTGATTTAGTGATCTTCTCCTGGTATAAGAACCCGGCCTATTTCTCTGGGATAATCACCATCATTAATATAATAATATAATCAGCTTTACTTTAGCTCAGATGTTAACCAATGTTACCAATCCATCAGATCAATACAAACGGCCTCTTGTTTTTAGCAATGGAGGAAATAAAGAGTTTGTTTATTCCTCTAGAAAATAAGAAATATTTTGCTGTCAACTTATTGTATGTCAAAGCATTTACAGATTGAACTATGAACTAGCATGTTTCTTACATGCTGTTCCTAATTTCTTTTTTCTTTTTTTTTGAAAATTTTATTTGGGTTTTTACAAAAACAAAATACAAATAAAACATCTTTTCTGAAAATAGCATGGTCCCAGGTTATCACTTCTTCATACAAACACAAAACTCAATTTCATGCTCATTTTTATATTCTATTCTGTATCTTATTACCATTTTATATTTTCTAGATAGTTTTTCCCTTCTTTTAATTTCCTCAACTTTACTTTAATTAGCTCATCTCAATTCAAATCATTACATTTATACTTTTGTCTGTCCTGTTACAATTTCTTATTATCTTTTCTTATTAAGCAATTTTTTTCCTTGTAGTTACCAATTAGAGTATGACGCCTTTTTTCCTTTAATTTTATCCATTCAAACTCTAATTTAAGCTTCAATGTATAACTTTAAGATTATAGCATTTAATATAATACATAACTTTCATTCGGATTCTGCTTGGTACATTCTTAAAATAGACACTATATTCTTACAAAAGAAAAAATTATATATGTAAATAAAACACACATTCCATTCCGATTCAATTCTATCATTAATATGCATTAAAATCTTAAAATCTTTCACGTTTCTTTTCAATTGAATATCATACTTCCTTGAGAACACTTATAAACTTTCCATGGTTAATTCTTTTTTCCCCGTATTTCTTACTTATATTTTTATAAATCATTACTAATAATTAAAAATGTTCCCTTTTAATTATCTCAATCATTTTAATTCATTTATTTATCAACAAACATCCCACTACATTACAATAAATATTTTATCCATCATCATATTTTCTAAAATTATTTCTATTTGTAATATAACAATGCTATCGTTATGTATCTTTGCAGAATCCCTTTTATAATTTAATTTTCACCCATTATCTCTAAACATGGTTACAATCCTTATATCTTTTCCCTGTTTCTCCATTTCTTGTTTCTGTCTTTTACAACTTCTTTTCCTTGCTTTCTTCCCCCTCTTCTTCTCCCTACCTTTTTTACCTCCTCGTCTCTCTACTTCTAACTCTCTCATCTGTAATCCCCTCTTTTGTTGCTTTCTAATATTATACTTATCTTTCAAATTGTCCTTCTTTTTGGTTGGTTTTTTTTGTCTTAAACCTTTCACTCTCTTTCCCCCCTTTTCTTCCCCCCCCCACTTAAAATTATTTGATCATGAAAGTTGGCTTCTTCTTTGTCCCAATCTTCTTCTTCTGCAAGCGTTTCTTGTTGCTTCTCATCGTTCCAGATCTCCATTTCTCAGGATTGAAACACGAAGCCAAAAGAACTTCTCTCTTCTTGTGAATCTTCTTTCCATTTTTAAGTTCTGTTTTCAGTTCTTCTAAGAGTGATACCATTTTGAAAACTTTTAAACAACCACCCAGTTAATTTTAGCCATCTAGATGCAAAAAACCAAGTCACCAAGTAATCCAAATAATCCAAGGCTGTTTCTACTTGCTTCTTTTTTCCACTTTCTCTTCCTGGGATTCTATTAGTTTGTTAAATCTTGTTAATCTTGTTAAAATTTTTAATTACAGTTCCATTCCTTAATTCCAGGCAGTCTCCTCCATTTTTCCAGATCCTGCCCTTCTATTATTTTTTTCTCCTATCCAGCTTTTAAAAGCTTTTAAATGTCCAGAAATCTTTATTATCCCTTTGATTTTTATTTCCAGCTTAGATGCCTATTAATGTCAAAGTGGATTTTTTTTTCCAATTTCTTGCTTCAGACTCTTAGCTGTCAGTATAAGGAAGGAAAGAAAAAAAAAACTAATCCTTTCTGTTAAACCTGGGTTCCCCAACCAGGGTTAGGTAGACAAGCTAAACAGAATGTGCAGCGTTAGTCAGATAGGCACACAGATAAATGAGTGAGCTAAGCTTGTATGTTTATTAACATACAGTAAAAATAACAGATACGCTTGTGCTATCAAGAATATAGTTTATTCCATTATAAGTTCATAGCATAGTCAAATAACAGTCCAATAGTCATGTATCAAGTAGTCAGTCCATTCAGGGATATTCAGTTAGCAAAGTCCATGTAGAATATCCTATGTCAGTTCACTTACAAATCAGTCCTTTGTTGTCTCTCCCGTTCGAGCAATGAAGTCTTGATTCCAAGCAGTAATCAGGGATCATCAAAGTCAGAGTGAGCAAGCTGTAGACTTGCTACTTTTATAGTGTTTTCATAACCACTTCCTTAATTACTTTTCCACAGTTAAAGCTGCAGACACTTTAACATACAAAACTATGATTCATAGTTATTATTTCACCTAAACCAGTTAGGGTAAACAATGTTATCCCTAACACTTTCCCTTCTCTCTCTCCTTCACAGTTTCAAAATCTTCTTTGGAAACAATGTTGTTAAGTTTAAATTGCAGGGTACCTTATTTGTTGCTGTTGCTGTTTGACCCAGTCAACCAAAACTTTCTCCTCTTATCTTCCTCCTGCACATTCTTTTCCGGTCGAGTTCTTCTTTGTGGTGGCCATTTCTGACCACAGCTGCAACCGCCTTTGGGAAAGGGAGTAATGGCCAGCTGGGGAGGAGAGATGCGGCTCTCCTCAACCCTGCTGGCAGTCTCCCCCTTCTTCACCATCTCTATGGGGTGGCTTAGCCCCGAAACCAGCCGGCTTGGGGCGCTCCAGTGGCGAGCACAGATCGAAGCCTCGGAGAGACATGGTTTCGGTCTGTCGCCGAAGAAGCTCAAACCGGAAGCCTCCATGCTGTTCCTAATTTCTAAACTACAGTTGGATGGTTATTTATTTATTTATTTTATATTTCATGTTTCTTAACTATCCATCTCTCCTGGATTAGATAGTCTACCTGTCTATATTATTTTCTATTTGGAATAGAAGAACAATTTATTCTATTCTGTTTGGTAAATGTTTTTACATTTACTAATGGCACTTGCAGGTTTATGCTTTCATGTACCAGAAGGTATTTATTACAGTAGGATCCATTTTATATTACTGAAACATTATTTGTCAGAAGGGCTTATTCTAGGAAGAAAATCTACAAAAATGTGCATTTTTAATGTAAAGGATGCTTGCCACCTGCCTTAGGAAAAGAATGGTGGCCAAAATAGGTGCTTTTAAAATGGGAGTATCTAAAAATGAAAATACGGTAACAAATAGGCAAAAAATAATGAAAAGCAAATTAGTAAGCCAAACAGAAGTAACATTTTAATGGCTCATTTGATTGTGCTAGATAGAATAGAAAATCAATTTCCCAGTTTGTAATCAATTTGCCATATACAGCTATACTGCAGTATGTTGCTTGCAAGATTAAATTATGCTAAAAATGGAATAGGCAGGTTTAACACAAAACACATTTGCTACAAACGTTCTTCTGGAACAGCTGAGTGGTAAGAAATACTGTTCTTTTTTTCAAAGATAAAAAAATCTGGGCAAAAGCAGGAAGAATTAAGTCTGAATTTCAGCTAGCAGGTTCCGCAGTAGATGACTTATCTAGTTTAATTAGTTTCAGTATAGCTCTCAAGAAGGAAGTTGTAAAAGGTTTGCTCTAGAATTGAACACATATTGCTACCCTTGGATCCTTTCTATGGATATTCAAATCTATTTAAAGAAACACTACATTCTAAACAATTGCCAACAAAGCAAGCTATCAAAATGGAACTATGACTTCTATTCATTTTCTCGGATATTATGCAATTTATAAGTCTCCTTGTCAACATGCAAATATTCAATTATTTTCTCCTTGCTTAATGAAAATGAACAGTTGCTGTGGCTATGAAGATTAATAGCCAGTAAGCATGTCAGCTGTACAATACCAATTAGACAAAGAGGCCGCTATTTTGCTTTTTTACAATTTCTCCTACTCAGTGTTCCAAATAATAAGCATAGCAACCATCTGATTAAGATATTAAAAGTTCTAAATAATTATTTTATTTGTACTGTGGTTAGTAACGATCTAGGATGAAGATGAATCAAAATATATTTGAATCAGTGTCCTGGAGCCCTTGACAGAGAGAAATAAAAAAATATTTTCGAATCTGGACTTTCAGAGGATGCAGGATAAAACTTGTGCTTGAAGAGAAAGAAACAGTGCAGTGTTTTAAGAATAGATAGTACATTGTAGAGTATGGATTTTAGCAGGGGACTACAAGATGAGAGCAAAAACGTTGAACTTTCTTTCCAACATTGATTTAAAGAAAATAACATTTTCTTGATGACAATTAATTTTAGGGGTGGGGGAAATGTCTGTGAGTGCTGTAATTTGCCTGAAAATTGGAATCCTTTGAATTGATGAAGGAGATTGTCCATGCTGAGACAGAAGGCAGGGTCAAATGTATCACCAGTTTAGAGTTACTACCCTCCCATAAAGACCTAAAGTCCAATTCCCCTTGAATTCTGTTATCGAGAGCCAAATTTGCCTTGACTGTTAGTAGATTAGATTCTTGTATATAGGCAGCATTTAATAAGCTTGAAGTGCATAAAACTAATTTCCTGTTCCTAGTTACTTGAACCTGACAATTAATTTGAAAAACCAAAGGAACCCTACATGTAATTAAAGTAGAATTAGGTTTGGCCCTATATTATCTAAACCAGTGTTTCTTAACATTGGAAATTTTAAGATGTGGAGAATTTTGGGAGGCAAAACAAAGCAAAGAAAAATGTCCTGGCCTTTGTGATTTGTAATCAAAACATAGGATAAGATATTATTTAAGGAGAAATATGATTATACAAAGAGAGGAGAGGTTTCTGATTTAAAAAAAAAAAACAAGCAGAGAAAATACAACAATTTCAGTAAGTTTTAGGCATCTGGATTAACTGATGTAAAGGAATCTAGAGATGATCCTGGGTGGAAACAGCTGCTCATGGGGAAGCAAAAAACATGCCATTAAGGAGAAACTTGGAGAAGTGACGTCCCAGTCCAATATTTGAAAGAAATGTGAGAAAGAAGCTCAAGATAACCCCACCTTGATTTTGTTCAGTGTAAGATGACGCAGAGAGACCTCAAGACTGATGTTAGCCCTTCAAGGTAAGCCAGTTCAAGAAAAAGCCACATCAGGGATTTCAGGAATGCTACTCTGTTGTTGCATCATCAACAAGTATTCAATGACTTAGTTTATTTCTTCCCTCTCCTTTAACAGTTCTTTCATATCTTCCTCAAGGTCATCTCTAAACTCCTCTACAACTGGAACAGAAATTTAATAGCAAGGATGACTTCCAAGTACTAGCTGATAATGAATGAGTTCACACTATCTTCACAGCTAAAGCACACAGAGCATGTCAATGCTAAAAATGACTTACATAAGTTGCTCAGGAGTAGATCATCTTTCTTACAAGCTATTAATAAAACACAGTTCACAGGAAACTGCTAGGAATCAGAAAAACACTTTTAATGGCATTATGATGTTAAATGGACTTGCTAAAGAACTGATTTTTCTGAACATTCAAGTTGTCCAGCCATGATAAAACAACCCATTTTTGCCCTGAATATTTCACTGCAAAACTATTCAGGCTAAGGGATATTGGAAAGAAGGATATATTGCAGTCATTCTAAGTGTCTACTAGCTTGATCCGATAATCCCCAAACTGCCTGACAGAAGTCCAGCAAATGCAGCTTGTGCTGGCAGTCATTTTGAGAATTGGAGCTACGGGCCAATATAGCTTTAAAAAAACAATGGTTGGTTAAACTGGAAGGAATCTGATTTATGTCCTTTCCTACTGCACCCGTAAGTTTGGCGTGCTTGCTTGTCAAATATATATACCTTTACCTTTTCTTGCAAATATATACTTCAGAGCACACTGTGTTAGATAATATGGAGGTTAACCTATGGAGGTAAATGTGTCTCTTGCTGTAGAAAGGAATTGCTTTGGGTGATTTTCAAGCAGAGTTCCAGGGATTCTTCAATGAGATTTTTGATAAAATGAGATCACAAGATGCTGTTTAAGAGTCTGTCCTTATAGGGGAAATTTATTCAAAATCAGAATATTTTCAATAGTGAGAGGATCAATTAAAAATTGAGTGGGTGTCCTGTAATATATCAGAAATTCGGACTCAGCAATATGCAGAGATGCCCCAGGGTACCATGCGCAGACAAATCCATTGTGAAAAGTCACTCTGAAGCAAAAATGCAAAAAAAGCATCTTGGGCTCATTCTCAGCCTTTGTTTTAATACTCAGACTGCAATCATATTTTTCCTGGGAGTACTTTCCCATGAACATGGTGCGAGTTGCTTCTGAATAAATATGCTTAAGGTTAAAGGTTCCCCTCGCACATATGTGCTAGTCGTTTCTGGTTCTAAGGGGCGGTGCTCATCTTCTAAGGGGCGGTTACAAAGCCGAAGAGCGAGCGCTGTCCGAAGATGTCTCATGTGGCTGACATTGCTAAACGCCGAAGGTGCACAGAATGCTATTATCTTCTCATCAAAGTGGTTCCTATTTTTCTACTTGCATTTTTACATGCTTCTGAATGCTAGGTTGGGGAAGCTGGGATAAGTAATGGGAGCTCACTCGGTTACACGGTGCTAGGGATTCGAACCACCAAACTGCTGACCTTTCTGATCAACAAGCTCAGCTTCTTAGCCACTGAGCTACTGTATCCTAAATATGATTAGAGTCACACTATTCATGGATTCAACCTACTATATTTAATAATTTATCTCCTTCACCTTCTCTTTTATTCTAAATTTACAGATCAATTCCTAACTCACTCCCATGGCTACTGAAAAGTAAATATTCTCAGTGAAGAAAAGAAAAACAGACATTTAGCAGAGGGGAACCTTCAGGGCCTTCTACGCCTTCAGAGAAGGCCTTAAAAAAATCTGGACCAAAAAATATAAGTATTAAATTATTATATATAATCTATCTAATTTAATTTAATACAATACATTTAATACATTTTCTCTAATCTATGTTCTAAAGTTAAGTTTACTGTCAAGTTCACATCAGCAATGAAAGGGTTACTGTCCTGAAACATATTATCCAATCAGAATCGTCCGTCTCTATCAAAGCCCGGTTAGCTGGCTCATTAATTGGTTAGGACTTCATGAATCCAGGGGAAGGCCAAGCTATGTGTTTTGGTTTGGAGAGTGATGGGAAAACTGACCAATCACGGTTTGATTTTAAGTGGGCAGGACAAAAGCAAAAGATCATAAGCCTTCGTGAAGTCCGAAAGGCGGGCAGAGTGGTGAGAGCGGTGAGTGACAATTAAATGACGCTGCCATCACCCACTTCACAAAGACAGACCGACGAATGGATTTGAGGTTGAAGCATTCACAATAGTTTAAACAACTGCTTCAAACTTAATTTTCTGCACATCATTGTGCTGCACTTTTCTTAAATATGGTATCTGACTAAAGCAAAATAAAATGGAACAATGACTTCCCATGCATTAGAAGCAGTATTTTTTGTAGATGTACTCTAAAATGTAACTTGCCTTTCTGAAGAATACTGTCAGCTTTGGAAGCCATATTGAGATCAGATGCTCCCACGCTGCCACATTTGAGCCTGGGAGAGTGGGAGGGAGGAATTTCTTGGAATATATCTAGTTAGAAATAATAACGTTCTTTTTCTGATTCAAGGTCAGGTTGTTTTGCGCATAAGCGAGAGGAAGTCTTAACTTGGGATAGATGGTGATTGGGCCAGATGATGATTGGGCCATGTGATGTGATTGATGGGTGCAGGGGATGGATTTTGTAGTTTTACTTATTGTAAGGAAGCCCAGAACTTTCAGATTCGGGATTCCCTAGTTGTGCCAGTTACTATCCAAATAAAAAGGAACCTTTGAGAAGAAGTCTGTCTCGGAGTTATTGGGTGGAATGAAAGGTTGCTGGAATGCTGGCAACTACCCTCTGATTCCATCAGTCTGCAATCAACTACCCTTAGTGTTTGACTTACAACCATTCATTTAGTGACAGTTCAAAATTACAACTGAAAAAATTGACTTTTGATTGTTTTCCACACTTACGACCATTGTAGTCATCTAGTCAAAATTTAGATGCTTGTCAACTGGCGGGTATTTATGATGGTTGCAGGTCCCTGGCTCACCTGATCACCTTTTGTGACCTTCTCACAAGCAAAGTCAAAGGGGAAGCCAGATTCACTTAACAACGGTGTTGCTAACTGAACAACTATAATAATTCAGTTAAGAACTGTGGCAAGAAAGGCTATAAAATGGGGCAAAATTCACTTGACCAATGTCTCACTTAGCAACAGAAATTTGGGGCTCAATTGTGGTCATAACTCAAAGACTACCTGTACTACTCTAAGACCTTTTTCATAAGTATTGTTAACTAAGTCAGGTAATGGCTACATGTTTCTTAAGTGAAAAACTTTTCATCTGTCAATCAAAATCATTCTCAATGTTATTTCTGTCTTATTCACATAATGATGATCCCATCCGATATATGGTATCGGCAACCTTGATCACCATTTCCTTCATTCCTCTGGCTGAATCTTTAATAAAAATATTGAAAGAATGTAAATTCCATTTGCGATCTTTGAGATACTCTACTCTCAGTACGTACTTCTGGTTTGCTGAATAACTTAAAGAGCACTCTTGGAGTATGGCTCGAAGCCAGCTATTTATCCATATCATTGCTATGTGTTTAGCTAACCTGTAACTGGTTTGCTTATCAAACTATTTTGAACTGATTTGTCAAGCGCTTTACTAAAATCCAAACTAAAATTGTCCTTTCAATTCAAGAATGTTTATTCAAAGGTATGTTTGTCTTTTAGCTTGCTTTCATTCCTGCAGTGCCACTAATCGTTTTCCTCTTAACTTTATGAACCCAGTGCCATAATATTTTTCCTAGCAAAAGCGTGCATTTAAATTGCAAATTTTCTAGCCAAAATGACAATTAACTCAAGGCCAGAGAAATAAGTTATACATCCTTCCCTGGTTAAACTGGGGATCAAGGATTTCAGATGAGCATATTGTTACAAATGTTTTTTTTCCTCTTGTTTCTAAACCTTGACTTCTTTATAATGTTGTGGGTCAATGTTTCTTCCAGCATTGAATGACAGTAATTTATAGAACGACAGTAATTTATAGAACAATGCTTTCTATGACATAAATAACTGAGGGGTCCTTAGAGGTCTTCTAGTCCAATCCCCTGCATAGCCCAACCCTACCATTTTAGACAAATGGTTGTCCAATCTCTTCTTTAAAAACTCCAGTGTTGGAGCGCCCACAACTTCTGTAGACAAGACATTCCACTGATTAATTGTTTTAACTGACAGGAACATTTATGATGCAAACAATTATCTTTAATAAACTTTTCCAGCCGCTTTCCATCATATTAAAATATAACAGCCTCGGTGGCGCAGTGGTTAGAGTGCAGTACTGCAAGCTACTTCTGCTGCAGCTGCCTGCCATTTGGCAGATTGAATCTCACCAGACTCAAAGTTGACTCAGCCTTCCATCCTTCCAAGGTGGTTAAAATGAGGACCCAAACTGTTGGGGGTAATAGGCTGACTCTGTAAACTGCTTAGACAGGGCTGTAAAACACTTTGAAGAAATATATAAGCTTAAGTGCTATTGCTATATTGCTCCAAAAGGTTACTAACCGCTTGTTGTGGTTAGCCAGAAGCAGGTATGGACGGCTGAGGAGAGCGAGGACTCAGATGAGGGGCCAGGACCATCAGGGAGTGGTCTGCTGCCTTCAGAGATTGTGGGGGCTGGCAGCAGTGATGAGGTTCCTGAGGAGCCTGTGCCAAGTGCACGTGTGCGCAGGATTGCTCGTAGGAAAGAGCAGTTACAACAGCACGGGCCACTCGGGAGTAAGGCTGCAAGGCAATGGCCCCTCCTTCAAGAAGATAAAAGCCAGCTGTGAAACTAACCTTCTTTGCAGAAAGCAAATATGTTTTGAAACTGCAGCCTTATGGACATTCCAGTAGTTTGCATTTGAAGATTCTTATTTTGCAAATTATTTCTTGTCTGTTACCTTTTGGCAAGGCTTGTGCTTAGCACAGCTAATTATTTTGTAAAAGCATAACAAGGTTTTTGTTCTTTTTGAATTGTGTTTGATTTGTCGGAAAAGGGCGTGGGTCAGAACACCACTCTATCCTGGAAATGCTTCCTGATTTGTTGCTTCAGCATCACTGTCAATTTTTGATACAAACAATTATATTTAATAAACTTTTCCAGCCCCCTTCCATCATATTGCTCCAATATTGCTTCCATCATATTTCTCCATCATATTACTAACCACTGCATCCTGGAAATGCTTCTTGAGTTGCTTCAGCATCACTGTCAATTTTTTGGATTGTACTCCACTATAAGCCAGCAGCATGCTGCCAAATTGGCGTTCTGTGATTCGACCATTTACAGGGTCATGCCTTTCAAACTGGAAGACAAAAGGGGAAGGAGAGAAGTTACTTAGAACGGCATGGATTCACCTGCTCATGTCGTATCAATACTGTTTATTGAAAAATTCTCTTCCTTGTGAAATCAGGAAGATTCACAAAATCAGGAAGATTCACAAAAGCATTCACAAAAATAGCAAGAAGAAGGACCAGAAAAGGACTGCTGACTGCATTAAACACCACACTCAACACTCTTATATTTGTAATTACAACATTAGTAAGTATTTAATATACAACATAGGTATAAAGTTGATATTAATACTTCTGGAATGTAATTATTATCTTGTTTATTTAATGGAAATTATAAATGAACCACCAAAGTGAGCATCAGTATTTCTTCTGAGCTATGAATCACTCTCAACTTAAGATTTTTAGTAAAGTACTGCAAGATAAAATTTTGTTAGAGAGACACTCTACCTTACACTAACAAAATATTAACGCATTAAGAATAAATGTTGGTAATATATTCATAATAAATACTTTAACTGTCTTGAGTTTCTTATCCCATGCAACCTCTTACAGATAACTACTCTAATGTGATGTGAATATCACATAAAAGAAGGTCTCTTTAAATTTCAATGGATGGCACAGCAGACTTTAAATCTTAAATGTTGGGATAAGGTTAATATTCATATAATGAAGTATAATATTTTAGATGGAATTTTATGTATGCATCAATAAAATGTTTGCAGAAATGTATTACAATGTGTTGTAAATTTTGGTGGGAGGGGTGCCTTTTTTAACAACTCCAATTTATCTTCATTAACCTTTCAATACATCAGTTCAAAAGATAAGATGGATGTTCAAGGTTTCCACAATCTCTTTCGCACATCACATCAATTCAATCTTGATTGGTCTTAAATTAATTGCTGGTATTCACAAAGATTTTCTCCTTTCAAGAAATAAAAATTGCCAATGAAAATACATGATACAGAAATAAACATGATGTTAATGTGATAACCTGCTCTTCAGATGATCTCCTTCACACTGTCAGAACCTTTCTGGAAGAGTATTATGGCATTTAAATAAGCCTGCAAATTAATCCAAACTCATTCAACTGGCTGCAATTTTTCACTCAATCTGACAGCATGTAATATTTCCTAAATTTCACAGATCCATCAAAAACTCAATAATCAACACATGCCAAGGTCAAAATGGGCAAAGATTGCAGAAGCATGCGGTACCTTATGTCTCAATGAGGATTTTTTTAAAAAATCTATATTTAACAAAGAAAGTCAATTTGGTATAGGTCTTAGGCACCAACCTACAAGCCTAGAGGCTATTACTGTTACACCTGCCTTGTAGATGAAGTCAGCGGAGTGACTTTGCATCACTCTTTCATAGGCATAGAAGAAAGCAATGGCAAACAACTTCTAAAAATATTGGCATGAGTAAAGACTGACTCACCAGTACAAAAATGAAACAACAAATATTCAACCAAGGAAGGATTGAACCTGGCATTGCTAGAGATGTGGAAGGACCCTCCGTAAGTCCTCTCTCCCAGATCTTTCTTGATGGTCCAAATCAAGGAAAGAGAAGGCAAGTCACAGACACTTTAAACTCTTCAGTCATGTAGGGTTTTAAAAGTGACAATCAGTACCTTGAACTGTATCCAGAAGCTAATAGGCAGCTAGTGCAGCTCCTTATTACATGACATGTTTTATCAGGGTGGCCATAATTATTTGAACTGTTTTATTTTGCATCTGCTGAATGAATGGTCATTTTGGATGGTCTTGATTGTTTCTATCTAATTACTAATGTTCAAATACACCTAATCCATCCTCCCTTCTTAAAATTTATTTAAGATGAATTGACTTTTTCATCCTAAGCACAGATCAGTGAAGAAAGAAAGAATTTCTCCTTTTTTCATATATTCACCCAAACATAATAAAGCCAATGTGGATGACATAGGAAAAAAATAGGAGTATAAGAAAAAGGAGGAGGAGCAGGACATAACAGAGAAAAGACAATCTTGAAATCCTACGATGAGAATAGTTGTAAGCAGGAAAGGAAGAGGGGAAAAAAAGGTCTCCCCACATATTAAAACAGAGGTCCCCAAACTTGGCAACTTTAAGACTTGTGGACTTCAACTCCCAAAGTTACACTGACTGGAGAATTCTGGGAGTTGAAATTTACAAGTCTTAAAGTTGCCAAGTTTCCCTGTATTAAATGAATCAGTGGTCTAAAGCGTAATAAGCCAGGTTTGGGATAATAAATAAAAAATGTCCATGAAAATAAATAAAAAATGTCTGTTAAAAAGTTTTTCTTTCTCTTGAATCTGAAGTACTACAGTATCTCAGCCAGTTTACGTTTAATTCTAACAAGACATAAGTTATAACTTGCAGTCAAAGGTAAGGGGCAGAATGGACCGGTAATATGACCTAGCTTTCAAAAATTGGCTATGATTCTAAGCCTCGGGTGCTACATGAACCAAGGGCCCCGTCTTCTGGCTGTATTGTTAACAGGCCAGATGTCTTGCTCGTATGTACTTGAATTAGATGTTTTAATGTTCTTTTGTTTTAGCGGTTTAATGGTTTTAAAGAAAGAGTCGTGGTGAAGCAATGGTTAGATTGCAGGACTGCAGGCTAACTCTGCCCCCAGCCATAAGTTCGATTCTGACCGGCTCAAAGTTCAGTCAGCCTTCCATCCTTCCAAAGTCTGTAAAATGAAGACCCAGATTGTTTGGGGTGATACGCAATATCTGTAAACCGTTCAGAGAGTGCTAAAAAGCATTGTGAAACAGTATATAAGTCTAAGTGCTATTGTTATTTTTAACATTTTTACTGTTTTAAAATATTTTCAAATTGGGTTTTTTATGATCTTAATGGTAGCATGTGTTTCTCAATAGTGAGCTGCCCTGAATTGTTGGGCAGCTATAGAAATCAAATAAATAAATAGACAAAATACTAATACTTACAAAATATTATCTTCCCTACCATGTACATCTGTAATGTTTATTTCTGCTTTCTTAAATAAATATGTCTTTGTTTTCCTTCAAAAAGGTTTTCACAAATGTAAGCACATTTCTACTTCTAGGATCCCTGGGTGTAACATTTCCGTCTATAAAGAAAGCTAAATTGATCTGTTATGCTCCTTATTGCCTTCCCAGACAAAAAGTAAATTCTTTCGTTTCACTTAATCCTTTAGGATTTATTTGCATAATACAATTTAACTAAGATTTGAATAATACTTAACAATGGAATTTAATATATCCACATGGATAAAAAGGCAGAAACTTGGTGAAAAAGTGCTTTCTCTCCAAACCAGCAAATATCCGGTAGATATATATACAAAAGCAAAGATATTCTCATCTCAGTTTGTTTAACTGCAGATTCCATAGTCAATTTAGGCTGTTAGATTTAACACCACCTAGATTTTACCATTAATCACCTTTTCACGTTTTTTTCTTAACTTATAGGCCTACTCCATTTCTGACAGACAAAACTATTCTAGTTCTTTCAAAATGTAAACCATGTCATAACATATAGTCAAACCAAGCAAGATCTTCTAGAATTGCTTAACTCTTATAAGGCTACATCTCCAACCTTCAAATCCAACAACTAATGATTGGTAAACTCAACTTAATCGTGCTCAGAATAAAAACCTAACCACACATTTCCCTCTGTGTGCATTTAGATAAAATTAAGGAATTATGGCAGGGCTACATAGGGCATTTTTAAAATAATAATTTTGTCTAGGAAAAACGTCACTGGAATTAGCTATTAAAATCACTACCGGTAACTTCAAAACTTAAAAGGAGGCAGAAATGAAGAAGTAGCCTAATGTATAGTAGCCTAATATAACCGTTTCTGTTATGCAAAAGAAGAAGAAATGAATGACTCTTTCAGCTAATAGTTGAACACACAGAGATTTATTAGCATGGAGGCCTAGGGAATTAATCAAGATAAAATACAATAAGGTAAGTAAGCACCACGAGGAAAATCCACCTCACCCTATTAAAAGATAAAACCTATTATGGACGTGAAAGGCTGCAAGCTTATCCCCAATTCTCAGCATGGTGTCTTTTTTTTTAACATTACCAATGCAAAGTCTGTTCAGGATCAGTTTGAAAAAATAACTATTTTATTATTTTAAAAAGCAATGTCAAGGACACAGAAAAGTGTGCAGTGCAGTCCCACAGATTTCAATCTCTGGCTCCAAGAATGGCAGCTTGTAGCCCTGATGCTAGCAGTTAGGAACTTGAAGGGAGAGCCAGTTTGGGTGCTAGCCTAAAAACCAGGAGACCAGGAGTTCTAGTTTCACACTAGGCATGAAAATCGGCTGGGTGACCTTGGGCTAGTCTCTCTCAGCCCAACTTATCTCTCATGGTGGTGGTTGTGGGAAAAACAGGAATAGAGCAGTGGTGGGATTCAATTTTTTTAAACTACCGATTCTGTGGGTGTAGCTTGATGGGTGTTGTGTGGCTAGGTAGGTGTGGCTTGGTGGGCATGGCAGGGGAAGGATACTGCAAAATCCCCATTCCCTCCGCACCCCACGAACCTGCTTTCCAGTTCCGTTCTCCTGTGCAGGGCAACAAAAGAAGACCCAGCCGATCAGCTGAGATGCGGGAGGCAGAGAACAGATGGGGGTGGGGCCAGTCAGAGGTAGGATTTACCGGTTCTCCAAACTACTCAAAATTTCTGCTACTGGTTCTGCAGAACTGGTCAGAACCTGCTGAAGACCACCTCTGGAATACAGATAGTCCTCAACTTATTCCTATTCATTTAGTGACCATTTGAAGTTCCATCAGCACTCAAAAAAGAGACTCACAAGCATTCCTCAGACTTATGATTGTTTCAGCGTCCCCATGATCATGTGATGAAAATTTGGTTGCTTGGCAACCAGTGTGAATGTACAACAATTGCAGCATCCTGGAGTCATGTGATCGCCCTCTACAACCTTCCCAGGTGGCTTCCAACAACCAAAGTCAGTGGGGGAAGCCAGAATCATTTAATGATCATGATTCACTTAACCACAGTGATTCACTCAATAGCGAGGGCAAGAAAGGTCGTAACACTGTGCATGATTCACTTAACAACCACCTTGCTTAGCAACTGAAATTCTGGTTGTGGTAATAACTCAAGGTTTCATGATATTTGGTGCCTTAGTTACTTATAAAATAAGACAGATGGGATAAACACAGGGGTGGGATGCTATCAGTTCTGCCTGGCTCCATAGAACTCTGAAGAGCAGCAGACACAGAATCAGTTCTATGTCTGCTGCTGTTTGGCCCACCTGCCCTCCCGGGCTCTTACTTGTCCTTTATTTCCTGCTTTTTCAACCTCAGCTGCTTTGCACAGCACAGGTTGAAAAAGCAGGAAAAAAGTGGCTTTTCAAATGCTGCACACCTGTGCGCTGCGCTTTTCAGCTCTCTGGGAGTCACTGCTTAAGGTTTTTTGCACACGCGCGCAGTGTCACCATAGTCACCAAACTGGTAGTTAACACCAGTTGAAACCCACCCCTGATAAATAAACACTTAATAAATAAATATATAAGTAAACAACAAATGCAGCCTTTTGGGTAGAGGAAACAGCACATGAGAAGCCCAGTATAATATTGAGAAAAAAACTAGGAGTGGGTTGGATGGCACCAGAGATGGTGAAACTTCATGATTTACTTAAGAGTTTGGTTGAAGGTTTTTTGGTTTTGAGGAGTGAGAAGAAAATGACAGTCTCTAGGTCATCTCTAACTATCTTTGCATCAAAATTATAATGGGTAGTAAATGGGTTGAAACTATGCTTCCTGCTGACAGCAGGATATAGTGGATGCCCAGTTCTTGGGAACTGTTTTGGACAAAGATCATTGACCTCAGACAAAAATGCATACATGGTTGGAAAAGATGATACAACAGCATATCAACTTAAAACCTGAAATATTCTTGTTGGGGATCTTGCCTGAAATTTATAGTAAAGAGAATGTATATTTGATTATTCATGTTTTAACTGCAGCTAGAATTGTATTTGCACAAAATTGGAAAAGTGAAGAGATTCCTACTGATGAGAGCGTGATCAGAAAAATATTAGAATGTGCAGAAATAAATAGGCTAACACTTGCAATTAAAGAGAAGGAACAAACTGAATATTATATGATATGGGAATCTTTTTATCAATGGTTAGAGAATAAATATGAAAGTTGGAGACTAGCAAAATATAGAAAATATGTTAATAGAAGTAAATAAGTTAAGATGAAGACTGTTATAATTATATTATATTATATATGTTATCAGCAATAAGCTAAGAGTAGAGAATTAATACCAATGTAATGATTATGGCTGGATTAAACTTCAATTGTTATTGCACAAGATATCTGTACCCAGATGACACACTGTTTAATGGATTGTTTGTATTATTTTTTTTTTAAATTAATAATAATAATAAAAAAGATCATTGACCTCAGAAAGCCACTGCAGCCTGCAATTGAATTAATTATGGCCAGATAATACAGCAGACTCCAGGACTTTAACCAGCAATTTAAACAGTTATGTACACAAACACTGAACTCTTAGCTTCAAAGCCATACATAAAAGCAACTTAGCCTGCTAGCGGTAGTCTTGCATTGTT
This sequence comes from Laticauda colubrina, assembly GCA_015471245.1. Taxonomy (NCBI): domain Eukaryota; kingdom Metazoa; phylum Chordata; class Lepidosauria; order Squamata; family Elapidae; genus Laticauda; species Laticauda colubrina. The sequence goes on from BLBF01000016.1 coordinate 21,731,059, forward strand.
TCTTTTCTGTTTACAAGCCCCTTCAGAGAAAATATTTCTCAAACTAGAAAAATGTAAGGGGAAAAAACCCTGAATACTTTGGAAACTTAATTCACGGGCTTGGGTTTTATTAGCAACTGGGTATGCTATGAAAAAACCCTGCTCGCTCTCTCTCTCTCTCTCTCTCTCTCTCTCTCTCTCTCTCTCTCTCTCTCTCTCTCTCTCTCTCTCTCTCCCTCCCTCCCTCCCTCCCTCCCTCCCTCCCTCCCTCCCTC
>BLBF01000016.1:21746450-21806866 GCA_015471245.1 Laticauda colubrina
ATTGACTTGTGCCATGTTTTCTTATATGGATATAAAAATATAATTAATAAAACACAGCTGTCTGTTTACTGTAATGTATAACAATACAAACTCTCACCTTTTACATAAATCTGTTTAACCTAGTTAAACTGACTTTGCAGCCTCTGGGCCCATAACCAGTGTTAATCCTGGGTTCCCCAACCAGGGTTAGGTAGACAAGCTAAACGGAATGTGCAGCGTTAGTCAGATAGGCACACAGATAAATGAGTGAGCTAAGCTTGTATGTTTATTAACATACAGTAAAAATAACAGATACGCTTGTGCTATCAAGAATATATTTTATTCCAGTATAAGTTTATAGCATAGTCAAAAACAGTCCAATATTCATTTACCATGTAGTCAGTCCATTCAGGGATATTCAGTTAGCAAAGTCCATATAGAATATCCTATTGTCAGTTCACATAAATCAATCCGTTGTTGTCTCTCCCGTTCGAGCAATGCAGTCTTGCTTCCAAGCAGTAATCAGGGATCATCAAAGCCAGAGAGAGAGAGAGCAAGCTGTAGCCTTGCTACTTTTATATGGTTTTCATAACCACACCCACAATTGCTATTTTACATTTAAAGCTGCATACACTAACTATGATTCATAGTTATTATTTCACCTAAAACAGTTAGGGTGAACAATGTTATCCCTAACAAGCGTCATTGCCCTAGCCTATTCATACGGACATCTTTGCTACGACAGTCAAGAAAACTTTTTCCCTCTTCTCCATCTTTTTAAGCTCTCAGGAAAATATTAATTAAAATCTAGTAGCTTCAATAATTACTGTACCAAAGAAATATCTCTGTAATTTTCATATTATGGCACTTTTTGCCAGGGAATGACTCAGAAGAAAGCTTCGTGTCTACTAATACTCTGTTTGCTAGTTAATTTTGAATAGAGGCTGTTTATCTGTATTTTCATACCAAGTCTTCTCATAACTGTTGTCCCATTGCATCTTTGGTTTTGAGCAGGGGTGTCAAATTCAATGTTTGTGGGCTGGATGCAGCCTGCAAGGTGCTTTGATCTGGTCTGCAGGCCTGCCCTGAAAACAGTGAAGGACCAGCCTGTGGTGCTTCTGCTACCAAAAATGGAGCTCAGGAGGGCCACGTGTGACCCTCCTGGGCTGTTTTTGGCCGCAACAACCCAATGAAAACGGAGTTCTCTTTTCACTGGCAGAGGGCTGCAGGAGGCCATCGCAGCCAAAAATGGAGGCTTGATGAGTGATGTTGAGCTGCCCATGCCCCCCTGGCCATGGCCCTTGCCCCACCAAAATCAAACACAACCCTGATGCAGCCCTCAATGAAATCGAGTTTGACACCCCTGGTTTAGAGTCAGATAAACTCAGTTCAATTGTTTCTTTACAACAATTGTTTATTAACAACAATTGTTTATTTACATCAATGACATTATATGGGAATTTCATTTGAGCGTAGTGTGATGTTTGTCTCTTCATTCTGTAGAGATGGTAAGGCTGGTTTGTCTTCAGTGCACTCAACACTCCACCCCAATAGTTTCCAGGAGCAGATTTACAACACGTTTCACCTTGCCCTCAAGCTAATTAGACACCATTCACTTTCAGTAATAGCGAAGAATGACAAAAGTTCACCTTACTGTAAGAGCAAGTACAGGTAGTCCTTGACATACAACAGCAATTGAGCCCCAAACTTCTGTTGCGCAGTGAGACATTTGTTAAGTGAATTTAACCCCATTGTACGATCTTTCTTGCCACAGTTGTTAAGAGAATCACTGCAGTTGTTAAGTTAGTAACATGGCTATTAAGTAAATCTGGCTTCCCCGTTGACTTTGCTTGTCAGAGGTTCTCAAAAGGTCATCATGAATCAGGTATAAGGTAAATATGAACCAACCATTTGAATTTCAGTGCTATTGTAACTTTGAAACAGAGGTGGTATTCAGCAGGTTGATCAGTTCTGGAGAACCAGTAGCAGAAATTTTGAGTCGTTCCGAGAACCGGCAAATACCACCACTGACTGGCCCTGCCCCCATTTATTCTCTGCCACCCGAGTCCCAGCTGATCGGCTGGGTCTTCTTTTATTGCCCTGCACAGGAGAATGGAGCTGGAAAGCAGGTTAATGGGGTGGGGAGGGAATGGGGATTTTGTAGTATCCTTCCCCCAGGAATGGGGCGGGAATGGAGATTTTACAGTATCCTTCCCCTGCCATGCCCACCAAACCACACCATGCCCATCAAACCAGTAGTAAAAAATTTTGAATCCCACCACTGCTTTCAATGGTCGCTAAACAAACTGTTGTAAGTTGCAGACTACCTATACCTTAAAAAAAACCTTTCCATCTTTTGAGTGACTGTACTTCCAGTCCCCCATGTCTCATTAATATTTTACATGAAACTCGAAAAGGTTTAATACACTTCCCACATCAATCACGAGAAGACAATATGGAGTATATTTGCCCTTAAACTTTGACACTCAAGCCCTTCATATTCTTTACAAATTTGAACTGCCTAGAGGCACAGCACATTTTCTGGTGCTCATCAAAAAAAAGTCTAAATGGAATTTTAGCAAATGTATACTATTCTGCAATAAGAACTGAGAATGTCATTTATAGTAGAAGTCCTTTCAAATGTTTTAATATTCTTATCATGTGCTGCATAATGCGAATATTAGGCTTCCGAAACCTTAAAAGAATTTAAATCTCCTGTGGGAACATGCATCTTCAGACGCTACTAGAATTCAACAATGCGAATGCAGAACAGTACTCATTCATAGAAGCCAACGTGTAGAAGAAGCCAACGTGGTGTAAGAAATATATAGCTTTCTCCAAAATGTTCAATGCTGGTTCCATTTCTAGTATCTTATTACTAAACCATTGTCATAGCTTCCCCAGAGCATCAAAGGAAATACAGCTTGAGATAGTACAGAGAAATCTCAAAGGATTTTTGCATTACAGAACTGTATATTTGCATTACAGAACTGCTGTTCTCAGGATTTCTAAGAAATTAAACTAAGGTACATTTCAGATTTAGGTAAATTCAGATATATTACTATTTGTTTAAAGTCTAAAGTCCCCTATATCCTTTTCAGGGTTTGCATGCAGTATATCAGGAGTAAAACTGGGAGATGATTGCCCCTCCCATAAGGGATAAAAGTCAGACCTCAATGACGAAACCTTTGCCAGAAGCAAAGTAGTTCGATAGATTCCGAGTCCTCCTTGAAGCTGTGTGTACTCTGGTTGGTTTTTTCTGGTACTTAGGTTGGTTTCTATTATAATTAATTTGGATACTTCTGTTTTTGGCAGCATTCCACAGCACTGAAAAGCATGTGCTTATCTTGGGGAACTGTTTACAATTAGTTCTGGTTGGGAATGACAGTAATTCCCAGCACTGCAATAAAATAGGTTTTGCTTTTAAAATAAGTTTGTGTTTAATTACATTTGATGAAGCCTGGGTTCCCTACACGAGTGTCCATATGTGTTTTTTCAACAGGCACCTGGCCTTTCTCTGTTTTTCCTTGCAAACATTTTGCTTCTCATCCAAGATGCTTCTTCCATCCTGAACTGAAAGAAAAACGAAGAAAGTCCAGTAGTCTTTTGAAAAAGCATCTCTGGAACAACCAGGACCTGGACGACTGAGAATCTCCATAGACATGGTAGCTGGTGGCAGTGTTTGCATTAGGTGGGGATTGACTGCAAAGCTGAGGAAGATGTTAGATAATATAAACATGGACCAGAAATTGCATAACCAGTAGCTCCTGGCAATTTTGCAGCATAATGATGTAGGGGAGGGAGGGAGGGAGGGAGCTGAGAGGTTAAGAAATGTGAAAATTAACTAACTGACTTACTGACTGTCAGGCTCAAGCATGGATTTACAGAGAGAGTCAGGAAGTGAGGGGAGCTGAATGTCAACTAAAAAGATACTCCTTTAGTCTTTTTAGCTACTGGAAAAAGGGAGTGGGGGAAAACAAGGCATTCTTGAAATTCTTTGGTAGCCCAAAGTTGTCAAGCATAAGGTTATTGGAGGTGATTGGTCATTTTGTATACATGTTTTATAGTTGACACTAACTACATATTTGATCTAAACCAAGAGTGTCAAACTTGATTTCATTGAGGGCCACATCAGGGTTGGGTATGGCATGGCCAGGGTGGGTGTGGTCATCTTGACATCACTCGTGTTGGGGGTGCATGTGGTACCCTGAGTGCTCTGCTAGCAAAAACAGGCTCCCGAGCTCCCTTTTCATCTGGGACAGCCTCCTGCAACTCTCTGCCATCAAACACAGAGATTGGAAGAATTAGAGTTAGGGACATGGGATCACCTTTTGTGACCTTATGATAAGCAAATTCAATGGGGAAGCCAGATTCACTTAACAACCATGTTATTAACTTAACAACTGAAGTGACTGACTTAACAACTGTGGCAGGAAAGGTCGTAACGTGAGGCAAAATTCACTTAATGCCTTGCTTAGCAACAGAAATTGTGATCGTAGGTCAAGGACTACCAGTATAAACCAAAATTCACAAAGGGAGTTAAGAAAGCATTCCAGAATAAAGAAAGATGTTTTGTACAAATTGACAAATGACAGATTCCATCTCTGTCTCAGGTTAGAGTCCTCCACCATTAAAATATTTAATTTTAATTAATAATAAAATATGTATTTAATTTATTCATGGGACAATAGTATTCCTTCCACAGAAGATAAAAACAGCATTGTGTTGTAAATGTGCAAGAAATAGGAAAAGGCAGTATAAGCAAGATAAACAATCAGTGAAGGTAGCTGAATTTAAAATAGCTATGTGCTTGAAAATACACATACAAACATATGTAGGAGGCACGTGGATTATTTCTTATCATGACTCTACAACCATGAGATATTAAGTACCTTGTAATAACAATATTGCTACATTCCTTTACAGCAGAGCTAAGCTAATGTGTTCATTGTGTTCAAGACTGTGTTCAATTTTCAGTGAGAATTCATGGCAATGGAGATTTATTCCTGTCTCCATAACACGAAGATTAGATGAATAAATATGGAAAGTGCCTTTGCAAGGTTTTTCTAGAAGATCTTGTATAAAAATGTATGTCGCTGAAGGTTGAGTGAATTCTTGACTACTTATATTATTGGGCGGGTGCCATGTATTTCATCGTACAATAGCTATGTGCATCTTTATCTGTTCACAGAGCATATCCCAGACAAGTAACTTGAAGAGAAAAAAAACTGAGATCACGTAAATTTATAAAATACTGTAGGAGAAGAGCAGGCAGAGTTAGGGGAGCGGAGTTAAACACATCATCAGTTAGAATCCTTGTGCTCCCACAAATGCTCCAAGTCCAACCCCTTCTGATCCTTATCAAGTAGCAAGGTTAGTTGACCAGATTCTTGTGCATAGGCTTGAATAAATCTTCTATGCTGCAGCCTTACAAGGGATCCTGATTTTTTATGCCTGACATTATCTTTTCTAACATACTGTAGTGTTTACAAATTTAATCTACTAAGTTTAACCCTGCCTCAAAGACACATATGAAAGTACTTATTTGGTTGGGAATGGAGCAGAAGGAAGTTCTTGACGGTTTCAAGGAAAACCCAGAAAGAAATCCAAATCCTTTACTACTCCTGGTGTTTGCAAGGAAACATATTTCTCTTGATTTGAAGTTGCTGAGATGAAATGCAATGGTTTCTAACTTAATTCTATTGAGAATGTGGTTGATACATGTTAAGGGAAATAGATTGATGAGATGTCTACCATGTCCTTGGTCTGCATCAAGAAGGCAACTCCCCAAGGAAATTCTTTCATTGCATGAAAGATGTCCAGAGAAAATGGATAGAAGGTATCTTCAATGGAAGGTTACATTGATGGAAGAGAAGGAAATATTCCCTAGTGTCTATTACTATTTTCCCAACCCTGACATATTCAGAGGCAGCCTGGACTTTTTGTGATATTGAACAGATTGAGATTTTTTTTTTTTATGGCTGTAGTAGTAGCAGTATCAAATATCAATTATCATGCCAGTAGCAGAAATAAGGGAATGGGGTAAGGTAGTTATTTAGCATTATTGCAGCCTTATACATCTTGTAAGAAAAATGATTATGAGGATGCTCAGAGGTAACACCTTAAAATATAGGCCAGGAGTAGGGGTAAATTTACTTGGGATGCAGTGGCTCAGTGGCTAAGATGCTATGCTTGTCAATCAGAAAGGTTGGCAGTTCGGCGGTTTGAATCCCTAGCACCTAGCAATGGAGTCCCTCCCTAGCAATGGAGTGAGCTCCCATTACTTGTCCCAGATTCTGCCAACCTAGCAGTTCGAAAGCATGTAAAAATGCAAGTAGAAAAATAGGGACCACTTTGGTGGGAAGGTCACAGTGTTCCATACGCTGGCTTGTTGGCTTTGTAACAGATATGAGAAAGCCAGAATCTAGAAAGCCAGAAACGACTAGCACGTATGTGCGAGGGGAACCTTTAGGGGTAAATTTAAGGAGTAACAACTAAAAGATTGAAAGGATCCATTTGGTTTCCTTACACCAGGGGTCCCCAACCCCCAGTTTGTGGATCGGGACCAGGCTGTGATATGCCAGAAACCCCATCCACGGGATACAGGCAGCATGCATGCCCCCTCTGGTCCACAGAAAAACTTCTCTCCACAGAACTGATCCTTGGTGCCCAAAAGGTTGGGAGCCACTGCTTTGTACCTACCATCCCAGCTCCCAAAAAGGAGAAATCCTGTCTTTGAACATTCCAATGGTAATATGACATCTATGATGGCACTCATAAGTCTCTGAAAAGCAGAGATTAAACAATAATTAAAAAAATAAATTCTGCCGGCTTTTGGCTTTCCCCAACTTGGTATCATATTGCCCAGGAAAATGGAGGTTGCTTTTTCACGTGGTTGAAGGGTGTTAGGTATTTTATATAATGTGCCACACCTTAATACAGGCTTTGAATGTCTTTGATTCATATGATCATACAAACAATAACAATAATTGTGAAGATTATTATTTTATGAGTGAAATGGCAAATCTCACAATTTGTACCAGGCTATGTAGGAAGAAAAGGCTACTAGATAAAATTAGGTTACCTAGAGGAATTTTTTTTCTTAACTTTGTCATCATTATCACCCTGGTAACATTTGAAAAACCTATGTCTCCACCAGGGGTGGGATTCAACTGGGGTTACTACCAATTAGGTGACTACGCTGTGCGCGCGTGCAAAAAAACCCTCAGCTGTGCCGCCCGGACAGTTGAAAAGCACTGCGTGTGGGTGCACAGCATTTGAAAAGCCACTTTTTTCTTGCTTTTTCAACCTCAGCTGTGCCGCACAAAGCAGCTGAGATTGAAAAAGCAGGAAACAATGGACAGGTAAGAGCCTGGGCGGGCAGGTGGGCCAAACAGCAGCAAACACAGGACAAGTTCAGTGTCTGCTGCTCTTCAGAGCTACTGGTTCTATAGAACCGGGCAGAACCGATAGCATCCCACACTGTCATCCCCTCATGCTATGTTAAAAATCCTACCTCCACAATAATTATTCAATGTCCAAATAATGCATTCGTGGGTATGTGGTTCTTCAATTTTGATAAAAAAATAAATACATTAGAAATCCACAAAACAGTGCAATTTTATATGTAGATATATTTATTTATACTTATATATTATATGCAGGGCAGTTTACTATAATTTTAAATATTTATATTCAAATTATATTAAAAAAACAATAATGTGCATATAGATTCTAGATTCAATTTTTACTAAAACTGAAAGTAAAGGTTAATGATAGATGAGATTCTATGGACATGTGCTTAGAAATATATCCCACCACTCTCAAGAATAATTCAATAGTATGATTAGGATATAGCCTAAATAGAACAAATACAAACATTTCAATTACATATTAATCCCAACAAGAAAAAGATCATTCAACGCTCTACTATTTTTTAAAAAATGAATTCAATAAACTTCTTATAGGCACCTTGATTCCATGTTATAATTTCAACTGCATTGTTAAACAAGAATACCTAGGGGATTTCTTGATGCAACCAAGCGTAAGTACCATGCCCCCAATTGTTGATACTATTGCCAAACATTTCCAATTGTACCTGATTCTGGCTTCATTCTGTTACACTCAAAAGATTTGGTGCTACAGAAACTTCTATCTGCAAGTGGTGATAGAAGCAGAAGTAGCAGAAAATTTTGTGCTGTCTCTACTCGAGTGGTTTAAGCAGCCATTCTTTTTCTAGTTGTGGTAGCAGGGCAGCAGGACTTACTGAAGTAAACACAGTAGGAATACCCACTATACCTGTAGGATACCAGAGCAATCACATGAGAAACTTGAGGTTCTGACTGAAGAGACTATTTACAGCTCAGAGTTGAATTGTGAGGTCCTTGGTGCTCTCCTTGAGTTTGATTGTTTTCTTGCAAACATGTCTTGCAAACTAGGTAATATCATCAGTGCTGTTCAGCAGTAATGAGCACAGACTGAGCAGCACTGATAATGTTAGTGCTCAGTAATGAAATGTCTTCAAGAAAACAACCAAGTTCAGAGAGCACCAAGGACCCCACAGCCTTGAAATTGTTGTGTATGTTTAACAAAGTGATGGGTGGAAGGGAGAAAGGGGTTGTTCCTCCCTCCACTCCCAAGTATAACATTGAGTAGATGGGACCTGGCATTTAGTCACTGCCCAACAGCTGAGCACAAATTGGCTAAGACACCTTTGCTTGCTTATTTGTCAGGGAAGGAGAGTTTCCGATTGAAGCCCAGTTTTCTAGAAACACTACAGACTTGTACAGAGGTACCCCCTAGCATTTTGCTGACTTTAACAATGAGAAAAGCTTGCTCTAGCCCAGTTCCATTTCAAAAGTGAAATGAAGACTTGAATGATGGAAAACTGGCCTTCTGGAACTGCCCTAAATTGTACAGGATGCTATTCTCTGAAAGTGTAAAAGAGGCTTATTCCTCTAATATGCTGGATATATTTTACTTAAATTCATCAGACTTTAGTGTGATACTTCTCCATGGCCAGTGTTTTAAATATGGTCCGACATGATTTGGAAAATATTTTGGCCATCCTGAGTTTGATCAACCCTCTGCTCACAATTAAGCTTTGAAGATCTTGAACTACGCCACCTACGATTGGACTTAAACGTAGTACACAAAATTATCTGCTACAATGTCCTACCAGTCAATAACTACTTCAGCTTCAACCGCAACAATACAAGAGCGCACAACAGATACAAAGTCAATGTAAACCACTCCAAACTTGATTGCAGAAAGAACGACTTCAGAAACAAAGTGGTCAATGCCCGGAATGCACCACCTGACTCTGTTGTTACATTCTCTAACCTCCACTCCTTTAACCTCAAACTATCCATTATTGACCTCACCTCATTCCTAAGAGGTCTATAAGGGGCATGCATAAGTGCACCATTGTGCCTTCCGTCCTTGTCCTATTGTCCCCATTTAATCGTACCTGTTTTTTGTATTCTTACTCATGTTTATATTTATACCTATTATTTTGTAAGTGACTGACAAATAAACATAAATAAAAATAAAATATCAATGTATATATTTCAAGCATATATTATAAGCAAAATGTTAAGTACTTAAATGTAGACTTAAAAAAAAAGGAGACATGAAATTACTTGACTATTCAGAGGGACACTAATTAAGAATATAAACTTGTCTCTTTAAAAGACAGGTAACAGGCAACATACAAATGAATGGACGGGTATTCTCTTTCAGCATTACATTATTAGTTGACAAGCCTGGAGGGAAACTCTGAAAACTTAAGGACTATGATTTCCATAGATAACACGATTAGATACTGTACAACAGTTTGCCCTAACTTGGCAATCTCAGAAGGATGGGACCTCCAACCACCTCATCTGGCAAGACTCATCATGCTGAATATGGTGAAAAATGATACATTAGAAAGATTTGTTTTGTGTAAAAGAAACTGCTATTCTAGATTTGTTTTGTGAATATCTCAGGATAGCATTCCCTTCATGGCATGGGTCCAGTTTACTTGAGGGTGTCATGATTCCTGCAATTGCCCTAATTAAATCATGAGACTCAAGCCAAACTTCAAAAGAATCCAGAAGATTTATTAGGAGCAACATGTCCGGCATTGGCCTGTATGAAACCAACTCTGGCATATGTAATTTACAGTCAACTGTGACCCTGTTTCGCCTCTCCCCAATGGGTATATCATGAAGCAGATTCTCCAATGAAGCATCTTCACAGGCTAGGGTGTCATCAATCACATTCTCCAATTAAGGATTTTCATGGGAAGAAAGTTAGTAGCTTAGTTATAATCTTTGTATGATAAGTATGGAATGTACTTCTGGTTTTAAACTGCCGCTCTGCTCCTTCAGATTCCCCCCCCCCCCCAAATTTATGGCAACTCTAAAACAGGCATAGGAATGCTTTACGAGTTGACAGAGGGACTGCCTCACTCCAGTGGGATTGATGCGTCTCATCCATGCTGGCAGAAGAGGCATGTAGAACGTCGCATTTGCCCAAGTATTCCGCCTGGCAGGGTCCTGGAGGAGGACCTGCTCTCCTGTTGCCCCTGCTCTCTGGAACTGTTCTGACCTAACCAGGTTCCCAAAGAGCAAACACAGACAGAGGCAGCAGCCCCCACCTTTTAAGATTTAATAATGAATCCTGTTCTGAAGGCTTCTTTCCACTAATTAGCTCCGACAAGAAAGACCCTTGCCAAGTTGTTTGTCAAGGCTGCCAAAAACCCAGAGATAAGAACTAATTTACAAGTTTCTCCAAGCACAAACTCAGATGTCCACCAGTTGAGCTTAAGAGCTTCTTTGCTGTCTTCAAAGAACGCTTTTCAAAACCTGGCTTTTATCCTCTTGAGGAAGGAGCCATTACCTTGCAGCCTTACTCCCGAGTTGCCTATGTTGCTGTAATTGTTCTTTCCTCCGAGCAATCCCTCGTACACGTGTACTTGGCACAGGCTCCTCTGAAACCTCCTCATCATTGCTGCCAACCCCCACAATCTCTGAAGAGAGCAGTCCACTCCCTAATGGTCCTGGCCCTTCATCAGAGTCCTCGCTCTCCTCAGCCATCTGCACCTGCTGCCGGCTAACCACAACAGGAACATCTCCTCCCCATTGACATGAGGTTGTCCCAAACCTCTTATCCTTTTGTAAAGGCCTTAAGATCTGGTTCTGCCAGGTGGCTTAAGGCCCAATTGGGAAACAGCACAGTGGAGATGGTTGAACAACTAACAACTAATCCCACCTCTCTCCTGTTCCTGCCCTTCTCATGTTCTTTAGGTTTTAATGTTGATTTTAATTATTTATGTTTTAATTGAACATATATATGTATTATGAGTGCAAGCCTCTCAGACTTACCCTATGGTAAGATAGGCAGCCAATAAATTTTATAAATAAAATAAAATGGCATTATCAAGGTAACAACCTGCCTCAGTCAAATGCTTTACAATATGATTGCTCCTGAACCATAATTATTTTCAGTCCCAAATCTCCAACTATCCCAGTCAGAAATTTGGCAAACTGTATGAAGCATATTGCCAGTAAATATTAAACAGTAGATGGCAGATGTTACTGAAATCTCTCTGTGACTAATTTTTGAAGGTATGGAGCAAAAGACAGTTTTCAGTTCAGCTGAAGCTATTACTTTTATAAGGAAAACATTCTAATTTGTGGCATAAAATAACTTGCTAATGACTGACATATATAAAAAGATCCCCCTGGAATGGTTTAATTTGCTCCATCTGCAACTAAATAGGATATGAAAGTTCAATGAATATAATTTTTTTCCTTCCAAATTTAAGCAGGCACAGAGCTCTGTAATAGTTGAGGGTGACAGATGAGTCTAGATAAGTAGGAATTTCAATCCAGAATTCTCCCTTGAGGGACAAATGACCAGGCTTAAATTATCCTATTTCAGACACACTGTGCAAGGACCTAGCTCTTTGGAAAAGGCTCTGATGCTGGGAAAGGTGGACCGAAAGAGAAGACAAACGTGACCAGCAGCAAGGTAGATGGACTCAGTGGTGGAATTCAAAATATTTTACGAACTGGTTCTGTGGGCGCATGCGGGAAACATTCTAAAACGGGCAATTTTAAGCATGAAAACTTATCGTCAGCACTGGTGGGTAAAACAGCTAAGGTACGGCAATCTGTTCTATTGCGCCTATCAGTTAAGCTACAAACAAAGGAAATATAGGACAGGAAAAGGCAGGGCGGGTGGGCGGGACCAACTGCTGACTGACGCTACTGGATCACTAGAACCGGAAGCATACCACCACTGGATGGACTCAGTTAAAACAGTGCATTATTGGGAGGTTTGAAAAAACAGGTTAAAGATAGATCATCATGGAGAAAACTATGGTTGCCAGGAGTCAAAAATGACTTAATGGCCCAAAGTCAATCAAGTAGGAGTTAAATCTTTATTATTCTTCTCCCACTCAAATTCCCAGAGCATAATAGTTCTCCCTCAATATAAATAATTTAAGGATTGGATTGGCTCTGATGGGATTGTCTCTGAATTAAGAGCAAAGACATCTTGACTCAAGCTTACAAGCTTGGTCTGTACTTCTACCCACAAAAGAAATTAAACTAGACAAGTCCCAGTTTCCATATGTGCCAAAACACAATCCAATTCACCAACATTCAACCTAATATTGGTGCATTCTCAAAAAAAGAATTGCACTGTATTTTCTTCAACTCACACACAAAGCTGTAGCCAACAGTCATATTGCAAGCAGGTTAAGGGAAATATTCACTGAATATATATAACTGAACAAAGATACAGGAGGAAATGACAAGGATTTTTTAAAATGATGGATAGAGAGGAAAGAGGCTGCCATGGTTAATAAATCATACACAATCTTACAAGCAATAGTGATATATCCAAAAGGTGCTTTTTCAAGAGACAACTGGACTTTCTGGTTTTTCTTTGAAGATATTTCTCTTCTCATCCAAAAAGCTTTTTCAGCTCTGAAGAAGCTTCTTGGATGAGAAGCAAAACGTCTCCAAAGAAAAACCAGAAAGTCCAGTTGTCTCTTGAAAAAGCACCTTTGGGACAACTATGACCTGGGTGACTGAGAATCTCCATAGAAAATAGTGGTATGATTTCTTTCAAATGTATGTAACATAGAACTAAGAACTTGCAAGAGATAATTGCGGTTGAATAGAGTAGGTTGCACAAAAAAAGCTGAAACTGTGACACCATAATCATCTATCTAACCATCTAGGATAAAATAAACTACCAAATAGGACCACAACCCTAGACATTCTTTCTTAGGAATTTCTGTGGCAGAATTAGGGTATTTGTGATATTTCTGTTATTGATATGATTATTCCACTGCAGGATAAAAGTCACTACATTAAAGGTTATTTACCATGCTGATAGGGACGTGGTGGCTCAGTGGCTAAGACTCTTGAGCTTGTCAATCTGAAAGGTTGGCAGTTGGGTGGTTTGAATCCCTAGCACCATGTAGCGGAGTGAGCTCCTGTTATTTGTTCCAGCTTCTGCAAACCTAGCAGTTTGAAAGCATGTAAAAATGCAAATAGAAAAATAGGGACCACTTTGGTGGGATGGTAACAGTGTTCCGTGCGCCTTCAGCATTTATGTCAGGGCTCTGACAAACCACTCCCATTCAAATTATAAGTCTCTAGCCATATCTCTCAGAGTAAAAAAAAAAAAAAAAAAAAATTTATTTGGAGTAACCAAGTCGGCATTACCTGGGTGCAGCCAACTCTAAGACACATCATTCATTTCACTCTTGATCCTGGTCTTCCCTCCACCTTCTGGATGTATTTTCTCCAGTAGGAAACATCCACAGCCAAGAGTTATCATTCATGCTCTCCAGTAATAATCTTGTGCGTCAATAGCTTTGGTGGCCTAGCAATTATCTGAAACATTTAAGGGATGTACTACTTTCCCTACTCCCTTTCTGCTACAACTAAAAAGGTCAAAGAAGTATTTTTTTAGTTGACAGTTTAGTCATGCCGGCCACATGACTATGGAGACGTCTTTGGACAGCGCTGGCTCTTCGGCTTTGTAACGGAGATGAGCACCACCCCCAAGAGCCGGAAACAACTAGCACATATGTCCAAGGGGAACCTTTACCTTTACCATGCTGATTCAGTGTGGGTTGAAAGATGCTTTTCAACTGCCTAATCTAGGATGCAAAGAATGTGAGTGACCCAATCGCCATCTGATTTCTCTGCCTAAGGGATAAGTAAAATCTGGGATTCCCTGTTCCTACCCTAGCACCTTAACCACTATATATAGTCCTCAACTTACAACAGTTCATTTAGTGATTGTTCAAACTTACAAGGGCAAGGAAAAAAGTGACTTATGACCATTTTTCACGACCTTCACAGAATCCCCATCGTCATGTGAACTGATTCATATTTATGGCCGTTGCTGTATCCCAAGGTCATGTGATCACCTTTTGCAACCTTCTGATAAGCAAAATCAATGGGGAAGACAGATTCACTTAACCGTTTTGCTAACTTATCAACTGCAGTAATTCACTTAACAATTGAGGCAAGAGAGGTCGTAAAATGGGGCAAAAACTCACTTAACAACAGAAACTTTGGGCTCAACTGTGGTCAGAAGTCGAGGATTACCTGTATTATATTGGTTGTTTTTAACTTTGTGAGGTGCCACAGCATAAAAAAAACCCAGCTGCAACTAATAAAATAAATAGAATATTTTTTTGATAATTGTGATTAATAAAAAGTACTTTTAAAACAGAAAATCAGGATAACATTAAAAAAACAACCGAATAAATAGGGGATTTTTACTCTGTTTTTCACTGCCATGTTTCCAAGAAGCTGCCCAAATGCAATTTCTTCTAACTTATAGACAAAAAGAAAAAGAAAAGCAAAGTCAGCTCATTCTCCCTTAACCTTGTGTCTCCCCACTAAGGAAATTCAAACTGTGCTGAAAAAAAATTAACAGTGGAGAAAGAGATGAACATCCTTGCAAAGTCCTCTAAGCTGTTTTGCCCGAGCATTTTAATAGAATACAGGAAACACTGACACAATTTAAAATATTATATCATGTCTTTTGGAAAAAAAATAAATGTATAAGTTGCACAGAGCGAATTAGGGAAACAGACTGCTCAAGAGCAGTAAATTACTTATGAATAAAATATGGTAGCAGACTTCATTTTCTATGCAGTATGCAAACAGCTCCTTGCTGGTAAAAGAGATATGATTTTATTTGAGTCCTGGCCAACCAGTAACACTGCAGTAATAATAAAAAGAATAACCAGAACCTGTTTTCTTGGGCTAATTATACAAATGCTTTTAAACTATTCTCTATTGGATATTCATTTATAGAAAGCCTACTGCAATGTTCAAAAAGATATATCATGGGCTCGAGGTACACAATGGAAAGAGACATGGTGATATTCCACAGTATGAAGGAGAGGCAAAGATTACATTGAACATCTATGTTGGAACATTTAATTTTTCTTACTTCAAATCACTTACAAGTATAGACCTCCCAAATGTGCTTTTACAAGAGGCAGCCAGACTTCCTTTGTTTTTCCTTGAAGATGTTTTGCTTCCCATCCAAGAAGCTTCTTCAGTTCAGAACTGAAGAAGTTTCTTGGATGAGAAGCTAAATGTCTTTAAGGAAAGACGTTTTCTTTAAAGGCAAGGCAATGTCTTAGGTTCCCATGCTTTTCCTGCTCTATATCAACAATTTATGTGATCAACTTAAAAGCAATTGTGTCCTTTTTGCCAATGACGTAAAATGATTTAATACTGCAGATAATTCTGTTGTTTTGCAAAATGATCTCAATTATATGTCTGAATGGCCATCTATTTGGCAACTTCAAATTTCGATCAATAAATGCTCTGTCTTACATATTGGTAAACAAAATCAGAATGTATCAGTATAAGCTAGGTAGTATCGAAAAGGGATGCAGTGGCTCAGTGGTTAAGATGCTGAGCTTGTCGATCAGAAAGGTCAGAGTTCAGCGGTTTGAATCCCTAGCACCGTGTTTTGGAGTAAGCTCCCGTTACTTGTCCCAGTTTCTGCCAACCTAGCAGTTGGAAAGCATGTAAAAATGCAAGTAGAAAAATAGGGACCATCTTTGGTGGGAAGGTAACAGCGTTCTGTGCACCTTCGGCGTTTAGTCATGCTGGCCATATGACCATGGAGACATCTTCGAACAGCACTGGCTCGTTGGCTTTTTAACAGAGATGAGCACCACCCCTCAGAGCCAGAAACAACTAGCACGGATGTGCAAGGGGAACCTTTACCTTTATCTTAGGTGGTATCGATGACCCTCACTTTGTTAAGAACCTAGGTGTACTCATCTCTGATGATCTATGCTCCAAAGTTCATTGTAACAGCATTGCTAAAAAAGCAGTAAGAGTTGTTTACTTAATTCTATGAAGTTTCTTTTCTGGAAACATTGTATTGCTAACCAGAGCTTATAAATTTATGCTGGAGTACTGTTAAACTGTTTGGAATATATCTGATATTAACACAATCGAGCGGGTTCAGAAGTATTTTACGAGAAAAGTTTTCCTCTGTTCTGTAAATAATCATATTCCGTGTGCTACTAGGCTCGAAATTCCTGGTTTGGATAATCTGGAACTGCATCGCTTGTGGTCGGACTTAGGTATTGCATACAAAATTGTACGTAGTAATGTTTTACCTGTAAATGACTTTTTCTGTTTTAATCGCAATAATATGCATGCAAATAACCTTTTTAAACTCAATGTAAACCGTTCTAAACTTGACTGTAAAAATATGATTTTTGTAATAGAGTGGTCAAAGTCTGGAATGCTCTACCTGATTTAGTTGTCTCAGCTAATAATTTTCACAGCTTTAGTCACAAATTGACTTCTGTGGACCTCACTTCATATTTAAGAGGTCCGTAAAGGGGGTGTGCATAAGTGCACTAATGTGCCTATCGTCCCTGTCATTGTATTTTTTAAATATTATTTGTGTTTTCATTTTTGTTTGACAAATTATAAATAAACAAAACCATAACCTGGATAACTGAGAAGTTCCATAGACAAGTACAGATCTTAACTAACTGAGCTTCAGTGAGGTTCCATTTTCCATGTTGCTCACAGAGGAAGTGTTTTACTACTTATGGCCTCAAATCTTCTGTTTACATAGAAGATTCCATTAGACAAATAGAATAGAAATCCCTCACAGGGCAATGTACTCAGAAAAAAACAACCACTACGTTCTCACATCCAAGTAAATATCCATCTGTTAGCTCCACTACACAGATAGATCAGACCAGGAAATCAATTCCAAAAGAAGGCCAAAAATACTTTTTATTGAGATTGATTATTATAACAGAATCTTGCAAGTCTGATTATGCTGTACCTGTTCTTCCTTTTTAGGGAGGTATTTGCCTGAGCTGCTTCCAAATGTTATCTAGGATAGCTATTTTGCACTTCCACCCCTTTTGCCTCGGCAATAGCTCCTGCATGTCTGTATCAAGTTAATTTTTCTTATCCTCAATTTAACCTGCAGCCTTAAAGTGTGGATTCCTTTAGCTGTATTTGTTTATATAACCAAATTAATAGCTGCAATTATGACTGCATACAAATAGCTCATTAGGATTCAATGTTCCAATAAAGATAAATTTATTCTGTTCTTGTCCTTCATAGTTAAATTCACTTAAAGCAGCAACAGATTATTTTATTGGAGGAAGAAAACAAATAGGCTATTACAGCTCAGGACCAAAGAATAAAGGCCCAGTCCCACTGGCCGACGGACGCAAAACGTATGCATAAAGGATACAGCGGACAAGCAAAATTTCGGGGGTGGCTCCATCCATTGTCATCCACTCCAAAAAGTGGTGAAAATTTGCATCAACAGAATGGAAAAGAACAGACGTGGGTAGTATGTAGCGGGGATGTTAAACGGATGTTCATCGGAAGCCTAGTGTATGAAAGCGGATGGAAGTGGATGATACCTCCGAAGGGGTTCCGGGGGATAATTGTGAAGCGGACACATAGCAGATGAAGCGGATGCATCACGTACGCCTAAAGGAAAGAAAGGGGATGTATATCGGATGCAAACCGTTCACCTCACATCCTTTCTATTTCCGTGCTACTAACGCTGTGTAAACGTCCCGTGTACCTTTTGTTTCCTCCCTCTTTCCGTTTTCAGCTGCAACGGATGTGAGTTGCGAGGATGCCCAGAGGATGCAGAGAGGATACAGCGGACATTTCACGGATGATAATGGACATAGAACGTTTGTTGCTCGTATGTCACGGATTTACATCATACATGGCGGAAAGTTCATCCATTCACAAAGTTTTGTGCAGCTCAAAACTTCTTGCGCGGATGAAATCGCAGTGGACGGATGCTCGACAGATAGAGCATATGAAACACGTATGCAATGAGTACACAACAAATGCATAGCGTTTTCCAAAGGATGGCAAGCTTTTTTTAACGTTTTACATCCTCTTTGCATCCATAAGTGCAGTGGAACCGGGCCTTAAGAGTCAAGGAATTAAAAACAATGTGCAGATTCTGATTTCATGCCAAGTCCATGGTTAAGATAAGCAGGTGAGTACACCAAAAGCAATTTGTATTTCTTTCTGCAGCCAAATATCTACACTTGAAATAGGTGGATAATTTAACACCAACACAGCAAAAGAGGAACAAGAAAACATCAAGAAAATAGATAGGAGCTATCTTCAAAAGGAAATGACAAGGATGGAGAATACAATAATCTTCATGTTCCAAAGAAAAAGTAATTGTCAACTCTGAAGTTTACCTGACTGAGGCCATCTTGGAGGCTTCAGTGTTGCCACAATGGAGCTGAGGGATAGGGAGGGGGGAGTAGAGATAGTTGGTGTTCTGTAGCCAAAGCAAAATAGCTTCTGAGAACCAAGGACGTTCCCACAGGTGGCTGAAGAGAGGAGGAATGAAATTTCCAAACAATTGGACTGATTACACCTCACACTGGGCTTCCTCACACTTTCGCCAATCCCTCCAAGATTTGTGTGCCCCTCGGGGGGCCTCCAGATGCGGAGATTGGGGATGAGAGAATGGAGCCCGCTCTTCTCTCCTCACACCACCACAACGATGCAACCAGAAGCAGTTGAGCATCTTGGAATTTTTTTTTACTTTTAAGAAAACCACAGGAACCATTAGAGTCAGTTTTCACCAGTTTGTTCCAACATGTTATATCCAATAAACTTGTTCTTTGAGGACCCTGCTTGCCTCGGAGCTCTATTTGCTGTGGATGTATTACTAGAATCTTGAAAGTAATTATATTGGGATTTAAACAAAAATAAGGGAGCTGGCCTGGATTCCAAGTACCCCTTTGCAATCCAGTAATTGTTATTGCAAGCCTGGAACAATGCAGACTATATTCTTCTGCTGCACACAGTAGGCCATAATCTTTTATCACTTTCTAACTCGAAGCATGTGAGAATGTTTCTAGTAATGACACTTTTCTGATAACTGGCATGGGGCCTTATCAGGAAAGCGAACTGAATTGATTACTCCCTGTAAATGCAAGTAACTTTAATCAAATAACATCAATTAAACGTAGTGCTTAGTTGCCCAAGGGTACAATCATGAAAAAATTGCATTATCACATTGCAAAACGCCCATACTGTGAATACTGTCATGTACATCCTTGTCTGCAAATCATTGCCCACAGATTCTTACCAATATGGAAGATAACTGAGGACAAATTGCACTCAACACATTTTAATAAATATGAATTAAGAAACACACTTAACCATTTGCTAAAGTACAAAATGACGAATCCTTCTATTGTTTCTTTCTTCCACTTTCCACATACTCCATTGTCATGACAATTCTTTATTTAAATTGCATGCATTAGGATGTCCAGAACCTACACAACTCAAAGAAGGTTTCATTCTGAGCGGGATTAATATCTCAGCTGCAGAAACTTTTTGTATTAGGTGACATGTTCAGTCTAACCGGATAGCTGTTGATGAAGATTTTTTGATATGAGAAGCTCAGCTAGTCCCAAAATTTTATAATCACAAACGTGCAAAGAGCAGCAAAACCATCAAAAGGCTCAAGACTGCTGAATTCATTATGTAGCATTGTATTTTTAAAAAGATCTATTGGATATTCATTTATAGAAAGCTTATTGCAATGTTCAAAAAAATATATCATGGGCTGGAGGTACACAATGAAAAGAGACAAGATGATATTCCACAGTACGAAGGAGAGGCAAAGATTATATTGAACATCTATGTTGGGACATTTAATTTTTCTTACTTCAAATCAGTTACAAGTACAGACCTCCCAAATGTGCTTTTACAGACTTCCTTTGTTTTTCCTTGAAGATCAACTCATTCTCGTAAAGAAACAAAAGAACTTGGCATGCTGCATGTCACATCTTTAAACTCTTAATTCCACAGCTAGAGTTTTACTGGAGGAACAACCATTTTCCTCTCTTTATTCTTCTAGTCACAAGGAATGTTGACATGGGAATGGCTGTTCTGATGCTTCAGCTTCTTTCAGTTGTGCTATTCTGAAAATGAGACCTAATAATACTTGTGCACAGCACAAAAAAAGGGAAAAATATTTCACTTTTATAGTATTGTTTCTTCTTGCCAACAGACTATTCACCTGATCAAACTGGTTATTTTCAAAACAAAAACATTTGTAGACAGATTATTATTCTCTTTGTGCAGGAGTGTGGTTCTGTAAAAGACGATCAGTTCTCTCAGCTACATACACAATTGTTTTCTATGATAAATATAGCTGACCAGCAATGCCCTTGTTGTCTTCTGGACTCACTATGTCAATACCTTTGGGCATCACAAAATTCTGCTTGCTTGATCAGCAACTGATCAAACAAGGGAGGGACAAAAAACTTCAACTACTGCGTTTCCCTGAAAATAAGACTTAACAGGAAAATAAACCCTAGCGTGATTTTTCAGGGTGCTCATAATATAAGCCTTACCCCCAAAATAAGCCCCAGTTAAGATTGTCAGCCAGACATTTACCGTATATTTTCCCGAAAATAAGCCCTAACTGGAAAACAAGCCCTAATTCATCTTTTGGAGCAAAAATTAATGTAAGACCCGGTCTTATTTTCAGGGAAATACAGATAAGTCTCATCTCCCCACTCAAACATGGAAAGTTAGCTCTTATGTAGTGCATCGGCAGGAAAGGCCACAATTCAATGACAGAACAAAAATGTTCAATTCGGCAGGATTCTGGTGATCCCCAGTTGTTGCTGTTGTTGTTGTTGTTAGTGCATGGTGGTGTTAAAGTAGCCAGGAGACCACAATGCTATTGCAGAGTAGCATTTCAGCTTGCCAAGGTACCAGCCCTGCTATAGGAAACACTTGTGCATTTCCAAAAGTGCACCACAGAAGGGAAAGCTGGTTTCGTACCAGAGAAAAAGATAAGCAGCTGTTCCTCCAGTGTCACCCAAGGCCATCTCCCTTCCTGGAACTGCCTTGCAAGTGGGTACTACAACTGGAAAGTTCAGCACTCTCAGGAATCTGCCTGCCTGCACAGAACACCAGCTTGTCCCCCCACCAAAGTGGTACCTATCTATCTACTTGCATAACATGTTTTCGAACTGTTAGGTGGACAGAAGCTGAAGCAAGTGACAGGAGCTTGCCCTGCCATGCAGAGCTAGGGCTCAAACCACTAGAGCTGAGACCATTTCCAGCATCATTAACCCACTGAGCCACCAGGCCTCTGTGATCCCCAGTAGTCAGTGTAGGTATGAAATTGTTTGGATCATGGCTGGACTTGAATTTTGTTCAGGTGCTAAGGCTGCTTCTTAAATACCTAAAAGAGTTTCATGATGTGTCTTCTGATTATTGAAGAGACTAACACAGAGTTAAAAGGTTAAGCAAGAAGAGCATATAGGCTTGGTAAATATAATATTTAGCAATATGGAGCTGATGTGCTCTGAATTTTAATTCCCATACAAGTTTTGTGAGATTTCAAATCTTTCCAGATAGAGAATTTAATGATGCACATATCATTTTTTTCCTCTCTCATAGGGGCCAAATGCAGAATATGTGTAGTTATCCAAGCCAAATGACTTAGAACAGGATAGGAAAACAAGAGAGAACACTCTCAACCAGACAGAATTAGTGTTACTCTTTCTACAGCAAGATAAATGACGGAGGACTGAAGCCAAATCCAAAACTGATAAAACAGGAATGTTTCCAAGAGAAAGAAGAAAAGAGCTTGCTCATTTCTGATATACATCAAGCACAAATGGGACCCAAAGGAATCATCTAAAAATGGAGAATTGAATGCACATTGACAACAACTGTGAGTACGATCAAATAACAAAAACATTGTTGTTATGGCACATTGCACAATCAACCAGATGTCCAGAGACTGCATTTTGATACACCTATCAAGTCCTTCCCAAGGACTTGGGGTAGGCAGATATTGTTTAATCATAGAGGGATCCTCATAGAATGGAAGCTGTTCCAAGTAAAGCTGCCTTTTGCAATTGACTGATGATAATTGCATCAATGCCAATGATGTTTTAAGTTGTAATAACAGAGCTCTTTGAATTTGGTTATTCGTTATTTAGAAAAAAAACCCTGAAATGGAAACAGTATGAAACAAAAACATGAACTTACTTGACAGGACTGTTGTGAGGAAGATATAATCAGAAAAGGAAATCAAGCCACATTCTCCAAGGGCATAAAAGATGCTGTCTTCATCTGCAAACTTCTCACGTTCCTGGGAAATTCTCTATTTTAAAAGATTATGAATACCACAATCCCAAGAGAGGAAAAATATACTTAATTAATAACAGGCCACAGCTTTAATACATTATTATAATTATTATTATTATAATTATTATTATTATTATTATTATTATTATTATTATTATTATTCATTTTCTAAACCCCTTCTATTACCATTCAGATACCTTTCCAGCCTTTAAATCTGTCAGATGGGCTTTTGGGGGTTAAAATATTGAAATCAAGTTCTCTTCTATCTATATTTTACATACATTTCAGTCCTTATTTGAGTCTAAATCCCTTTAAATACAGGAATTATTTCCATGTGAGTAGGCTAGGATTGTGCTGTTAACATTTCCAGTTCAAGGTAAATCAAGATATGTCTTGTTTCCTCCAACTTAGTAGTAGGTATTTCAAAGCTTCTATCTTACTAGTTTTAATACATAGGAACTGGAAAGAATTTACTGATGGTGGTTTTGGAGACTCTTTATACTTTTATGCATAGATAAAATACTGCCCATCTCTTAATTTGATTATGAAATAGGAAGTAGGCTATAGCACTTGAATTTAATAGAAGTGTTGCATTATATGAACATTTCAGGAAACCAGAATTAAAAGTGCCACATATTTTCTAAAACTGCAAAACTGAACCAGCTTTGAAGGTTTGCAGATGTGATTTAAAGGATTTGTCTTAGCTATGATTTTTGGCGAGGCATATATAATACAAAACTTTTTTTAACACCAGGACTGGGAAATATATGCTAATGAAAATAAAGATAAGAGACCAAATCTAATCTCAGTGTCATGATTAAGAGGCCACAGTTTATCATCAACTGGTAATTATAATGCAGACAGACTCCAACAATGTCTTTTCTTTTTCATTCTATCCATAGATTTAATTAGTAAACTGAAAGCTATTAAGTCATTTTTGCCTTCTGAAGTTTTAAAGGCCCCCCCTCCAAAAAGATGCAACAATTTGGTTTAGAGAAGTTGAGTTCTATCATTTTATAATAGTTAATTTTTTTCAAAAGTATTAGAAGACAAGCATCATACACACACACACACGCACACACACACAGAGAAGTAGAAATATTAAAAAGGATCAAGTGAGTTGTGGTTAATGTATATGAAGCATGCAAGCACAGGAGCACATTAAATCACAAGCACAAATTTAAGAGCAGTATTAGGGAACAAAAGACACCATCAACAACACACCAGGGTCCAGTTATACAACTGTTCCCTATCTGTTACCTCTGTCTAGCGAGGATCCCATCATATATGAGATAAAGGAAAGACAATTTGTTAAGCAACGACACTTAAAGCACATTGACATCATCATCATCATCATCATCATCATCTGTTGCATTTGAAGAGCAAGAAACATTTGAAATGATAACAGTCATAATTAAGAAATGTGGAGAAGGCATTCATTAGAAATTGAGATTGAGATGCTGTCTGGTGCTATCATTCTATTTCTGTCTGAAGTACCAGAACTGGAGATAAATCCATAATAAAGTAATCATGCTGAGAGAAAGGATAATTACCAAACTCTTTTTCAATAATTCTAGCTATGTAGGAGTGTCAAAATATCCAGGGAGAACTTATAACAAGAAACATTCTCAGTGACAACATTTCATAGAGTGAGAAGTTGTATTTATCCTGCAAAATACTCATATCAGTACTCATTATATTTATGAAGTCCTTGGTGTTCTCTGAACTTGGTGGCTTTCAAACAATAAATAACAACCTACCAAAGGAACCACCAAGAATGCTCCCACCAACACACTGACAGGATAAGCTACTAATATATAAAAAAGAGCAACCCTCCCATTCTGTTCCAGCACTGATGTTACCTAAGTGAGTAATGAAACATCTCAAAAAGATAACCATGCTTAGAGAGCACCAAGGACCCGACAAATATGTAGTTCATGGTTGAAACTACAATATTCTCTTCTGTCAGTATCTGTCGGTGTCATTATATTTATTCTGACAAAATCAAAAGGGAAAGCTACATTAGGATATTGTATGGCCAACAATTATACATACAATTGACAAAGATTTGAGACTCACTGCTCTCTAAGATTATGAAAAATGTACCTAAAATCAGAACTCTTTTGTTTACAGTATTATAACTTCAAGATTATGCAGTCATACTGTTACTATTCCTATCTCTTGTCATTTTAGTATCTCTTGAGCATGCAACTCTAAAATAAGTTCCACTGAATTGAGATTGATTTCCACTGAAATACAGATTGCAGATTTACAGGAATAGACCTTTGAGATTTTAAACTCATTTAAAGGCATTCTGTTTGTAAAACGTTAGAACCAAACAATGTTTATTCCAGTCATTATTTACAATTTTATTATGGCATTCTGTATCCTTCTTTATATTAGTGGTAACAATATATATTTCATATAGCATATACTACTGCTAAAAATATCCACTTTATATTATGGAGTTCTAAATATCGTAATGAATGAGCTTCTGACACCTTGATGCAGTTTTGGGAACTAGATTAATACAACAGGCACATCAGTAATTCAAACACATTCTATTATAAACCAGTTTCTCTTGTATAAGAATGTGTTTTATGAATCTCAACACCATCTTCCCCAACTATCATTCCAGCACAATGCATCAAATCAAATGAATCAAATGCAAGTTATTTAAAAAGCAGACATGCAGGTGTGATATAATCAGTGGTAGTAGTAGCAGTGGTAGTAATGTAGTAGTAGTAGTAAATGACATGTAGTTAATGCTAAGTAGATCAGGCTTCTCTTAATGACTTGCCATTGACTTCAGAAAGACAAATAGTACATTCTGCTTTACCCACATTTTATAAGTCCTCTTTGCACCTGGATTCCAAATTCATTTCTATCTGTAATCAAATTAACTATTTTATAAAGTACCCATTTATAAAAATAGAAGTATTACTGCAAAGATGTGGTGATGGTTATTATTTGAAAAAACAGTTTGGCTTACTGAAGAATTTTATAATTCCCCACATCAGCTGAGTCTGTCTAATATTGTCTGAAGCTCATTGTCATACTAAGTAATTCAACTTAACCCATTCAAAATAATATTCCTAGAAAAATGAAAGCCACTCTAGCCATGGAGTACAAGCATCTAGAAATAATTGTAGTGCCACTGAATAGTATACCAACTCCCTTTTTACAACCCTGTAATCTCTTAATAGAGTCAGAGCGACTGAGTTTTTACTGGCTGGATTCCCTTCCTGATGCCATGCAGAGTTCTCAGTAGATTTTTTTTCCTTGAGCCCTAGGAGAGAAATACCTGATGCTACCTAGGATTGAACTCCCAACTTTCCAAATGGGAGGTGAGTGTCTTCACCACTAGGTCACCACACTGCTCAGCTGAATAGTATATACCAACATGTAAGAATAAGGCAAATATTCTCTCTACTGTAATACTTATATAGTCAAAGAGATGACCCGTTTCAATTTCCGTCTGATGGATTTAGACAAATATTTCCCAAACCTGGCAATTTCCAGATGTGTAAATTTCAACTCTCCGAATTCTAATCAATGACCATCTATCTAATCAGTAAATGATTGTGGAATCCTGAGATTCCAAGTTCACACATCTGGAAATGTCCCATTTGGGAAACATTGATTTTAGACCTTTAATTAAATGAGGAATAAAAAGTAAATACGTTTTGATGAGGCTGCTGCGTATGGACCAGGCAGGAAAAGAGAACAAATGTTTTAAGGCAGGCCACTAAAGGCCTGATTGTCAAAGTGACAACAAATGTATTCATAGGTTCTAAAAAGTTGATACAGTAGAACATCTAATTGCTGTAAGGCATGCTGTATACACTATACAGTATCACAAAGTACATTTACACATATAGCTGTCTTTGGTATCAAGGAAAAAAAGGACTAGGAATTTTGAAGCTGCAATTAAATTCAGAATAAGATTGCCACATTTCCCTAGCAATTTATGGACAGCTCGGTCATCACATAAACAGAGCCAAGCATATAAAGGCTTTATTAAAGCACAGAGATTAGTAATATGCTTTGAGATACATGAATTATGAAACACCAAATGTAAAAAATCCCATGCCAAATAATTATTTATATTGCTTTATTTACTAGTACCACAAATTCAATTTCAGAAATTGAACTATAGCACATTAATATTATTAATCACCATAGCAATGCCCATTAAAATATACCCTTGGTCAGTGTGCATTTAATAAGCAGATTTTGAATGTTTATCTGTGTCTCCAGCTTTTTTTCTTTTTTTGAGCATACAATATTTAAATTGAAGGAATACATTACATTAATTTAGAATCTATATTGATTTTTAAAATTCTGGCTTTAAAGAAAATGTGGACGCAACTTTGTCCATGCTAGTTGGAATGGAAGAAAGAAAGAAAGAAAGAAAGAAAGAAAGAAAGAAAGAAAGAAAGAAAGAAAGGAGGGAAGGAGGGAGGGAGGGAGGGAGGGAGGGAGGGAGGGAGGGAGGGAGGAAGGAAGGAAGGAAGGAAGGAAGGAAGGAAGGAAGGAAGGAAGGAAGGAAGGAAGGAAGGAAGGAAGGAAGGAACCCTGCAGACTATGGAGAGTTTCTGTTGGAGAAAAGAATTAGCATTTTCTGATTCCCATTGTCTTACAATACTTTGTTCTGCTCCAGAAAATATAATCTAATTGTTACCTACTACAACACAGTAGTAAAAGCTACTAAGATTAGAAGGAATTCGAGAAATTCCCTACCAACTTCTTCCTGTTTTGTAAATCTGGATGTAATCTAGTCTAGTTTGGACAAAATATGAATGCAGATTGGCAAATAAGAACACACCAAAACTATAAATAGATAATAATCTTAATTCAAAGTCACCAGCATTGTTTTTAAGAACACAGCTAGGCCTCAAATAAATTATTTTAACTTTCATATACCAATAATAATATAAAAAATTAATGAACAAATTCTGCATACCAAGAGATATAGGGAACACTATTACTATAAAATGGAGAATGAACTGACCACTTATCATAAATCATGAAAGCAGTGAATGTTCAGTGATATTTTCCATGCCGTTAATATTAACACTTCAATACTTAAAAAAAAAAAAACAAGTCGATAATCTTAAGCAATCAATACATTATTTTTCCATCAAAACTAAATATGTACTGTATATCATGTGTGCCAGAAGTGCATACATCTTAACAATTTAGATAATTTGTTCGGTCTCATCTGCCTTATATAGGATTACAGAAACTGAACAATCATTAGAAAAAACATGAATGCTTAAGATTCTGCATACTGTATTTGTTGTAATATCATTCTCTTTCAATCCCCATCGACCACTCTCAGTTTTGTTAACTGCATAATGTACACAGAAGTTAAAGCAATCTTTTAATTGGCAGCATGTGGCTCTTATGCATTTACTTGGATGTAAGTAAACTTTCACCAAGTCATCCCACTGAGAATTGCTTCTCAGACTGGAGTTGGTGTAGAGTGTTAGAAAAGTTTAAAGGCAAAGAGAATTGTGGATGACGAAGTAAAACTGGATTAGCTAGGATGGAGACCTTTACAAGGAAAAAATATTCCAGGTTCTCTAACAGGAACACTGAGGAGACTGCAGTATTAACTGTTCATTAAAGGCATGTTGGCAAACTTAAAAAAAAAAGGTTCTGTCTGCTTTAAGGATCATATTAATGTAAATCTAATTTTAATGAGGCAACTCCTAAAAGCAGCAACCTCAATTTTTTTCAGGTTGGCATGGAAGCTTGTAACAGATGGCTGCTTTAATGCATAACAAAGAGATGTTATGTCCATGTGAAATCCAATGCACAATCTCCAATAATTTTCACTGTGCACAGCCCCAATAGTTATCCTTTCCAAGCTGTTATCCAATAGGTTTTTGTGTAAATATATTTTAATATGCCTTAGTTTCAACAGATGGACAAGAGATGTACACCTTTGAAATCTCTTTTGATTGCTCACAACCAAGATACTTGAACCGTTGTTGCTTCAGAATAACATGATCTAAATTTGTCTGTGTAAATAAGCATATTTTGGGCACTGATAAATGTTTTATTAAAGTTGGTTTTCCAAATGATGTTAAGTAACAAAAAGGGTCAACCTGGGAGTCTTAAAAAATGAGTGGGATCTTTAATTACCATAGGAATTAAGGAACTTAACTGATGATTATTTGAATCTATTTTGTGCTGTCAACAGATCCAAGAGAAACATTAGCTGGAAAGGTCTAGTGGAAAAAATGTCCATTTTCTCCCAAACTTTATACACATGATCATGGCAGCGATGAATTCCATTAAAGTACTTTGAGATGATGTGTGTCTTGGAGTTCCTGACAGGAATGGATTTTCCCTGGAGCACTGACAGATCAAACATTGCATGTTAAATTCAGACTGCAATCCTATAGATCAGAGGTATCAAACTCAAGGCCCGGGGGCCGGATCAGGGCCACCCTGGAAACAGTGAAGGATTAGCCTGCAGTACCTCTGCCAGCAAAAATGGAGCTCGGGAGAGCTGTGGACAGCCCTCCCAAGCTCCGTTTCTGCTGGCACAGAGTTGCAGGAGGCAATCAGGACCCATTTTCACTGGCAGAGTGCTCGGACCAACACAAGCACCCCTGACACGAGTGATGTTGGACTGGCCATGCCTACCATGGCCGCGCCTACCAAGGTCAAACACAACCCTGATGCGGCCCTCAATGAAATCGAGTTTCACACCCTGCTATAGATACCCGAAACTCCCATTATATGGGTAATGAAGCTTATTTTGGACAACTACAGGGCTGCACTACTGAATTATAATATTTACAGTATTTATTTGCAGTAGACAGGTGGTGCAGCTGACTGAAAAGATGTTTTACATTAGCAGGAAAATGGATATCATCCAGGTGAGATTTTTTTTTTAAAGTATGGAGATGAACATTTCTATGAAATACTGCAGCCTCAGTGGGGAAACTGCTTTGCAATTTCTTTGACCAGTAAACCTAAAAAATCAGAAAGATCCCACACAAAAAAATGTGCATAGCGCACATTTTATAATTTGAGCCAAGAAAAAATATTTATTTCCATGAGAAAAATGAGAACTGTTGCTATTTTTATTTAAAAGAACAGTATGCAATCTTCCTCTGTAAAATTGACCTCATGATGCATCAAGCAAGACTTGTGCTCCTGGTGGTTTTCAGAGGCTAGAAAGAGAAATGTGCATGGATAACTTTCCCAGTAACAAATTAAATAACTATTGCCATTAAAAAAGCTGCACCTGAAATGCAAGAACTTAGAAGGCTAGCATTCTACTATCCAGAGGAAACCAAGCCACCAATATCCCAAGACCCTCCACAGGCAGCAGGAGCCCAGCAAGCAAGGGGTGAGTCCTTCTGAAGAAAGCAAGAAGGAAAAAGCCTCTTTAAAAGGGACAGAATATATCTGATAATCCTCATTACTGATGGATCTTCAATATTCAGAAACAGTCCATATTTGTCTTTTTAAATCATTTCAGGGATTTGTTCTTTCATTGCACACTTTAAGTGCGATATAGAATTTTGCAACTCGGAGAAAACTACCCACTGGATTCTTCCAAAATCAATGTATCTTCATGCAACAAAAATAGCACACGAAAAGTTTAAGTGAGAGAGGCAATGATTTATTGATAACCCGGGTGCAGTTTGCTTTCATTGTGCTCTGTTGTGTTTATGAAGAGATACTACTGGATGTATTTTGAAAGAGAGATACAAGGGTACTAGCTTATAAGAAAAACAAACTGAAATGTTAGGGTGCACCACAAGTAGCAAAGATTTTCTTAAGTGTTTTTAAAGTGTTTTTTTTTAAGGCAACTGGTCTTTCTGTTTTTCCTTGAAGACAGTGCTTCTTGGATGAGAAGCTAAAGTTCTTCAAAGAAAACCAAAGTCCAATTTCCTTTTGAAAAAACGTCTTTGGTACATGTATACCTCTTCAATCACCCATGATATCTTCTGATTTTTAAACTAATCTTAACTTGGTTACTGAATTAATCTATTTCATGGCTTTTACAGATTACATTAGTCAGTAATTTGTTACAGAATTGATCCTCTGAGAGAATTCACATGCTGCTCGTGTTGACAATTTACCAATACTTTGATTCTGGTTTTCATATATGCCTATTTTTCATGCAGTTGACTTGAGTATATTTCTAGTAATCTTTTTTCCTATTTCCCCAAACGAGTGAAGGAAAGGAGGATAAATTAGACTGCTTAATCCTGAGGGTATCATCCCAAATCCAATTCCATATTTGATGAAGAAGTATAAAAGTTTACTAATTTCACAGGGTTGACGTTAATCTATGTAAGATTCCAGGCAAAAAAACTCCCAGTTTCATGAGTGTCATTAATATCTATTTTGTTTGCTAATGTTTGCTCCTCAGAGCCGAAAATTGATTACATGAAGCTAGATTTAATAACAAACTGGGAGGTGAGAAGCCATTGCAATAGAGACTTGGTTAAAGCATTCTATCCGAGATGGTGTTGCTAGCTTGAGTGGATTCTTTTGAGAGAAAGAATTTTATGTTTTAATGTGTGCCAGTGTGTTCACAGACAAAAATGACAATAAAGGTTATCTTATTTTATAATATGTTGCTTGTTTAGTAAAGCTGTTGCAGTAGCTTCCTACATTGCATTTGCACAGTAAGTTTGTTTTCAGTATAAAACATGGCTCCAGGTTTATCAACGGTGAAAAAAATCTTTAACACTTCTTTGAAACAAAACCAAAAGTTTTAGCTCAGAAAAAAAAAAGAGAATTATCAGTATACTAAACTGACTCATATATGATATATGGGCAAACAAGTGATGAGCACTTCAAGGTAAGTCTTTCTCCAGGGCCTACGTAAGGTTTCATATTCAATACTTGTTAGTACAGATGCCAAAGAAGTGAATATCACCCTTGTTATAAAATGCCCTATTTGCTTAGGATGTAACGTTTTATGTTATAAAGACCACCTTGGGGAAATCTTCCACAGACAGACACATTTGTCAATGGAAAGACTACAATTTGGAATTATGACATCTCACTCTGGGAAATGCTCAAAACTATTAGAGGTGCACTCCAGCCATAAATATTAGCAAATGTAAAAGCTAGAGAGCTTTCTAGAACAGGGGTCGCCAACCTTTTGGACCTCAGCGACCACCAAACTCAGATTTTAAATCCCAGGGACCACTAATATGAATTTTGACTGATGGTGGATTGCTGATGTTGGTGGGAGAGAGAGGGAGAGATCCGATCTAACCTCTCTCTCTCTCTCTCTCTCTCTCTCTCTCTCTCTCTCTCTCTCTCTCTCTCTCTCTCTCTCTCTCTCTCACACACACACACACACACACACACACACACAGGTAGGAGTGGGATTCAAATTTATTAACCGGTTCTGTGGGTGTGGCCTAGTTTGTGGGTGTGCTTGGTGGTCATGAGCAAGGCTTGTATGTAAATATTATAAATATTTATGTAAATATTGAATTTTTTTTATTAAAAAAGAGCAACTTTTACCCAAAATCAGGCAAAGCAGGCAGGCAGATTGAGTTGCTCACAGAATCATAGATTCATTCAGAGATCTATCTTTCTGCCATTGGCGACCTGAGCCTGCACTGAATAATAGAAGCTTCAATCCTAAGGAAGATCTAAAGATTAGCTAGAAAGCAAGAAATCCAATGGTTTCCTGCTTTCTAGTTAATCTAAATCTCCTGGCATAGCAGAACAGATGATGGTCAGGGAAAAAAAGGAAAAATAGAAATTTAGCAAGCAAGTTTGCCAGGTAAGGAGTAAGTGGGTGGGGAAGGTTCCCACGGGCTATGTATTATTATTCATTATTATTACATATTATTCATATATGTAATATAATAATTATTATATTCCCAGCGCAGTCTTGTGTTCCCATGCAGCCTGGATTAATTGTTTTGGGGGGTGCTCTGGGGGTGACATTTCTCTGTGGCCCACAAAAATTTTCTTGTGGCCCACCAGTGGGCCATGGCCCACCGGTTGGCAACCACTGTTCTAGAATGTTGTCAGAAATATATTTCTGTCTTTATTCTGCTTTTTCCTCCCAATTCCCTTAATATCTTTCAGCTATAATCACCAGATGAAACTAAAGCAGGAACTCTGAGGGTCATTAAAGATTCATATATATTTTTGGGAAATACTCGTTATAGGTAGTCCTTGAGTTATAACCATTCATTTAATAATCCTTGAAGTTATGGCTGCAGGAGAAGAGCAGGTAGAACTAGAGGGCGGAGTTAAATGTGTCATCAGTTTAGAGTTACTACATTGCTATAAGAGATCCAAGTCTAGCCCTCCTTTGAATTATGTTAACTCTTATCTAGCATCAGTTCAGTGCTGATTATTTGTCCAGATACTTGCATACAAGTTTGAATAAATCCTCTATGCTGCAACTTTATGAATGATCCTGATTCTCGATGCCTAACATTGGCTATTGCAGCACCCCCAACATAATAGATCAACATTTGGATACTTGGCAGCCCACCCTCATTTATAACCTCAGGAGTACTTCAACTACCCCATCCAATTATCTCTCCCCATCTATGTCCTTTTCGCTCTCTACACTCTATGGCTCCTGAAGTCCTACTTGACTTTTGCCATTATTTTTCTCCCTCTCAGCTGACCAAGACAGCTGTTGGCCACATGAGGCTTTCTTCCCCAGGTCTACCCATGGCAGATTCCTCGTGCGATCTAGGAATAATGGCTTCATGTGGCCAGCAGCGGCCTCGTGAAGGGGCAGACTGGGCATACCTCATCGGCAGTGGGAACAAGAATACTGCAAAGATCAGCTAGGGTGGTAGAGTACAAGGCAGCAGGGGTCTCAGAGTACAGGGTGGCAAGGGGGGGGACTGTGGCTGGAACTGGGCTAGGTGTTGTGATTCACTAGTAGCCAGTGAAGATGGCAGCAGAATCGGACAGTGGGGAAGAACGGGGACCAGTCAGGGAGTCTGGACAGGATTCGGATGAGGTCCTGCGTCCAATGCAGAGATAGGGCCAGGACCATTTGGGAGTGGGGTGCTGCCTTCTGAGCCTCCGGAGTTGCTGGCAGCAGCGAGGCTGAGGACCCAGGGGAGCCTGTTCCCAGTGCACGTGTGCACAGAGCTGCTAGAAGGCGAGATGGGAAACAAAAGGGGTGACTTGGGAGTAAGGCTGGGAGGTGATGGCCCCTTCCATAAGGTATAAAACTCAGGCCAAGATGACAATACCTTTGCAGGAAGCAAAGTAGTTTGATTGGTTCAGAGTCATTCTTGAAGCTCTTTGTACTTCGGTTGGTTTTTTTTGTACTTGACTGGTTTCTTTCTAGTCAATTTGCAACTTCTGTTACTGGCAGCACTTCACAGAACTGAAAGGTGTGTTTATCTTGGGGGACTGTTTGAGATTAATTCCAGCTGGGAATGAAAGTGTTGCAATAAAATAAGTCTTGTTTTTAAAAGACGTGTGTGTGCAATTACAGTTTGGAAGCCTTGGTCAGAATACTAAGACAATTGAGGCTTCTAGGGGAAGCTGCAGCTCAGAGACTCCTTGCAGTCCCACTGTGATGGCACATCAAGAAAACTTTGAGCCACAATGTATCTTTTCCTCGGTCTTCCTGTAATTACACACATGCATGCACATAGCCTACATGGTTTTATCTGGCATCCCTAAACCTGAATTCCCTCAACCCCTGTATTCCTGATCTAAAATTCACATCTGCTTCTCATTTGACAACATGCACATCTGGAGCAGGGGTGGGCTTCAAAAAATTTAGCAACTGGTTCTCTGCTGGGTGTGGCCAAGGTGGGTGTGGCCTCATCAGTCTCCTGCACCACAATGGGGGAGGATTGTCCTCCCCGGACTCTGGAGGTTTTCCTTGAGCCTCCAGAAGGGCGAAAACTGCCTCCCGGGGCTCTGGAGGCTCTCTGGAAGCTGGAAATAGACTTTGGGAAGTCATTTCCAGACTTCCCAAATTTCCAGGAGGCCATGTTTTGCCCTCCCCAAGCCTCCGCACGCACCCTGCACTTATCTGCATCCAAAACGAGCCACGTGAGGACTCCTGGGAGAGACGTGGTAGGCAGGGCCAGCCAAGAGTGGGATTTGGGGGCTTCTCTGAATTGCACAGAATTTTAGCTAGGGGCTCTCCCGAACCCCTGCTAACCCCCAGCAGCCCACCCCTGATCTGGAGTTACAACAACAACAGGGCTACCAGACTGCCATTACTAAGTGATGTAGTCTTATGACTCACGCTTTACACAAATTCCATCTCCAGTTGTGGCCATAAGTCAAGGACTATCTTAAGAGTTGGCTATTGGAGAAGGACTGTGGAAGGGTGATATCCGTGCTCCAAATGTCTATTGAAGAAAACCCCCACTTCTGATAGTGGGACTTGCACTGGGAGGAAATCTCACACTTGCAGGTTCAGAAAGCTGAGAAGATAATTTATTCTGCATTATAAGTAGTGTCCAAATTATCTTTTTTTTCTGATGCTATTTGCATTTTTAAAAAGATGTTAACAGCAAAACAGCTTTTAATGCAGACCTGGGCTTTTTACAGTTGCTTGCCACAATTGGCCCTTT
This sequence comes from Laticauda colubrina, assembly GCA_015471245.1. Taxonomy (NCBI): domain Eukaryota; kingdom Metazoa; phylum Chordata; class Lepidosauria; order Squamata; family Elapidae; genus Laticauda; species Laticauda colubrina. Next base: position 21,781,699 of record BLBF01000016.1, read on the forward strand.
GGTAGTCCCTGTCTGGCCATCGTTTTATTTTGAAAACAACTATTTTTTTTCTTCAATTTACACATGGTTCAGCCCTCCACAATTGGCTCAGTTTCTCATATGTCCCCTCGGGAAAATTAATTGCACACCTCTGCTTTAATGTAATCTCAAGCAGAGTCTACAGACAGCTCTTCTTAAAGCTCATTACTAATTCCTTCATAATTTACTGAGAACCACTTTTTATGATTGATGGTCTTGAAATGCAGTTTAAAAACCAACAGTGGATTTCTATGCATGTCTCCTTTTTAATTCAAATGGCTTGTTCCTCAGTAAAAATTGTGTGTAGGACGGGGAATGAAATGTGACAAAGGAGCAATAGTCATTATCTCAAGGGAACTGATAATAGAGATTTGCTATATTGGAAAAATATTCCAATACTATGCTGAACACATCTGTGCTCAAGGAAAAGCCCTGTTCCTTATATCAACTTTTCTATTTTTCTTTTCTTTCTACTTTTTTACAGGACATAAAATATTCAATACTTTAAATCAATGTGTTTTATTTCTCATCGTAAAGTAAAATTATTATTTCATTTTGGTTGAGGAATAGAAAATGTTCATAAAATGCATCCAGGAAACTGTTAAGCCTAGTAATGAAACGGCATCTAATGACTTTACGTAAAAGAAAAGAAAAAAAAACCTTGTACAGCAGGGGTCTCCAATCTTGGCCACTTTAAGACTGGTGGACTTCAACTCCCAGAGTTCCTCAGTCAGCTTTGGGAGTTGAAGTCCACCAGTCTTAAAGTGGCCAAGGTTGGAGACCCCCGCTGTACAGTAAATATCTGAAATATCTTAGCAATGAATTCCCAAGTACTTTTTTTTCTATCAATAAAAGTTTGAAAGGCCCATATTTTAATTTGTTTAAGTAGCGCAATCCAAGTAAAGAAAATGGCTATTTTAAGATAGGTGATGGAGAAAAAAAGTAAATGTGTGTGTGTGTATGTATATGTATATATATGCTGTCCCTTTTAAAAGGGGTGGATATGGGTTCTGAAGCACAAACTGGTTAAAGCACATGCTGACAAAGTCAGTACCTGCCAAAAATCCTGAGAAGAAGGGTAAAGGTTAGGAAGAAAAGGAAGAAAATGAGCAAAGGTTTGTTACAACGATAGGAAAAATAAACCAACCAAAAAATATCATGTACATCATAACGGCAGGAACGGCAGAATAAAAAGAATAGTAAGTTAACATTTCAGGAAGAAAGAATAGCTGAACTCCTTAGAAGCAACAAATAAAGGGAAAGAAATCAATAGCATTTATCAGTTACCTGCTACAATATCAAGAACAGAAGGAATCTATACAACAGTCTAGTTCAGCACTTTCAAATTTATGCCAACAAAATAAGAAGCCTTCAAATTTCAACAGAAACCAACAATTCATAGAGTTCATTCTTGAGCAAAGATTCATATAATCTTCTATCTGGTTGTCCTCTTCCAGTGACCATGCAACTGTGAGAGAACACTCCTGAAGCAATGAGGTAGAGAGGGAACAACCATCTAGCCAACCAGATCAGCTGGGTCAACCCTGTCAAAATGGTGACGGATGTTGCAGACAAGACTGCCCTCCACCATCATCTCCAGTTTGAGATAAAAGAACTTTTGTAAGGAAAAAAGGCCATGTTTTCTTCCTAATAGCACAAAGTGACCATTCACTCCTCTTCTTCTCCAGCTTGGTGTTTTCCACAGGTTGGACAATAAACATCTAGAGCACTTAGCAATAGCACTTAGACTTATATACCGCTTCATGGTGCTCTTTCTAAGCAGTTTACAGTGTTGACATATTGCCCCCAACAATCTGGGTCTTCATTTTACCGACCTTGGAAGGATGGAAGGCTGAGTCAACCTTGAGCCTGGTGAGATTTGAACTGCAGAACTCCTGACAATTGGCAATCAGCAGAAGACCAGAAATAGCCTGAAATGCTGCATTCTAATCACTGCGCCACCACGGCTCTTATCAATGTTCTCAAGATAATCAAAGCCTAAAACACCTTAGGAACTAGGCTGGAGAAACAGTTGGTCCTTTGATAATAACCTCAGTACAGAACTGCAAATTAACCCAATTAACCATTGGCACTTAAACATTAATGGCTGACTTCACGGTTAACCTGAGATTCCAATATATCTTTGGCAGCTGGCCCAGTTATCTGAAGAACAAATCTACTAAAATATATGCTAACATCTCATCTTCTGGGTATTGTAAAAGGCACAGACATGGTCATACAAATAATTCTCCTGATAAGCTACACCAACTGTCAAAATCTTTTCAAATAATTGTAGATTTTGAAGGAAAAACAGCAACATATAAATGTGCATACAGCACTGACAATTAAAGCTGGGCATATATTGCTAATTTAAGTTTTCCCCCTCCTGCAAAGCATACCAAGTAAAACTGTTCTATTAAACTCAGAAAAGCAAAGGAATTTGAAAGTAATATGAATAGATAAATCAGCAAAATATATATATATATGAGGAAACCAGTGAAAAAATCTACTTTTTTTCAGCACAACCAAATCTTTCAAGTTAAGTCCTTGGCCCCCTGAATTTTCAGCATGCCCACCCTCCCAAAGAGAGCTCTTAGGAAGAGATATGTAAACTGTCTTTTCAAACATATCTAAAATCGCTCTGCAATTCCAGTTCAAATTAACTAAGACACTTGTTCTTCTATGATGAAAGAATAAACTGGGTGACACAAGGGTCCATAAAATCATAAACATCTAAAAATCTAATGCAGTGTTTCAGAAAAAGGCAAACTATTGTACTTATTTACAGCATACGTGCTTATACACATTAAGAAAATGTGAACAAGCCTGTATATGTGGCCAAATAGCATCAGTCTTACATTGGAGTGTTTTGGAGAAACCTGTTTCAAAGAGCTGCGTACACATTTTAAAAATTGGCGGTACTTTGATTACACCTTTAAATTACATAGGTAGTCCTCAACTTGTAATTTACAACCACTCTTCACACTTACAACTGTTTCAGCAACCCCACAGTAACGTGATCAAAATTTGGGCACTTGGCATGTATTTATGACAGTTGCAGCATGAGGGTGGGCTGTGATCACCATTTGTAATCTTCCCAGACTGCTTCAGACAAGCAAAGCCAATGGGAAGCTTGATTTACTTAATGGACATGGGATTCATCTAAGAACTGCAGTGGTTCACTTAATCCACCATAGCAAAACGGTCATAAAATTGTATGCGGTTCACTCAACAATTATCTTGATTAGCAACAGAAATTCTGGTCTCAATTGGGGGTGTACATCAAGGACTACCTGCATTTCTTTCTCAAACAAGGAAGTTGATCGTTCCGAGACTGATATTAAATATTAAATGCCACACTCCCAAATAACCAATAATTGTCTTAATCTGCTTGTTCTACCAGTCAGTCTGATAAAAGCTGGCAGCAGGGCCTTAAATTGAATGCATTTGAAGCTGTCACCAATGACAACGTAAATTATTATATTCCACCTATCCAGAAATGCTGATTAGCAGAACAAGAGCAGGATGACATGGAGGAAAGATAATGCGGCTACATATTAGACTTCTTTCTGCTATCCCAAAGCAGGTGGTGGGAACACTATCCTGTCTCTGGAAAAAACAGGGAAATCTGCCTCAGAGGAAAGAGAGAAATAACAACAAAAGTTCCAAAACTTATTTTTCTTTTGAAAATGGAAATAGGAAGGTGTGTCCTTTGCTACCATATTCACTGTACCCTCGCTGGATATCAATATCCTAATTCACTGTAGTCCTTATATATACAGTGAATTTGGATATTGATACCCAGTGCAATGAATAGGTAAGCAAAGGGCACACCTTCCCATTTCCGTTTTCAACAGAAAAATGAGGGCCATTTTAAATACTCCATTTCTTTGAGGCAGGAAAAAACAAATTCCTGAAAATTTGTACATGTGAATTTTATAATGAAGTGGAAACTGGAATATGGTAGCTATTTTGCTGCAATGACACAGCACAACTAGCAGAAGAGCAAGCCATTTTTTTTTACTTTGAAGCATGATGTTGCTTTCTGGAGTTTCATAAGAGTCAGTAAAAAAACTCCTTAGGATTTAGATGTAGTTGCATTCATTATTATTATTAAATTTTTTTGAAAATTTTATTTGGGTTTTCACAAAATACAAATAAAACATATTTTTTGAAAATAGCATGGTTCCAGGTTATCACTTCTTCCTACAGACACAAAACTCAATTTCATGCTCATTTTTATATTCTATTCTGTATCTTATTACCATTTTATATTTTCTAGATAGTTTTCCCCTCTTTTAATTTTCTCAACTTTATTTTAATTAGCTCATCTCAATTCAAATCAAACCATTGTATTTATACCTTTGTCTGTCCTGTTACAATTTCTTATTATCTTTTCTTATTAAGCAATTTTTCCCTGTAGTGACTAATTAGAGTATGACGCCTTTATGTCCTTTAATTTTATCTATTCAAAATCTTATTTAAGCTTCAATGTACAACTTTAAGATTATAACATTCAATATAATACATAACTTCCAATCGGATTCTGCTTGGTATATTCTTAAAATAGACACTATATTCTTAAAAAGAAATATATATATATATGTATGTATGTAAATAAAACACACATTCCATTCCAATTCAATTCTATCATTAATATGCATTAAAATCTTAAAATCTTTAACGTTTCTTTTCAATTGAATATCATACTTCCTTGGGAACACTTATAAACTTTCCATGGTTAATTCTTTTTTTCCTGTATTTCTTACTTATATTTGTATAAATCATTACTAATAATTAAAAATATTCCCTTTTAATTCTCTCAATCATTTTAATACATCCATTTATTAACAAACATCCCACTACATTACAATAAATATTTTATCCATCATTAGATTTTCTAAAATTATTTCTATTTGTAACATAACAATGCTATCGTTATGTACCTTTGCAGAATCCCTTTCATAATTAAATTTTCACCCATTATCTCTAAACAAACTTATGGTTACATAAGTTTAACCTGTTTTCCCTGTTTCTCCATTTGTTGTTTCTGTCTTTTACAACTTCTTTTCCTTGTCTTCTTCCCCCTCTTCTTCTCCCTCCCCTTTTTACCCCCTCGTCTCTCTACTTCTAACTTTCTCATCTATAATCCCCTCTTCTGTTGCTTTCTAATATTATACTTATCTTTCAAACTGTCCTTCTTTTTGGTTGTATTTTTTAGTCTTAAACCTTTCACTCTCTTTCCCCCCCTTTTCTTTTTTCCCCCTACTTAAAATTATTTGATCATGAAAGTTGGCTTCTTCTTTGTCCCAATCTTCTTCTTCTGCAAGCGTTTCTTGTTGCTTCTCATAGTTCCAGATCTCCATTTCTAAGAATTGAAACACGAAGCCAAAAGAACTTCTCCCTTCTTGTGCGTCTTCTTTCCATTTTTAAGTTCCGTTTTCAGTTCTTTTAAGAGAGATACCATTTTGAAAACTTTTAAACAACCACCCAATTAATTTTAGTCATCTAGATGCAAAAAACCAAAAGTCACCAAGTAATCCAAATAATCCAAGGCTGTTTCTACTTGCTTCTTTTTTCCACTTTCTCTTCCTGGGGTTCTATTATTTTGTTACCAAGTTTCCATAAAAATGTATCTTTGAGGAATCTTGTTAAAATTTCACTGTGAGTTCCTTTTAATTACAGTTCCATTCCTTAATTCCAGGCAGTCTCCTCCATTTTTCCAGATCCTGCCCTTCTATTATTTTTTTCTCCTTTCCAGTTTTTAAAAGCTTTTAAATGTCCAGAAATCTATATTATCTTTTTGACTTTTATTTTCAGCTTAGATGGTTATTAATGTCAAAGTGGATTTTTTTTTCCAACTTCTTGCTTCAGTCTCTTAGCTGTCAGTATAAGGAAGGAAAGAAAAAAAAAACCTAATCCTTTCCCTTCTCTCTCTCCTTCGCAGCTTCACAATCTTCTTTGGAAACAATGTTGCTAAGTTTAATTTCCAGGATACCTTATTTGTTGCTTTTGCTGTTTGACCTGGTCAACCAAAACTTTCTCCTCTTGTCTTCCTCCTGCACATTCTTTTCCGGTTGAGTTCTTCTTTGTGGTGGCCATTTCTGACCACCGCTGCAACCACCTTCGGGAAAGGGAGTAATGGCCAGTTGGGGAGGAGAGATGTAGCTCTCCTCAACCCTGCAGACAGTCTCCCCCTCTTCACCACCTCTACAGGGTGTCTTAGCCCCGAAACCAGCCGGCTCGGGGTGCTCCAACGGCGAGCACTGATCGAAGCCTCGGAGAGACGAGGTTTCGGTTTGTCGCCGAAGAAGCTCAAACCGGAAGTCGCCTAGTTGCATTCATTATTATGAGCCAGAAAAAAAGAATATTGTCTGCTTGAAAAATGGCAGGCCTTTGCTTATTTTATACATGGAACGGGGGGGACGGGACATCTTTTTCCTCTCCCCATCCCCCTCCTAACTCCACCATTGTTAAAAATATAATTAACATGCATCCAAAGATTTAAGAAATCTCACCTTTCCATCATAGCGTTTCACCACAAATTGATCAAGACCTAAATCTGGGAATAAAACCAAACAGGTTTATTAGCATATTTGGAAAATGGCAGTTTGGAGGTTTCTTTAAAGAAAATGCATCACTTAAGCCTTAACCATCAAATCAAACATGAAAAATACAGGAAAGTAACTTTAATGTGTAATAATTTTCTGTTTAGTTTTGCAGATTTCTGTAATAAATCTTTGTCTTTAATCACTCTATCTCTTCCTAATAATATCATCATCTTTTACCTGCAGCTAGGTATGCTTCTCACCCCCCCCGATTCTGATTCTCTATGTTACCTCCAGCGCACTCCTGTCATTTCCCAGCTACTATAATCATTAATCATGCAGTTGGAAACAGCACACTTGGATGGAATCAGAGTTTGGCCTGTAGAGAAAAAAAATATGTCCTTCCTTTCATATAATATGGAAGGAAATAAGTAGTTGCTATTAAGAGAATACAAAATGCTTTGCTTAATGAAAGTATGGAGCAGTGTTTTTTAAACTTGGCAGCTTTAAAATGAGAAGACTTCAACTCCCAGAATTCTCTAGCCAGCATATTGGGTTGGGAAAGTAGAACAGTGGTTCTCCATCTTGGCCGCTTGAAGATATGTGGACTTCAATTCCCAAAATTCCACATCCAGCATGGCTGACTGTAGAATTCTGGGAGTTGAAGTCCACACATCTTGAAGCACCTAAAGTTGAGAAACACTGAAATAAAGGAAACACCTCTTTAATTTTTCTTCTTTAAGTAGAGGATACACGACTTAATTCCCCCCTCCCACCCCATAGTTATCACAGAAAGAAGGTACCGTTCATGGGCGATGATCTAGAACATCAGTGTCAAACTTGATTTTATTGAGGGCCACATCAGGGTTGTGTTTGACCTGGGGTGCGAGTGTGGCCAGCTTGACATCACTCATGTTAGGGGCGAGCGCTCTGCCAACAAAAATGGAGCTCTGTTTTCGCTGACAAAGGTGCCATAGGCTGGTCCTTCACTGTTCCCAGGCAGCCCTGCAGGCCAGACCTAAGCACCCCATGGGCCAGATTCAGCCTGTGGGCCTTGAGTTTGACACCCCTGATCTAGAAGCTCTCCAAGGGTCTTCAAACATTATGATTTTACACACAGGTTTAATATTAAATTTATTTTAAAAAAATCAATAATACTGATAACAGGATTTAATTCATGAAACACTTCATTGCAGTCATTAGCCAGCACAATTCAGTAATCCAAAATATGCAAATTGATCTGCTTTGTGTTGAATAATCATTGAGTGGTCATTTTGACATCTGCGTGCCACGTTTCTGTAGATTAAAAGTCACAATAAATTCATAAAATTGTTGCCATTATTCATTCATGTTTACTGGTCATTTCCTTTCAGGAAGAAACTAATTTTGGGAGTGGGAAATGGATGCTCAAAATGCAATATTAGATGATACAGTACAATGATGGCTAACCTTTTTGTCGTTGCGTACCAAAAGTGCCTGCGTGCCTGCACCCATAATGCAATGCACAAGTGACCCCCCACGCTCCCCCACCCCCCTGCTCATGCCCGTGAGATCCCCCTCCACTCCCCTGGCCCCTGCGCATGTGTGTGCAACCCCCACACTCTCCCTGCCCCCCTATGCATGCGCACACAACCCGCTGCACTCCCCTGCCTCTGTGCATGTATGCATGCCTCCCGCTCTCCCCCTGCCCCTCTGTGCATGCGTCTCCTGCATGCACCCCACCCCCTGTGCATGCATGGCAGATACCCAAAAATCAGCTGGCTGGGGAGAGGTGCACACGCATGTGCAGTGGTGAGATGGCTCTGCGTGCCCCTTTCACCATGCATGCCATAGGTTCGCCATCACGGATATAGTATGATACTGTGCTGCACTGAACCATAGTTTAGTCAATGACCTTCAATGAAGACCTTTGTTTTGCATTGGATTGATTCATATTGATGTATATCTCTATCTTATAGGTGTCTTCCACAAGACCATTTGCAGATAATGTGAATGGTAGACCAACAAATATGGCAGATACTAAGCTAGAGAAAACTATCATGAAGCTTCATGCTCACAAAGAGTCATGCACCTCAATAAAAAAACTTTAGTGCCAATTACCCACATTATTTTTACAACGCATTGGCTCGATCTTAACTGACATAAAAATGTTTATAAGGCTGTTTCACTCCATTACTAAAGATTATCTCAGCAATAGTTTAAAACTATGTGCTGCAGAACATTAAAAATGAGATGGGAGAAACTGAGAAATGATCTCTGGCATCAAATTGTACAACTACAGAAAATCAATCTCAGTAGCTTTTACAAAAATTTTTGTAAAAACTATTATTTTACAATAACCAAGATTAGTGGTGTGCCTCCCAGCCTTCTATTTTCCATCACAGTATCCAAGGCGACTTACTTTCTGGTTGCTTTTCATTTGGTGTTATAGATCGCACAAAATCTTGTGGGGTCATAAATACTTCTGAATCTCCATGCTCATTGATGATTTTCAATGTGGCAAAGTATCGAAAGATTTTATCAGGAGTCGAGTAAGCACGGATCCTGTTTTCATATTCCATCACCTAAAAATAAATAAATACTGGATATAAACATTCACTAAATTCCAAAACTTAAGCCACTTTTTTTAAAGGTTAAATGATGTTTTGACAGAAATATATAATTCTATCTAAAGACCCAAACTGAGTTGTTAAGGTCTATTTATCTATCCATATGATCAATCTACCCACCAGGCAGATTGCAAGAGACATAAAAATCAAATTAGGCTTCATTCCTGAAGGAGTGGAACATTCTGAAAAAATAAAAACAAATTAAGCATAAAAACAACAGAGCAGCCAACAAACCAGCACCATAATGGAGAAATAATTGGGAGAATTCAGTTAAAATTGGCATTGAAATAAAAGTGACAATCAGTCCTACTTTTGAGTAAAGCTTTCCCAGTAAGAAAATACCATCACAGTTTAATTCCCCTGTGTCATTCCAATCAATCAATCAATCAATCGAACAAAATCTATTCATGGTCCAAGACCAAGCACAATAAAAAAACCAGCATATGATACAATAATAAAAGGGGAAAATGCAAAAAAATCCGAAAGCAAATGGTTATTAGCATGCAAGAGCAACCGGACATTGATAATTATTGATGAATATTTGCAATCTTCAAATTGCTGCATGTCAGGTACAAGAAACCAGAAGGCAGCGTAGAGTTCAAAAGGAGTATGAGTTTATTTCAGGCTAAGAATCTGATCTAGTAACAGTCAAAGCAAATTGGTACTAGATAAGAGTCAATGGAATTCACTGGGGGTTGAACATAGGTCTCTAGTGGAAGTATAGCAACTCCAAAGTGATGGTACATATCATGCCCTCGTCAGAGTCTTAATCTGGGGGGGAAGATGAGCAGCTGACAGAGAGCGGGAGAGTGGCTCTATTGGCTGTGGAGGAAACTTGGGAAGGGCAAAGTCAGGCTGGGCAGAGCAGGGAAGAGGTAGAACAAGGGAAAGGGGGTTCAGATGAAGACCAAAGCCCATGCTCTCTTCATCCTAGGGTGTGCAGGGAAGAACACAGAACAGAGCAATGTGGATTGCATGGTTTACGAGGAAGGAAAGGGCCCCAATTCCCTTCACAAGGCACACCTGGGGATGGAGTTTAAAGGAGAGGCAGTTGGGAGGGGCATTTGTCGGGAACAAACATTGAATTTATCTCGTGTTGACAGTTTTACCCTACATTCCTGGCATTCCTCCTGACTGAATTATTACTGTGCTTCTGTGCACATATCTTGCCTTGTTGGAATTATTGGACTCATTATCTTGCCCTGCTGAAGTGATTGATTGCAGTCATTCTGCTTACAGCATTTGGACTGCAACCAGAGGCTATTGCAGGTTCGTGGGAGAGCTTTTCTCCAGGCTGGAGAGTAAATGGGACATTGGGAGCAAAGTTGGAGCAAATAAAGGGATGCATACCTGTTCTCTGGCTGTGTTGCCTTCATGCCACACCCCAGGTCATCACAATCCATTTGACTCTGCCCTCAAGCTCAGCATGGTCATCTCCTGCACAGCATGAGCCTTGGGGTGGCTGATGCCAGGTGGGGAAAGATGCATGAGGGTGCATAGGTGACCAAAAAGATGTAGCAATGAGTGCAACTCGGCTTGACAAGGTGCACAATGGTAGGATGAGCACAGTGTGAGTAAAGGGAGGATGCACGAGAGTCAGTGGGTTGCTAGTGAGGCACACCACGAATGCAGAGAAGCTAGGGGAAGTTGTGTGGTTGGAGAGACTTATCCAAGCAACTCGTGATCTTCTGTGCCAGCACCATGACTTTGCTTTTGGTAAGCTAATTGGTCATTCCAGGCCTGTTTGTTCCCCACAGGAGATATATTGCTGAGATAGAATAATTTGATTTGGAAATGATTAGACATTTATCTATTATTAATTCCTTAATAATAACAACATTGGTTGATGACTGCTATCTCTATGACCCTGGGGAAAGAAGGGAAGAGATATTGCCGAGGAAGCAATCAGAGAACCAGAGACAGGACACCCCAGCGGCTTAACAGTCAGAGGGAGAAACATAGGAAGGACCCGGCCTATTGAATCAAGCAGTTAAAAAGTGTGTACTTTCAGTCTTGCAAGATTGATGTCAGCCCTCCCAGGTAAACCAAGAAACAGAATTAGATGAACAAATTCTACTTTCGGGAAAGGCTTACATTAACACAATCTTGCGAGTCTCCCACACATATTTAGAGAGAATCATTTCAATAAGAACAAATGAATAAAAGGTCACTTGTAGACCTCCAGAAAAAAGGTCTTCTTTTCTCTTTTGTGCCAGGACTCTCAACTGGCTGATGAAAAATAAAATCAATATATTCCCTCAGATGCTTCCTTCACGCCCAAGCCCAAAGCCTCATTTCTTTCTAAGAAGGGAAAGGATTGAATTTTGAGACTGATACAAAGGTGATTAGGAGTTCCTGTTTACTCTGAAAGAATTTAAATTCTCAGATCCTATATCTTATAGGACTAAAAAAAACTGCATGATGGCCTGAGCATTTGTATATTACTTTTACAAAATCTTGAATAACTACTGAAATACCAGATGATTGGAAGAGAAACAAAGTTCTCCCAATTTTCAAAAAGGACAAAAACAGGGACTAGTCAGTTCAATCCTGATACTTGGGAAGTTTCTGGAAGGTACTGGAAAGACAATGATGTTTAAAGTGCACAGTTAGAAAGAGGATAGGGAGTCCTGGTTTGATAATAGCACTTGTCAAAAACCATGACATAGTAAGCAGTTGATTGTAGCCTGAACATGACACAGCAAATGTGATGTGACTACAAAAAAGGTAAAGGCAATTTTAAGTTGCATTAAAAGAAATGTAATTTCCAGATCATATGAAACCATAATACTGCTCAGATAAGTGTTATGTTTAATTTTGAGCACCATGCTTTAACAATTCAGACAAACTCAAAAAATGTTCAGAGAAGGGCAACAAGAATGCTAAGGGAGCTAGAATTAAGTCCTATAAAGAGATATACAAGGACATATTTGGCTCTGAGATGGCTTTCATATTCCATCTTAATTTTCAAACACCTACAAAGATAGCGCACGAAGAAAGTAAAGATTTTTATGATTCCAAAATGTAGAATAGTTAATCTAAATTAAAGATTTCAACTGAATATTAGGGAAGAAACCTCTAATAATATGACAAATTCCACAGTGTAATGAATTATCAAAATAGATAATGGGCTTTCTTCTCATTAAATGCACCCAGTTAGAGACTGGACAGCCATTGATGCAAAAATTATCTAATTTCCTGCACCGAGGTTTAGACTTCATGGCCTAAATGTCACCTATCAAAACTAAGATTCCACAATTCTCTCATCCAAATTCAGAAGAAAAGAAATCCAAAATCCATCCAAATGTATGAATAATGATTCATTTGATTTGCATCCTGGTTTAAACAGTTTTTTTCTATCCTTGTAATTATCAAAAATATTTGAGGGATTATTAGAAGTTAATGCACCAGGCTAGAAAGCAAGAGACTGTGAGTTCAAGCCCCACCATACCCATGAAAGTCAACTGGGTGATAACTTTAGGTCAGTCACTCTCTCTTAGCCCAACCTACCTCACAGGGTTGTTGATGTTGTGGGAAAAATAGGAGGAAGAAGGAGTGTTGGTTGTGTTTGTCACCTTGGGTTATTTGTAAAAATACTAAAGGCACGATATAAAAAATAAAAATAAATGACCTGTCAGAAGGTTATCCTTGACCACTAATTCAAATAAATGCAGTTTAATAAAGACATACCTTACGGTCTCGAAATCCAGAACGCTGTTTTTTCTTCTTTCCTTCTGCCTGAGAAACATTATTGGGCTCCAAAGCTTTCTCTTCATCGCTCCCTTCATTCGTGACTTCTCTGTTTTTCATCTTCTCATCCGTCGCGTTCACGTCATGATTCACAGAAGGCGATGCTTCTGCCTGGGCTCTAAGATTAAAAACAGGGAGGAAAGTCCTTCTGATTATTTAAAATGCCCACAAAAAAAACACTTCAGAGAAATGAATGACCTCAATCCTTGATTGTGCAAACTATTCAAAATAGGTGATTTACAAAGCACATCATCCCAGAGAAAACACTTTCTTTTTTCAAAATGTTAAAATAATACCATGGTTGCAAGGCTCACACTGCTATTCCCAGCTGTCTCTACCTGCATATGTTTTCCTCTGCAGGTGCCAAGCACAAGGTCAGCTTTCAAAGAATGCAGCTGTTTTAATACTTTGAAGACAGATGTTTCATCCACATACGGAGATTCTTGCAAAGGGCCTATTTCAAAGGCTTCACATGGGTTTATTATCTACAGCCATACTTTTATGCCTTTCCAGAAGCTTGCACAGCTACTCTGTAACCTGCCCCCAGTTGCTTATTAAGCATTTATAAGTAGTTGAATTGATGAAGCAGTTAAATGAGTCTGGAAAAACATGCATCTGCTTTAATTATTCCAAGAAACATGCTTTGTCTAAGTTCCTGTGAGTTGTAAAGGACTTTGTCAGGCGGAGCTCCATTCAAAATCCAGGAAAGAAATACTTAGACTCTTTAGTTTAGAGAAAAGATATCTTTTACTGAAAGTGAAGTGGTAGCAACCAAAGAATCCTGAATCTGAGAAATTAGGCACGCAATTCACATATACAAAGTGATGGAAATGTTCCCACCCCCAATAGTTCAGATGACACTTCCAATTAGAAGTTGTGAATATGATCACGTGGGCATCTTCAGGTGATGATGAGGCCTCTGTCCATTGACCTTGGCATATATTGATAACGGGTTGCAGTTGCGCAAGAAAAGAAAGCTAAGTGAGAAATAGAAACCTAACTGTATTGTATGCTCCCCCCCCAATTTACACAACAGAAGAATGTAACACCTCCAGCTCACTTCCCAGACTTATCCCTTTCTCCCCTTCCCCCCCCCCCCTTGTTTCTTATGACAGCCGAAAGATGCAAAGCAATAGTAGAAGATCTTGAAGGCTGACATTCGGCCCTCCTAGAAAAAGGAAAACCATCAGTCCTAGAGGAGAGAGAGGAGAAAATATAAAGACAATTATTACTCATAAAACAATTACAAAACAATCCACTCCTAAGGCTTATCAGGATACTTGGAACGAAATGCTTTGATCAACTTAGGGGCTTTAACGTTGGTTTCGTTAACCCATTCGGCTAGCGAAGAAGGGAAATGTTTCCAGGCTACAAGATACTGGAGTTGACCCCTCCATTTGTGAGAGTCCAGAATTTCTTTAACTTCAAAATGTTGTTCACCTTCAATCAGTATTGGTATGGGAGGGTCAGCCTGGATGGGTCTTAAGTCAGAAGTACGTTCAGGTTTTAGCAAACTAACATGGAAAACCGGATGAATTCGTCGAAGAGTTTTGGGTAAGTTCAGCTGGACTGTTACAGGATTTATAATCCGTTCAATCGTGAAAGGACCAACATACTTAGGACCAAGCTTCTTTGACTTTTGAGTGGTCTGCAGGTATCTGTTGGACAGGAAAACCTTGTCGCCCACTTTATATTCTTTCTGTGGGGATATTTTCTTGTCTGCAAATTTCTTATGAGCTTGATGGGCCTCATCTAATGCTTTGCATGTCACTGGCCAGTTAAGTTGGAGATGAGTTATCCATTCATCCAACGAATGGATGTCAGGTTTTTCACGAGGAAGTTCAGGTATGGGAACGAAATCTTGTCCCGAAGCCACTTTAAATGGAGTAAATCCAGTACTACTGTGTACGGAGTTGTTATATGCCACTTCAGCAAACGGTAGTAATTCGGACCAGTTATCTTGTTGATAATTTATGTAACATCTAAGATATTGTTCTAACACTGCGTTAGTCCTCTCACAGGCCCCATTAGTTTGGGGGTGGTGGGCAGAGCTTAACCCCTGGGCGGAGCCTATTAACTTCAGGAACTCTTTCCAAAAATTTGAGGTAAACTGGACCTCTCTGTCAGAGATTATGCGTTCCGGAACGCCATGTAACCTGTAGATATGTGAAATAAACAGTTTAGCCAGCGTCTTAGCAGAGGGAATCTTGGAACAAGGTATGCAATGTACTTGTTTGGAAAACAAATCAGTCACTACCCAGATGACCGTGTTTCCACCACTTTCGAGTAATTCTACTGTAAAGTCCATAGAGATTTCCTTCCAGGGAGCCGTAGGTCTAGCTACATTTTGTAACAATCCTACTGGCTTACCAGGAGGTCTCTTTGCCGAAGCACAAATTGGACAGCTAGCTACATAAGCTTCAATGTCCTTCTTTCAAGTAGGCCACCAGAATTGCCGCTTAACCAGATGTAAGGTCTTCACAAATCCGAAGTGGCCAGCTGCTTTAGAATCATGAGTCTGTTGTAGTATTTGGCCCCTCAGCACCTGTGGCACATACAACTTGGCCCCCACCCAAGCCAAACCATCTCTAACTGTATAGTCACTTGAATGAGCCAGGAACCATTCGTCCAGTTTTAAAGCTTCTTTTAATTGTTCGGTTAGGTCATTCGATAAAACCACTTCTTGGTTCTTCTTTTGGGCTCTGGTGATCACTGGGGCGGCTAGATGTTTGGCTGAGACAATTGGACTTATCACCTCCTGGCGCATACTATTATATTGGGGTAGTCTAGAGAGAGCATCCGCCATGAAGTTCTTCCCTCCTGGAATGTACTTCAATGAGAAATTGAATCGCTTGAAGTACTGGGCCCAGCGAACATGTTTAGGGGACAGTTTCCGGGGCGTTTTTAAGTCTTCCAAATTCTTATGATCAGTCCATACCTCAAATGGGTGTTTTGCTCCTTCCAGGAAATGTCTCCAGGTAAGTAAGGCCCAACGAACTGCAAAAGCTTCTTTCTCCCAGACGGCCCATCTTCTCTCTGTTTCAGACAGCTTACGGGAGGTATACACACAAGGCTGTAAGGTCCCTTTCTCGTTGATTTGAAGTAACACCGCTCCAATAGCCACATCACTTGCATCGGCTTGAATCACGAAAGGAGTGTCCATATCTGGGTGCTTCAGCACTGGTTCTGCAGCAAACAGTCGTTTTAGCTTTTCAAAAGCTGCTTGGCACTCCATGGACCACTCCAGCGGCTTTCCTGGCCTTGGCTTCACCTCCCCTTTTGTTTTTAAGAGATTTGTGATGAACATTGCTATCTTAGCAAACGTCGGGATGAATTGCCGGTAAAAATTTGCAAATCCCAAAAAACTTTGAAGTTGTTTTCTGGTGCGTGGTGGAGCCCATTCCAGAACGGCACGCACCTTCTCTGGATCCATCTCTATGCCTTCAGATGAAATGCGATATCCCAAATAGTCAATTTTGTCTTGGTGGAATTCACACTTTGACAATTTAGCATACAACTTAGCAGCACACAGTTTCTGTAGAACCGACCACACTAATTTCACATGTTCATCCAGAGTTTCCGTGTAGATAAGGATATCATCAAGATAAACCAGAACCCCTCTGTATAAATGTTCATGTAGCACTTGGTTGATCATTTGCATGAATATAGCTGGGGCCCCTTGTAAACCAAAAGGAAGAACGTTGAATTGGAAGCAACCCATCAGGCAGTTAAAAGCGGT
Organism: Laticauda colubrina; assembly: GCA_015471245.1. NCBI lineage: Eukaryota > Metazoa > Chordata > Lepidosauria > Squamata > Elapidae > Laticauda > Laticauda colubrina. The sequence continues at coordinate 21,798,363 of BLBF01000016.1, forward strand.
CTTCCACTCATCCCCTTCCTTAATTCGAATTCGGTAGTATGCTTCTCTCAAATCCAACTTTGTGAAAATCTTTCCCTTCGCTAAATGGGCCAACATGTCCTTCATCAAAGGAAGGGGGTACACGTTTTCCACAGAAATAGCGTTCAAATTTCTGTATTCCACCACCAAGCGTTTGGAACCATCTTTCTTTTCCATGAACAACACTGGGGCCGCTACTTGGGGTCTAGCAGGTTGAATGAAACCACGTTCCAGATTTTTATCTATAAACAATCTTAGCTCTTCCAATTCCCGTGGGGTCATTGAGTACAACTTTGGTTTCGGGAGCTTCACCCCAGGCAAAATCTCAATAGCACAGTCTGTTGGCCAGTGAGGTGGAAGCTCATCCGAAGCCTTCTCACTGAACACTTCTTTTAAATCCCAATACTCTTTGGGAATTTTCTCCTCCCCTTTCACGGGCTCAGTACCTGTGGAAGCTATTTCAATTAGGTCCTCAGGCTTCGGCTGGGATCTGGCCCCTCCTCTCGGTCACTTTGTGCGTATGCGCAACAACCCCTTCCTCCAGTTAACCTGGGGGTTCCATTTCCAGAGCCAGGGCAGTCCCAGTATTAATGGTTGCTCCATCCCAGGAACCACAATAAAACGCAGGGTCTCATCATGCTCTCCCATGACCATTTCTATAGGTTCCGTGACAAAACGTGCGGGGCAACCTCCAGTCACTGATCCATCTAGTTGGCAAAAGGAAATGGGCATCTTCAAAGGTTTTAGCTTTAGGCCCATTTTCTTCACTACTTCCGTGTTGATTATACACCTTGTGCACCCAGAATCTAACAGGGCTAGCATTTCCCCTTCGACCCCTGAATTGGGTACCCTCAACTTCACTGGAATGGTCATAGGGCCCACGCTTGGACTTACCAGGAAGTCATCTTCCGAGTCGAAATCCTCCTCCTCAGGGGTCACTGGGGTTTCTGATTCCTCTCCTGCGGGAGGGGCGACCTCTGCCATCTCTTTCGACTTTAGTGCTGTTTTGCGAGGCTTCGCTGGGGATTTTTCAGGTTTCTTTCCTTCCTTTGGCTCCCCCTTTGGCTCCAGCTTGACTCTGCAGTTCACAGCCCGGTGACCTTCCTTCCCGCATCGAAAGCAGGCTGAGGGGTTGGTTCTTGCCGCCACTCCTCCCCTCTGAGATTTAGGAGCCTCTTGAGGACGTGGGGGGGAAAACGTGCTCCACCTATAATCTCCCCGCCGTTTGCTTCGGGTTAAATCAATCTCCACTTCTTCTGCCAGCAAGTACCACATCTGCAAGTCATTGGGGTCTCTTCTAGCAATGCATCTCTGGTACACATCTTCATCTAAACCATCTTTAAACAGTTCTATCATAGGGCTTCTTGGGGCCAGCCTCGGAAATGGCCGGTTAACTGTCTAAATTCTTGGGTGTAATCAGCCACAGACCTCCGCCCCTGTTTTATGGTTTTCATCCTAATTCGGGCCTTGCGCTCTGTCAGTGGGTCCTCAAACCTAGCCCTCAGTGCAGCCATGAACAGGTTGTAGTTCAGCAACTGAGGAGCATTATCATTATGCAAGGTCACCATCCACTCTGCCGCTATTCCCTCCAGAGCCCTGGTAACACACCTCACTTTGGCTGCTTCTGAGGGAAAGTCCTCCCCGTATTCTTCCATATAGCTCCAAACCTGAGCTAGAAAAAATCCCAAGGTTTTGGGATTCCCCCCCCCCCCGTATTTTACTTCTAACGGAGGTAGCCTAGGAGCTCTACGCCTTCTAGGAATCACACCTCCCACTGAGGGCCCCGGGACTGCTGCTGGATTGGGTTGATTTATGGGAGAGGGAGCTGCTCTGCTTCTTCTGGCTGGGGCTACTTCTCCTCCCCCTTCATACCTTTGTGCAGCTTGGGGTTCTTCAAAGGCTTCATTCAGGAGTCTCCTGGCTTGATCCAGTAAGAGTTCCCTCTTTTACTTCTCTTGCCAAGGCTCCTCTTTCCCACGCCGGTGGGTAGTTGTGACCCTGGGGGGGGGTCCTTCTCCAGATCTTTCCAACCAACCCCCACCGACCATCTGGGCTTCACAGCTGGATCCTCTTCCAGACTGAGCTCTGCTAGCGATTGGGCTTCCTGCACCAGCACAGAATCTTGCCCTCCAATGGCTCCCGGATCCTCTTGGTCACTATTTGAAGATGACATAATGTCCAGGCCCCCTCAGAAGAAAATTGGGTCTTCTCTCCGGGTGGGCTGGTGGGGAGATTCAGAATAATGTCAGGCGGAGCTCCATTCAAAATCCAGGAAAGAAATACTTAGACTCTTTAGTTTAGAGAAAAGATATCTTTTACTGAAAGTGAAGTGGTAGCAACCAAAGAATCCTGAACCTGAGAAATTAGGCACGCAATTCACATATACAAAGTGATGGAAATGTTCCCACCCCCAATAGTTCAGATGACACTTCCAATTAGAAGTTGTGAATATGATCATGTGGGCATCTTCAGGTGATGATGAGGCCTCTGTCTGTTGACCTTGGCATATTTTGATAACGGGTTGCAGTTGCGCAGAGAAAAGAAAGCTAAGCGAGAAATAGAAACCTAACTCTATTGTATGCTTCCCCCCCCCATTTACACAACAGAAGAATGTAACACATCCAGCTCACTTCCCAGACTTATCCCTTCCTCCCCTTCCCCCCCCCACCGTTTCTTATGACAGCCGAAAGATGCAAAGCAATAGTAGAAGATCTTGAAGGCTGACAGACTTCTTTCCAAGGATTTGTGTAGTAATAATACAAATTTTGGTTTGAGCTATATGAAAATTCCTTGGTTCTTAGGTCATGCACAAGATGAGCTTAATTCAAGCAAGGAATTATATAATGAAGGAAGTACTGAATGGAAGAAGTCAAGCATGGAAACGATGTGTTGCCTGAGCATCTGGACATTCATGAGCAATAAGCAACATCCAAAGGTAATTGATGAAATAGGCCACTGATTATTTAGCAAAATGCAACAAAAAAGTTTGCTGCAAAAATATCAGCATATAATATAAGACAGCAATAACTGAATATATTTTGAATCGTTCACTCTAAATGTTTAGTTGCAAGTATAAATCTTAAAATACCTTGGCAGGATTGTTAAAGAAATCCACTCTAGTGTAGATTAACTTTTATTTTTATTACTATTTTATTAATTATTTTGATTATTATTAATTGATCTAATTGAAGTTTAACTAAATCAAGACAATGACAACCACTTGGCAAAATGCAGTAGATGTTTTTTCTGTTTTGCTATTCGCATTTGCAAATAATATTTTGAAAAGTCCATTCTGTTTCAAGACTGATGTCAGAAGCCAATGAAGAAAATGAGATCCTTAATTATAGAGGATATAAATATAGGGAGAATAACCAAGAGAATATCATTTTCTACTTACGAACAATAGAGAAAACAAAAGCAAGAATAGTGAGAGGTACCACTTCAGGGGTGGGTTTCTACCGGTTCCGTCCACCTCTGTAGAACTGGTAGCTCTGAAGAGCAGCAGACATAGAACCGGTTCTATGTCTGTTGATGTTTTTGCCCGCCCACCCACCTGGGCTCTTACCTGACCTTTATTTCCTGCTTTTTCAACTTCAGCTGCTGAATGAGGCACAGCTGCAGTTAGAAAAGCAAGAAAAGAGGGCTGTTTCAAAGGCTGCTTCTCTGCAGGCAGCTGCTGATGACGATTTACAGGCACGTGGCAGGCAGCCTGCAGGGAAGCTCATAAATCCCAAACCAGTAGTTAACCCTGTCATATCCCACCCCGTACCACTTCAAATCCAGAGCACAGAATAAGCTAATTAAGGAAAAATGATAAATCCACAAATTCCTATGGATGATGATGTTCAGACTAAGAAATATTGGGGGCAACCCTTCATCCTAGTGACAAAAACAGGTGACCAGAGAAGCAAACAAAAGGAAAACAATTTAGCACTAAATTTAGTAAGCACCCATGATGTGGCAGAGAATCAAATTTACTGAGCCAACTGAAAATTACAAGGCTATCAAACTGTTTTTTCCTCAAAATAAGGCATTTATCAGCACATTGACTTAAGAAAAATCTTAAAAGAATAAAATCACAGATAAAAAAGAAATAGAAAGTCAAGGAGGCATGTTTCAGAACTTTTCACCTCTGCCATGAAATCAGCTTTGATTTCTTTAAAGAGATTTATAAAATAATCAGATTAGGTGAGTTCCTATTTCACTGGAAAAATTATCAACAATAACATCTATAAACCCATAATGAATTACTACAGGTAGTCCTTGACTTACAACTATTTGTTTAGTGGCTGTTCAAAGTTACAATGGCACTGAAAAAAGCAACAACCAGCCCTTGCATTTGCAGCCACTGCAGCATTCCCATAGTCACATGATCAAAATTTAACCAGTTGGTAATTGGCGTGTATTTTTAATGGGTGAAAGCATCCCAGGAGCCATGTGATTTCCCATTTGCAACTTATCCATCCAGAAACAAAGTCAACAGAGGAAGCTAGGTTAGCTTACCAACCGTATCACTCACTTAATGACTGCTGTGATTTTCTTAACAACCATGGCAAAAGAAGTCACAAAATTGGCTGTGATTCATTTAACAACAAACAGTAACTCTGGTCCCAACTGTGGTTGTAATTTGAGAGCTGTGATGGCACAATGGTTAGACTGCAGCATTGCAGGCTAATTCTGCCGACTGCCAACAGTTCGATCCTGACCGGCTCAAGGTTGACTTCACCTTCCATCCTTCCGAGGTCAGTAAAATGAAGACCCAAATTGTTTGGGGCAATAGGCTGACTCTGTAAACTGCTTAGAAAGGGTTATAAAGACACTGTGAAGCAATATATAAATCTGTGCTATTGCTAGAATGCAATAAGTGAATGTAGCTTAAGACTGAAGAATCATAAGAAAATGATAAAGTCATCCAGAAATGTGAGCTCACTGGAAAAGAACATCCATTCAAATTCTATATTCATTTAAGAGAGAAGAACCAAAAAAGTGGGATCTATCTTTAAAAGGAAGAAGGGAGAGAAATAAAATGCACAGTTCCGGTTTTGCTAACTCCTGATCTGCCTTTGACAGCTATTCTAAGTGACAGACTTGAAAGTACTAATGTATTCAAGTAAAGTTGGAAAGGCAAGAGAGGTTCTAGACCATGCTGCCCATGGTCTTTAAAATACAAAATCATTATGATGAATGCAAATTAACAGATGCAGGTCAAGATAATACAGCAGTACATCATATGCATCATTAAAATAGGTGAAGCTTCTGTTGAATAGATTGCTGTTTCCTGGTTATTCAATGAAATTCATTATGCAATATTCTGGAAACAAATTCTATTAAATTCATTATGCAGCATTCTGGAAACCAAATTCTATTAAATCCCAGGAAAGGGTAATCAAACTGAAGCCACATTGTTACAATCTTATCTTGAGTTTCTTGCGAGTAACTCTCACCAACACAATAGGTTTTACTTCTGAGTAGATATGGGCTAGGTGGACTACAATGAAACTATTCATGATTACAGAGAAAGTGGCTCTGTTCAATTGGTGCAGCAAAAGGAAGAGACTTGTGATAATTTAAATGCTAATTAGGAAAGGACTGAGAATTTAAAAGGCCACAATGAGTTCATATCATTGTGATATAAACTTGATAAAAGTGTCCACCAAAGAGACCAAAAACAAGATGGACAACATCAGCAAATATTATGGGCCCAATTGGCAAAAGAAAGCTCAGGACCATATTGGTTGGAAAAATGTGGAAGAGGCCTTCATCCTGCAGTGGATAGATAATGGCTAAAATGAGGAGGAGGAGGAAGAGGAGGAGGAGATAGTGGTTCACCGGCAGCCTGTGCAGGCGGCAGTGGAATCAGACAGTGGGGAAGAAAGGGGATCTGTCCGGGAGTCTGGAGAGGACTTAGATGAGGGCCCTGCATCCGATGCGGAGATGGGGCCAGGACCATCTGGGAGTGCGGTGCTGCCTGGAGCCTTCAGAGTCTGGTAACAGCCAGTCAGAGGAACAAGGGGAGCCTATTCCCGGTGTGCGTGTGTGCAGAGCTGCTAGAAAGCAACAGCAGCTGAAACAAAAGGGGCAACTCGGGAGCAAGGCTGGGAGGTGACTGCCTCTCCCATAAGATATAAAGGACAGGCAAAGATGACAAAACCTTTGCAGGAAGCAAAGTCATTCATTCGGTTCAGATTCATTCTTGAAGCTCTTCGTACGTCAATTGGGTTTTTTTCCTAGTTCATTTGACACTTCTGTTATTGGCAGCACTTCACAGAAAAGAAAGGTGGGTGCTTATCTCAAGGAACTGTTTGAGATTCACTAGTGGTTGGGAATGAAAACAATTCCCAGTGTTTCAATAAAGGGGGGGGGAAAGGGGGGCCTGTTTTAGCTGGCAAAGTGCTGCAGGAGGCTGTCCAGCCAAAAACAGGGTATGGAGGGCAGCACATGGCTGCCCTGTGGCCCATTTTGGCCAGGAAGGTGCTGCAGGAGGCGTCCATCCCATTTCCCCCCTGTTCCCCCTCCCTGCCAGCCTGTGGAGAACTACAATGGTGATCCAGCCCTCGAAGAAATCCAGTTTGACACCCCTGCTTTAGAGTTTACATAGATAAGTTTACAATTTATTTCTATATTGTTGATTTATCGCACCATCAATACAGATTCTATTTTGTATCAGAAGAAATAGAACTGATGACCAGAACCAGATGCAGTATTCCAAGTGTGGTCTTACCAGCACAGTATAAAGCAATACTATCACCTCACATGATCTTGAAAGTATCCCTCTGTTCTTAGTCCCCAAAGACCCACTAAGACATCTAGCATACAACTGATCCTGACTTAGTGATTACTTGTTCTCTCCAGTTTTATGACTGAAGGAATGGTAGTTACAACCTAGACAATGTACTTATGGCCATCACAATACCTGAAGTCACATGACCCTGATTTGGGGTCCTTTCTTGTCAGTTTTCCACAAGAAAAGTCAATGGGAAAGCAGGCAGGAAGTTGAAAATTGCAGTCGTGTGAGGTCCTTATTGAATGACTGGCATGGTTCTTTTTTAACGATGGCAACCAGGGCTGCCAGAATTGCTGTCATTAAGTGACACAGTCATGTGGGGTTTTTTTTTTTTTTTACTTACAATCACATCATTAATAATGGAGTTTCCAGTCCCAATTAGCATTGTTAAACAAGGACTACTTGATAAACAAGGATTAGCTATATCAAAGACCCTGACTTTAAAAGACCATCCTCAATATTTAAAGTATTTTTTGCTTAATTTCCTATTCTGTTATTACACTGAAGCTTCTTGTATGTTTTAGCAAAGACCACTATGTCTTCTGGAAATTTACTAAAAACTGATTTGCACACTAAACTAGGAAGTTCTTTAGGTTATTCAGACCTTAAAATATATTTTAAAATCTGAACGATTTGGCTGGATGCTGGGATTTTTACTGGTATTGATGATAATGATGAATTTTAATCATTTTCTGTGTTATTAGATAAATCCCATTGTCCATTGCCAATCACTGGTATTATTTACAATAACATTTACTGATATTCTGATGTGAACAAATGGCATTTTCAACTTCAAAGTCACTTAATGCATTTGAACAGTTATCCAATTTAGTGAGAGAGGAAATCCCATAATTAGAGTCAAAATCAATTTCATTCACATGCACTTTAAAGAGTGAATGAAATAAGGAATTGGATTTCCCAATTTTCTCTAAAATTGTTTTAAACGTAATATAAAAATTGGTAATAGATTTTAAATTGAACAAAAAAACCCCCCAATATTTCAGATTTAATGGATCTGATTTAATTGGAGTTTTTGTACAGAAAAGGAATGTTATTAGAAACGTAAGGAGAATAACACTTTGTTAAAACAAATACTGTACTTCTGCAATAATTTTTCAATGTTATTATGTTCTAGGGCAAAATAATTGCATATGTTAATTTGACCTTGAAAGAAGATACAGTAATTTTGGATGCTTATATTCTTTTGAATTATATATGCCTATTACATGGAATTTGAAACTGCCCCTTTTATGGCTAAAAGTCCAGTCTTCTAACAACGCAGGGATAAATTTATGAGCCCAGATGTCTGTAAATTGAAGACTTGATATTGTTACTTGTGAAAGTAACCTAACCTGGCTGAGGAATTATGGGAATTGAAGTCCACAAGTCTTAAAGTTACCAAGGTTGGAGAGCCCTGCTCCAAAGCACCTGAAGGCAGGGCAAGAAACAATTGGATGGAAACTAATAAAGGAGAGAAGCAACTTAGAACTAAGGAGGATTAATCAGTGAAACAGCTTGATTCCAGAAGTTGTAAATGCTCCAATGCTGGAAGTTCTTAAGAAGAGATTGGATAACCATTTGTCTGAAGTGGTTAGGGTTTCCTGCCTAAGCAGGAGGTTGGACAAGAAGACCTCCAAGGTCCCTACCAACCCTGTTATTCTATTCTATTCTATTCTATTCTATTCTATTCTATTCTATTCTA
>BLBF01000016.1:21806876-21903142 GCA_015471245.1 Laticauda colubrina
TATTCTATTCTATTCTATTCTATTCTATTCTATTCTATTCTATTCTATTCTATTCTAACCTACCCTACCCCACCCCACCCCACCCCACCCCACTCCACTCCTCTAATGTGTTTCAAACCAAAAAGAAAAGACGTCCAGCTGCCATGACGGAACTTCCAGATAACTCTAACTGGATGACTGAGAATCTTCATCAACACGAGAAGCCCTTATATATTGTTCTTGATCTTGTATCATTTTCTTTCTTTTCTATTTTTGTTATTCTTTCTTCTTTTTTATGGTTCTTTTTAATGTTTTTATTACATAAATAAAGCAACAGCAACAACACAGGACCATAAAATGACAGAATGAAGTTATTAAAATTTCCAACATTAGAATAATAAAAAAAACCAGATGTGCTGGACAGAAACTTTAAAACAAGCATTTTGAAGAATTAAAATGAGAGTCTCCATATTCAGTCTGCACTGTTTACTTTCATGGGTTTATACTCTAAATACATTATGTAGTGATTTTATTTCCTCTCTAATTTGTTCTAGGGTGAAGCAAGAAACGTGCTGTGCAAAGAGATTTCTAGTCCAAGTGATCACTCAGCATAGCTTCCCAAAAGATTGAGAAGGCAGTGACCCATTAGAAGGATTTCTTTCTAAGCAAAGAGAAGAACCAACATTTAGCAATTAATAAATACTTGTAGTGCTTTATTATGTTCAGACAACCATGCCCCCAAATGTTATTCTTCAAGTCTATTGTTTTCTCATTGCCTTCTTCTTACAGTTGAGAAAAAGTGACCAGCCCAGGGTCACCCAGTTGGCTTTGTGCCTAAGGCAGGACGAGAACTCCTAGTTTCCTGGTTTCTAACCTAATATCCTAGCCACAATACCAAACTGACTTTCCATTCATGTCTAGAGAGTGGTTATTAGTAGTCCCCATTCTAAAGCGAGGAAGACTACTGCCGCTTATCATAATGCCAAAAGAAGGAAAACTTGCACTAAGCAGGAGGTAAGACAAACAAAAGATAGGCAAGAGGTTTTCAAGATGGCTGCGCACTTGGATGCTCCTTCTTTCAGTAAGTAAGTAAGTAAGTAAGTAAGTAAGTAAGTAAGTAAGTAAGTTTCATCACAATTAATTATAGGCATCAGAAGACAGCTTGACTTGGCAATAACTCCTATGTCATCTTAGGTAAAAGCTAAACTATCAGGTGCAAAGAATCAGGACTGTCCATTAGATTGCAGCATAGAAGATTTATTCAAGCCTATACGCAAAAGTCTAGTCAACTAAATTGGCTCCAGAAAAGGATCAACAGAATTCAGGAGGGGCTGGACTTGGATTGTTTGCAGCAACATAAAGATTCTAAGCTGATGATGTGCTTAACTCCGCCCTTCCTCCCCAGCTCTGCTTGGTCATCTCTTACATAAATCACACTGGAAGCTAGATATCAGGGGAAGGAGGGGGGAATAAGGCTGCATGTCTTGCTTATTGTAATTCTTCCTCCCCAAAAACAAACTTAAACCCAGCTGACTTTCAAAACATAGCAACAGAAACCTTCCCTTCTTAAAAATTATATTCTCAATTAAGTCATTTTAAAGCAAAGGATAAAACACTCCGCTCCTTAGTAATTATTTAGAGGGGTGAAATCCAACTCCAGCAGTACATGTTCGTTTTAAAGTGATTGGAATCAGTTTAGGAGCTGAACACGAAACCAGGAGATCATGAGTTGTAGTCCCCCCCTTAGGTAAGAAAGTTAAGGGGACTTTATTTTATTGTCAGAGTCTCACTCAGCCCAATCGCCTCACAGCAATAGCACTTAGACTTACATACCGCTTTACAGTGCTTTACAGCCCTCTCAAAGCATTTTTTTTTTTTTTTACAGAGTCAGCATATTTCCCCCAACAATCTGGGTCCTCATTTTACCCACCTTGGAAGCATGGAAGGCTGAGTCAACCTTGAGCCTGGTGAGATTCGAACTGCCAAACTGCAGGCAGCTGATGGTCAGCAGAAGTAGCCTGCAGTACTGCATTCTAAACACTGCATCACCTTATACAGGACAGTTATTTGGGGGGAAAAGAGGAGGATAAAGCATTATGCTCCCCTATGCGAATTCATACAAAATAGAGGTGGGATATAATTCTAGTAATAGGCAACTATCTCAAATTCTGTAAATATCATTGCCTTCAAGTCTACAAATAAACCAAACTGCTTTAGAGAAAAACAATAAACTCAGCCTGTTTCGCTAAAAGCAATTTCCACTCCGCTTCTTTCAAAGTGCATTCATCATTTTTCTGAGATGAAAGAGGCTTACCAACTTATCATGTCACATCTCAGCAGAGTTACCATTTAAGATAACAGTGCAAAAATTCACATATGCAAGGAAAAAGTAGGTTATAGGTTTCTGCCTCAATCAGTTCATCCCAGTAGAGTGGGTGCACTCCAGGTCCCCTCCCTTAAATATTGTCCACTTGGGCCTTTCCCCGTTGCACCCACCAACCCTTTTAGAACAGCAACTCCCTCTCCACAAAAGGATAAGGAGAGCACCCTCTCTCTTGAGATTCTGGAAAGCCTTGAAAAACTGGCTTCGGTATGAGCTCTGGGGTTGATATCTGTCATTGTTTAATAACCTCTGTTTTGTTTTGTTTTGTTTTGTGGATTTTATTATCAGGGTATTTTAATTTGGGCTGCTTGTTGGTTTAATGTTTCTTGCTCAGCGGCGCAGTGGTTAGAGTGCTGTACTGCAGGCCACTTCTGCTGACTATCAGCTACCTGCAATTTGGCACTTCAAATCCCACCAGGTTCAAGGTTGACTCAGCCTTCTAACCTTCCAAGGTGGGTAAAATGAGGACCCAGATTGTTGGGGGCAATAGGCTGATTCTGTAAAACTGCTTAGAGAGGGCTGTAAAAGCACTAGGAAGTGGTATGCAAGTCTAAGTGCTATTGCTGTTTTTAATGTGTGTGTGTGTGTGTGTGTGTGTGTGTTTTAGTTTTGAATGTCACCCAGAATTGGGCAGCCAATATATTTCAATAAATAAATGTTTAAAAATGAGCAAATGTTTTCACCCAACACAGTTGGAACATAACATCATAGGGGCTGGAAGGAAGCTCGGAGATCTTCTAGTTTAATTGGCTGCTCAAGGCAGGAGATCTTACCATCTCAGTCAAATGATTATCCAGTTTATTTTTGAAAACCTCCAGTGATGGAGAGCCCACAATTCCAGGAATTATTTTGGTCTATTTATGAATGTGTGTATATACGGGACTGGATGAAGGATATAGTAGAATGTTTTATTTCAGATATCAGCTCTTCAAGGTAGCCCCTGCTAAGATGTCAATGTCTTGTAGTTCAGGACTACTTTTAGAAAATTTAGAAGGATAAAACTAAAGAATCTTGTGAATCTGAATTGGTTTCCTTTCCTCCTTTTATCTTTTGGTGATCTAGAAAAAGGATTGTATTTACTGTTACATTATTTTCTTGGCCAAATTTCTAGCCCCTTTTATCTGACCATTGCCTTGGTAGTAGCTATTCCTCTGTTCCTCAAGGACATGCAGTTGCCCTCTACAGGACCTATAGTTCAAGAGCAGAGAATTCTACACATTCAGAATACATATATATATACAAATTTTTATTAGTTTTCGATAAACAAACATACACAAACAAAACACAAGACATCAAAACATAAAACTTCTTTTTGGAAAGCGGCTTAGTCCTAGGTTACATCTTTTTATACAGACATAGATTCAAAATTCATGCTCACTTTTTATCCAATTTCATATCTTATTTACCATTCTACATTTTCTATATAGCTTCTCCCCTCTTTTCACTCTCTTAATTCTATTTTATTTATTTCATCTCAATTTAAATCATTATGCATATTTGTCTGTTCTATTTCAATTTTCTATTATCTTTTCTCATTAACACAAAATTTCTCCTGTAATCACTGATTGAAGTATGACGCCTTTGAATCTTTCCCTTAAATTTAACACTTAAAATAATATATACTTTTCATTCTGATTCTGCTTTGTACATTCTAAAGCTACTTACTATATTATAAAATAAAATAAGAAAATAATAAGTGTATAATATAATTAAAACAATAATCCACAGCAAATTAAACTCTATTATTAAATCCAATTTTCTAACATTATTTCAGGTATAAATACAACAATATAATCTTATGTACTTTTGCAGAGTCTCTTTTTTTAATCATATTTTTACCCACTATTTCTGAATAAATCTTGTTTCTTTACATCTTATTTTAAACCTTTATAACTTCTCTTCCCTTTTTCCCTTCCTTTCTTCTTCTATTTCGGTTTTCTATTTATCTTTTCTCATTAACACAAAGTTTCTCCTGTAATCAGATTGAAATATAATACCTTTAAATCTTTCCCCTAAGTTTAACACAGAATAATACATACTTTTCATTCTGATTCTACTTAGTGCATTCTGAAGTTGCTTACTATATTATAAAATAGAATAGTAAGTTTACAATATGATTAAAACAATAATCCATAGCAAATTAAACTGTATTATTAAATCCAATTTTCTAACATTATTTCAAATATAAATACAACAATACAATCTTGTGTACTTTTCTTTTTTAATTATATTTTTACCCAGTATCACAAAATAGATCTTGTTTCTTTACACTTGTTTTAAACCTTTATAACTTCTTCTCCCTTTGTCCCTTCTTTTCCTCTCCAATCCTGCCTTTACCCCCTTGTCTCCTAGTATATCTTGTATCTGTTCTATTTCAATTTTCTATTTGTCTTTTCTCTTTAACACAAAAATTCTCCTGTAATCACACATTAAAGCACAACACCTTTAAATCTTTCCCCTAGATTTAACACTTAAAATAATATATACTTTTTATTCTGGTTCTGCTTAGTACATTCTGAAACTACTTACTGTATTATAAAATAAAAGAGAATAAGTTTATAATATAGTTAAAACAATAATCCATAACAAATTAAGCTCAATTATTAAATCCAATTTTCTAACATTATTTCAAATATAAATACAACAATACAATCTTATGTACTTTGCAGAATCTCTTTATTTTTACCCACTATCTCTGAATAGATCTTGTTTCTTTACATCTTGTTTTTTAAACCTTTGTAACTTCTCTTCCCTTTTTCCCTTCCTTTCTTCTGCAATCCTGTCTTTTTACCCCCTTGTCTCTTAGTCTCTACCTTCTTGATCTCCACCTTCTTCTGTATTTCTCTTTTCTGTTGCTTTCTAACATTATATCGATTTTCATCTTATTTTCCCCTTTTTGGGTTGTTTTTTAAAATCTTAAACTCCATTCTCTTTCCCTTCTTTCCCTTTTCTAAAATTGTTTGTTCCAACTAAACTTTCCCAACGAAAATTGTTTGTTCATTAAAGATGGCTTCTTCTTCATCGCAATCTTCTTGTTCTTGTAGTTTCTGGTAGGTAGAAATTACCATTTCTAAAAAATGGAAAACAGATCCAAAAGAGCTCTTCTTTCTTGGTCCTCTTCTTTTAGCTTTTTAAATTCAATTTTCAGTTCATCAACAAGTAGTATCATTGTAAAAAGATTTTTTAAACAACCCAAATATTTTTAGTCTTTCAAATAGTAATTTATAAAAAGTCCCAAAGTCACCAAGCAATCCAAATACACACAGTCTGTTTCATTTAGCACGTTCTTCTTTTTATATTTTCTCTTCCTGGGGTTCTAGTTCAGTTATAAAGCTCCAGTTGAAATACATCTTTTAGAAGTTTTGTTACAATTTCGCTCTAATCTTGTAAATTCCAAGCAGCCTCCTCCAAGAAAATCTTAATGTTAGTTATTTTCCTCTTCCTTCCCACTTATAGCAAATATATATATATATTTTCAATGCTCAGAAATCTTTATTGTCCCCTTAGCTTCAATTTTCAATTTAATTACCTACTGATGCCAATACGGGTTTTTCCGATTTCTCCATTCATTTGCTATCACTGTAAGGAAGGAGAGTGAGAAAAAACAAACTTTCCCTTTTTACTTTCATTCGCCGCTTCTTCCGTCTTCATAGGGAACGATGTATCTTTAATAATACTTAAAGTCCAGGGCATTTAGGTATTACTTGTCATCCCCGTTAGGCAAAAACTTTCACTTTCTCAGCTTCCTCCTGCACATTCTTATCGGGATGAAAGCTTCTTTGTGGTGGCCATTACTGACCGCCGCTCCACCACTTTTGGAAAAGGGAGTTAAGCCAGCTGAGGAGGGGGGGTTGCGATTTCCCCAGACCCCTGCTGAGTCTCCCCAGTCTTCAGTTACCTCTATGAGGTAACTATAGCCCCCAAATCCAGCTGGATCGGGGGCACTCCAGTGGCGAGCGCAGCAGGAACCGCGCACGATCACGGATTCCTGCCGCCACTGAAGCCTTGCAAACCGGAAGTCACAACATTCAGAATATTTTAGGTTATATCTATGGTGTCTCCAAAATAATTCAGGATAACATGGTTGAGAAAGATCGAAGCATAAGATCTTGGTAAATGATTGAGAGTTACAAAATTGTACTATTTTGTTATTTAATTCAAACTACATTTAAACAATCCTTTCAATTCTCTGATTAGACTAGCCTTCTCCAATCTGGGACATCCAGATCATTATATGTAGTAAATTAATGCCATACATATTAAAATAATGATTTTAACTGTTCATAAAATCTACTAGCAGGAAAAAAATGATAAAACCAAACAGGATTGTAATCAATGAAGCTATTTGGAAGCATTCTGAGGAACTATAGTATCTTTGGAACAAAATGTATAAACTTACAAAAACAATGAATATTGTAATTAACTTAAGGGCAAAGAAGTAAACAGCTGCCCAATGTTAGATTTAGTCAGTGATTTCTTATGATTATGCTAAAAATGAAGGAAAAAATGGTTAAGGGCCAGGTCTATGCGAATGAAATATGGCATTTCACAGTACAGATGGAATCACTTGCTAGACAGGACATGATTTTGATGAATTTATATCTATCTCTGCAAAGGAAAATAATTTAAGCAACATTAGTGAAAGACAACCCTAGCTCTCAGGAATCCACTGTGCCTTTTTGGGGATACTGATACAAAGACTTGGATGGAAAAATGATCTGGGAACATGTAAAAGGCAAAAGAGCAGTGAAACAGCTCAGGAGTAAAAATTAGAAGCAAATAAAGACCTGGTTAATGGGAAAGTAGTCCTCAGTTGTAAGTTGGTACACAAAGCATTTGCAAATGTAATGTCATTATCACTAAGGTGTGGCAGGATTTCCTGAATTACTCTGGATATACAATTAACCTCTTATGACCCTACATATGCTGTAGAACAATTCTATTAACCGTGGGAAGGAGGACACAAATGATGGAGCTGATTATGGATTTGTTGAACCCATTCCTGGGTTTGATGATGCCTGTTTATAGTACTGCTGACATCACAAAGAAAGTTAGAATCTCATGAGACACACAGACACAAGCAGCAGCTACCTAGAAGCACCATATGTTAAATGTATTTACATAACAGAAGGCAATAAAAGCAGAAAAAGAATACGTTCACTGGTTTCTAGCAAGCCCTATGCTGATGTGACAGGTGACAAAGCTAAAAGGAATGCTACACATCTGCAAAATACTTCAGAACTGGGTGCTCCAATATTCATTATCAGTTCCAAGTCTGCTGATAAGCATTTGGGTGCATTAAAATCAATGCAATTCAATAGAATCTACTTGTCCATGTAGCCACCACATATTTGTCATGCTATGTTTAATCAAACAATCAGATCCTTTCAGTCACTCTATTGCTGTCCTTTCTTGACAACTAACAGCATATAGTTTTGCTGAGGTAGTATTTTCCCCAAGACAATCCAAGGAACAAAAGCCAGTTGATTCCCAATATATGTGTTAATTTAGGATCCGGAACATATTTCTGTAATTCATTGGATAAAAACTACTGTAACCTTCCTGGGGCTGAAATGAAGAGCAGCAAGGGCACCAGTTAAAAAACAGAAACCAGAATAGAGATCTAATACCTTTTGTAAGTGAATTTCAAGGTTAATTTTAGACTTTGTTCTGCTGTTCCCCAGAAACAGGTCTAATTAGGTTTATTAGCCAAATCTCAACTCCTGATTAGACCATAATGAAAACTACTTCAGAAGCTGGGACTTGAGTCATCCACCAGAGAATGCTCAAGCTGCTGTGGAAACAGTGATTTCCCCCAGAAAAGTGACAACAAGGAAATTCAAAGAAAATTTGTACTAATACACATGGATGCACATTTTCAACTTGCAATAATTTGCAGTGGTTTTTTGCTGCTGGTATCGTAACTGGCATTGGTATAATTACCATACCTGAAAGCATACCTCGTTCTAACAATACATCAATTATGTTGAAACATGCAGGCCAGTTGCCACTCATTGAAACATGCACACCCATAAGCATACACAGCCATAGCCCATAAATTCTTCCCATCACAGTGATACCTATGATTCAGATGTTGTGCCACTCACTGTGATTAGTTTTAATTTCTGATGGTACTGTGTAAGCATCTTACTCTCATTTAACCAACAGGCAGAGAAATGATGTCAGGCAAAAGTGATATTTTTTACTTATTTACTTCGAATAAATACATATTTACTTCGAAGCTCATTGATACCTTTTCTACAAGAAACAATTTAATGTTGGATCAGGAAAAACAGCTTTTTCCTCTAATAAATATCCTACTTCTCTCTATTTTTGACCCCTATCACCATCACCAACCAAGTGTCTACCAGCAGTTACACCCAAAAACATCTGAGCAAAATCCCAGTGTTTAATCTAATACAAGCTAAACTTTTAAAAAGAGGATGGAAGTTGTAAAAAGTGCAAGAAAAGATAAAAAAAATGAGAAAAAGTAAGAATATCATAAAGAAAAAGAAAGAAACGTATAAAGAAGTAACTTCTGGTCTTTATCACAAGTCCAAACAAATTTAATAATTCTTCACTCCCTCTAAAGCAAACATTTATCTCTTCATCTAGTATCCCCTCTTTTATCTATAAAAAAATCCATAAAGTATCATTTTTTTAATTCTGGTGTTAGCAGAAAGCCCATAAAGGGTTGCTAGAAATAATAATAAATTCATTTTCACTTGGATTAAATAAACCAAATATTCCTTACTTTTTGCTTCTAACAATTTTAATCTTTAGTTCATACTCAAATATTGTTGTAGGATTTGATTCTTCTTCATTTTTTCTTTCTCCCATTGCACAGAGCTCTTCAAGATTTTAACACGCGTCTTTTATAAATCCAGTAGGGAAAAAAAATATCCAGGTCGCTCTCTTGATTTGTCACCTGTATGTTCCTTTTAAATTTTAAAACCTTAGCCAGCTTCTTTTGAAGATCCAGGGAAATGTCGTTTTCTAAGTCGTTCTCTTGGATTGGCAGCTGTAAATCCACTTTCAATACCATTTTTATCTCCAGTCACTGTTTCATTTGTATTTGCTGCAGTCATTAGCTCTGCTTTTGTACAGCTGTATCCAGTTCCCAATACCTCCCCTGAAAATCCAGGGGGGATTGAAATAAGAGGACAGCATTACCAATGAAGAGTAGTGGCAATCCGAAGCATTTGGAAGCTGCCAAGCTTCATGAAAATAGAAGTAGCACTTAGACTTATATACTGCTTTACAGCCCTCTCTAAGCGGCAGCATATTGCCTCCAAACAATCTGGGTCCTCATTTTACCAACCTCGGAAGAATGGAGGGCTCAGTCAACCTAAAGCCGGTGAGAATCGAACTGCCGAACTGCTGGCAGCCAGCAGTCAGCACAATTAGACTGCAGTACTACTTTCTAACCACTGCGCCACCATGGCTCTTCTGGAAGAGAAAACACTTCTGGGTGGACAAAAATATGACTTACACAACGATCTTCAAATTCTGTGAGATTTTAAACAGTGGAATGGGACAACTCGCCGCTGGACAACTTGCTATGGCCTACTTGTCACGTGACAACTTGCTGCTGGACAATTTAACAATTCAATTTAATTATTTAAAATAAAATTTTATTTTTTATTTTTAAATTTTTGCCACTCACAATTCGTTCTGTCCCTCCTTTTGCATCCTTTCCTTAATAATTCTATCCTACCATTTCTTTGATATTATTGTAATTCTTGTCCCGCAGCGAGTTGACCCATGGTAAGTTGGCTGTGGTGAGTTGTGCCATGGCAAGTTGGCCACGGCAAGGTAGCAAGGTGATTATGTTAAATTGAATGTGTTGAAAAGGCCGTGGTGAGTTGGCCGTGGCAAATTGTCATAGACCCTTTAAACAGACTTTGCTCAGACTCAATAACTTAAAGCCAAACTTTTAGAACTGTCTTCTCCCTCCTGCTAGTGTCTTCTAGATGTTTTGTAGAATACCCCAGAATTCCCAGTCCACAATGAGATGCTGGTTGAACATTCTATTGGCTTTAAATCCAGACCTCTGGAATTTGTCAATCATTAGTAGATAAATGACTGTGGATGAGCATTCCCCAACGTTCTGCCTTATCGATGTGTTGGTCCTTAGCTCCCATTATCCATTCCAGCATTGAAGTCACCTATATGCACCAAATAATCAAAATCTCAGCCAGTCCTTGAGTATTGAAGATTTGTCCTGAAATGAATACAAACTCCATGTAGTGCAATGGTGGTTTATTCATTAGCTCAGCAAACGACAAATACTCTTCTTGAACAAGAAAGGCTAAAAGCCAGGCAAGATTAGAGTTGGGTTTGAGTTTGCTCCCTTTCTGTTTATTACCATTATCATGAGACACACCCCACCACACCCAGGCCTATACGCAGTTCTAATTCTGACCACACCTAACCCATTATTCCAAAATGCTATTAACCCTATAACATGTCTACATCCCTACCCTATTCCTACCCTCACTAATTGATCCCCCCTGGTGCCACCTTCACCATGTTTTAACCTAAGGTTTAATTACCACCTAAATGTACTCCAACTCCCTTTAACAATATGCACCACATCAATACATGAAAAAAGTCATTTCCAGCAAGCCACAGTTGCTTCAGAATCCATCCTGCAGCTCCACAGTTGTTGCAGAATCCATCCTCAGCTCTGCTGAGTCATTCCAAAGCCATCGGGCAGCACAGAAGCAGAAATACAGATCCAGCAGTAGCAGAGATAAGGAGGCATGGCCAGCTGGCTTGCTGCGAGGCATATTTGGAGCTGATTAGCTCCAAGTGAACTCGGAGCCCGACACCAAATACATGCATGTAGTCCTCGACTTACAACCATTCGTTTAGTGACTGTTCTAAGTTACAATGGCACTAAAAAAATGACTTGTACATTTACAACTGATACAGCATGCCCATGATCACAATTTTGATGCTTGACAACTGCCATGTGTTTACAATAGTCGTAGTGTCTCAGAGTCATGTGAACGACATTTATGATTTTCCCAGCTAGCTTCCATCAAGCAAAGTCAATAGGAAATCTGGATTTGCTTCATGATTGCATGATTCACTGAACAACTGCAATGCTCTGCTTAACAACTGTGGCAAAAAAGTTGTTTGATGAGTTTCTTAAAAGTTTTAAGCATGAGAATATTAGCAGCAGTAGCAAATTCACACCAATCTAGGATTCCATTCTACCAGTTGCTAGACAGATGCTCTGTCCATGAAAATCCCACAAACAGCCACAAACACACCTACTCACACTCAGTGTACTCACACTCAAGTCTTTCCAAGATGAATAACTCCGCTGCTCCTGAGACTGGAAGTAATTTTCAGGTAATATATTACTCTAAAAGCCAACATAATCATTTAGTTTTAACTTTGAACCCACAAACTGTGTGCTATAACCCATGATTTATGGCTGAGAATAATGAAAGATCCAAGCCAATTGTGGATATTCAACAAGCAAATTGTGATGACCCAGGGTGGGATACAAAATAAACACAGTCACAAAAACAGGTGAAGTCCCTTTTATTCCTTCACTTTGCTTCAAAGCTCCAAATCACCTTGACTGGAGACAAAAAACTTCCCCACAAGCAGTTACGAAAAAGAGGAAATGCCATTTAAACTAAAATGCCTATAAATTATAAGAGTAAAAACAACACAAACCACACTGAAGCAATTAAAGGAACCAGGCAAGATAAGGGATTGAAGATGTCCACAGATATCGGAGCACACACTGGGAAGGACACCAAACTCAGAGAAGAACAACAGACTAGAGATATTTCCACGCTTTGTTTCCAGCAGTGGCGCATGCGCATGTCTGTCCTTTTAACCGGTTCTCACAGCTGCAGCCCATGAAGATGATCAAAGCCCTTTCCACCCTGTAGACCACACCATTCATGTCTCTCCCTTATCCTCTCCTCCCTGTGTGCCCTAGGATGGAGAGGGGATGGGCCTGGGTCTTTCTCTGACTGCCCAGCTGGCCTCTGCCCTTCCCCAGCCTCCTCCTCTCCCTCAGAGTCAGTCTCCAACAGGGGCATGACACAAATCATAACTACTTTACTATGGTCTGGTAAAGATACTTGGTGTAAATGTAAGGATTGGTTGCAAAGCTGTTCCTTCCCCCAACCGTCGTAACTTCAGATAGTTGCTAAACAGGGTAGTTGAAAACCTAGGACCATCTGTATGTCATAATTCTTTTAAATTTCACATAATTCAATTTCACTGAACTCCAGGTTTTAGTATTAAGCAACCAACAGGATGGAAAATCTCTTCATTTTCTAAGGGATATATGCTATTTGTCCACAATGCCATTTTCAGTACATAAAATAAATATATTTGTCCTGCAAAGGTTATTACATAAGACGTATAACAATGGACAAGAAGAATGTTAACCTGCCAAGCAATATACTCATGAACTTTAGCTAGAAAAACCAAAATGAATATTTGTGTATTATGTTAGACCAGGACTCTTGATTTCATAAACCATCATAAGAACCACCAGTTATTTTTTTATTTTGTTAACACTACATAAACAATGCAGAAAGGACATTTCTGCATTATGCCTAGACTTAGAAGGATGACTTCACATTGATGTATGAGATCCGACATGTTTACAAATACTTAATCCCTTAATACTTATCCTTCCCATGTAATTTCCCAACTGAAAAAGGAGAAATAAGCAGCTTGTTCATTCGTGCTGTGGATTTCCAGCTTAACATGAAATCCAGGCATCACATTACAGCTACCACAAAAGAACCAGTCCAAGCAACTGAGAGTGAGCGTAACTTGGCCATTGCTTGAAAAACAACTAAACAGCTAACTATGCTGCAGCTTTGATCATTATTATTCTTTCCTATGTTCCTGCCCAGTAATAGAACAGATGGAAATGGACTGATGAATAAAATCAGTACTGGACTCTAGAGACAAAGATAAATGCACTGTAGAAATGAAAAAAAAAAATGGATACAAGACTGATCTCTAATCATCCAAACATGTTCAGGAGCTCCAACTCACATTTATGAGCATTTGCTCTCTGCTGAAATTGTAATTGTTTCCATCTTAATCTCCTATTATTGAGATAATAGCAGCCTTGGATTTCTTTTGTTCTCATAAAAATAAATTACTTCTACTGCCCTTTTTGAATGTCCAATGATGCCCTTGTGAGCTCCTCTCTCAGAAGATGCATTTTCCATTAATAAAAGATCACTTGTATTTCCACCTGTATGAATTAGGAATCTTCTGCCTAAATTGGCTAAGCACAGAGATATCATCAACATCTTCCTGTCAAGGTAGTAGTGGAAAATGGTTTGTTGACTGGAGAAACATTTGAAATAGGTGACTTTTCATATCACCTTTCCATAACCTTAGGTAAAGGTTCCCCTCGCACATACGTGTTAGTGGTTTCCAGCTCTTGGGGGCAGTGCTGATCTCCTTTACAAAGCCAAAGAGCCAGTGCTGTCCAAAGACATCTCCGTGGTCATGTGGCGAAAACCAGCTGGCCGGTGTGTGCCAGAAACTAGAAGAGCAGCTGACGACGGCGTGTGTACCCACAGAGAGGATTCTGCATGCCATAGGTTCACCATCATGGGTATAGGGTCTCTTGCTTTGAGCAGGGTGTTGGACTAGATGACCTACAAGGTCCCTTCCAACTCTGTTAATCTGTTAAACCTAATCATGACAGTAGGAAACTCTACTAAAGCATTAGTACTTTATTTTGAGGGGAGCTACATTATATTGAGGGAAGCTAGTTTATCCTCTGCCTTCAGGGTAGAGCAAAATTATTACCAAATTGTACTCTTTGGTAGGATAGATGGGGGAAATTATTCAATGTATTACTGACATGGGAATCTACATTAAATACATTTCATTTTCATGGAAATAAAACTGTAGAACAATTGGATATTGCTCCATGCTCTGCTTTTAGAAAGGGACAACTCGACAGCCAACTCACTATGGCCAACCCGTCGCAGGATAACTCCACAGGACCAACTCACTGCAAGGACAACTTACTACAGGCAGTTGGTGGGAGAGTTGGATGGGCAGGTGAGCAAGCGGATGGGCAGAGCACAACGGAGCAGGTGGCGAGACATGGTAGCTGCCAGGGTTTCCCATTTTTATAGCCCTCCATCTGAGCCTGGCATAGCCAGGGTGACAGTGGTTCTGAGCCTGGTGTGGTGGCAGCGATGGTGTGAAAATTGAAAGTCCCCTGCCAACTGGGCTCTGCATTCTGCACTCTGTACATCCACTTGCCCACCAGATCAGTTCTTTCTCTGTCTGCCTGCGGCAACTTGTCACCATGGCCTCAGTTAGCCACGTGGAGTTGTCTTGCAGCAAGTTGGCAGAGGTGAGTTGGCATGGTGAACTGGAAGCAGCAAGTTGGCCATAGCGAGTGGCCAAGGCAAGTTGTCCTACACCCTTCTATTTTTATCGTACCATTGTTGTAAGAAATCTTAACATACCATTGTTGTAAGAAATATCCATCTGGTTCAGTTCCAAGCTGGAGAAAGACACTGGAAACATGGAGATTGATTGGAAAGATGGTTTAATGATGAAGCAGAACCACGTGGGTTCTGGTACAGTTGATCACATGGAGTGGAGAGTGGAAGGTTTTTATACCTTATCTTGGGCTTTGCACTTGACCTTCCTGTTTCTATGCAAGAACTTCCTGTTTCTATGCATTCTATTGGCTGTCAGACTCCCATGGGGCCATGTAGAGGTTATGAAGGGGTCACAGCCGGCTCTATAGGCAAAGTACAAATCCTAGACGTTTCTCTGAGCTAAGTTTGGTTGAAGTTTGGTCTGCTCTGAGATGATTCAGTGAAGGAGCTTGTGTTCTGAAAGGGTGTTGGGCAATTCCTATTGTGAATTAATGGCTTTGTCCTCTAGGATAATCCCATCATCCTGAGCTGAAGGTCTTTTGTTTTGTAGATACGCTGGCCCAGTCTTTCTTAATGGGCACAAAATATCTGCTGGAGACTGTTAAGACTAAGTCTGCTTCCTGCCTCTAAAAAACATGTTTCTCCATTTCTCATTTAGGGAAATATAATCTGCCTTTTTAATATTCCTCAAAATATTTCATTCTTCTGCCTAAGAAGACAGAAGCCTTCCTCAAGCCTTTGGGAGGCCAAAAAAGGCCTCAAACTGGCCGAAAATCAGCTGTGAGGCGCAATGCAGGTAAGGGGGCGGTGGGGGGGTGATTACATGCACATGTGTGGGGGGTGTGGGGGGATGCACATTGCCTTCTGGATCCTGGCATTTGAATGCAAGTGTGCACAAAATTTTTGGCATAGGAGCCCAAAAAGGTTAGCCACCACTGTCTTTGGGCATAAGCAAAGGAATGATCAGGGTTTACTATCAGGGTGCTTCTCATTGAATTCCTCATTAAGAGAAACAGCTCCTGAAATACACTACACAAGGTTAGATAGCATACTGGAAACCACACACACTCCTTATTAGTGTCACATATCACAGGCTCAGTAAGATGCAAGGGAAACTTCAAAGAAGAGGAAGAAAATCCATTATCTTCCTGTCCCCACATAATTGTAGCTCTTCAGCACAGCAAGAATTTATATACCCATGAAAATGAATCTGCCTAATTAATTGGGAAGGAAAAAAATAGCACCATGCATTGTGTTATATGTTTACAGCAGTTCAATTTCCCTTTTAGGTTATTTATACAAAATTTCACTTTGAATTAGCTGGTGTTTCTCATTAAAAGGCTCCACCGTGCAAGTTTACCAAACTTAAAAGATACTTCTGATTCCAATTTCAGGTATGTAAACAAACACTTGTGAATTCAGGATTTCTAAACATTTCAGATGAATTCAGGATTAAATACACAAAGTGTATTTCTCAGTAGCCATGTTGAAAAATAGCAGCCACAGTGTGTTCTTGTTCAGCTATATTATGGAAAGATTCCTTTGTCAGACTTTGAACGCTGACATCCTTTCCAAATAGATCAAAACAATATCTTGGTTGAGTTTGCCTAGGTCAGTGATGGCAAACCATTTAGGCACTGAGTGCCCAAAATGCCCAAATTGCAAGGCACCCGCCAGCACATGCATGGCAGAGACCCGAAGACCTGCTGGCCAGTGGTAGGTGGACCATCCCAACACTGGCAGCTCTGCAAGAAGTGAGATCTTTTTCTTTTGTGGGCTTCTGTTTCCCTGCAAACGATGGAGACAAACGCCACGGAGAAGCATGGTGAAGCTGAGCTGGGGCAACGGGGTGTGTGCCCACAGAGAGGGCTCTGCATGCCTCCTCTGGCATACATGGGATGGGCAGATGAGAGGTTGCCAGAGGTTGCCCACCACTGACCTAGGTTATCTTAAACTTACATATAACTACATCATATAAAGACACAGCAATTGCGGATCGTGTCTTTAAGATAGGTTCCTTTTAAGTGTTGTGTGTTATGAATTCCTACTCCACATTATTTATTTGTTTGTCATGTTTTATTATTTTTTAAAAAAATATTTGTAAATAAAACATGTGTAAAAATATTTTCACAAATAATTCAAGGAGGTGAACCTTCCTCCTCCTATTTTCCCCACAACAACATCCCTGTGAAATAGGTTGTGCTGAGAGAGAAAGAGGGAGGGGGGAAGTGTTTGGCCCAAAGTCATCCAACTGGTTTTCATGGCCAGGGCAGGACTTGAACTCATGCTCTCCTGCTTTCTAGCCTGACGCCTTAACCACTAAACCAGATCGACACTTATGATTCATTAATATCCTACAAGCCCCAAACAGCAGGTTTTTCAGGAACCAATTTAACCATGTTATGCTAGTGGTGGGATTCAATTTTTTTTTACTACTGGTTCTGTGGGCGTGGCTTGGTGGGTGTGGTGTGGCTTGGTGGGCATGGCAGGAGAAGGATACTGCAAAATCCCCATTCCCTTCCCACTCCTGGGGGAAGGATACTACAAAATCCCCATTCCCTCCCCATCCCACTAACCTGCTTTCCAGCTCCATTCTCCTGTGCAGGGCAACAAAAGAAGACCCAGCCAATCAGCTGGGACTCGGGAGGCAGAGAATAGATGGGGGTGGGGCCAGTCAGAGGTGAGATTTGCCGGTTCTCCAAACTACTCAAAATTTTTGCTACCGGTTCTCCAGAACTGGTCAGAACCTGCTGAATACCACCTCTAGGTCCTAGCATATAAATCATTTGTCGACACAACAAATAGCAGACTTTAAAACCCCAGCCAGGTCAATCAGATCACCATGCTGTTGCCAAGTGATTCTAAAATGCTACATGACAATTTAGATGCTTTATAATTCATACATGTATATTTGTTGCATTTTTCAAAGGTTCGCCAATTTATTTAAAAAGAAACAAAATGCAAGAAAAACAATATTACATTAGCATTGTGGACTAATTTGTCACCACAACTAGCAGTGCCACACTATGTATAGTATGGCACAGAGCTCCTGGGTTGCCCTTCATAAAACAGTTATAACCCTGAAAAATGTTTTACTTCCTCAACCCACAAACAGTAGCAAACCTGGGTTAGGGAACAAAACAGTAGGGAGGTAGAACATAGCCAAGTTTCAATCAGATAGCTTTTTAATCTGCAAAGGTATAATATATCAGTGCAAACTACATGGCATAGTTGCATTTTTTTTCCCTCACTGCTAATTGCATCTACAGTGTTTATTTTTCTGAACCTGTCTGTCATTTTGCTTTAACAGCCCAAACCAAAGCAAGGATGGTAGTTTCAAGGCACTCACCTTCTCCAAAGAAGCCCGGTACTTGTGGTTAGAACTGTTGTTCCAGCAAAGGCTACCATCATAAGCCTGTGCCGGCTTTGCAGATAACGAGTGGTACCAAAATGGCGCCTGGAAGTGACCGCCAAGGCCGCCATAGTAGGGAGAAGACGAAATCGCAACATTCTGGGAAAAGAAATAAAGAAAAGTGTAAGAATGAAAGCATCAGAATGGCTTAGGTTTTGAGATTTTTTTACTTGAGAAAGATAAAAAGGAAGTTTTGATTTTAAGCTTTGATGATCTGATTTGTTATGACTGTAGGTTGCCCTCAACTTCACTGAGCTGTTGCTAAGCAAGGTGTCAAGGGTGCCAAGTAACATACCCACCAATAACAAAACTCCGAGGCAGGAAGATTCCTCAAAGAATAGTTTTATTGGATATGTCATATTGGCACAGGCTGGTGAAAACCGACTCTAAACGTTCCTGCAGTTTTCACCTAATTAAAAGTAGTTTTTCACTTTCTCAAAACAATCAGTCGCATGGTCCAATTAGGATATAGCCCAGTTGCTAGGTGACTTCAGTCCCCTCCTTCCAAGCACCTGCTGGAATGTCCTTGGTTCCCAAGAGAAAGGATTTTGCTTTGGCTACAAACCCAAGCTATCTCTATTCCCCGCTTCCAATCCCTTAGCTCCAGCTGTGGCAGCATTGAAGCCTCAAATTGGCCTCAGTCAGGTCATCTTCAGGGTTGATACAAGGCAGTTGAGTTTTTCTCCAATTTGTGACCTTCTCTGCCACAGTTGTTAAGCAAATCACTGCAATTGTTAACTGAAATGCACGGTCATTAAGAAAATCTGCCTTCCCTCACTGGCTTTGCTTGTCAGAAGCCGGCTGGGAAGGTTACAAATGGTGATTACTAATCCCAGAATAGGGCAAGTGTCATAAATACATGCCAGTTGCTAAGCAGCCAAATTTTGATGACGTGACCACCATGGGAATGTTGCAATGGTCGTAAGTGAGAAAAAGTAGTCATATGTTGCTTTTTTCAATGCTATTATAACTTTGAACAGTCACTGAATAAATGATTCTAAGTTAAGGACTATCTGTGTAGATATATTGAGTATTTTTATTGTAATTACTAGATATGTATATTTTATATTTTTAGACATTTATGTTTAAACTTCAAGTAAGTAGTTATTTTGCATAGAATTTTAGTGTTTGTGGACTGAATTTTAGTGGACTATGTAGTTTGTATACTGAGTATATGATACTTTCGTTTTAATTCATTAACAGGTTATTGTATTATATGTTTGTAACAGAGTCACAGCGGCGTCATGTAACATATTGCGACTTTTTTCCCTTTGCTAAACCAGCCGTGGCCGTGGCCGTGGCCAGCATGCGACACATCTGGCCCGTGGTCCACGTGTTTGACAGTCCTGATCTATATTGAAGAAATTGGGAATTCACTATTTTTGTATCCGTTTTTTTCCCCTTCTCTCTTTTTAACTTTCCCTTCCCTTTTAATCTTGGTTGTTGCTGTTGTTGTTTTGTACTTTATTTTTCCTCTGACACTTCACAAAGTGGTTAAAAAGAAAGAGCAGCTTAAGTTTTGAACTGTGCAGATCAGGGGCTTTTGAAGAAACTAAAGAGCTGCAGTGTTCAGCTCCTTTTCAATCTTCGAGCGAGCAAAACAAAACCAAAAACCCCAACAGCACCAGCTGGCTTGTTAAACTTCACAATTTACCACTGAACTTCCTAAACCCTGGCAGAATTTCTACTCTAATTCAGGGATAATCATCTTGTAGGCAGCCAAGCAAGTTGAACTCCATGTCATAGAAGTTATCATCAAACTGAGATGTCAAGTCAGTCAATCTGAGGCTGGTGTCTTGGATATAAATTTCAACTGCTGGAGAGTGTATTTTTTCTTTTATGTACACTGAGAGCATTTGCACCAAGACAAATTCCTTGTGTGTCCAATCACACTTGGCCAATAAAGAATTCAGTGGCTGAAATGTAGACAAAGGCAGCACCTATTTGGAGACTAGTCCAAAACATGACAAGCCAAGAAGAAAAGGAACCAGGAGGCCACTGGGACACAGCTGGAAAGTGAGATTCCTAGGGTTGATTGCCCAAAATTCCATTCTGGGCCTAGAGCTGATGAGATTAAAAGGGAAGACTATACATCACCTCAGTCTGCAGTCTAGAATGATTTGGTTTGATTCCTGGCAACCCAAAATGTAGCCTGATGCTTTCTAGATGTTCTAGGTCACACATCTAGTCAGTCCCAGCCAGAATATCCAGAGAAGCTCTCGTAGGTTGGTCACCAGATTATAAAAAAGATGTCGAGACTTTGGAAAAAGTGCAAAGGAGAGCAACTAAGATAATTAAAGGCCTGGAGACAAAAACATATGAAGAACAATTGCAGGATTTGCAGTTGGCTAGTCTAGAGAAAAAAAGGACTATATGATAGCAGTATTCCAGTGTTTGAGAGGTTGCCACAAAGAGGAGGGGTCAATTTATTTTCCAAAGCACCAGAAGGCAAAACAAGAAACAATGGATGGAAACTAATCAAGGACAGAAGCAACCTGGAATTGAGGAGAAACGTCCTAACAGTGAGAACAATTAACCAGTGGAACAAACAGCTGGCAGTCAAAAGTTGTGGGTGCTTCATCCACAATGTTGTCTTTAAGAAGAAATTAGACAATCACTTCTTTGAAAGAGTGTAGGTTCTCCTGCTTGAACAGGTGGTTGGACGAGAGACCTCAAAGATCCTTTCCAGCTCTATTCTGGTTGATTGATTGATAGTTAAGGAGATATCCTGTTTCAAGTCTATAGTACTTTCAGTCATGGAAACTCATTAGGTGATTGAGTCACACACTCTCCTTTAAAAACCTCATAGGGATGTTGGTATGACTCATAAAATGAAGGGAGATTTCCAGGTAATCTAACAATAGAACTAATGCAATCAACAAAATTTTCACTCCAAAATATCTGGAGGGCACCAGTTTATGGAAAGATGTGTGAGCTTACGTTGTGAAAGTACTCACTGACATATCTGTTATGGACTCAAATCTTTGCATCATAACCCAACTACTGTAACCATATAAAGTTAGGGTTAGTCTCTTCTCCAAATTACAAGTGTGTATGTTTACACAATTTGTGCAAATCCTAACAAAAATATAATAAAAATACAGTGACCAGTAATTATGGAAATAACCCAGATAATCTATCCTGAATTTTTTAATTTCAAGATTAAGAGATTTAGAGGTACAGATGTAGCACTATCAAGTCTTCATAGGAATCTCAACAAACACTGTGTGTGTGTGTGTCACAGAGAGAGAGAGAAAGAGAGTAGAATTTGTTACCCTTTTGACTCCCAAATCATATTTCTTTTGTATATTATACAAATGGAAACATAGTTTAAGTAGGAAACTTTGCTAGGTAAGGAAAATATAATTTAGTCTGGTTGCCCTCTTTAGAACCAAAAATTGCCTAACATTCTGTAGAGTATTCATTAGTAATTAAGATGTTCTTTTAATAAAATCTCATATTTCCTAGTCAATAAAATCTGGTGTATTGGCCAGATTATTATGGAAAGAAAAGTGGAAAACTGGCTACTGAACTAAATAGTATTTAAACAAGAACATGAAACAGAAAACATAAAATGGAAACATCGTCTCTAAACACAAACAGCAATCTCTTTCAGAGGTACCCCAGGGAATTGCAAAAATGGAAACAATTCACATGAGGATGACTTTTATTTGCAAGTAGTTTGAGGCTGTTTGTTATCTCTTGATTTTTAGGTGCGAGCTCTTCAACAACACAGCTTCCAAGATAATACAGGTGAAACTCAAAAAATTAGAATATCGTGCAAAAGTTCATTTATTTCAGTAATGCAACTTAAAAGGTGAAACTATATGAGATCCTTATTACATGCAAAGCAAGATAGTTCAAGCACTGATGTGTCAAAATTGAGATGATTATGGCTTACAGCTCATGAAAACCCCAAATCCACAATCTCAGAGAATTAGAATATTGTGAAAAGGTTCAGTATTCTAGGCTCAAAGTGTCCCACTCCAATCAGCGAATGGAGCCATAACACCTGCAAAGGGTTCCTGAGCCTTTAAATGGTCTCTCAGTCTGGTTCAGTAGGAATCACAATCATGGGAAAGACCGCTGAGCTGACAGTTGTGCAGAAAACCATCACTGACACCCTCCATAAGGAGGGAAAGCCTCAAAAGGTAATTGCAAAAGAAGCTGGATGTTCCCAAAGTGCTGTCTCAAAGCACATTCATAGAAAGTTATGTGGAAGGGAAAAGTGTGGAAGAAAAAGGTGCACAAGCAGCAGGGATGATCTCAGCCTGGAGAGGATTGTCAAGAAAAAGCCATTCAAAAGTGTTGGGGACTTTCACAAGGAGTGGACTGAGGCTGGAGTCAGCGCATCAAGAGCCACCACACACAGAAGGATCCTGGACATGGGCTTCAAATGTTGTATTCCTCTTGTCAAGCTGCTCCTGAACAACAAACCATGTCAGAAGCGTCTTACCTGGGCTAAAGAAAAATAGACCTGGTCTGTTGCTCAGTGGTCCAAAGTCCCCTTTTCTAATGACAGCAACTTTTGCATCTCATTTGGAAACCAAGGACCCAGAGTCTGGAGGAAGAAGGGAGAGGCACACACTGTAAGATGCTTGAAGTCCAGTGTGAAGTTTCCACAGTCTGTGTTGATTTGGGGAGCCATGTCATCTGCTGGTGTTGGTCCACTGTGCTTCATTGAGGCCAGGGTCAACGCAGCCGTCTACCAGGAGATTTTGGAGCACTTCATGCTTCCTTCCATAGACGAGCTTTATGGGGATGCTGACTTCATTTTCCAGCAGGACTTGGCACCTGCTCACACTGCCAAAACCTGCACCAAAACCTGGTTCAGTGACCGTGGGATTACTGTGCTTCATTGGCCAGCAAACTCGCCTGACCTGAACCCCATGGAGAATCATTGCCAAGAGAAAGATGAGAGACATGAGACCGAACAATGCAGAAGAGCTGAAGGCCACTCACTATTGAAGCATCCTGGTCTTCCATAACACCTCAGCAGTGCTACAGCCTGATAGCCTCCATGTCATGCCACAGTGAGGCAGTCATTGCTGCAAAAGGGGCCCAAACCAAGTACTGAATACATATGCATGCTTGTACTTTTCAGAGGTCTGATGTTGTTCTATGTACAATCCTTGTTTTATTGATTGCATGTAATGTTCTAATTTTCTGAGATTGTGGATTTGGGGTTTTCATGAGCTGTAAGCCATAATCATCACAATTACAACAAATCACGGCTTGAACTATCTTGCTTTGCATGTAATGAGTCTATCTCTTATATTAGTTTCACTTTTTAAGTTGCATTACTGAAATAAATGAAGTTTTGCACAATATTCCAATTTTTTGAGTTTCACCTGTATATGCCATTATTTTAGAGAAATTATTTTGAGTTTTACCTGTATATGCCATTATTTTAGAGAAACATATAAAATTTTAATAATTTTCATGATTAATGGCATGAAATCTCCTTTAACAGGACCCAAGAGGTTTTGCCATTATTTCCAAGACAAAATAAATCCATCAATCCAACATCAACAAGAACATAACTACGGGTAGATCAGAAAGTATGGCCAGACTGCATAATACATCATCACTTTTTCCAATTCCCCCTTTATACTTAACATAACAGGAACAACCAAGCTAACATTATAATTAGTATTAGATTATTATTTAGCTAATGCAGGATGACTAAAGTAAATTGAGGCTTCCAAAAATCTTCCAGGTTATTTTTTCAACCTAAGCATGAGTTACAATGGTTAGCTTTGTATCAATGTGCTTCTTATGCTACAGTTAAAGATGAAATAGGGAAAGGAATAAGCCCAAGAAGGATGGGAAGGGAGAATACAAGGCTAAAAGGAATTCTCAAATTGTTATTTTATGCTGAGTTGAACACAGCTTGCATATTCAAAATATTCACTGAATTCCTGATAGAAATTTTAAAAAAGAAAAGAAAAAAATGCAAGAATTGTTATTTCTTCCTTCTTCCGTGATACAAAGCATTTCCTCCCAAAAGGCTGAGATAGTAACTGGTTCCAGGTCATCCAAGAAATTTCTATAGTTGAAGATGAATATGAATAAAGCTACAGGCCTAGGCTTCAAAAATATAGAGGAACAGGGCTATGTACTTAAGACTGTATCAATTTTTGATAAAAGCTGTATCAATTTTTAAAGTAAAATGTTTAAGTAAACAACTCTAGATGACAGCAGAGGGACAGAAAGCACTTTTTTGCAGTAATCTAATAGTCTTCCAGATGTTTGTATTCCTTCTCTCAATAGTCCCAATAATTTGAGTCTCCCTGGATCTAATTAATGGTTAATTTACTTTCTATGTATAATTAAACAAATCTGTTTAACTTCTTAATATATCTGTTGAACTTCTTAATATAAATCAGAGAGTTCAATCATAATATGCTGTCCCTAGTCAGTCAACAGAAAATCAAAGAAGCAATAAAAGACTTATGACCAATTAAAATTGAAATTCATACTAGCTGGATGCACACACCGTGCAAATTCACGCTACTGAATATAAACCACTTGAGAAAAACCAAAAAAACCATAGTGTCAACTCATAAAATAATTCTGTGGTCTTTTAGAGTTGCCAACTGAAAGGGAAGGGGAAGCAGTGGGCAGTTTGCAATTCATAAATGTTTTCAAAGATAGTTTCTAGGTGACCGAAGTTTCTGCCATGCAAAATTCTAACCGGAGAGCATGATTGATGACTCTTGGCTATGAATGTGTCCCATTGGAGAATATGAATTATGATACACCCAGGGGGTGAGGAAAAACGAGGGTTAAGGGTGACAATGAATGATGTGCCTCAGA
Organism: Laticauda colubrina; assembly: GCA_015471245.1. Taxonomy (NCBI): domain Eukaryota; kingdom Metazoa; phylum Chordata; class Lepidosauria; order Squamata; family Elapidae; genus Laticauda; species Laticauda colubrina. The sequence goes on from BLBF01000016.1 coordinate 21,831,880, forward strand.
GTTGGCTACATCCAGGCAGTGCTAGCAAGTTTACTCCTAATAAATCTTCTTTTAGTTTGAAAATCTGGCTAGAGACTCATGATTTAAATGGGGGTAACTACCAGAGCCCTATGTTCTGACCCACGCCCCTTTTCAACAAATCAAATATAATCCAAAGGGAACAGAAACCTTGTAAGTTTCTGTTGCCTCCCCTTAGTAAATTGTATCTTGAAAAGACTTTTGGGGACTAATATCAGATTCCTACAGGATGTAGCAAGAAGCAGTTGGTCATCATGATTCCTTGTATACAGGTAGGACTCGACTTACAACCATACATTTAGGAAGCATCCGAAGATACAGCAGCACTGGGGGGGAAAGTCCTCATGCTTACAACAATTGCAGCATTCCTCCTAGTCAAGTGATCGAAATTCAGCTACTTGGCAACCAGCATGTATTCAAAATGGTTGCAGTGTCATGGGGACTTCAGAGAGTAATTAGGACTGCAGAAAAAACAATTATTACCAACTTGCCTTCCATCGAGGACCCGTATACTGCATGCGCCAAAAAGAGAGCTGTGAAAATATTTGCAGACCTGTCACAACCTGGACATAAACTGTTTCAACTCCCACTCTCAAAATGACGCTATTGTTCTGACCAATGCCCTTTTCCAACAAATCAAACACAATCCAAAGGGAACAAAAACCTTGTAATGCTTTTACAAAATAATTAGCTGTGATAAGCACAAGCCTTGCCAAACTGTGCGAGACTTGCCAAAAGATAACAGACTCAGGACACTGAAATGTCCACAAGGCTAAAGTTTCAAAACGTCTTTGCCTTCTGCAAAGTACATTTGTTTCACAGCTGGCTTTTATCTTCTTGAAGGAGGGGCCATTGCCTTGCAGCCTTACTCCTAAGTCGCCCAGCTGCTGCAGCTGCTCTTTCCTGCAAGCAATCCTGCGCGCATGCACACTTGGCACAGGCTCCTCAGGAACCTCCTCATCACTGCTGCCAGCCCCCACAATCTCTGAACCCTAATGGTCCTGGCCCCTCATCTGAGTCCTTGCTCTCCTCAGTCATCAGCACCTGCTGCCATCTAACCACAACACCCTGACACATAGTATGCTCAGGTTTAGCATGCTGCATGATCTAGACACATGGATGAAGTAGTTACAATAGTTAGAAGGAGAAATTGTGGAATACAGGTAATCCTCGACTTAAAACAGTTTGTTTAATGTCATTCGAAGTTACAATGGCACTGAAAAAGTGATATGATCGTTTTCCACACTTACAACTGCCTCCATGGTCACATGATCAAAATTCAGATGCTTGGCAACTACTTCATATTTATGACTGCTGCAATGTCCCGGGGTCCTGTGATCCCTTTTTGTAACCTTCTGATGAGGAATTCAATGGGGAAGCCAATTCAGTTGCTAACTTAACAACTGCAGTCATTCACCTAACAACGGTGGCAAGAAAGGTTGTAAAACAGAGCAAAACTTAACAAATGTCTCATGTAGCGACAGAAATTCTGGGCTCAATTTAAGTCGAGAATTGCCTACATTGTGAAGTGTAACGTATACTCATCATGCAAATATCTAAAATGCAGAAAAAGCTGTACCATTCAAAAACTTAACACTGGGCAAAATTGTTGAAAGGAAATAAACCATAAAATAAGAGAACTGGAAATGGAGAAAGTTAACAGAATCTACTTTCAACATCTATTTCTCTTATTCCTGTCTTTCCTGTCTTTCATAGTTCAATGGATTTTTTAGGATCCCGAAAAACAAATCTATAAATGGAATGATGCTTATGATAGATAAAAAACAAATTTTTAAAAGTATTCTGTTGCAGGAAAGAAGGAGCATGTTTCTGAAGCATGGGTTTGGTCAGTCAATCATGAACTATTTTTAAAACCAGTTTCACTCAAAACGTTTTATTGGTAGGCAGCATTTTTTTTTTTCCATAAGCCTCCACTACTGTCCAATTTTCACTGCTTCATCAGAGATCTGACAATACATCATGCATTTCTGGCCTCTTCAGAACAGCTACTTGGCAGGCAGCGCTGCACTCTTATTTCCTAAGACTTCCAATAATATTAAAAGTCCATATTGGTTTTGAAGTCAACCCTGACAAACTATGTGAATACAAGCTCGAACAAAAAAAGAGCATCAGCCGTTCAGAGTGTCAAGATTTTAATTGGACGGTTATAAAGTCAGTTTTGTGGCATTACCGACTCTGAAAATGTTTTGTGGTGTAACAGTTGCCGCCACTCATTAAGAAAGCCCTGGTTATGAAAGATTGCAATTAATCTTCCTGCTGTCGATTCCTGATTTCTCAGTGATGGCTAAGTCACTTGCAGTGTTAACATCTGAAGTTCCTAGACAGTTTATTGCAAGCCAAACTTTCCACAAGAATATGTTCTGATTACGAAGGCTCAGTACTAGTAAAATTATTCAAAGCAGCCCAGGGGAAAATCTATCAATCCAAGCAAAAAACAGCTTACTAATTAAAAAGGCAAGAAGGAAAGCAAGGGGAGAAGAGTTAATCTTTGTGAACTGATGCTGCTGAATTTATGTGCACTAGCAAAAACGACCCCCTCTAAATGTAGACACCCAGAAGAAAAAAAGACAGTGCTATCTATTACGAAGGAGGCTGACAACAAAAGGGAACTCCTTTGCATTTAGTAGATGGGAAACAAAGTTGTCTCACACTCCATGCTCCTGCACTGTGGTTTCTACAAGCAACTTGACTGGTTCAGCCTCCGAGATCACAGTCAAAAATGTGGAAGAAGATCAAAGCAACTTCTATGACACTTTTCCCTTACAGCACATGGGAAATATGGAAGTCTCTAACTCCCAGTAACAATGTCAAAGATCAAAGCTGGTGCATATAGACTATGATATAGATATAGGTATAGATATAGATATAGATGGTGCATACGAGCTGTTAGCTGATGGAGAAAAGTAGAAAGAATGAGAAAATATTTATAGTCAGCTTCCTAAGACAGCAGAGATACAGGAATAATTTCATATGCAGAAAGGTTCATATCCCTTTTAAATGTAAAGAAAAGGAGGCGAGTCATGGTTCATAGTAGCCAATGTTGGTCTCCGGTATTCAATTTGTAGGCAAGGATGCTTCTTTCAACTCTTATTGCTTTGCTCCTTCAATATGCTCAGTAGAGCATTGTCTAGCTCAGAGGTGTCAAAGTCGATTTCATTCAGGGCCGCATCAGGGTTGTGTTTGACCTCAGGGGAGCAGGGTTTGTGGCCAGGGTGGGCGTGGCCAGGTCAACATCACTCATGTCAGGGCGCCTGTGAAGGCCTGAATACGCAGCCCTCCTGAGCTCCATTTTTGCTGGCAGAGGCACTGCAAGCTGGTCTTTCACTGTTTCCAGGGCAGCCCTGCGGGTCAGATCTGAGCACCCTGCAGGCCACATCCAGCCTGCAAGCCTTGAGTTTGACACCCCTAATCTAGCTGGTAGTATCAGTAGAAGCTTACCCCAACTGATTTTGTTGGGCACACCCCATAGTTGCATAGCCTGATGATGTTCTGTGATTATATTTTTCTAATTCATGCATCCCTTATGAGTTTGGATCTCTGCAATTTCTTCCTCCCTTGTCTAGCTCCAAGCCCAGTTCAGGAAACAGAAAGGGCGACCTGCTGTCTTTGTTCTTTGAAACATTTGGAGCACCTGAGAATATAAACATGAGACAAGTCACAGATACCATATTCCCACTCCAAGCAGACTGGAATCACATCAAGGGTTGATAAGAGAGGGGGAAGAACAATGATTTACCTCACGTCACATCCAAACAAAATACAGGTTCCTGCGGAATGTGGAAAATTCATTTTACTTTTCTTGCAGATCCAAGTTCAGAAGAAAATATCAAATTTATTCTATTCTTGGTGTAAACATTATGAATAATGCTTAAGACAGAATTCTGATTAAGACCATTTTTGCTTAAGACCAAAGTGTGTGCAAGTGTGTGTCACAACTAACAATGGCTTGTTTTAATACAACAGCAGGCACCACTGAAAAGCTGTAATTGATCTCTTAATCCTATGAACAATCTACAGACTTATTTCTGTTTATTCATTAAATTTAATGTAGTGTTATTAGGCATAGAAATGTTAACCTCTTTTTAGATTCCTGATCAATGACAGATCATCTGGTGCAAAAATCTCTCAACCTAAAGCCCATGTCACACTGAACCAACGGATGCAAAGAGGATGTAAAACGGACAAAAAAACCTTGCCATCCGTTCGAAAACGCGATGTACTTACTGCCTCCGTTTGGCTTCCCCTCTATCCGTCCAGCATCCGTTTATTAACGTTTCATCCGCTCCGAAACTTTTGGGCTGCCTAAAACTTTTGGGCAGAAAATGTATCCAGTTCATCCATTCTGCATCCGTTCCGCGTCCGTTCCGCTTCCTCCCTGTGTCCAGGCAGATGCGAGTTGCACAGATGCGCAGCGGATGCCTAGCGGATATAGCGGATGCAGAATGGACGAACTGGATACATTTTCTGCCCAAAAGTTTTAGGCAGCCCAAAAGTTTCGGAGCGGATGAAACGTTAATAAACGGATGCTGGACGGAAACAAAGCGTTTAAAACGGAAAAAACGTTCGCAGAGGGGACCTACCTCGGATATTAAGGATGTCTACAGGATGCCTAGAGGATGCAAAGGGACACCTATACTGCCTATAAAAAGAGGGAGCAACTCGCCTGCATCTCACTTTCAGAACAGCAGCCCAGCAGTGCAGACCTCTGCAGCCTTCATCTGCCTCTTGCTCTTCCACAGCATCCAGTCATGTCCACCGTGGATTGTGACAAAGTCCTTTCGGCAGCCACCATCCTTCTGCAACAGTGCGAAACCATCTACAGGCTCTGTGAACTCTACTACGGGAAGAAAAGGAGGCACCCAAAAAAAGTCTGGGTCCAAAGATGGTTCGCCAGAAGAGCAGAGGACGGACTGTACAACAAGCTGATGGTGGAGCTCAGGAGCGAAGACACTCGGGCGTTCCAGAACTTCATGAGGATGCCTCCAGCCATGTTTGACGAAGTTGTGCAGCGCCTGACACCAAGGTTGAGCAAGACAAACACCAACTTCCCGCCCAGCCTGGAACCTGGGCTCAAGGTGGCACTCACTCTGTGCCACCTGGCCTCAGGGACCACCTACAGGAGCATGCAGTATGGCTGGAGGGTGCCACCCAGCACCATCAGCTTTGTGGTCAGAGAAGTGGTGCAGCCATCATCGAAGAATACAAGGAGGAGCTCCTCCAGTGCCCCTCCACAGAAGAAGGATGGAAGAAAGTTGCAGAGCAGTGGTATCAGAAGTGGAACTTCCCCCACACCGTTGGAGCCATAGATGGCAAGCACGTGGCCTGCAAAGCGCCAGCCAAGTCGGGGTCCACTTATCACAACTACAAGGGCTTCTTCAGCATCATCCTCTTCGCCATGGTCGATGCTGACTACAAGTTCATGTACATCGATGCTTCAGGCAACAGCTCCTCTTCAGATGCCCAGGTATACAACGCCAGTCACCTCAAGGAGGAGCTGGAAGGCAACCTCATGGTGGGCTTCCCAGATCCAGACCCGCTGCCCAACGACACTCAAGATGTGCCCTACTTCATCGTGGGGGATGACGCCTTCTCCCTCACAACCTACCTCATGAAGCCCTACACCTCCAGATGCCTCACCTGTGAAGAGGGGATCTTCAACTACAGGCTGGTGGTGGAGAATGCCTTTGGCATCCTGGCCAACAGGTTCCAGGTACTTCTCACCACCATGCAGCATCACCCAGAGACCATGAGGAGAATCGTGAAAGCTTGCTGAATCCTGCAAAATCTTATGCGCACCCGCTACCCAGTCTTGCAGAACAGGCTTGTGGACCGTCAACAAGGCAATGGGGACATGGAGCCTGGGGAATGGAGGCAAGGGCAAAACCTGATCGACATTCAGGATGTGCAAGGCCCCAACAGAGCCTCACGTGAGGCGAAGAAGCAGCGCAACCTCCTGAAACACTGGTGCAACTCCCCAGCTGGAGCAGTGGAGTGGCAAGACAGGATGGTAAATGCTTAATGGATGCTTCCTTCAGCCTGTCTCATCACACGGATGAGATTGGGCCATGTATGTTGGGTTGGCCTACAATGAACAGGGCGTTTAATAAAGAGTTGTGTTTATGTTGACATGTGTGGATAATTATGACATTATTATTGATAATAAAGGGCCGTAGGTGTGGCACTTGGGAGGGTGGACCATACAGTGCCACTATGCTTGCACTGGAGGTTTATCTATCCCACTGCTATCCTAACCCATCCCAAAGGTATCCCTGCCCATCCCACAGCTATCTTAACCCAAGCATGCAAAGGCTTAAACCATTTCTAAAAGTTTCCACCAAGACTTTATGAAAAAAAAGAAATGAAGCAAGTGTGTGAATCAAAAATAGACTTTATTAACAAGAAGCTATAAGACAAAAATGAGTCTCTGGCACTCCTCTTGGTCGCTCAGTCCCAGGGGTGAAGGGTGCAGGTGCTGTGGAGGTGGCTGGTGCTGGAGTGCTTGTCATCAGCTCCTCCAGAAGCAGAAGCAGCAGAAGCGCCAGCCCCAGAAGAGCGAGTCCGTGCTGCAGAAGCCCCAGCAGAACCAGAGTGAGGGCCAGGGGGCGGGATGGCAGCAGATGGCTGAGGCTTGCTGTGCTTCCGCATGGTTGTGGGGTTGCTGGCTGGCAGGGAGGCTGGCAGGAACCAAGGCTGGCAGCAAGGCAGGCACCAAGGCTGGCAGGCAGACATGAACCAAGGCTGGCAGGAAGGCTGGCAGGAAGGCTGGCAGCAAGGCTGGCAGGCAGACATGCAGGCAGGGCAGGCAAGTCAGTCGATGTGTCCAGCAGCAGGTCTTTCCTCTGAATGGTGACCTGCTTCCGAGCTGCTTCCGTTATATCCGCGGGGCTGACGCAATGCATCCTCCCCGCATGCGCAATTAACGCCAGGCTTCCGCTGTGCATCCGCTGTGCATCCGCTTCATCCGTTCGGTGTCCATTCTGCATCCGCTGTATCTGTTCCGTGTCCGCTTTGCTGAGGCCCCCCGGAAGCCCTGCAGATGTGCCATCCGCTCCCATCCGCTCCCATCCGCTGGGCTTCCATTCCGCATCTGCTTTGCATCCGCCCTGCGTCCTCCCCGCGTCCGTGTTATCCGCTCCGGTTATGCAAATTTTTGCCCCTTTTGAGAGCGGATAACAACGGATGGAACATTTTGCTCATCCGCTGTGTCCTTTTTGCATCCGTTGGCCAGTGTGACATGGGCTTAAGACTATTGTCAATGGAGAACTTCATTACCATACTTGTGGTATAAATCTGAACTTGATTTCTAGAAGAAGATACCCATTGCAAATGCATAATTTCTTTGACCAAACTCAGGGTAATGGGCTATCATATCAATTCCAACCTAGTGGGAATTCCATTCACCTGGGAGCAGAAACTAAATTGGTTTAGATGTCTTGCCATAGAGTCCCTTGCTACTATCATAGGCAATAAGCCAGTAGATCAGCCTTGTTAATTAAGTCTCACATCTTTTTCATGTGCTGAATAACCACTGTCACAGAGAAGAGCCCAATGCCCATGAGGACAGGAAAAGCAACAATGCTCATTTAAGAGAGGTCTAATCTGGAACTAAGGAGAACTTTCCTGAGAGTAAAAACAATTTAACAATGGAATAGCTTTCCTCCAGGAGTTGTGCGTGCTCCATCACTGGAGGCCTTCAAGAAAAGTTGTCCAGGATGGAATAAGGTCTTTTGTCTTGGGCAAGGGACTAGACTAGGAGACTTCTAAGGTGTCTTCCAGCCCTAAGATTCTATGATTCTTCTCATAGATAATGTATATGTGGACTATTCTGGGATTTGTTAATAGATTCTGAAAGCTTTGGGGGAGCAAAGCTGGCATAGACTTAGCATCTAGATCAGTGGTGGGATTCAACAATTTTTACTACCAGTTCTGTGAGTGTGGCTTGGTGGGCATGACATGGCTTGGTGGGTGTGGCATGGCTTGGTGGGCATGTCAGGGGAAGGAATACTGTAAAATCTCCATTCCCACCTCACTCTAGGAGGAAGGTTACTGCAAAATCCCATTCCCTCCCCACCCCACTAACCTGCTTTCCAGCCCTGTTCTCCTGTGCAGGGCAACAAAAGAAGAGCCAGCCAATCAGCTGGGACTTGGGAGGCAGAGAATAGATGGGGGCGGGGCCAGTCAGAGGTGGGATTTGCCGGTTCTCCAGACTACTCAAAATTTCCGCTACCGGTTCTCCAGAACTGGTCAGAACTTGCTCAATACCACCCCTGATCTAGATTCAACCATCCGAGGATTAAGCAGAAGCCAAAATGTTTATCATCTTCTAACCTCAGAGAATTTATCATCTCAGCCTGATTAATATCTGCTATGACTTTGAGAGGATACCTACAGTATCCCAATAAATATCCATTTTGCAAAAGAACAAAGTAAGTACTGAACTGTGCCTAAAATTATAAATGATTGACCAGCTCTGGTTTCTCAGTAACAATTCTGGATGTGATAGTTAAAACGTTGCAAGTGCCAAACAATAAGCGTGTCTTAGATATGGTTCCATATTTCATTTTTCTTCAGGTGACATAATTGTGAGGTGCAGTTCGTAAGGCACGCACATGGAATAGTAACAAGGCAAATTGTTATATCATCGTCAAGTGCGTTACCATCACTTGTTGACTGTACAAATTATCTCTCCTCAACTGAAATATGTTGGCTGCAGTCTACGGAACATTTCCCATGATTTATTTTTCCATTTTGGAAACTGCTAGGGAGGCCTTTCCCACTAACAACAACAAAAAAAATATCCTTCAGACAAAATAATGCTCATTTGGGTCCATCCTTAAAACCAGATTTGTTCTCCATTTCAAGTTTAATGCTGGTTACAAAGGAAAATTTATTCTGTGTCCACCAATGAAATCCTTTCTGGGCGGTCTTTGTTTAGTGACCACACTCAGGACTAACAACTCCATCGTTAAACAAAGCAGTCTCTAAGTGAACCCACAGATGTGCTTACGACCACAATAGAGTCCAAAATTTATGTTGCTCAGTGAGACATCCATTAAGTGAATTTTGCCCTGTTGTTAAGTGAATCACTGCAGATGTTAAATTAGTAACACGGTTGTTACTAAACACTGCTAGTACAACTGACTTGTATCTTTAAAAATGGTTAATTCATGATCATTATTTATTAGAAAGATCACAGCCACAAATTCTTCTACAGTATTTAAAAAACTACTAATACACGGAGCTGTTTAGCTCAAATACAATTAGATTATGAAGGAGTAAAGCTGTAACAATAAGACAGAAGAGTAAAATATGGGTAATCCTTGACTTACAATAGGTCATTATTAGTGACTGTTCAAAGTTACAACAGCATAAGTGACTTATGACCGTTTTTCACACTAATGACCATTGCAGCACCCCCATGGTCATGTGATTTACATTCAGATGCTTGACAACTGGTTCACATTTATTACGGTTGCATTGTCCCAGGGCTGTGATGGCGAACTTATGGCACGTGTGCCACAGGCGGCACGCAGAGCCATTTGTGCCGGCATGCGAGCCGCAGGCAAACCTACTCACTGTGCATGCGCATGCCTCACAGCTGATTTTTGGCTGGTTTGAGGCCTTTTTTGGCCTGCCAGAGGCTTGAAAAAAGCCTCTGCAGGCCGAGAAGGCTTGTGTCGTCACTTCCTGTTAATACCAGAAGTGACTAAATGGGCTTATTTGGCCTGCAGAGGCTTTTTTCAAGCCTCTGGGAGGCCAAAAAAGACCTCAAATCAGCCAAAAATCAGCTGTGAGGTGAAGTGCAGGTAAGGAGGGGGCAGGGGGATTGCGCACGCATGCGCAGGGCGTGTGGAGGACACGCACTGATTGCCTTCTCGGTGCTGGCATGAGAGTATACAAGCACCAGCATGACACAATTTTTGTCACAGGAGCCCAAAAAGTTTAGCCACCACTGTCCTAGGGTTATATGATCCCCCTTTTCAATCTTCTGACAAGCAAAGTCAGTGGGGAAACCAGATTCACTTAATAACCATGTCACTAATTTAACAACTGCAGTGATTCACTCAACAAATGTGGCAAAAAAGTCATAAAATGGAGCAAAACTCACTTAAGAAGTGTCCCACTTAGCAATAGAGATTTGGGGCTCAATTGTGACTACCTAAAGGCCATGTCACACTGCCCAACGGATGCAAAAAGGACACAACGGACGAGCAAAATGTTCCATCCGTTGTTATCCGCTCTCAAAAGGGGCAAAAATTTGCATAAGCAGAGCAGATAACACGGAAAGGAATGGACGTGGGGAGGACGCAGAGCGGATGCGTAGAGGATGCAGAGCGGATGCGTAGAGGATGCAGAGCGGATACAGAGCGGATGCGTAGAGGATGCAGAGTGGATGCAGAGTGGATGCAGAGCGGATGAGCTGCATCCGCTTTCATCCTTTCTCCATCCGTGCTACTAACGCTGCACATCCGTTCCGCTTCCTCCCTGCGTCCGTTTACCGCTGGAACAGATTTGAGTTGTGCGGATGCACAGCGGATGCCTAGTGGATATAGCAGATGCATAATGGATGCAGAACGGATGTCCCCCGTATGCCTAGAGGATGCAGAATGGATGCATTGGATACATTTTCCGCTCAAAAGTTTTGGGCAGCTCAAAACTTTCTGAGCGAATGAAACGTCAATAAATGGATGCTGGACGGATAGAGAGGAAGCAAAACGGAGGCAGTGAGTACATCGCGTTAACCAACGGATGGCAAGCTTTTTTGTCCGTTTTACATCCTCTTTGCATCCGTTGGTGCAGTGTGACATGGGCTTAACATGTTGAGCCATGTTTCAACGAATTGCTCTCTATTTAAAAACAAACAATGCACTCATTACACATTCTTCATTCTACTCTTAAACACACAACTCAGCATTTATTTATAATTTCATGAAGGCAGACCGATCCAGTGCACCCAAAATGCAACTATTGATTGGGAAAGTAATGAATATACCAAGTCCATTATGCCATTTTCTGCCTAAGCCAGACAAATGGTGAAATCAAGCCCTGATAGTCCATTTACTTATTCAGAAAATGATTATTTACGCCTCCTGTAGGCATCTCATTACTAGACAGAAAATTATAAGCAGAATCAATGCAGTAGCAGCCATGTTTAATTTCCTGCAATACCTCAAAGATGACCTTCTAAAAACATTTTTGGGGAAATAAGCTAAGGGAAGCCATAGCAGCTTTTTTTCTAGTATTTTTATTATTAGCATCAGGCTCTCAAAGTATATGTGTGTATACAGTTATTGATGTTGATATAAGCCTTCACATCTATCCAAATACATACAAATATGGTCCCCTGACAGCCACACAGACCAGTATTTTTCAAATGTGACAAATTTAAGATGTCTGGACTTCAATTCCCAGAATTCCCCAGTCAGCATGCTGGAGATTCTAGAAATTCAGACATCTTAAAGTTGTCAGGATTGAGAAACACTGTCCTAGATCCTAGTAACTAGCAATGTTATCTACTAAGCAGAATTTGTATTTTATCATTTAGTTTTTAATATCACAATTTCTTTGCTAACTTTAGAAGTCAGATTTATTTCAGAACTTAAGACTTTGTTATTATTATTTGTATGATCGTGTTTATTCTTAATTTGCACTACATAGTTTTTTAATATTTGTGCAGCACCAAAGGATGAAACAGATCTTGCTAATTTTATTTGCATTTTATGAGCTTAGCTATTTTTGACACCTCTGGGCACCCATAAAGCTTATAACCCAACCTGCTATTAGACAGAAAGGCATACGAGCATCCAGAAAAGTGCTTCTTGGCTTGCTGCTATGGCCTTCCATCAACATTGTTGTAAGGCATATTTTGCAATATTCTAGCCCTTAAAATGCTTCTGTTCTGGTGGTCAGGGGAAGCTGACCATAACATAGTACCATTTCATAGTTTGTGATGCAGTGAAATTATTAAGAGAAAAAAAACAGGGATGAATAATCTGCTTGCAACACTTTAAAAATCAATCTTCTTTCTTGGAACCAAAAACAATGACAGGGGACAGCTACATGATACCAGTCAAAGATAAAACTATACAAAATAATTGGGTATTTTAGCAGCCAACTGACACAAGTCTCTTTAATTCTATATAACTTTTATGATAAGATAAGTTTTGTTCTCCTTTATGCTACTGTCTAACAAATTCACACCTACAACTGTTGCAGAATCCCCATGGTCACATGATCAAAATTAAACGCTTGGCAATGTATTTATGACACTTGCAATGTCCCAGGGTCATGTGAACACCTGTCATGCTTAGCAACAGAAATTTTGAATTCAACTGTGATCATAAGTCAAGGACTTATGTGGCAAAAAGTTGTCCAAAATTTTACCTCAAATTAAACTCTTCTAACTAGATCTTATCTGTCATTGTTGGAGAACTTCCCACACTTTCCAAAAGAAAAAAAGAGAAAAAAATGGAAGGGAAGGGAAGATGGAAGGGACTTTGGAGGTCTTCTAGTCCAGCCCCCCGCTCAAGCAGGAGAATACTATTTCAAAAAGGTTATGAAGCATCTCTCCTCTGGAAGATCCTATCTAAAGCAAGAAGTATATTCCCTTTCTAGAAAGCAGCTGTAAACCTTGTGAATGCCAGATGACATTATAAACATAACCACTGAAAACTATGGCTAGTGTTGACAACCCTTTAACTGAAGCACCATAAAACCAATTCCATCTTAGTCTCACAGAAAAGAGGGAATTAGTGACCAAATGCAACACAAATTCTTATTACCTCCTATGGAAGGAACTGTTGTTGTTAAATTCTGGGTGTAAATGAATAACAAATCCCCTCAGACTGTTAAAAAGAAAAGGAAGAATTGGCAATCCCCATGCAGTTTTCACTATCTTAACTATGCAAACAAGGATGTTATAAGCTTAACTATAGCAAAAATTGGAGGTCTACCCCATGTTGTGGGATGTTGTGAGGTAAGAATGCTTTTCTACAGTTGTACGGTTAGTACACAGAAATAGTTATGAGAAATGCACATTAATCTACCATTGGGATTAAAATTGGTGGTAGGAATATCAACAACCTCCGATATGTAGATGATACAACATTGTTCACGGAAAGCAAGGAGGCTCTGGAGTGACTAAACCTGAAAGCCAAAGATGAAAGTAAAACATTTGGACTGCACCTTAACATCAAGAAAACAAAGATAATGACCATTGCAGAGAATACACAGGTATTCTTATGGCTATGAAACTTGAAGTCTGAAAAGGTCAGAAAGGACATAAGCAGATAACTTTGAACTGTGGTGCTGGAGGTGATTACTACACATCTCATGGACTGCAAAAGTAACAAAGAAGCTCTCGACCAAATGTTGCCAAAACTACCACTTGAAGCCAAGATAGCCAAACTGGCTGTCATACTTTGGTCATGTCATGATAGCATGACCTGAAAGGTCAATCACGGTGGGAATGATCAGCGGAAAAAGGAGAAGGGTACCCTAGTACCTGCTAGCTGGACACTACAAAGAATGACACCGGGATGACTATGGCAGATCTGAAGGAGGCAGTGAGAGACCAAGAAGCACAGAGAGTGCTGAGCCATAGAATGGCTGACGGTCAAACACGGTCAAACAAATGGCTGCTGCTGCTGATTTCTGTATTATATCAACACAAAATCTGGAACACATTTACTTACTTCTATTTCCCATCTAGAACGCGCCATAAAATCCATTGTCAAAGTCTACAGCCACGTTCTCTGATGCAACTCTTCTGCACTAAGTCAAGGCTCAACTGAAGTTTACTGAACAACTGATAGCAGGCTGAAGTCACTCAAAACACTGGGCAAGCCAAAACAAAGCACATTATAACTTAACAAAAGCCATACGCATGATATCAGTGGGAGTATTTGTAGGAAATGCTCAGTTACACCTGGTATTAGATTATCTAACTTAGTTAACTTAAGTTAGATATTTATGTATTCATAATATTTAATCTGGCTGTCCAACTTAAATAGTTTGGCTCTGGGCAATGTACAAGAAAAAACATCCACAACAAATGCAACACAGAGAGAACAACTAAAGAGAATAAAACTCAATTAAAACAGTAAAATTGTAACCAGACTAAAATATATTGTAACTCATCCAGGTGGGTCTCCACTCAACCTGATCCAAAGGCCTTGGGGAAAGAACCATAACTATCTGTGCCATTATGTTCTGAACCACCTGAAGCTTCTGGATGGTCTTCAAGGACAGCCCCATGTAGAGTGCATTCCAAAACAGGCAATCCTTGGTTAACTATAGGAATTTGGACCAGAATTACCCAAGCTACTGCCTTCTCCCAGTGGTTTCTAGCTGTCCAATTCAATCCTATAGGCTGGGCATCCTAAGGGTTTCATCAGGCAAGGAATGTTAGCTAGCAGCAGTTTGAGAGGCCTGTGCTAAGTCATGCCCAACTCTTTGTGACCCCATGGACCATGGCACTTCAGGCCCTCCTGTCCTCCACTGAATCAACCCAAACTCATGCCCACTGTGTCAATAACACTGTCTAATCCTGGGTGCCTATACAGATTGAATTAATAAATAAATTTCCATCACTGAGTGATGTGGTCATATAGGGCAATGTAATGTCATTACATTGTTTAGTGATGGCAATCCTGACTGTCCCAGTTGCCATTGTTGATCATATCCCACCTACTCATTATGTGAAGAGCCCTCCTAATTCAAGCTATCCCTGGCTTGGTCCCTCCTACAACCCCAAGCCTCAGTAAGGAAAGGATCTGTCTTCTCTTCAGTTCCCACTCCCACCAGTTATCTCCCCCATCACTACTCTTTGGGAAGCCCTGAACTCCACTGGATGTGCCACCCTGCTGGCTCTGTCACCCATAGCTGATCAATCAATCAATCAATCAATTAGAATAGAGCTCGAAGGGACCTTGGAGGTCTTCTATTCCAACCCACTGCTCAAGGAGGAAACCCTTTTTCATTTCAGATAAGCGGCTGTCCAGTCTTTTCTTTAAAACCTAGAAAAATTAACCCCCCAAAAAAAGTTTAAAAAAAAACCCTGAAAAGTTAAAAAGCTGAAAAAAGAAACCTTTTATTAAAAAATGTTTCCTTGTTCCTTTCACAAATTGCACACTGAATCGAAACATGGTCCTGCAACTCTACTCAAGAGTCCAGGATGAAGTTTCCCCAATTCCAGGACTCATAGAGTCAAGCCTGTTTTTCCTCATCCAGACCCTCACAGCCTCCAGGCACTGAGGGGTCTCTGACAACTTCATATGAACAGCCAGGAACAGAAATATATAACTGAGTATCATCACCATATGAATGATGCCATATCCTATTCCAACAGATCACCTTTCCCAGCGATTTCATGTATACACTGAAAAGGCAAGGGGAGAGCTCTGAGATACTCTGCAAAGTAGGGGAGTAGGACAATTTCCAGCCAGGTAACTTCAGACAACAGAGCAAACCTGTTTGCAACAAGGTGTAATACATTAGTTGTTACATAAATAATATCCAAGATAGATATTGGCCTATCAAGAGACAGGCTTCCTTTTTCCACCGCATAAATACAGGAGGAAAAGAAAAAACTAACTGCATTTTATATTTAAAGTTCATATTTGAAAGCGAAGTCCTAGTCAGAATTCTTGGGCTGTCCTTTTAAATTAATGTCACTATAAAACTTACTAACTGAGGCTGTACTTGTTTCTGATGTTCACTTCCAATCCTGAGTGCTGCTAAAGAGATCTGACAAATTATTGTGGGGATAACTTTGTAAGCTACTTTTTAAAATGAAAAATATAAATATGGAATATGGAATTTACACTCTTGAATATTTACCATACAGTTTGGAGCTCACAGTACAGTAGTATATTATTAAGAAGTTTTATTTCTCTACTGTAATAGAGGTTTAGTCATTTTTGGAGTTAATTGTATCACCATTCAGCTTAAAGGTCACAGCACAAATTCACATTAAACCAAAATTAAATAAACTGTAATAGCATTCCATGTTTTGCAGACAGATTTATTCAATGAATTGTATTTTAAACATATCATGCTCTAATGTTGATGTGTCAATCACATTGTCATATTGTCAAAATCTATATTAGTTTTAATGATGTGATGTATGATTCAGCTGGAAAATCTCAGTAACAACCATTCAATATCCTTTCATCCCTCTTTGTTGTGTTACTGAAACTCTAAATAGACCAAGATTTTGGGGGAAAAAATGATCCTTAATTGAAAGTTCTAAGAATGTTGTAATTAAAAACTATGAAGGGGGAAGAGGAACCAGATTCACTTGATGACTGTGTGATTCATTTAATGACAATGATAAAAAAAGGACTATAAATTAGGTCACAACTTATTGTACAACCTCATTGCTTAAAGACATAGGTTCCAGCCCCAATTATGATTGCAAGTCAAGGACTACCTCAGGTGGAGCATCCCACAGAAACAGCTAATTGGCTTGTGCCAGATATCTGTAGAGATTATGGAAAGATTGCTGAAAATCCCCTTTAGGGTTTCTAGGCAAATATAGGCCATTAGAGAGCAAGAACATTTTGTCTTCTGGGTAAAGATATATCTGAAGTTTGACAAGTACAACATTATGAAACAGCCTAACTTTCAAATCTTTATGACTGGCAAAGAGTTGCAGTAGATTTTTTTTTAAGGTTTTTAGAGCCAATTAACTGTTTTAATGGGATTCTGAAAGTTAGAAAAAAGTGTGGCTGAGTTATGTCACACATTTTTTTATCATCTCAGTTAACATCATATCAATGGATCCAAGCAGATATAAATGAGCAATTAAGCCTTTCTTCTGAATCTTCTTAGCTATACAATTTGGGATGAGCACTCTTTAAATGGTGTGAGAGTAGGAAAGGATTTCCAGAGGAAAAACTGCAGACTACCCGGACCAGGGTCACGACTCAGGTGATCCTGGGGATAAAGATAAACCTCCAAGTGTTTCAATGATCCTCTAAAAGGATGCAAATGACCAGGATGCAAATTCCTTGCTGACTGCAAGGAATATAAATCTTTCCATTCCCCATTATCCTATCAGAGCTGAAGAAGCTTCTTGGATGAGAAGCGAAACATCTTCAAAAGAAAAATCAAGAAAGTCCAGTTGTCTTTTGAAAAAAGCACCTTTGGGTTCTTCTTCTGAGCTAGATATAGCAGATAAGATTATGAACATATGTTTAACTTTTATTTTTTTATTTGGTATCTTCAAGTCAGTGCCGATTCCTACAATTGCAGTTTTCTTGGCAAGACTTAACTTTACAGTGTCAAGCATTTATTTCTCCAACATTCAGGATGCACGTGGCTTACAAATATACACCAATGTTTATACCCCCACATTGTCTATCTATTTCCCAATGCTAATTCTACTATATTCCGATTGAACTTGCTACAGAAACATTCTGCACAAGAGAAAATACACACCACACACCGGAGTCCTGGGAAAGAAAGCAGAGGGGGAATCTTGCGCTGGATGTAACGGGAACAGCTCGCCCTCGAAAGTTGTAGGAGCATCATCACTTGAGACTTTCAAGAAAAGATTGGACTGCCATTTGTCAGAAATGGTGTCGGGTCTCCCGCTTGGGCAGAGGGTTGGACTAGATGACCTACAAGGTCCCTTCCAACTCTGATTATCTGTTATCTGTCAAAGGCAAATTTGGGGGTGGGTGGGGGGAACTTTCAGGTGTGTGGGGCAGAAGAGTTACAAAGGGAAGGGCTTGAAAACAACATCATGTAGGCAGAAAGCAGGAATGGGACGGAAGGTAAAGGAAGAAACCGGCTTTGTACCACACACACACAAAAAAAGAGAATATTATGGATTAGCGCCGTATCTATTCCCGTAAAGTGGGAATAGATTGAAAAGGCAGCTTTCCGCACTATGGAGCTAGGCAAGAAGAGATCCTCGCCCCGCTGCTCCTTCTTCTCCTCTGGCTGTTTGGCTTTGTATGACTTCCAGCCAGGCTGGAAACCCGGCCCCGCTCCCCTTTGCCTCCATCCGCCCATTGCCCGAAAGATGTAAACACTCCCGTCATTGGGAATTTCCCCCCCCCCTCCAGTCTTACCTGTCGGGTCTCCCACGGGGGTCGGACGCACCTCCCGCCTGAGGGCTCCGGAGAGAGCGAGACCAACGCCGGGCCGCGGGGGAGACAGGCAGGAAACGTGCCGCCCAACCGGGCAAAGCGAAATGCCGGAGATCAGCCCTTCCCTCCGCCCACTCTGGGCTCGTCCCGCCTCCTCCTCCTCCTCCAACCCCCTGTCATCCAACGCAGCGTGCCTACGTCACGGGAGCGCTTTCCTCGCCTCCTGGATGGGCTTCTCTTTCGCCTCAGAGTTCGCGGCTGGGTGGGTGGGTGGGTGGGTGGGGCGGGGGGGCGGTGGGCGTGGCTTCTTGTGCAACGTTATGAAGGTCGCCTGAAGACATTCATGAATGGTCTGAAGAATTGCCGTTAAGGACAAGGGTGCAGGCTTCCTAAAGCGGTATAGAATCCTGAGGATTTAATTCTGGACGTTACAAAGCCGAGAGCCCAGCTTGGAGAGAAATGTGACATGAGAAGACATAGAAAGCAAGCAAGCCGTGTACTTGAGGAGCCTCCGGGTTACCTCACTTGCAAGAGCTCGTCTGAATGTACAATCCTGGAGGAAATGTCAAGTTCTAGGGCAGCAAACCTCGATGACGTCATCACACGAATGCTGCTGTTAACATACTGGCGTGAATCCTCGCCTTGGTAGGGATGCAAATCGGGGCAATCTGTCAAGCTGCATGCTTCTGCAGATGTCAATCACAGCAATAGCAACAGCACTTAGACTTATATGCCGCTTTCCAGTGGTTCACAGAGTCAGCGTATTGGCCCCAACAATCTGCGTCCTGTTTCTATCCATCTCGAAAGGATGGAAGGCTGAATCAACCTTGAGTCTGGTGAGATTTGAACTGCCAAATTGCAGACAGACAGCAATCAGCAGAAGTAGCTTGCAGTCATGCGCTCTAACCACTGCAGCTCATGTCCTCCTGCAGATGTCAATTATTCACCCTGATTAGTGTCATCAAAGTAATGGGCAGGACTTTGGGTAGACTTGGGGTGACAGTTGGAGTGGGGGAAGGTCACACCTGGGATCATGAAGAGTTGGACATGGCTTGGCAGCAACTATTCTTTACTCAGAGGAGTGAAGCTGTCAGGACAAATCCAAGTGAAACTATAATATGGTCACTCAGTCAAAATCCAATAGAGTAAATAAAACTTCATACAGGTAGTCCTGAACTTACAACAGTTCATTTAGTGAAGGGTTCAAATTTACAACTTCATTGAAAAAAGTGACTTATGACCATTTTTCACACTTTTTTTGTGTAATTATTTTATTTTTCACAACAAACAGACAAATACAAACAAAGCAACAAAATCTTTCAATTGTACAATGTGTCAATTAGTACATAATTCTTGTGCAAGATATATATAATCTTTTCCTCTTGAATATAAATTTACATTCATATTATATTAATCAATTTTCCATATCATATTATATTATTCTTAACTTCAAGTCCACAATATCCTTTGGTGCAAGTCTCAATTCTTACCAATTTTAATAAAAGAAAAATTAATTGATTTTTAAAAACAAACATTAAGAAACACATCACAAAACATGAAAACATAAAACCTCTTTTCTGAAAGCAGCCTGATCCCGGGTTACATCTCTTTGTACAGACACCAATTCAAATTCATGCTCACTTTCATATACCATCCCATATTGCCATTCTACATTTTCCATATGGCTTCTCCCTTCTTTTAACTTTCTTAATTTTATTTTTATTTATTTCATCTCAAATCAGATTACTCGGGTGGTTGTTTTAAAAGAAGAAGAAAAAAAACCCAATGGCATCACTTGTGGACTAATTGAAAATAGAATTTTAAAAGTATAAAGAAAAAGAAGGGAAGGGCTTTCTTGGTTCCGTTTTTCAATTCTTAGAAATGGCGATCGTTACTGATGAGAAACTACAAGAAAAGACGATGCAACAAGAAGATTGGGACAAAGAAGAAGCCATCTTTAACGGACAAGTAACTCTACTTGGGGAAGAAAGGGGAAAGAGGGGAAAGAGAATGGAGAATTTGAGACCTAAAAAAACAACCAAAAAAGGGAAAACTAAGGTGAAAAGTGGATATAAAGTGAGAAAGCAACAGAAAAAGGGAATACAGAAAAGGGAAATTGAGGTGGAGAGACAGGGAGGTAAAAAGAGCACAGAGAAGAAGCAAAGGAGGAGGGAAGGGAAGAGAAGAGAAGCTACAAGGGTGTGAAGCAAGATGTAAAGAAACAGGACTTATTTAGAGATGAGTAAAATTTTAATTGAAAAAGGGATTCTGCAGGTACATATGATTGTATTGTTATATTTGTATTTAGAAATAATATTAGAAGATTGGAAACAACGTATGATTCAGTGAAATATTTCTGAATAAAATAAATGTAATGAATTAAATGAGAGAATTAACTTGGAAAGCAATGAGAACATTTTAATGACATAAATGTTTTAAAATGCAAGTGAAGTGCTGGGGAAGTAATCATGGAAAGTTTATAAGCGTTCCTATAGAAGCATGATATCTATTTGAAAAGTAATGTGTTAAATGTTTAAAATTTAAATGAATATTAATATTAACGATAGAATTGAATGGGCATGGATCATTGTTCTAATTATATTATATATAATTATATATATATATTATATAATTATATATATATATATATGTGTGTGTGTTTTCTTAAGTTTTCGCGGGTACTTACATGTGTGCTGTTCAGCTTCCTTCGGGTATTATCCCACGTCATTGTAGTTCTGTTAAAGTTGTAGCAACGTTTCAGCAGAATCTCATCTGCCATCATCAGGCTTCTGTATGGATATGGGTCTTACAGCTCCTGGTTTTAAATTTGAGGCTGGTTCATTCTGATTGGCTGGGAGCCTGGACCTATTTCATTGGACTTGGAGTTTGATTGATTGGTGTTGCCCTACATAAGAGGTACCACAGATAAAATCAGTAAGATACTACACAGGCATCACATCAAGACTGCCTTCAAAACAGACAAAAAAATAGCAGCCATCCTGAGGAACCCCAAAGACAAAATTGACCTGGAAAACCAAGGCATATACGAAATTCCCTGTACATCATGCCCGGCCACATACATTGGACAGACCAATAGAAGAATAAGTACCCGCCTAGAGGAACACAAAAATGCAGTAAAAAAGCTGGAACACACCTCCTCACTAGTCCAACACATGAAAACCACAGGTCACAACATCAACTTCAATGGCACTAAAACCCTGGCCACTATAGAAAACCCCAGCCACAGAATCATCAGAGAAGCCATAGAGATTGAAAAAAGACCTGACAGCATGAATAGAAGAGATGATTCCACCAGACTGTCAATCATTTGGAAGCCTGCACTCTCAAATAGAAAGATCTCCATGCCACAAGCCAGGCAAACACCTGGGCAAAAACAGACTCCCTCTGATAGCTCCAACCTAACCCCCCCACCAGGCACCCAGGTGAAACCCAGCTTGCTAATGAAGAGCAGCCGTCCCTTCACACGGAGCCAAGCAGAATGAACCAGCCTCAAATTTAAAACCAGGAGCTGTAAGACCCATATCCATACAGAAGCCTGATGATGGCAGATGAGATTCTGCTGAAACGTTGCTACAACTTTAACAGAACTACAATGACGTGGGATAATACCCGAAGGATAATATATTTCTTTCTTTTACTTTTTAAAATGTAGTGTTTAGCTTTAATGTACTATGCAGAATCCGAATAGAAGTTACGTTCTATATTAAGTGTTATAATTTTAGGGGAAAGATATCAAGGCATCATACTCCAATTAGTGACTACAGGAGGAATTTTGTTTAAGGAGAAAAGGTAATAGATAGCTGAAATAGGACAGACAAAGAATATAAATATAGTGATCTGATTTGAGATGAAATAAATAAAAATAAAATTAAGAACATTTTTCACACTTATAATCATTTTTAGCATCCTTATTTACATGATTTACATTTGAATGTTTGACAACTTGACTCACATTTATGACAATTGCAGTGTCCAGGAGTTATGTAATTGCTTTTTGTGACCTTCTGACAAGCAAATGAGGAAAACAGATTCACTTAACAACCATGTTATTTAATAACTACAGTGATTCACTTAACAAATGTAGCAAGAAAAATGTGGCAACACTTAATATAAATTTTGAGCTCAATTGTCATAAATTGAGGACTACCTTGGTGACTTTACGGTACTTTTGTGTCACTAAATACCCAAATTTGGCCATGGAAGAGGTGATTTTAGAATTTCTATTAGCACCAAAGCAGTTAGCATAAAATTATTTAATCCAACCAGGGAAATGTTTCAGTTATGATGGGATAGCTATGGCTTAAATAGAAATAAAAGGAAAAATGATACAGTGCCCGGACTCAGCCATACCAATCTACATGGGCATTCTAATACTGTTGATTTTTGCTTAAAATGAGCCCTCTAGGATACCTGAAAAGAGAGATTAAAATAAACTCTGGAAAAGGCACATCTATAAATTGAATTAAGTGAAAGAACACAACCAGTCTGCAAGTGCAGCTCTTTCTATTTCTGGCCATGAGAAAACAGTTGGGGGATACCACAATTGGGATTTTGTACAGATTCCCATTAGTACTCAAACAACATCAAAACAAAGAAAATGTTTTGTAGTCAACAAACATGTTGAAACACCCAGCGTACATTTGTAATTGTAGAATAAATCTTAGATGTGTCAAATTCAAATTCTAAAAACTATTTATAGATTTAACTTCAGGAAAATACAAATGAATTCATCCACTGCCTACTTCAGAGTGTTATGAAGCCCGTGAAAATATGGACAGGTTCATACATTTCCTGTTCTTGGTTCGCTCAGTTGCCTGAGTAGGACTACTCATTTATTGCTGGTATCAGACACTATTCCTTTGACAGTATAACAATTGCTTTGTTATCATGAACAGTCAAAAAGGCCAATGTTTTTGGCCATCAGTCTTTTGCTTAAACACAAAAGTTGTTTTCTCGTGTCTTTCCACTTGGCAATTCAGGTGCAGAATTTAATTTACCTTATTTTGCTAAATGTTCTATTTCACACTTGCCCTTAGTCCTAATTAAAATTTCTGGCTCTTAAAAGCATTGTTCAAGTTTTTGACAACTGTGGGTGTTTGGTCCAAAGCCTAATTATTTTGGGGAATTAAAAAACATGGCCAGCTTTCCTTTAAACTCATTATTGCAAAAAGAAGGTAAGACCAGGCTTGAGACTGATTTCATTATGAGGTACAAAGTATTTTGAGAGGAAAAGAAAGAACATTTTGAGTTTATCATTCCTTTCCATCATATTCCATACACGTAAGTTCCTGTTTATATATCTCACTCTTACTGGTATTTGTTCAAAAGAACTTTTTGAATGTTGAATAAGAACAGTACCATTAAAATGGTATTATAAACAGATTTATCTCCACTCCCAGATTTGAATTTTGTATCTAATCATGTAGATATTAGGGGAAGAAAAATCCTTCTGGGTTCAGTTCCAAGTGGGGAAAAATACAGTGGAAACCTGGAGGCTGTTGGGAAGGTTTAATGGTGGACAGGAGCACATGGCCTGGAGCTCCAGAGTGAAAAGGGAGGATGATCACATGCTTCAAGGTGAAGGAAGAGATCAAGAAAAAAGGGCTGATACTCTGAGAGTGTCTGGGTTTTATACCCTCTGTTGGGATTGAATTGGAGCTTGTATTCTGATTGGTTGTCAGACTCCCATTGGGCCATGCAGGGGCAACTCTGTAGGCTGTCCTGAGTTCCAGGCTTGGTTGAGCCTTGCTGGATGATGCACTGA
This sequence comes from Laticauda colubrina, assembly GCA_015471245.1. Lineage (NCBI taxonomy): Eukaryota > Metazoa > Chordata > Lepidosauria > Squamata > Elapidae > Laticauda > Laticauda colubrina. Next base: position 21,855,802 of record BLBF01000016.1, read on the forward strand.
AAGGGCTTTTGAGCAATTGCAAAAGCTTTACCTGGAGATCTTTGTTATGTAAAGTTCTGGCCCAGGCCTTAATGGCTCACCCATTAACAAAGGTGGGGGTGAGTTTCTGCTTCTGAGTTTCTGCTCTTTTTAGGGGAAATATTCTGCCTTTGTAATATTTCCTAGGATCTTTCAATTTTCTAGGAGAGGGGTGGATGCTAACTTCCTATATTAAGTTTTATTTTATTTTTTTCAGTAATAATTTAAAACTCTGATTATTGTCCTATGGTGGTGTTCTGTTGGTATGATTATATTATTTGAATACTTTTGTGATAAATTTGGCAAGTTGCAGAAAAGTGAGATGTAAATAGATGAACAAAGTAAGTGCATTCTTGGGAACTGATAAAATCTTTGGTATAAAGCAAGCAAATTGAACATAAAATGGAAGTTCCGTGTTCATAACAAACATTTTCTTCTAATGTACCATCTGCAGATAGCTGAACCAAACAGAGTTAATAAACATCAGTGTTCAAGTACTTATTTCCTACTGGAGCATGCAGTGAACAATGTATTTGTCACCTCATACATACATACCCCTTGCTCATGTTTACAAAATGCATAATAAAAGCATGAAGACCTTACAAACATGAAATCCATTTAGAAATCATAAAGAAAATGGGCTTAATATTTAGGCTATTACTGTATATATTGTTTTTAAAAAGACCGTGATAGCACAGTAGTTAGAATGCAGTTTTGAAGGGTAACTCTGGCCATAGCCAGGAGTTCAATCCTGACCAGCTCAAGGTTGACTCGGCCTTCCATCCTTTCAAGGTCAGTAAAATGAGGATCTAGATTATTGGGGCCAATACAAAGAGTACTGTAAAGCAGTATTGTAGTATATAAGACTAGGTGCTATTACCATTGCTTAAAAAGATCATAAGAATATTAAAAAATATGATAACACTTGTGTGCTATTTCACAATATGTTTCTTCTTCTTTTTCTTCTTCCTCTTCCTCCTCCTAAGCAGTGCAAATGGCTATTTTGCTGAAAGTCATATTTATTGTTCAATGCTTGGTTTTCTTAATTTTTCAGTGTCACTGGCAAATAATAGAATACCTATAAATTTTTTGTTTAATGTCATTGTTAATGTTATTGTTGACTACTGAATTATTTTTAAAAAATCTATTAAACACTGGCTGGGTTCACAATCAGCTAAGTGATAGTTACTTTAATTATCATTTATTGAATAAATAAAAAAAAATTGGGTTCACACAGCACTGACTGATTGAGTGTTAATAGTAGGAATCACTTGACAAACATGTACAATCAGCATATATATTGAATTTTGCTTCCCCCCCAAAATATAATAGAATCTGTCCACCTCACTATGTTGTGTTCATATTTGGTTTCCTGACCTCTGTATAAGACATGGCATAATTTTCAAATCAGAGTGGCTGGGTTCAGAAAGTACTCTAACCCCCACCCCCCAAAAAAATTAAGGAATACTATGACTAATATTTGATCATTCACTAGTTGTTCTGAACTATTTATGAAGCAAGCAGTGCTCTGTTTGGTACAGTGTACTGTATGAAACCAGTCATTATGGCTTGTAAATCATAAATTATGGTTTAGTTTGTTGGAAATTCTAGTCAATTGTAGCTTATTCAATAAATGCTGCTTAAACCTATTTTATCAATTGTTAGATAAAAAGACATAGTAAAGAAATAGAATAGGAAGCTTTACAATAAAAGTTAATAGATTGATATAGAATATAATATAAAATATATAACCATTGGATGAATGTATAAGATTAAACTATGATGAAATTTAGAATATCTCACATAGAATGATGGGAAAATAGTTTAGTCAAATGAATGATTAATAATTGATATTACATGAGCACGTTAGATTGATAAGGTGAGAATTTATACAACTTCTGAGTAATGGTAAAAAAAATAAAGGATAGCACAAAAGATTGTAACCAACTGACACACTGTATTTATATAATTGAAAGATGGTTTTATGTTTTTATGTTTTGTTTGTATGTTTGTTGTGAAAAAAAAATACTTTATTTAATACTTGACAAAAATAAAAAATAAATGCTGCTTAAACAAAGATTACATCTCTGATCATTTTGCTACTTTTTCTATCACAGTTGCATTTATACATGTTGTATGTTATCCTACAAGTCACTTATGGTGATACAATTGAATTGGCATAGAAAATTAATGAATAAATGTGCGATCTTAACCTGACTTGCAGCTTAGGATGCAAATCTATGGACCCTAGATTGTAGTAGAAGGCTGCAGGATATTTTTGAGGAAACTCTTATTTTTAAAAAGAAACAGAGCAAACTTTTGATCCTCCATTCCAAGGCTGCGAAATAGTTCTTCCATTTTCTGATGCCTGAAATGAAAGGTGGTAGATCTGAAGCAAGGCAGGAGGATGGAAGAGATTCAGGTCTCTAGATCTCAATTACATCTTGGTTCATGGGGAGATTTACAGAGTAATCTCCCTTCCATTGTTTGCAAATTGAAAGAAAGACCTTCAAGCATCAATAATAGACATGCAAACACAAAGGAAAAGAAAGCTAGTTCTCTCTGGCTTCCAGGTGATCAACCTCAATTCAGCAAAGAATTCCCACCTCTTCGGGGTTTCAAAGATCTTAGAACCTCTGAAAAGGCAAGTAGGTTTGCTATGATTGGGTATCTCAGTACTGTTCTGACCCAAACCTGGTTCCAAGGAAGCAAACACAAGACAAAGGTAACAGCACAACCTTTTAATGTTTCTTTATGAATCCTGTTCCTTCAAAGGGAAAAGGCTGCTTCAAACCAATTAGCTCCAATAAGAAAGCCTTGCCAAGGTTTTGCAAGGCTGCCAAGAACACCAGATAAAGTAACTAAGCAATAATTCCAACACAAAGAGTCTACAAACACCAACCCAGATATTCCTAACATCCACCAGGCTCGAGTGTGTAAAACTTTTTTGCCTTCTGCAAAAAACTATGATTTCTTAGCTGGCTTTTATCTCCTCAGGAAGGGCCATTACCATTTGTTTGTTTGTTTGTTTGTTTGTTTGTTTGTTTGTTTATCTGAGTCACCTGTGCTGCTGCAGCTGCTATTTTCTTCGAGCAGCCCTACACGGACACACGTTGGGCACAGGCTCCTCGGGGACCTCTTCATTGCTGCTTCCAGCCTCCACAATCTCCAAAGGCAGCATTCCACACCCTGATGGTGCTGGCCCCATCCCTGCTTCACACACGGGCCCCTCATCTGAGTTTACACTCTCTGAGCCCTCAGCCATCCGCACCTGCTTCTGGCAAACCACAATAAATACTCGGTTTTGACAGACAGAGTACAGGCAGATAGACAGGCAGTAATTCTATTTCCGTCATTGACGAATAAATATACATTCCATTAAATGAACAAGACAAAACTATTCCTTATCCACAAGAAATGTCAGCAGCCATTTGTAGGTGAAACTTACACATAACCTAGACATATTTTCCTCTTGTAAAACAATAAAATTGATCTTGATTGTTTAACAGATAGTGCAAAAAAAAAAAAACAAATCTTGAGCACAGTGTCCCAGAAATTTTAATAAAAGAGGAGCAATCAACTGCTGGCAAATGTTCCTGAAGAACTGGCAATGCAGAAGAATGTAAGCTATTTTTGATAAGCATTAGATAATGAATTAGATCTATCTTTAAAGCAAATTGACACCTCTGAAGGTCTTTTTTATTTGTTCCTAGCCGGGGTCTATTTTGCTTGTCATGATGCATTTTTCTTCTCTCGCCATACCTGAATGCTTTTGACCATGAAGCATTCAGCTCTGCGGCAGAATTGTTACAGTACAATCTCAGTTTAAATATAAACAGTTTCCACTCTGATGCATATGGCTGCAAGACACCTCCTGTCCCTCCTACTGGAAAAAAAATCCACATGCAGATGGTTATAATAAAGGAGAGCTGAAAATAGCACCATTCCCCAGCATCTATATCAAGACCTACATTAGTGGCTTCCTTAAAATTTTATTTTATTAATTTATTTTGTCAAGCACGCATTTGATAATACAGTATATATAAGAATAAACATGATTATTAATACATGAAATAGATATGGATAAAAGAGAACATTAAGACAGAGACAATAGGCATGTTGGTGCACTTATGCACACCCCTTACAGACCTCTTAAGAATGGGGTGAGGTCAACAGTAGACAGTCTGAGGTTAAAGTGTTTGGGGTTAGTGGAAGAAACCACAGAGTCAGGTAGAGTATTCCAGGCATTGACCACCCTGTTGCTGAAGTCGTATTTCCTGCAATCAAGTTTGGTGTAGTTTACCCTGACTTTGTATTTATTGTGCGCTCGTGTATTGTTGAAGCTGAAGTAGTCATTGGCAGGTAGGACATTGTATTGGATAATTTTATGTACTATGTTTAGGTCAGACTGAAGGCGGCATAGTTCTAAGTTATCTAAGCCTAAAATTTCAAGTCTGGAGACATAAGGCATATTCTGACATAAGGGTATTCTGTTGTGAGTAGAGGAGTGGAGGACTCTTCTCGTGAAATATTTCTGGACTCTCTCGATTGTATTAGCCAGGAAGGTTACAAACAGTGATCACATGACTTCAGGACAATGCAACCATCATAAATACATGCCAGTTGCCAAACAACCAAATTTTGATCACGTGACTCTGGGGAATGCTTCAACAGTTGTTAAAAGTGAAAACTGGCCAGAAGTGGTATTCAGCAGGTTCTGACCAGTTCTGGAGAACCTCTAGCAGAAATTTTGAGTAGTTTAGAGAACTGGCAAATACCACCTCTGACTGGAGATTTTACAGTATCCTTCCCGTGCCACGCCCACCACGCCATGCCCACAGAACCGGTAGTGAAAAAAATTGAATCCCACCACTGAAACTGGCCATAAGTCACTTTTTTCCAGTGGTGTAATTTCAAAGGGTCACTAAATGAATGGATTGACAACTACCTGTATAGTCACAATATGATGTAGTGGCAACAGATGGTTTTAAAAATGTGCATTTTTAAGAAAAGGAATCTGTCCCACACAAAGGATGATAAAAAAGGTGAGCAAGAATAGCTGTAGCAGCATTATTCAATAAAATTATGATTTTTAAAAGGCAATTTACGACATGTGAAGAGGGAGAGTTGTGCTTCATCAACTGCAATAGATCATGTTTATGATCCTTGTCTGGCAACATTAATTTTGCCTGGGTTTTTTTGCCCTCTAATAGTAATGGCTCTGACATTCTTCTTCTGAGAAATAAACACAAAATATCCTTCAAGTCAAGTTCAATTCCTGGTGATTTCGTGGACCTGAATACAGCTCTGCAGCTTTCCTGGCAATAAGAGGAAAATGGTTCGGTTTTCTCGAATATTTTTAGATTTCTCAGTCTGGTTTATGGCTTGAATTCCTTGGCAGCCTCCCAGGAACTAAAGTGCAGGTAATCCTCGACTAAGGGGGACCAGAATTTCCATTGTTAAGCCAGATGTTAAGTGAGTCACACCCAATTTATTAGCTTTTTTAAACGGGTGGTTAAGAAATCACTGCAGTTGTGAAATGAATCACACCCTCATCAAATGAATCTTTTATTTCCACTGACGTTTAGAATATAATAGAATAACAGAGTTGGAGGGGACCTTGGAGGTGGTCTAAACTATACCATTTCAGGCAAATCGTTGTCCAACCTCTTCTTAAAAATTTGCAGTGTTGGAGAATTCACAACTTCTGGAGTCACGTGGTTCCACTGATTGATTGTTTTAATTGTTAGGCAATTTCTCCTTAGTTCTAGGTTGCTTCTCTCCTTGACTGGTTTCCATCCATTGCTTCTTGTTCTGCCTTCAGGTGTTTTGGAGAATAGTTTGACTCCCTCTTCTTTGTGGCAGCCCTGAGATATTGGAACACTGCTATTGTGTCACCTGTAGGCCTTCTTTTCATTATTTAGGCATATCCAATTCCAGCAACAGTCCTTTATATGTTTTAGCCTCCAGTCCCCTAATCATCTTTGTTTAGTTTAGTTTACTTTATTGTCATTGCACCTCATACAACAAAATCAAACACCATCTTCAGTGCACATCATGACCATGACCATGAAAATAAACACAAACACACACATCCTTCATCCTCCACACATTGAACCGGAAACCCCCAACACCACACCAACACTGCACTATACAGTAGAATTCAAAAGAGCTACTGCCCTGGGATAGAAGCTGTTTTTCAACCTATTTATCCTTGTTTTTATTATTCTGTACTGTCTGCCAGATGGTAATAGTTCAAAAAAAGGGTGCACAGGATGAGATGGATCTTTGAGAATGTTCTGAACTTTCTTAAGGCAGCAGGAGTGATAAAGCTCTTCCAAGGAGGGGAGAGGGCAACCTATGATCTTCTGGGAAATGGCATTAATCCTCTGGAGTGCTTTTCTATCTGCCACTGTGCAATTGGCAAACCATACAGAGGTGCAGTAAGTTAAGATACTCTCTATGGTGCAGCAGTAGAAGGTCACCAGCAGTTTCTCACTCAGTTGTTGTTTTCTGGGAAATCTCAGGGAATATAATCTCTGCTGGGCCCTTTTGACCAGGGCTGAAATGTGGGCACCCCAGGTCAGGTCCTCTTTTATGGTAACACCCAGAAACTTAAAACTGGCCACTTGCTCCACTCGGTCTCCATTGATAAGCAAGGGCTGGATGTCTGATCTGTTCCTTCTGTAGCCCACTATAAGCTCCTAGGTCATATTTGTGTTGAGGACCAAGTTATTGTCTCCACACCATGAAAGCAACCGGTCCACCTCATCTTGATAGGCACACTCATCCCCCCCGCAGATGAGTCCCACCACTGTTGTATCATCTGCAAATTTAGCAATAGTATTACGAGCATGAGTGGGAATGCAGTCATGCACATAAAGAGTATAGAGTAAGGGACTCAACACACAACCCTGTGGTGTACCAGTGTTAAGAATAAGGGCTGAAGAGGTATGATTACCTAATCTGACCCTCTGTGAGTGGCCAGACAGGAAATCCATAATCCAAAGGCTGATTGAATTAGAAAGCCTAAGGTCCAGAAGTTTAGACACTAGTCTATGTGGAAGAATTGTGTTAAACGCAGAACTAAAATCCACAAAAAGCATCCTCGCATAGCTCCCCCCTCCCCGCTGTTCCAGATGAGTCAGAGCAGCGTGAAGAGTGATGGCTATAGCGTCCTCTGTAGATTTATTATTTTATTATTATTATTATTATTATTATTATTATTATTATTATTATTAATAATAACAATAATAATAATAACAATAATAATATTTTTGCTCTTCTGTGCACTTTCTAGAGCAGGATTGTCAAACTCCCGGCCCATGGGCCAGATGTGTCATATGGCCATGCCTACGCCTGGTTTAGTGAAGGTGGGGAAAGTCCCAATACATCATGTGATGCCACCGTGACAACGTGAGTTTGAAACCCCTGTTCTGGAGAGTCTCTGCATTATTTCTAGTAGTGCTCTTTCTAGTTCTAGCTCTAGAGTACTCAGTTGTAACCAAGGTTTTTCTGAGAGTGCATCGTAATCAGTGTTTCCTCAAAGAAAGTCTCACTGACTTCCCCAATGCCGGCAGTGAAACTAGAGGAATGGACATCCTGCAAGTCCCATACCATATATGGCCATTGGACCACGTGGTGGTCTTTGCCGACCTTCTAATTATTCTGTCAAAATAAATAACCAGAAAATGATGGTTCCACTCAATTACAAAATATGGTGTAGTTTCCTTTGTTTGAGCAACTATCCGAAAAGACTGCCAATCACAGAATGTCTCAAGCACAAAGTTATTCATATCCATTTAGTAGAAACCCTATTAGATTCAATGGAATTTAGTGCAATATATACAGAATTACAGATTTCATGCACTTGCAGATTTGGGGCAGGGTGCCGGGAGAAAAGGACCATTGGCAGGAAGCTTAAGTGGAGATCTGGTGTTGTGGCCCGTCGGCTTCCAGCAGAGCGAGCTGCAGAGTCAGACAAGGAGGAGCTGGAGGGAGAGCCTGGGCCAGCTTCAGAGCCTTTGGAAACAGCACTAGAGACAGAGGCAGAGCTGGAGCCTTCCGTCCTCCCCCAGGTAGAGAGGCAGTTGTCTTCGGGACTTGAGCTGAGTGAGGGGGAGGAACAGATGGGGCCCACCCCAGAAGAATGTATGCACAGAGGAGAGCAAAGAAAGAGGAGAGGAGAGAAAGGAAAACAGTAAGCCGGCAGAGGCAGACAATAGCCAGCCCCTCCCTGGATGGGAAATAAATAGGAGGGGTTTGGGAGTGGCCAGTTATTGCAGACAACCGTTTGTTTCTAGTATACAGCAAGCAATTCGGATTTCTTGGATAAACCCAGGTTTGTTGGGACTAATTACATTTGACTTTTTGTTCATCCCTGTGAATAAAAGACTGTTCCTGCCCTGTTATATAAAGAGGTTTGTTTTACTCATGAGTAAAAATCTCATCACTACTTGCAAAGTCTGGGTCAGAACATCTGGTAACCAAAAATCATTAATTCAGATATTATCGACAGAGAAGGATATTTGTAGCTCAGGGTGAGATGAGGGATACATGGTGTTCTCCGAGCTTGGTTGTTTTCTTGTAGATGTTTCATTAATCCAAACTAGATAACATCATCAGTATCAACACCTCAAAGAACGTGCAATATACCAATTATAATTGTTCCATATGCCCAAAGTTAGAGAACTCTGCACAGGCACATACACAATTTTGAAACGTGAGTAACTCATACCTCACCCTTATGATGCTTTAAGACAATAAATACTTATGCAGTAGAATATATTCTTATACAATATTTCATACTATTCTGCTGAGTCCAGTAGTTGGGCAGAAGGTGCTCCAAAGGCTTTTGAACTAGTATGACTATCATAAGATAAGACAGATACCTACAAAACATTTCAAAGTAATATATTGAATGTCTAAAGCTCAGGGAGCATCAAGGACTCGACAATGAATGACTAAAGTCTGGTAAAATAAGTCTTATCCCAATCCATAATGTTTGAAAAATGATTTAATTCTAGGGGAGGAAATAAATCACAAGATCTCTTTAGATCTGTTCCTGTATGCTAAATAGTTAATATTTAATTGTGCAGACCTGCTTTAAATCAGAGGCCCTGTAAAACCAACCTGTGAGCTGTGCCAATGGCATACCAAATGAATCCCAGAGCCCTCCAATTTAATTCAAATAAAATAATAATGGGGAAAAGCATATGATTCTGATGTTCTGCTGAAAATTGCAGCTTCAGTGAGGAAGAAAAATATATGATCACTTGGGCTGGGCAGGTGGTGAGAGAGAAGGAAAGAAATTTGCTTATTTACTTTTTTTTACCAGTGGAAAATTCCTTCTTTACAGAATGGGACCTCTGGATGTTTCCTATGGAAGGTTTTTTTTAAAAAAAATCCAGGATTGGACGAAATGTGTTTAGTCCTATTCCTAGATGGGCCTAGAACAGCAAGATCATTGCCAAAGAGACCACTACCACAGAAGCCAATCCAAACAACAGAGCCAATCTTAGACTTTATTCAAACATAGGTGTAGATTTAATGTAACAGCCACAAAAAAATTCAGGTTCATATGGAAAGATCAAAAAAAGTTTGATTGGTTTAACCAACAGAAGAACTGTTCATGTTTCTACACTTGCCAAATAGTTTTTAAACATCCACATCAGTGGTGGGATTCAAATTTTTTTACTACTGGTTCTGTGGGCATGGCTTAGTGGGTGATGTAGCCTGGTGGGTGTGGCTTGGTGGGTGTAGCAGGGGAAAGATACTGCAAAATCTCCATTCCCTCCCCACTCCACTAACCTGCTTTCCAGCTCCATTCTCCTGTGCAGGGCAACAAAAGAAGACCCAGCCAATCAGCTGGGACTCGGGAGACAGAGAATAGATGGGGGAGGGGCCAGTCAGAGATGGTGTTTGCCGTTCTCCAAACTACTCAAAATTTCCACTACTGGTTCTCCAGAACTGGTCAGAATCTGCTGAATACCACCTCTGATCCACATGTTTAGTAGATATTTATTGGCCTGAAAACACTTTATACATTATTTGACTTTTTAATTGTGTCTTCCAGGGGTGGGATTCTAGAGGTTCACACCTATTTGCTAGTCACGTAAATAGGTGGGGTTTTTATGGTTTGTACCGGACCTGCATAATTCAGTTGCAGTGTTATCTTCGGATTGTTCGGACGGGTTCGCTGTTCCTCCCATCCTATTCCGTGGAACCTTCTGGAAGGTAGAGTCAGCCATGCTGCTCCAGCCTGGCCTTTCTGGGCTAGTTGAGTCGGCTTGGCTCCTTCTGCCAGGAGTGGCTTTGTGATGGTTTTCCGACGCCTGCTCCAGTCTTCCAAAGTTTTCTTCTTCTCCAGGTATGTGCGCCCATGTATCAAATGCTGTTTCTTCAATGCTATTTGCAGGCATTGTGAACAGCGGGGACACATAGCTAGGGCATGCCGAAACAGAAATAACTATAGTCCTAGACGAAGAGGAAATACTCCCCTCAGAGAGAGAGAAAGGCAGACAGGGAGCCGTTGGAGCCAAGAAAGCAGAAACAAGTGGTGGAAGGAAAACCAATAGAAAAGAAGAAACACACCAGACAATAACTATTGGACACTCAAGTGCAGTAAATGCAAAGAAGGTACTGATGCAAGTCACCATAGAAGGCCAGCCATGTGAGATGGAGGTGGATTCCGGCTTGTATCTATCAATGGTATCATGGAACACTCTCAAAAGCCTGATACCCGATATGAAAAGAAAGGAACTAGAAAAACAAAAACTCACACTTAAAGACTACCAGGGAAACAGAATTCCTATAGTCAGAACCGGACATTTCCAAATCAAATTCAAAAAATACACGAAAATCTTTCCACTAACCATAGTCGACCGGGATCACCTGCTGGGACTCGAATGGATCGAACCACTAGGAATCGGAGTGACTGGAATAAACAACATCACTGAGACAGACTGGGAAGAGAACCTGATGAGAGAATTCCAGGACGTCTTCAATGGAGAACTGTACCGAGGGTCCCCTATCTCGTTTAATTCGAATCCTAATATAGCCCCAGTAAGGTTAAAGGCAAGTCCCTTTCGCGTTAAAACCAAAATTTGATGAACAATTAGATAAACTTATCGCACAGGGGGTATTAGAACCAATAGACCACGCAAGGTGGGAAACCCCAATTGTGACTCCTATCAAACCAGATGGGTCCATACACATCTGCGGAGACTACAAGGCCACCCTCAACCAACAAAGCGCATACCCAGTTCCGGTGGTACAGCATCTGTTGCATTCTTTGGGGGGAGGTAGAATTTTCGCGAAATTGGACCTTGTGCAAGCTTATCAACAGTTGCCAGTTGACTCAGAAACCGCAGAAGCACAAACAATGGTGACTCATAAGGGGGCATTCAAATGCAAAAGACTGCAATTGGAAATAGTGTGGCCCCAGGGGTATTTCAGAGTCTAATGGAGCACCTACTGCAAGGAATTAAAGGGGTAGTGCCATATTTTGATGACGTGCTGGTATCAGCCAGAGACAAAGAACAAATGGAAGACCGCCTGAGGCAGGTCTTACAAAAATTTAAAGAGGCGGGACTTAAAGTTAAAAGAGAAGTGTCAATTAGCCACCGATAAGGTTGAATTCCTGGGATACCTTAAAGACAAAGAAGGGATCCACCCTACTGAAAACAAAATCAGAGTAATCAAGGAAGCTCCCAGACCCAAAAATAAAACAGATTTACAAGCCTTCTTGGGACTTATTAATTTTTACAATGTATTTTTACCGCAGAAGGCAACAATAGCAGAACTGCTACACAGGTTGCTGGATAAGAAAGCTACCTGGACCTGGGGGCGATGAGAAGAAACCGCATTCCAGGGAATCAAAGACTTAATTACATCAGACTGTATACTAATCCAATACAGCAAACCCTACCACTAACTTTAACCTGCAATGCGTCACCGTTCGGCATCGGGGCTATACTCAGCCACATATTACCCAATAGAAGAGAAGCACCGATCGCATTCTATTCAAAAACTCTATCAAAAGCGGAGTGTAACTACAGCCAATTGGATAGAGAAGCGTTGGCCTCAATAACAGGAGTTAAACGGTTCCACGAATACATCTATGGCAGGAAATTTTCACTGGTCACAGATCATAAACCTCTATTAGGAATACTTGTAGGAAACAAACCTACACCCAACATATTGTCACCGCGGATGACGAGGTGGTCTGAATTCCTCGCTGCATACAACTACGAATTAATCTACCAGCCAGGGAAGAACATAACACATGCTGACGCCCTGAGCCGTTCTCCCCTACCTGAGTTAGTTGATGATCCTGCACCAACCACATCAACCCTACACATTGAGATGCTGGCAAACTTACCCATAACAGCAACAGAATTTGCGAAGGAAACCACGGGAGACAGAATCCTGGCACGGATTTTAAATTGGGTAGGTAAAGGGTGGCCGGAGACCGAAAGTGATGAGACTGTTAAACCATTTCAGAATAGACAAACTGAACTATCCATCTTAAAAGGATGCGCACTATGGGGGGATAGAGTGATCATACCGGACGTATTAAGGGAACAAATACTTGAACTATTGCATGAAGGTCACCTGGGTATTGTCCGAATGAAGTCCCTGGCTAGGAGTTATGTATGGTGACCAGGGGTGGCTAAAGATATTGGGGATTGGGTAGCAATGTGCAAATGCTGCCAAGAATCTAGGCCTACACCCCCTTCTGCACCTACACTCAACTGGGAACCTAGTTCCATTCTGATTGGTCTGGCCAGACAGCGGGAAGCTTGAATAGCCGTCATTGGCTGAGAACTGCAAGCAGCCACTATAAAGGAGGCTGCTGCGGCTCCACTGTTGTTCAGTTCCAGAGAGAGAATTAAAAGCAACTAAAGAGTAACTGGTCTCGAGTCGTCTTTCCCACAACATAACAATAACTATTATGAGCAAGCGTTTTAGCAAAGAAGGAACTCTCCTGGACATCCAATCCAACCCCCCCCCCCCCCCCGTTATGCATACTATAAGTTATTTAAAAGAATTCAAAATAATATTTCTTTGATCCACATCCTTCAAGCCACCCTTTTTCTTTTATTGCATTTGATTCTTTTAAACTTTGATTGTACCACATCTCTTATGAAGGGAATCAAACAGGAGAGAAACTTTAGAACCCAGAATCCTAATACAGCAGACTTTGTTTAATTAACTCTTCACTAACCCAATTTGCTATGCTCCAAAATTTTTATTAGGGCTAGCTGGTTTTGCATAATGTTGTTTTCCACACTTTTCTTTGGCTAAGGTTCCCAAGACTGCAGTCACCTCCTTTAAAGGGGTTTCTACCACAGTTTGTCGTCAAACTTAATTGTATGTCCATTAGCTCCCAGAGTGCCATCCTCCACCTACTTGTAGGCCCTTTTGAGTTTCAAGGATCTAGGCCATCACTGGTATCTCGGGATTCAAGGGCTCTTTGCTTTCCAAGCCTGAATTCATTCCTTTGATATGGATTCCCCTATGTTGCTTTAATGAAAGATTGGTCTTATGAATCTCATTACACAGAGTCCAAACCACCCAGTGGGGAGGCTAGTATAGGCATACTTTTCACATCCCCCATACATAACTTCTGGAGTAGTCCAATTGCTCTTATTTGCTTCATGATTCTTACAATAACACACTTCACTACTAGTCACATTTTTTATTAGAACTTCGCTCAATCCAGTCCCATTGGACAAAACACAACAGCTACTCACAATCCAAATTTGTTGGATTCCATTAATCTCCCATATTTGATTCCACACACAAATATGCAAAACACACAAATGCCTTGTTGAAGACATTTTAGACAATTTCTTCCTCCCTTCTTCCTGTTGCATGGCGTTAAGGTTCTTTCGACACCTATATATATCTTCAAAAAATGCTTTCTCCTGAAATAAATTGCATAGAGAGTTTATATTTCTACTAGTTATATTTTAAGCTCAGCATTTTTCCTAAATTCTTGTCTTTTGCTTTACAAATTAATATTCATCTTTCAACTCTGGCTATTGATGCTGGAGTTAGCTTTTCCCATTTATTAGGGGCTAATTGCAATCACACTTTTGGCCTTGGTTTTGGTCGTGCTGCTTTTTCAAGGTTCCTAAATTGTTCACGTGTTCTTAGGCCACTTTGGTCCCATAAAAGTTTGATACAAAGTTTCTCTCCTTTTTATTATGAAAGTTGACAACACCGCAGGAAGTGGACCAACCTCTGTTTGCAATCCATATTCCCTATCACATGAACCATATGTATAAACATACCCCGTATGTATGTACTGGCCCACAATCAGGACAATGATAACAACAACAGTAAGGAGTGGCGTCACATAAACAATACCAAAATTCACACATTCAGACTGCTAAACCCTACAGGAGTTGGATCTGGTCCTATAATCCTATAATAAAGTTGTCTATTTGCCTGACAATAAAATCTAAATTCCAGTGTACACAATATAATCCACACAGCAAACACTAACCATTCAAACATTCAATATTTTTACAAAGCTAACACATCAGGTAGATTTGGTAGTGGAATCTGTTCAGTGGTGGTTATGTGGAAATAACATCGGCAGCCACTCTTTCCTAAATAGAAAAAAGAATATACAATCCAACAATAATCAGTATTATCACCACTAAGGGCAAAGGTGTTGCCCACCAGCTCATTTAGCTCTTTTGGAGTGTGATCTTGAGTGGATCTCCTTGGTGAGACTCCACCCTCCACTACATTGGAGCTGGCATGGGCCCTTTAAGCCTTGAGAAATGTGTCCACCCTTTTTCTTTTGTAAGGACAGCTGTTTCAGTGGTGAGCAGAATTAAGAAAAGTCATTCTGACACCGGAGTTAGTTTTTCTTCCTTCCAAGATTTCACTAGAACCCACTGTCCTGCCTTGAATTTATGGACAACAAAGTCCAAGGTGGTGTTTATGCAAGGACCCCTTTCTGTTTTAAAAGAGAGACTGGGACAATTCAAGAATTTATTTTCTCACAATTTTGTCTGTTAACTCAGTTCTAGGCAAACCCTCCTTCCAACAGTATGGGATCCCCAACAACATCTCATCTCTCCTTCCACTACTTTGGCACTTCCATCTATAAAGTAGTGCTATACTATCATGTTGGTCTCCTTCGTTTATTCCCTCTCTCATCAAGAATTGAGCAAGGTTCATATGATTGCTTGTGGAGAGTACCAAATTAGGATCTTCTATGAGGATTCCCTCATACTTTAGGATACGAGAATTGGTTAACCATCTCTGAGCTCTTTGAGGCAGGATGTTCCTGATGTGATGTTGGGTTGTAACCACCAAAGCCCCCTCCCCAAATGTGGGGTTTCTTCTTTCTTGTACTAAGAGAGCTGTGATGGCAATTGCTTGAATACATACCAGCCACCCCCATATTACAGGGTCCATTATTTGGATAGGAAGGCTACAGGTTTAAAGAGACTTCCCCATTTTTGAATTCAGAACCCTTTTTGTTACTCCATCACAAACTGTTACAAATAAGTAGAAAGGTATTTCCCCATGAAGTAGTGAGAGAACTGGAGCTGTTTTAAGTGCTGTTTTCAATTTTTCAACAATTGCTTAACAGTCCCCAAAACTTTCTCAAGTCTCTCTTAGTTCCTCAATTCTAGAAGGAGTTATTTTTCTACTCCCTTCACTCATCAAGTGTCCAAGATATTTGATCTCTCTCTCTCTACATACTATAATTTTAAATTTGATGTGGCATGGGTTGATTTTTATTTCTTGATTTTGAAATTTGAATTCTGGCTAATGTGGCATCCTAGAGAGATTATGCTTCAAGATGTCCAGGATGCCCCAGTATCCATTAAAAATTTAATTTTGCAATTTCTTGGTCCCACTTGCAATTTTATCCAGTGTTCTTGGTGGAAAGTCAGATGCAATGACTCCTGACATATTTTATTTTTCTGTCATCTAATTTTCCCTATTCCTCCCTCTCTCTCTAGCTTTAGTAAATCACACACATTTCTCCCTGAGAGCTTTCTCATTTCCTTGTACATGCAATTTGTTTATATGAAAGTACTCTCCTTTTAATCTGGGATGGGGGTCAACACACAGACATTTACACCAATGTTTTTTTTTTTCATCATCAACATACTCACACATTTATACTGTAATCAGATTGCTTGCATAACCAATTTCTCACACAAAAAAATCATTTTATTTTTTCTCCAAGCAAATCAATCATTACTTACAATTCTTTTCTGAGAGCTTTTTCTCACAAGCCAATCAGCTCCATTTTTTTTTTTTACTGTTGTTAGAGGGTCTCATCCTCCAAGTTTGGAAATGATTACACACAGACACATTCACACACACATTTCCAGACCTGGGGAGGTTTTGTCCCTTTAAATCTCTACTTTTTCTTTCTTTAGCAATGGGTTGTTGCCACTTCCCTTTTTCTTGTGTCAGGACTCCAAGAGCCATATTATTCTTTGAGTCCACATACAAATTGAAAAATTTCTCAAGGTTGGGAAGTTCCATAACAGGAGCTTAAGATGCTAATTTTTTTAAAGTCTCAGAAACCTGTTTTTGCTCACATGTCCAAAGGGCTCCCTTTCTCCCCCCTTTGTGGTCTCATAGAGTGATTTGGCAGGGCAAAATTTCAACAATAGCCTGCTACTTAAAAAACTCATGTCAGTTGGTTCTGCAATTCAGAACACAATCCTTTTTCTCATGTCCTATAGCTCCGTGGCCTTGACTGAAAGTATAACCTAAGTATTTAACTTGGGGTTTCACTAATTGAGCTTTCTTTCTTATTGCTTTAGTGAACTTTTACTTGAAGTTACACTCATTGTTAAGCACTAGATTTTTACTACCTGTCTCTGCCCTGGGTGTTCTGTCCCTTATCCTTCTAGTTTGGATCTCCCAGCCAATGCCGGCTTATTTTTAAAGATCCAAATTGTTCTCTATCTATCTTAGAATCTCCCAGTGGATGCTGGCTTATTTTTAAAGATCAAGATCTATAGAGACCTTCTTTCACACATGATTTGCACCTGGCCAGGGCTCTCATGAACAAGTTTGAACTCCGCTTTTCTTTTTAAAGACAACCTTTACTGTTTAACGTGTCCCCATGGGTTGCTTGGAGAACATGGCCCTAATCTTACCAGTTCCAGATAGACACTCCTATACTTGTTTCCAGATATAACACCAACCTTACATATTTCTCAGTCCTTAAGGACTTTCACGTTTCTTCTTCTTTAGTCAAAAGCATTTTACTATCTGCTGGGGCCCCAGGTATTTCCCAATTTATGAAATACCAGGGTTTAAAGCCCATGTCACACTGCACCAACGGATGCAAAGAGGATGTAAAACGGACAAAAAAGCTTGCCATCCGTTGGTTAACGCGATGTACTCACTGCCTCCGTTTTGCTTCCTCTCTATCTGTCCAGCATCCGTTTATTGATGTTTCATCCGCTCAGAAAGTTTTGAGCTGCTCAAAACTTTTGTGCGAAAAATGTATCCAAATCGTCCGTTCTGCATCCGCTACGCATCCGCTAGGCATCCGTTCTGCATCCATTACGCATCCGCTATATACGCTAGGCATCCGCTACACATCTGCGCAACTCGCATCCGCTCGGACACAGGGAGGAAGCGGAACGGACGCAGAACGGATGCAGAACGGATGCCAAGCGGAAACAAAGCATTTAAAATGGAAAAAAAGTCCACAGAGAGGACCTATCTCGGATATTAAGGATGTCTACAGGATGTCTAGAGGATGCCTAGAGGATGCCTAGCGGAAAACCTATACTGCCTATAAAAAGAGGGAGCAACTCACCTGCATCTCACTTTCAGAACAGCAGCCCAGCGGTGCAGACCTCTGCAGCCTTCATCTGGCTCTTGCTCTTCCACAGCATCCAGTCATGTCCACCGTGGATCGTAACACAGTCCTTTTGGCAGCCACCATCCTTCTGCAACAGTGCGAAGCCATCTACAGGCTCTGTGAACTCTACTACGGGAAGAAAAAGAGGCGGCCAAAAAGCGTCTGGGTAGGAAGATGGTTCACCAGAAGAGCAGAGGACGGACTGTACAACAAGCTGATGGTGGATCTCAGGAACGAAGACACTCGGGCATTCCAGAACTTCATGAGGATGCCTCCAGCCATGTTTGACGAAGTGGTGCAGGCCATCATCGAAGAATACAAGGAGGAGCTCCTCCAGTGCCCCTCCACTGAAGAAGGCTGGAAGAAAGTTGCAGAGCAGTGGTATCAGAAGTGGAACTTCCCCCACACCGTTGGAGCCATAGATGGTAAGCACGTGGCCTGCAAAGCTCCAGCCAAGTTGGGGTCCACTTATTTCAATTACAAGGGCTTCTTCAGCATCATCCTCTTCACCATGGTCGATGCTGACTACAAGTTCATGTACATGGATGCTTCAGGCAACGGCTCATCTTCAGATGCCCAGGTATACAATGCCAGTCACCTCAAGGAGGAGCTGGAAGGCAACCTCATCGTGGGCTTCCCAGATCCAGAACCCCTGCCCAACGACACACAAGATGTGCCCTACTTCATCGTGGGGGATGACGCCTTCTCCCTCACAACCTACCTCATGAAGCCCTACACTTCCAGATACCTCACCCGTGAAGAGAGGATCTTCAACTACAGGCTGTCCAGGGCAAGACGGGTGGTGGAGAATGCCTTTGGCATCCTGGCCAACAGGTTCCAGGTACTTCTCACCACCATGCAGCATCACCCAGAGACTATGAGGAACATCGTGGAAGCTTGCTACATCCTGCACAATCTCATGCGCACCCGCTACCCAGTGTTGCAGAACAGGCTCGTGGACCGCCAATAAGGCAATGGGGACATGGAGCCTGGGGAATGGAGGCAAGGGCGAAACCTGATAGACACTGAGGATGTGCAAGGCCCCAAGCAGCGCAACCTCCTGAAACACTGGTGCAACTCCCCAGCTGGAGCAGTGGAGTGGCAAGACAGGATGATAGATGATTAATGGATGCTTCCTTCAGCCTGTCTCATCAGAATGATGAGATTGGGCCATGTATGTTGAGTGGCCCTACAATGATCAGGGCATTTAATAAAGAGTTGTGTTTGTGTTGATATGTGTGGATGATTATTACATTATTATTGATAATAAAAGGCCATAGGTGTGGCACCTGGGAGGGTGGACCAAACAATCCCACCATGCTTGCACTGGAGGTTTATCTATCCCACAGCTATTACCCATCCCAAAGGTATCCCTGCCCATCCCACAGGTATCCCTGCCCAACCCACTGCTATCTTAACCCATCCCACAAGCATGCAAAGGCTTAAACCATTTCTAAAAGTTTCCACCAAGACTTTATTTAAAAAAAGAAACGAAGCAAGTGTATGAATCAAAACTAGACTTTATTAACAAGAAGCTATAAAACAAAAATGAGTCTCTGGCACTCCTCTTGGTCGCTCAGTCTCAGGAGTGAAGGGTGCAGGTGCTGTGGAGGTGGCTGGTGCTGGAGTGCTTGTCGTCAGCTCCTCCAAAAGCAGAAGCAGCAGAAGCCCCAGGCCCAGAAGAGCGAGCCAGTGCTGCAGAAGCCCCAGCAGAACCAGAGTGAGGACCAGGGGGCGGGATGGTAGCCCTGTCCCTCTTGCAAGGGCTGGCAGCAGATGGCTGAGGCTTGCTGTGCTTCTGCATGGTTGTGGGGTTGCTGGCTGGCAGGGAGGCTGGCAGAAACCAAGGCTTGTAGGAAGGTGGCAGGCAGGCAGGCACCAAGGCTGGCAGGAAGGCTGGCACCAAGGCTGGCAGGAAGGCTGGCAGGGAAGCAGGCACCAAGGCTGGAAGGAAGGCTGGCAGGCATGCAGGCACCAAGGTTGGCAGGCATGCATGCACCAAGGCTGGCAGGCAGGCACCAAGGCTTGCAGGCAGACTGGCTGGCAGCAAGGCTGGCAGGCAGGCAGACAGCAAGGCTGGCAGCAAGGCTTGCAGGCAGACATGCAGGCAGACATGCAGGCAGGACAGGCAAGGCAGTCGATGTGTCTGGAAGCAGGTCTTTCCTCTGAATGGTGACCTGCTTCCGAGCTGCTTCCGGTATATCCACGGGGCTGACGCAATGCATCCTCCCCGCATGCGCAATTAATGCTCGCCATCCGCTAGGCTTCTGCTGTGCATCCGCTGTGCATCCACTGTGCATCTGCTTCATCCGCTGTGCATCTGCTCTGCATCCGCTGTATCCGTTCCGCATCCGCTTTGCTGCGGCCCCCCAGAAGCCTAGCTGATGTGCCATCCGCTCCGATCCACTTCCATCCGCTGGGCTTCCATTCCGCATCCGCTTTCCATCCGCCCTGCGTCCTCCCCGCGTCTGTGTTATCCGCTCCGGTTATGCAAATTTTTGCCCCTTCTGAGAGTGGATAATAATGGATGGAACATTTTTCTCGTCCGTTGTGTCCATTTTGCATCCGTTGGGCAGTGTGACAGGGCCTTAAGATACGGTATTTCAACTTTTTTTAAAAGGTAGATCTCTTGATTAAGTATTGTTCTAATTTACCCAACCAACATTTGCTTGTTTCCCCAGATGATCCTACCTGTATTGTGGTCCCTCAATTAAGTATATTGCCATTTTTGAATGCACAAATTTATCATTTTGTTCTTACTTACACTTTTAGTCCAGGGGAGTAGGTTTTCCTCACTCCACTGGCTCAATAACTGTTCTAAGGGGTATTTTCATGCCCTTACATGTTGGAGTCGCTCTAGCCGGAGTGCGCTCTACCTCTTGCAGCAAGCAAGTTGGCTGCAACAACTACAAGAATTCCCAAATCTTTTCAAGATTCCTCAACCTGTGTAACTGCCCCTCTTCTTTGTCTGTTTAATGTCACTTATATCTCTTTGCACTTCCTTTCAGACTGGCCTCACCTCTCTCAAGGAAGAGGAACCACAGTCGTCAACTCCACACTCGCTTGAGGCTTACTAGTGGTCCCTGACCACAGCCTCTCACATTCACACACCATTTCTCAGACTAAAGGGCCCCACCTAGTTGACCAGATCCCTGACCACCCAAGTGATTCTGTAAGTCCCTGACTTAGTCACCTGGGTCAAGGCATTGACTTACGTGGCCGGCACCTTTCTCTTTGATCGGCAATTCTTGACACACACACATATACAAACAAAAAAATTCTTCCTGTTAGTGAGTTCACCTTGTCTCTTAGGGCTTGGAGTCCGCCTAACAACCATTTAACAGAACAGGCAGTCAACAATGAGGTGACTGGCGTGCTTCCCATTCCAGGAAAAGCTGGAAAAGGGAACTCTTGAGCCCCCCATTGGGCACCAAGTTTGTCAGATTTAGGTGATCCCAAATTCTTAGCAAATTTTCAGGACAAGATAAAATCAACAAACAAGAATTTTATTATACTTTTGCAAAAGCAGGCAATTCTGAATCCCTCTTTGGTGAACTGGAGTCAGAAGAGTAAGGCACTTCCTCTTTCAATACAGTTTATAGTGAATGTCCTTTTGAACTTGCGGTTCAAGTATTCTATCGAAACAGGAAACCTTACAGCAAGCAGCCAGGTGGGAAATATTTGTGGTTAGATGTTTTTCAGCTTAAACAAGTGTTTAAACATATCTATTATGAGTAAGCATTTTAGCAAAGAAGGAACTCTCCTGGTCATCCAATCCAAACCTCCCTTGTTATACATACTACAAATTATTTTTAAAAAATCAAAACAATATTTTTTTGATCCACATCCTTTAGATGCTATAAATTCAGAGACCATTTCTGAACAAAAATCTTTAAGATCAGGTGGTTGTCATATTTTTATTACTTTTTTCTCTTGGCGCTTTATTCTTTGAGTTTCAAACTATCTTGTTTCATTATTTTTAAAAGAAATCTATATTTAGGAAAGAAATGTGGCATTTCAGAGGACTTCTCATCCATCCTACTTTTCGTAATAAAATCTAATTAGAAATGCTTTTGATCATGCTGAATAAGGCCTTTTAAAAATGTAATCAGCAAAACTGCAGAAGAAATGCTTTGAAGTCAAGATCACTATTATTTATAAGAGAATGGATGTATTAAAACCCAATAAGCCAGTTTCAAAAGAGAGATTTATTTTTAAATTTCTGTTAAGTTCTCTTTAAACTGTGTAGTACAATCTCTTCTTCTCAAATTCTTAAGAATCTTCTAATCCTTCATGACTAGCAATTTGATCACAGAACAATCCTTCTATGCAGTAAAGTTTAATACCGGACACTGGAAACTGATATTTGTGTTGGGAATATGTTGTTCCGGCACCAGCCATGATGCACAGCAGATGTTCTCATCCTTTAAAGTGATTTATGATTTTTCATTTAAAGCAACAAATTACTTGGGAAATTGGCTTTGACAGTGTCATTTTTATTTCTAAGAAAGCCTTTGTACAAATTAACTTATTTCATGTAGTGTTTATTTATGTGGCTGTCAATGAAAACAAAAACATCACTGGGGAGAGGGATGCTAAAAAAGACCTTTTGTATTTTATTTATTTATTTTTGCAAGATCTAATAGTCCAATTACAACTCAGGAATTGGGTCTTGGATGACTTGCTCTTGGTTCATTTGCCCCAGCCGACTCACTCCAGCCAAGTTTCCCTGGCCAATTTGCCATAGGACAATTTGCCATGGGACAATTCAACACAGGATAACTCAAGACAGGGACAAATTCTCAAAGATCCATCTCATCCTGGGCACCCTCTTTTTTTGAATTATTACCATCTGGCAGACGATACAGGATAATAAAAACAAGGATAAATAGGCTGAAAAACAGCTTCTATCCCAGGGCAGTAGTTCTTTTGAATTTTACTGTACAGTGCAATATTAATGCAATGTCAGAGGTTTTCAATTCAATGTATGAAATGTGAAGGGTGTGTGTTTGTGTTTATTCTCACAGTCATAATGTACATTGAAGATGGTATTTAATTTCATTGTATGAGGTGCAATGACAATAAAGTAAACTAAACTAAAACTAAACTAAGTGAATTGTAGTGGGCCTTGTCTTGCTTGATTTGAACCTTCTCAAGTTAGAAGTCCTTGAGGCTGGGGTGAGCTGCAATTCACTTGTCCTACTCTTGAGAGTTAACCCACATTCAATTGTTCTGTGGCAAGTGATCCCTGTGGTGAGCTGGCCATGGCCAATTGTCCCAAAGCAAATTGACAAGTTGGCTGTGGAGAGTTGGCTGTGGTGAATTGACCATGGTAAGTTGTCCCATTCTGCAGGAATCAGTAGGCAAAATGCAGTAAGATTTCCCACAAATGAGAACTGTAACAAAAGCAAGGTGGAAGTCAGCTGAAAACAAGTTCAGACCCCAAACAGGGAAGATACTTCAAAATTATAGGGAAGACAGCCACATTAAAAAAGGATATACCCACCAACATGCGGGTACTGGATCTGTTTTTAGTGCTCTTGTATTGTGATAATTATTACTAATTAGCCTGTATTACACAGCAAACATAGGAAGTCAGGGACAGCAATAAAAGAGTAAGACAACTTCTAATAAGGGAGTCCAATAAGATTTAATTCCTATAGCATTTGTTAAATAAATGAATGATCAGAAAGTATGGGATACTAATGTTTCTCATGATTAGTGAATTTGTATGAAAATGAACAATTCTTCCGTGAGTGGCTGCCTGCCTACCTATTGTCTGTCTGTCAGTCTATCATCCACCCATCCATCCTTTCAGTACATATTTCAGAAACTGTAAGCTGTTGTCTTATTTCTCCTCCCTCCAACATCAGTCCAATGTCTTATTTTATGTTTGTACTTCCAAAAAGATTTGTCAAAATTAAAATAAAACTTGAATGTACCTGCTGCAATTGCAAACTCCATAAGCAAACAAGAATAAAAGTGTATTTTATCAATAACTAACAAACAGAAGCTATCGAATGTATCTTGGCAGGCAAAGAAATGCATAAATGTCATCATTTCGCCTGCATCTTTTCTGCCCACCATCAGATTATTCCTTTGGAAGCTGATTTTGTTTTCCTATGAAAAGTAACTACTTTGGGAGGAATGCAAATGCAATGCGTCATTGCACAATCTGAGCCAAAGGAATAGGTGCCATGCAACACTTTGGTGACAGGGGCCATATTTTTGGTGAGATTGCATTTTGTGATATGGAGTCAGAAGGCCTATGTGTTCCATCCGGAAAAACGCGAGGTAGACCGGGTTCCAACAACAAAGTCTTTATTAGTTAACAGCAGTTGAAAAATGGAACATTGGCTCAAGCCGCAGCAGCCTTTATATAGGGTTTTGCCTGCCGGCTTGTAGCCAATGACAGGTATTTAGTTTTGCCGCCTTTGAGCAGCTTCGTGGATTGGTTCCTATTGAACCAATCTCCATTCAGGTTTTTTAGCCAATCAGAATCCTGTATTAGGAGTCTACTATTCTTTAAACAGAACACCCCTCCCCTCTTGGTTTAGTCCTATGTGGTGACATAGTCGCGCAGGTAAGTGGGGCTTCTTTTGACTCGACTGGACTTGCGCGGTTCATTTCTGCTGAAGACTTCGACCGGTTCGGATGGGGTTGCTGTCTCTCCGGTCCTTCTCCATGGAACCGCCTGGAAGGGTGAGTCAGCCATTTTACTGCCGCCTGAGTTTCTTAGGCCGGCGGTTTTGCCGCTCCCTCCTGTTTTCTCCGGGCAGGTCGAGCTGACCTGGCTGACCCCTTCGAGTGGACTCTTCTCGCAATTTTCTTCTAACTGTAAGTCTCTTTTTTGCTCTTTTTGTTTGTTATTGTATTCTGTGTTTAATTTAAACGGTTCTTTATTATTTTCTCGTATTTCCCCCCCCCCTTTGGTTTGATTTTTGTCATTTTTTAATATTTGTGGTTGTGTGTTTGTACTTCTTTCTATGTTTCAGGATCGCAGCTAGTCTATGTGCCGCTTCCATTCCCTGCCGTCGTCTACGGTTAGTCGGTAGGACCCGGGGGCCTGTAATTTGTGTGATTGTTCCTGGAAGCCATAATGGGTCCCTGGTAAAATTTTTTGCATAGACTAGGTCGCCTATTTCAAATGTCCTGAAATGGGTGGAGGAGTCGGGGGGATTTTCTGGTGTATAGTTTGGGTGCAATCTGTCTAATTGCGACCTCAGTTTTCTTCCCATTAGTAATTCCGCCGGGCTTTTGTTTGTTATAGTACTGGGTGTGATATGCTGGAGGGTGAGTAGGCGATTTATTTTATCTTGGACATCCCCAATGTCCATTTTTTCTAACCCTTCTTTGGTAAACCTAACCATTCTCTCTGCCCTACCGTTTACAGCCGGGTGGGCCCACGCGGTTAGGGCATGTCTTATACCTAGGGAGGCTAGGTATTGTTTGAATTGGATACTCATTAATTGTGGCCCGTTGTCAGACACTAGGACGTCCGGCAGGCCATGGGTTGCGAAGAGTTTGTCAAGTTGTTTAATAACGGTTTCAGTTGTTGTAGATGGCATAATTTTAACCTCCAGCCAATTTGAGTATGCATCTATGACAATTAGGAAAGTATGTCCCTTAGTAGAACCCACAAAGTCAATGTGGATTCGTGACCAGGGGCCTTGTGGGGTTTTCCAGTCCTTTATGGGTGCTTGTGGTGAGGAAGGCCTGGTTCTTTGGCATTTGTTGCAAGAATTTACCCAGTATTCGATGTCCCTATCTATACCCGGCCACCAGACATAGCTTCTAGCAAGGCTTTTCATTTTAACAATTCCAGGGGGGCCTTCATGAAGCATACCCAGTACCTTAGTTTGTAATTTGGGAGGGATAACTACCCGATCACCCTACAACAAACAACCTTTTTGAATCGAGAGTTCGGTTTGTCTGGTCCAGAAAGGTTTAAAGTTCTCAGTTTTTTGATTTTCCGGCCAGCCTTTACCTACCCAGTTCAGTACATGGCAGTCAATGGGTCCCTTGCGGTGGCTCTGGAGACATCATTTGCAGATATTGGTAGATCGGGGCATGTCTCTATCTGCAAGGTGGTCATCGTCGGTGCCGGGTCTTCCTCTATAGTCGGTAATGGTGCTCTGCTCAACGCATCTGCATGGGAAACTTGTTTCCCGGGGCGATGTGTCAGAGTATAAGAGAAGGCTGCTAGGAATTCTGACCATCTAGTCATTTGCGGGGACAAAATGTTCGGTGTTGGCTTGTTTCCTGCCAAAATTCCCAGTAACGGTTTATGGTCCGTTACTATCAAAAATGTTCTTCCATATAGATATTCATGGAAGCGTTTCACTCCGGCGACGATTGCCAGGGCTTCTCTGTCCAATTGATTATAATTACGTTCGGTTTTAGACAGAGTCTTTGAATAGTAGGCGACGGGTGCCTCTCTCCCATCTGGCAATTGGGGGCTCAGGATGGCACCGACTCCAAACGGTGAGGCATCGCAGGTCACCGTCAATGGAAGTGTGTTACTAAACTGAATAAGGACGGTGTTTGATATTAATAAGTTTTTTATTTTTTGGAAGGCTTTCTTTTCTCTATAACCCCAAGTCCAAATTGTTTTTTTATCCAGTAATCGGTGTAATGGTTCCACTATTGTCGCTTTGTGGGGTAGGAACACGTTATAAAAATTTATTAGTCCCAAAAATGCCTGCAGTTCAGTTTTGTTCCTTGGTTCTGGTGCGTCTTTAATAGCTTTGACTTTTTTGTCAGTAGGGTGTATACCCTCTCCGTCTATTAAGTAGCCCAGGAATTCGACGCGATCAGTCATTAAGCAGCATTTTTCTTTTTTTACTTTTAGGCCAGATTCTCTGAATTTATTTAGGACCTCTTTGAGTCTTTTTTTTAGTTGAATCGCATCTTTGGCTGAAATTAGGACGTCGTCGAAGTGTGGTATGACCCCTTTTATACCATTCAATAGGCGTTCCATGAGGCTCTGGAAAAAGCCTGGGGCTACATTCACTCCAAATTGGAGTTTGTTGCATTTGAATGCCCTTTTGTGGGTCACTATTGTTTGTGCTTCAGCCGTTAAGGGGTCTACTGGGAGCTGTTGGTAAGCTTGCGCTAGATCTAGTTTAGCGAAACCTTTTCCTCCCCCAAGAGAATGTAATAAGTGTTGTACGACTGGCACCGGGTATGCGCTTTGTTGCAATGCATGGTTCAGGGTAGCCTTGTAGTCACCACAGATTTGAACCGACCCATCTGGTTTAACTGGTGTTACGATTGGCGTTTCCCATTTAGCATGGTCAACAGGTTCTAAAACCCCTTGATCTATTAATTTATTTAGTTGTTCCTCTATTTTTGCTTTCAGAGCAAAAGGAACTCGTCTGGCCTTTAGTCTTCTAGTGGCTTTCTGGGGGTCTAAACGAAAGGAAATTGGGGTCCCCCGATACCTGCCTAGGGAGCTGTCGAAAACATCCTGGAACTCTTGGATCAGGTCCTCTTCCCAGTCGGTTGTGGCCACCCGGTCTATTCCGGTCATCCTGATGCCCAATGGTGTGAACCATTCAATGCCCAGGAGGCTTGGTTGATCTCGGTCGACTATTGTCAATGGTAGTACTTCGACATGTTGTTTGTAGGCGACTTGGAAATGTCCTAGGCCTATTACCGGAATTTGCTTTCCTTGGTAGTCCTTGAGGGTTAATTTTTGTCTCTGGAGTTCTTTGAGTTTGATATCTGGGACCAGGTGTCCCATGATACCATTGATAGGAAAGACCCAGAGTCTACCTCCATTTCGCAGGGACTACCTTCTATTTTTACAATTATTTTTACTTTCTTCCCGCTTTCCGTCTGAGCGCTTCCGACAGTGAAAGTCTGATATGTTTTTTCTCGGTTACTGGCTCGCTTGTTCCGCTGCCACTTCCTCTCGGTTTGTTTCGGCTCAGCTTGTGCGGGGGAGTTGCTGCGTTTGTTTGGGCTGTAATCTTTTTTGTTCCTGCAGACTTTCTCGATATGCCCCCTTTTCTTGCAACTTCTGCAGATGGCATCGAGGAATCTGCAATCGGCTTGAGGATGATTTCCTCCGCAGCCAGCGCATTCCCGCCAATTTCTTTTTTCGCGCCCTTTTTTGTTGGCGTATAGGTGGTGGACTTCGTCGTCTTCCTCCCCGGATTCTGACGTCTCATCAAAATCTTAGTGGTGAGTTGTGGTGGGAAATTGTTTCTTCCCTTTGGCCAGGCTCGTTTCGTCATTGTTCGTGTTCATCTGTTTCATTTTTACTGCAGATTTTTTCACGGCTTCATTGGCTGTGGCTTCTGCGATGGCTTCGGCTACGGTTATGTTGGGTTTATTTAGCAGCTTGCTCTGTAAATTAGAGTCTCTTAAACCCAGTATTACTCGATTCCGCATCGCTTCATCTAAATTCAGAAACTCTCACGCTCCCCCTAGTTGTCGGAGAGCTGCCACAAAATCAGCGATGGTCTCGCCTTCTTTCTGGTCTCTTAGGTAAAATTCGTGCTGCTTGATAAGGTTTGACACCACCGGTGCGTAGTGAGCCTTTAGCATTCTTTGGAGCTCTGGCCAAGTCATTTGTTTCACATCTCGGGGCTTCGCTAATGCCTTGGCCATTTTGAAGATTGTGGGCCCGCAATGTGTCAAGGAAACAGCTCTCTTACGCTGGTCTGAGATCTCTTCCATCTCGTTACTTACCAAGTACATTTGGAAATGGTCTACGTAGGATTCCCAATCCTCTTCATTGGGATTGAAAGGTGCGGGCGGCGCGTTATTTCCAGCCATTGTCTTTAGTCTGGTTTTATTGGTTGCCACGTGCTCAGTCTCGCGTTTCGGACGATCCCATCCTTGTCGCCAGTGTTCCGTCTGGAAAAACGCGAGGTAGACCGGGTTCCAACAACAAAGTCTTTATTAGTTAACAGCAGTTGAAAAACGGAACATTGGCTCAAGCCGTGGCAGCCTTTTAATAGGGTTTTGCCTGCTGGCTTGTAGCCAATGACAGGTATTTAGTTTTGCCACCTTTGAGCAGCTTCGTGGATTGGTTCCTATTGAACCAATCCCCATTCAGGTTTTTTAGCCAATCAGAATCCTGTATTAGGAGTCTACTATTCTTTATACAGAACACTATGTTTTTCAGGCATTGAGAAATTAGGGGATTTCATATGTTTTATTGTCTTGGTTTGTTTTTCTTCTTTTATAGTAAAAAAAGCCCCTTCAGTTGCATCTTCATTCTTTATCACTTTGTCCTTGATCTTGATCTGGAGGCTCTAGTGGCTGCAGAAATATGATATGGCAACCACCATATCATAGGCATACCTATGTTTGCCCTTTCATTCATTCATTCTGTTCTGTATAAATAATAGTAGACTCCAAATACTTCATTCCGATTGGTTAACAAAACCTAAAAGGGGATTGGTTCAATAGGAACCAATCCACAAAGCTGCCCAAGGGTGGCAAAACCAAATGCTTGTCATTGGCTACAAGCCGGCAGACAGAAACATATAAAAGGGCTGTCGTGGCTTGAGCCAATGTTCCGTTTTTGCAACTGTACTGTAAATAAAAACTTGTTGTTGGAACCCGGTCTACCTCGCGTTTTTCCGGACGGAACACTAGCGATGAAGGTGGGATCGTCCTAAACACGAGACGGAGCCCGCGGTGACAGACAAGCCAGACAAAGAGAAATGGCCGGAAACAATGCGCCGCCCGCACCCTTCAACCCCAATGAAGAAGATTGGGAATCTTACGTAGACCGTTTCCAGATGTACCTAGAGAGCAATGAGATGGAGGAAATCTCAGACCAACAAAAAAGACCCGTCTTCTTGACGCACTGTGGGCCCGCGATTTTTAAAATGGCCAAGGCTTTGGCAAAGCCTCGAGATGTCAAACAACTGACGTGGACCGAGCTCCAAAGAACATTAAAGGCCCACTATGAACCAGTAGTGTCAAACTTGATAAAATGGCACGAGTTTTATCGGAGAGACCAGAGAGAAGGTGAAACCATCGCTGACTTTGTAGCCGCACTACGCCAAATAGGGGGAGCGTGCGAGTTTCTTAACTTAGATGAAGCGATGCGGGATCAAGTGATATTGGGGCTAAGAGACTCAACCATACAGAGCAAGCTACTGAACAAACCCAACATATCAGTAGCCGAAGCTATTGCTGAAGCCGCCAAAAAATCGGCAGATAAGATGAAACAAATGAATGCAAGTAACGATGAAAAAAGCCCGGCCAGAGGAAAAAAACAACCTCCCATAACCACTCATTACGAAGAATTCGAAGAGACGTCAGAGTCAGGGGAGGAAGACAACGAAATCCACCGCCTATACGCTAATAAGAAAGGGCGCGAAAATAGAAATCGGCAGGAATGTGCTGGCTGCGGGGGAAACCATCCCCGAGCCGATTGCAGATTCCTCAATGCCATTTGCAGAGCAAGCAAGAAAAGGGGGCATATCGAGAAAGTCTGCAGAAACAAAAAGAATTACAGCCCAAAGAGACGAAACGACTCCCCAGCAAAGCCTGAGCCAAGACTCTCCGAGAGAAAGTGGCACTGAAACAGGCAAGCCACTAACCAGGAGAAAGCATACCAAACTTTCACTATCGGAAGCGCTCAGACGGAAAGTGGGAAGAAAGTAAAAATAGTTGTAAAAATCGAAGACAGTCCCTGCGAGATGGAAGTTGATTCTGGATCGTTCCTATCCATGGTGTCGTGGGACACCCTCAAAAAACTAATTCCTAACATCAAAATTAAGGAACTCCAGAGACAAAAACTAACCCTCAAAGATTATCAGGGAAACCGAATTCCTGTATTCGGCCTGGGACATTTTCGAATCGCTTACAGGCAACATGTCGCAGTACTACCATTAACAATAGTCGACCGAGATCGACCAAGCCTCCTGGGTATCGAATGGTTTGCACCATTGGGCATCGGGATGACCGGAGTAGACCGGGTGGCCGCAACTTACTGGGAAGAAGACCTGATCCGAGAATTCCAGGACATCTTTGACGGCTCCCTAGGCAGGTATCGGGGAACCCCCATTTCGTTTAGTCTAGACCCACAGATGACCCCTAAAAGATTAAAGGCCAGACGGGTTCCTTTTGCTTTAAAAGAAAAAATAGAGGAACAACTAAATAAATTGATAGATCAAGGGGTTTTAGAACTGGTTGACCACGCTAAATGGGAAACACCAATTGTGACACCAATTAAGCCAGATGGGTCGGTTTGAATCTGTGGCGACTACAAGGCGACCCTGAACCACGCGTTGCAACAGAGCACGCACCCGGTGCCAGTTGTGCAACACCTACTGCACTCTCTTGGGGGAGGAAAGGTTTTCACCAAACTAGACCTGGCACAGGCGTACCAACAGCTCCCCGTAGACCCCTTAACGGTGGAAGCACAAACAATTGTGACTCACAAAGGGGCCTTCAAATGTAACAGACTCCAATTTGGAGTAAGCATAGCCCCAGGTGTTTTCCAGAGCCTCATGGAACGCCTATTAAATGGCATAAGAGGGGCCGTGCCATACTTTGACGACGTCCTAATTTCAGCCAAAGATGCAACACAACTTAAAAAAAGACTCAAAGAGGTCCTAAATAAATTCAGAGAATCTGGCCTTAAAGTAAAGAAAGAAAAGTGCTGCCTAATGACTGATCGCGTCGAGTTTTTAGGATATTTAATTGATGGAGAGGGCATACACCTCACTGAAAAAAAAGTAAGAGCTATAAAAGACGCATCAGAACCAAAGAATAAAACTGAGCTGCAGGCATTTTTGGGACTGATAAACTTTTATAATGTGTTCCTACCCCAAAAAGCCACAATAGAGGAACCATTGCATAGATTACTGGACAAGAAAACAATTTGGACATGGGGGCTTAGAGAAAAAAAAGCTTTCCAAGGAATAAAAGACTTATTAACATCAAACACCGTTCTTATCCAGTTTTGCAACACACTGCCATTGACGGTGACCTGCGACGCCTCGCCATTCGGAGTCGGTGCCATCCTGAGCCACCAATTACCTGATGGAAGAGAGGCACCCGTCGCATACTATTCTAAGACCCTGTCCAAAGCCGAGCGTAATTACAGTCAGTTGGACAGAGAAGCTCTAGCAATTGTTGCCGGAGTAAAACGCTTCCACGAGTACCTATATGGAAGAACTTTTCAAATCGTAACAGATCACAAACTGCTACTAGGAATTTTGGTGGGAAACAAACCCACGCCAAATATTCTGTCCCCACGAATGACTAGGTGGTCAGAGTTCCTGGAAGCCTATTCCTATACTCTGACACATTGCCCAGGGAAACAAATTTCCCATGCAGACGCTTTGAGCAGAGCACTATTGCCATCAACAGAGGAAGACCCGGGACCGACGATGACAGCATTACAGATAGAGACTTGCCCCGATCTACCCATATCTGCGAATGATGTTGCCAGAGCCACCGCAAAAGACCCATTGACTGCCCGCGTACTTAACTGGGTAGGTAAAGGCTGGCCGGAAAACCAATAAACTGAGAACTTTAAACTTTTCCGGACCAGACAAACTGAACTCTCAATCCAAAAAGGTTGTTTATTGTGGGGTGATCGGGTAATTATTCCTAACAAATTACAAACCAAGGTACTGGGTATGCTTCACGAAGGCCACCCAGGAATAGTTAAAATGAAAAGCCTTGCTAGAAGCTACGTTTGGTGGCTGGGTATAGATAGGGACATCGAATACTGGGTAAACTCATGCAATAAATGCCAAAGAATCAGGCCGTCCCCACCAAAAGCACCCATAAGAGACTGGGAAACCCCAAGAGGCCCCTGGTCAAGAATGCACATTGATTTTGCGGGCCAACCAAGGGGCATACGTTTCTGATTGTCGTAGATGCATACTCTAATTGGCTGGAGGTAAAAATTATGCCATCTACGACAACAGAAACCGTTATAAAACAACTTGACAAACTCTTTGCAACCCACAGCCTACCGGACGTCCTAGTGTCCGACAATGGCCCACAATTAACCAGTCTCCAATTCGAGCAATACCTAGCCTCCCTAGGTATAAGACATGCCCTAACCGCACCGGCCCACCCGGCTGCAAACGGTAGGGCAGAGAGAATGGTCAGGTTTACCAAGGAGGGTTTTGAAAAAATGGACACTGGGGATGTCCAAAATAAAATAAATCGATTACTCACCCTCCAACATATTACACCCAGTACCACAACCAACAAAACCCCAGCAGAATTACTGATGGGAAGGAAACTAAGGTCGCATCTAGACAGATTGCACCCAAATTTTCCACCAGAAAATCCCCCTGACTCCTCCACTCGATGCAGGACCTTTGCAATAGGCGATTTAGTTTATGCTAAAAATTTTACCGGGGACCCATTATGGCTACCCGGACAAATTACACAAATAACAGGCCCCAAATCCTACTGACTAACAACGGCAGGGAATGGAACTAGACAACGGCAGGGAATGGAAGCGGCACATAGACCAGCTTCACTCCCGAAACAACAGAACGAAATGCAAACACACAACCACACATGGAAAAACACGACAAAATTCAAACCAAAGAGGGGGGGGGAAATGCGAGAAATCAATAAAGAACTGTTTAAATTAAACTCCGAAAACAATAACAATCAAAAAGATCAAATAAACGACTCACTGTTTGAAGAAAGTTGTGAGAAGAGTCCGTTCGAAGGGGCCAGCCAGGCCAGCTCGACCTGCCCAGAGGAAATGGGAGGGAGCGGCAAAACCGCCGGCCTAAGAAACTCAGGCGGCAGTAAAATGGCTGACTCACCCTTCCAGACGGTTCCATGGAGAAGGACGGAAAACACAGCAACCCCATCCGAACCGGTTGAAGTCTCCAACAATAATGAACCGTGCAAGTCCAGTTGAGTCAAGAGAAGCCCCACCTACCTGCGCAACTACGTCATCACGTAGGACTGAACTAAGAGGGGAGGGGTGTTCTGTATAAATAATAGTAGACTCCAAATACTTCATTCCGATTGGTTAACAAAACCTAAAAGGGGATTGGTTCAATAGGAACCAATCCACGAAGCCGCCCAAGGGCGGCAAAACCAAATGCTTGTCATTGGCTACAAGCCGGCAGACAGAAACATATAAAAGGGCTGTCGCGGCTTGAGCCAATGTTCTGTTTTTGCAACTGTACTGTAAATAAAGACTTGTTGTTGGAACCCGGTCTACCTCGCGTTTTTCCGGACGGAACACATTCCTTCCTTCCTTCCTTCCTTCCTTCCTTCCTTCCTTCCTTCCTTCCTTCCTTCCTTCCTTGTATTTTAATACCTTCAAGTCAGTTTTGTCTCCTGGTGATTGCCTGGAAAAGTCCCTGCAGTTTTCTTGGCAAGATTTTAAAAGTGGTTTGCCATTGCCTCCTTCTTTGGTCTGAGAGAATGACTGGCCCAGTGCCACCTAGCTTCCTATCTAAACCAGGACTAGAACTCACATTCTGCTCTTTTCTAGCCCAGTGCCTTAACTGCCTACACCAAACTAGTTCATCCCTGCTGTATCTTAATTTTTGTGCACTTTAATGGCTAGTATATCATGAAATATTGAAATAATGTCTATTACCTTTCTTTCTTCCTCTGGGGGTGGTATTTATTAATATTTCTAATGCTTCCAGTGCCAGATAAATTAAACCTCACCTTTTGATTAGCATTGCTATTGAATTCCCCACAGTACAGAAAGTTGGCCTTGGTTGAGGTCACATTAGAACCCAGCAATGAAAAATAAAGTAAAATGTGAAGCCTATTAGATGACAGGCACCGGCTTTAATCATAACTCAAGCCTTGGCAATTTGAAAGGAACCAGTCTCTGAAATAGCACTCTTATTATAGATAGCCACACAGACATTTATTTTCAGGGGCTGCATTGCCAGCCCATCTCTCATTTCAGCATCATAGGTCTTTTCCAGTATTTCTGTTCTGACCCAGGCTTCATCAAACATACTTAAACATAAACTTATTTTAAAAGCAAAACCTATTTTATTGCAACACTGGGAATTACTTGCATTCCCAGCCAGAACCAATTAAACACAGTTCCCCAAGATAAGCCCACACATATCAGTGCTGTGGAATGCTGCCAAAAACAGAAGTCTTCAAAGTAATTATAACAGAACCCTCTCCCCCCAAAGTATCAGAAAAAAATGACCAGAGTATGCAGAGCTTCAAGAAGGATTCAGAATCTAATTGAACTGCTTTGCTTCCTGCAAAGCATTCGTCATTGAGGTCTGACTTTTATCCCTTATGGGAGGGGCAATCACCTTCCAATCTTACTCCCGAATCGCCCTTTCTGCTTCAGCTGGTCTCGCCTTCTAGAAGCTCTGCACATTCGAGCATTGGGAACAGGCTCCCCTAGGTCCTCTTCCTTGCTGCTGCCAGACTCCGAAGGCTCCAAAGGCAGCACCCCACCCCCAGCTGGTCCTGGCCCCATCCCTGCATCGGACGCAGGACCCTTGTTCGAGTCCTCACCAGACTCCCTGACTGGTTCTCTTTCATCCTAACTGTCTAACTCTGCTTCTGTCTGCGTCAGCTGCTGGTGGACCACAACAATTTCTCTCAAGTGTTTGGGATATATGCCCTTAAAAAAAATAGATAAAATAGGAATAGGATGTCAGTAAGGACTTTAGTCTATATTCCCATGATTTTAGAAATGTTTACATATTTTTAGTTAGATATGGTACAGAAATACAACAAACCAAAAGTTTTATGACTTTATAAAATGGATGCAGAAATTCAAGAAAGAGTGCAGTAATTGGAAGAATATGGATTACATCTATAAAATTTACACTTAGTAATACATTAAAGGAAATATGGTTCAAAATGTTTTATAATTGATTCACAGTTCCATCAACAGTAACTGATTCCATCAACAGTAACTGAGATGGACAAATCATACAGCAATAAATGTTGGAAGTGCCAAGATGCAGAAGGAATATTTTATCATATATGCCGGGCATGTAAAAGAAGTCAGAAGTATTGGAATATACATAATATAACACAGAAAAGTTGGAAATTAAATTGGAAATGAACAATTGGAAAGAACAACAACTCTTATTAGGTATAATCTTAGAGAAATATTAACAAGAAGTTTTATAATTTAATGAGATGTATATGCTTAAAGCAGTAAAAATAAATTTTGTTCAGTTTTGGAAGAAAAAACATGAACTTTGCAATATTTAACAGAATAACAAAGCCTCAGCCAATCCTTGATTATTGAAGCTTTGTATTTAAATGAATCCAAACTCCAGCTCCTCTTTAGGACAATGATGGTTTATTCAACATAAGCTTCAAACATCAAATACTCCAATCAGGCAAGAATGGCTAAAAGCCAGGCAAGGTTAGAGTTGGGTTTGAGTTTGCTCCCTTTCCTTTTATTACCATTATCATGAGACACACCCTACCACATCCATGCCTATATGCAGTTCTAGTTCTGGCCACATCTAACCCATTATCCCTAAACGCTATTAACCCTATAATATGTCTACATCCCTACCCTATTCCAACCCTCACTAACTAATCCCCGCCTGGTGCCATCTTCACCATGTTTTAACCTAAGGCTTAATTAAGGCTTAATTACCACCTATATGTGCCACAACCCCCTTAACAATATGCACCACATCAATACATGAAAAGAGCCATTTCCAGCCCTACAGTTGCTTCAGACTCCATCTTGCAGCCCTGCAGTTGTTGCAGAATCCATCCTCAGCTCTGCTGAGTCATTCCAAAGCCATCAGCTAGCACAAATACAGATCCAGCAGCAGCAGAGATAAAATGACATGGCCAGCTGACTTGCTGTGAGGCATATTTGGAGTTGAATTTGGAGCCCGACACAGAGTTTGAAAGGACCGTCAAGGTCTTCCAGTCCAACCTTCTGCTCAAGCAGGGAACCTATACATTTTCAGAAAAATGGTTGTCCAATCTCTTCTTTAAAACATCCAGTGCTGGAGAACCCACAACTTTTGGAGACATGTTGTTCCACTGATATTTTGTTCTAATTGTCAGGAAATTTCTCTTTAGTTCCCAGTTGTTTCTCTCCTTGATTAGTTTCCATCCATGGCTTCTTGTCCTGCCTTCAGAGCTTTTGTGAATGGGTTGACACCCCCCTCCTCCTTTGTGGCAGCCCCTGAGATATTGGAACACTGCTATCATGTCTTCCCTAGTCCTTCTTTTCATTAGACTAGACATACCCAGTTCCTGCAACTGTTCTTCATACGTTTTAGTCTTTTGCTGGATCCAGCTCTGGATTTCTACATTCCAGTGAGATTTCAGAGTCTACAAGTGTCAGCTGTTGCATCCTTGAAACTGCAATAGAGCTTACATTCTTTAAAAATTCTCCAGATCTGGCCTGGACATTTATCTTCAAGAATTTCTCCTTAGGATCTCCATAAGATAAATGTTCATGTAGGTTTGAGATGTATCTTGCATTTTATGGACATTATATAATGGGTAAAACTTTAATGTATGAAATTGAATACATGCATTAAGCAAGTTATTAAGTGAATCTTAAGTCACAAGTGACTGGTCAAGCAAAATGATCTTCACTACTACTTTCATCTTCTGAGAGACCCAAGTTTTCTCAGTGAATGGGTTGAACACAAAAGGTAAGAGTGGATTTGGTTCAGTGAAGATGATCTCCAAAACAATAGTTTGTAAGTTAACACCAGCATTTTGATCTGTACTTAGAAACTGTGAAGAGTTTGCAGCACATCCAACCAGCACACAAGAAAATAATTCTGCAGGATTCATTTACAGAAGAAACTTCTTTATATACAATACCATGCAGCAGAAGTCAGCATATAAAATCAGGAACACAGAAGCAATATTCACAGAAGCAAGTCATTACAGAGTAGAGATATACAGAGGTGAGAGTAGCAGAGGGAAAACCAACTCTTATATACAATCCAGCAAGTCTAAACCACAATCAGACTCCAAACAGTCTCTTATGGCCCCATACAAACAAATACTGTTTCAGTTTCCAAACAATTTCCATTAGCTGACCTGTTGCCATGTCTATTCAAACAGTCCCCATTGGCTGACCTGTTACCATGTCTATTCCAGCTCATAATTACTTAAATACTGACAGAAACATATGGAAGTTGGCTTAGCAATCACAAAACAGGTGTCATGTTCTTCTTTGCCGGAGGGATCCAGATTCTGAACCAACTTCATTTTCCAAGTCACCTTCAAAGTCAACCCCACTCATAGAATAGAATAGAATACCTTTATTGTCATTGCATTCCATCAATACAATGAAATTTGAAAGCTATTCCAGCACAGTGCCCCAAACACCACATCACAATCACAATCAGTGTGTGTTGCTGTAGTCCAAACTCAAGGGGATGAAGGCAAGAGTTACGCTGCTAAGACCTTTTAATCCAGAATGTGCTATAATTGGGGAACTAGTCAAAGAAGCCCAAGAGGTCATAGGGTCCCCAAGCATGAGATGTGTGTCCAAGAGAATCCCTAAGGTTGAGAGTAGCCTAGGACCTGTGTCTTTCCATTTGTAGCTCAAGATTTTAGCTGCAACTACAATGATAGTGGTTTTCATTTGTACAGCAGACTTTTTGCCACAGTGCATGCACATTGGATTTTTTTTATTATGTGTTTTTTAATGATTGAAGGCTAAAAGAGAGTTATGAGTAGTTCTCTCCATTTGGCTTTGTTCTTTAGCCATGTGTTCCTGGAGTATTGTTTTACTTGTTGGTGATGATGAAGAAGAAGAACTTGTTACCAAGATGGATAGATAAGTAGCTAGGAAGTGAAGATACCATGGTGACAGTTTTGGTGTAAAAATCAAAATAGAACAGAACAGCCTGTCCTTGGGAAAGCATCCCTGGTGATAATTAGGAGATATGCTGGAAGAAAATTTGGGTTCATTGCACTGCCCTCTGCTATGAAATGCTAGGTGGGAAATATCTATTAAGTTTGCAATGTTAAGGAATATATTTAGTTCACTGGAAAATGTTTGATTATCAGGATCTTTAATTTGAAACTATTCAAAGAAGTAAGAATACCCATCAAACTGGAATATAAGCTAAGCATCAATATCTAAATATTTCCATGCAATACATGCTTTAGTTATAAAACCCACAACAAAAATAAAGTTTGGGAAATTTTCATGAGCACACATTCCAAGCTAATGGTAAGGCTGTTTTCATTCATGTCAGGTGTTCTCAGCTTGAAGCTTAACCAACTGCTTTCTCAGATGAAATTGAGACCATAGAAAGATATGTTTGCATTTTGCAAGAATAAGACATAGTACTTTAGTGCCACAAATTCCTGGAAAACATATGGGGCATCCATGTGGATTCTTTGCTAGTCTCATGCAGATATATTTGATGGGCATCGCTAGAGTTGATACCAAAGCTGATCAATGGGATTTAGCATAATCTCTGTAGTTTGTGTTTCCTCTTGTTTGCAAAGTACAACTAAAAAAACCCAAAGGAATGTTTTTGCACAATAAATTTGGATTGGCGTTTTGACTTCAGAAGTCTAGGTCCTTTGGCGTAGTTACCGAACTGGTAGTAACACCAGTTGAATCTCACCCCTACCTGTGGGCTGGGAGTTTAACTGCCCTGATCTACCTATCTGGAAGTGAAGGGCTTTGTTTTTCCAAGGTTGTGCTCATACCTGAGAAGATTATTCCAGCTAGTAGTCATGGGGGAAATAAAAGATGGTCAAATAAGTTTTTGTTATGGTACTTAAAAATATTGTGATAAAACTCATATTCTACTTTTTCTGCAAAGGCTTTTTGCCCCAGTCTTTTCCAGAACATTTGTTCCCAACAGTCCTCTGAAGAAGGCAAAATGGAGCTAAAATTCAGAGCAGAGATTTGAATGTTGACCTCCTCAGTTCATCGAGCAAAATTCAGTCCACTATCATCTACTGGTATTCTGTGATTCTGTTGGAAAACCAGTGATAGGATATGACAGCACCTGCAAGTGAAAATATCCTCTCACACTTACATTACAGAAGTTGGGCCAAGTCTAATATTAAGCCTGTTGAGATGCAACTTAAGGTTTTCTTCCTCTGGTACCTGATTCATCTGATTGATTGATAATAATACTAGGATATTCAATTTCTGATTGATAATATGAGTTATTATGTAATGTAACTGTAATTGAGACTATGAAATCGATGCACAAAAAATTTGTAAACCAACCGACACACTGTTTGTACACTTATGGAAGAAAGTTGGATGTTTTTATGTTTTGTTTGTTTTTGTTTGTCCTTAAAAATCAATAAAACTTAAAAAAAAAAACCCAAAAAAAGGTTTTCTCCCTCTAGTACCATGTTGGCCTCATGTGGGAGTGTCAGAGGGAAAAACTCTATGTGTTCCATCTCCAGCTGTAACATAGTTTTGTTTGTTTTTGTTTTGTTTTTATTTCCCCAATCCACAACCCTCTGAATGAGAAAAAAGATCCAGCTGTTCCATTCTCCAAAGCAGAAGAAGGAGAATTCTTTGACCTTTTCTTACTAGAGGCTGATTGCCAGGGATGAAGAGCGTCTGATTTAGGGGTTCCAAATGCCCCCTGCTGCCTCCCCATTTTATACCTTTCATCTTCAACTCCTGAAATGAGCGATGTGTTCGTGAGAGAATTGCCCTGCTGCATGTTCCTGGCCCACATCGTTGGGCTTGTCATTTTTGCTCTGCACGGAACTGCTATGAAAATATAATAATTCCATAAGCAGCTGGTTTCCTTCCCTCCTCCTGAAGACTATTTGCATAAACTGTATTTAAGGCAGCCCTTCCACTTCTTGGCTGAGGTGCTTGTTGCTAGCCAAGCTACTAATACTGCAAATATTTGTCTGTGCGTTCTTCCAAGGGTGGCGGTTCCCAGCATTCTCTGCAGAGAGGCGATCTTCTGTCAGTTCAGACAGCAGCATCCATGTGGCTGCAGACCAAGTGGCAGTGAATGCCACACCTGCTCAGGTGAATTAGACAGAACGCCCGTCGTCAGCGTCAGGGTTTCCATAGCTGCTCACAGAGGGCGTGCAAATAAGAGCTGAGGAAACAATGCAAACATTCCCAGACTGCTTTTGTCAAGTTACCAGATGGCTCCTACCAGGAAGAAGCTCTTTTATTATTACTCTAGGAGGATGCGGGAGGAATTCTGAGTCAAACCTTAGTCAGATCAGAGTGTCAGAGGTTGGTCTCTGACTATTTGAAACAATTACAAGATACAAAAGCAAGCAGAGATTCTACACGAGAATAGAGAATAACGTAGCCAATGCTACATTTCTTGAAAGCCTCTGAGAGACTTCCAGAGATATTAGACCAAAGGCACAGTGAAGGCTCAATGAATGTATTTGATCCAAATATGCTTTTATGTTTTCATACAGTATTGCCAAAAATCTGTTCCGCAGCAGAATCTGTATTTTACCTATCATATTCCTGTTCAATTGCTTTAATTTCCTGGCCTCCTGGTTATTGTTTTCTCCCTTTATATTATGTAAAATATTCCTACATTCACTTTGGTGACATTTTAGATTCAATCATTCCCACTAGAACCATGAACTTATTTTTGCTGAGTACACTTTGTTATAGAAGATAAATATATTATTTATCATAAATTATAACCACCTCTTAATTGACCTCTTTGTCAAAAAGGACTCAACTCTCACACATAATTTAGGAAAGGAGATTTATTCTTTCAAAGGCATCTTCTTTTTATCTTATTTTCTAAAATGCGTGAACTTTTTTTTTCTACCCTCCAAACTCTCTGTCTCTTGCTGCCTCTGTTTTTTTTAAAAAACTTCTCTTGTGTTGTTTTTCTTTTTCTTTTTAATTTGGAAACCTTTACAAGGTGGCCCAGAGATTATATGGCATGAGGACGCCACCATCTGCCTAAGTTGTTTTGGAAAAAGCTTAAAATAACCCCTGACCAACTGAAGGACATTCATTAATTTCTGAAACATTATCTTGTTAGTAATTAAAGCTGTTCCATGTACTGTATCCAATATTAATGGATCTAGTTTATAATTAACTGGTAAAGGTCCTACAGATTATGAAAGATGGCACCTATTGTTGATAATTTGTACATTGGCAGTCTTCATTCTTTGATTTTTGCTCACCAAATTATTTTCAGATCAATGTTAAAAAAAAAAACCAAGCATTAAGACACTTTTCCAACATCCACAGCCTCAGTAAATGTTCTATATCCACAGCAGGAACACAGATGTCTTAATTCACATATTGTACTATCGCATTCAACGTCTGTGTACAGAATGCTTAATAAAAGCTGTTCAACATTATGGAGTTTTTTGTTTCCATGGATGATGGGGTGAAGTGTCTCTATCCATGAGCGATCGATGCTTTCAGAAATGAATCTATTACCCAGCCAGATGGCATAGTGATGCTGCAAGGAACTCAGCTAGCAAAAAATAAAAATAAAATAATGAACTGACACAAGGGATACCCCCAATGTGCTTATGATGGGAGAGATGCCGCCTGTAATAAAACTGTTGACTTTCTTGTTTGGTT
The DNA here is from genome assembly GCA_015471245.1 of Laticauda colubrina. Classification (NCBI taxonomy): domain Eukaryota; kingdom Metazoa; phylum Chordata; class Lepidosauria; order Squamata; family Elapidae; genus Laticauda; species Laticauda colubrina. Next base: position 21,898,170 of record BLBF01000016.1, read on the forward strand.
CTTGAATCAGCCCCTTGAAGTTGATACTGCTGCTGATCAGTGTGATTCAAAAGCCTTTCGCTATTTTCCCCTGGAAGGAGTCCTCACCTGGGAGGGGGGGGGTTTGGGTTGGAACAGATGTTCATCTTGCAGAAATGTCACCAGAATACAAAGAGGAGCTTCAACTCTTTGATAATATCATTGGAGTTTGCAAGATCACATCTTCTCATCTAATCCTTGGTTTTCAAATGAATGGAGGCAGGTGACAACGTTCCTGGTGCACCTCTTTGCATCTAAGGTTCATAGAAGGTAGTTCTTGATTGTAACCATTCTTTCAGTGTCTGTTCCAAGTTATAAAGGCACTGAAAAAAAGTGAGTTATGACCATTTTTCACATGACTGTTTCAGTATCCCCATGGTCTCGTGATCAAAATTTGAATGCTTGACTCAGTTTTACAATGGTTGCAGTGTTCTGGGCTCATGTGACTACTTTTTGTGGCCTTCTGACAAACCAAGTCAATCATCAAATTCATTTAACAATCATGTTACTAATTTAACAACTGCAGGGATTCACTTAGCAATTGGCATGAAATTTCATAAAATGGGGCAACACTCACTTTACAATTGTCTTACTTTGCAAAGGGAATTTTGGGCTCAATTGTGCTCATAAGTTGAGGACTGCCTATATCCAATTAGCACAAGGACCATGTTTAAACCCATAAAGAGAAACAGAATCCCAACTGAGTCATACATATGTGGCAGATTGTGAAAGATATATATGCTTTGACCCACGCCCTTTTCTGACAAATCAAATACAATCCAAAGGGAACAAAAACCTTGTAATGCTTTTACAAAATAATTAGCTGTGATAAGCACAAGCCTTGCCAAACTGTGTGAGACTTGCCAAAAGATAACAGACAAGAAATAATTTGCAAGACAAAAATGTTCAAATACAAATTCAGAATACTGGAATGTCCACAAGGCTGTAGTTTCAAAATATCTTTGCCTTCTACAAAGAAGGTTTGTTTCACAGCTGGCTTTTATCTTCTTGAGGGAGGGGGCATTACTTTGCAGCCTTACTCCCGAATCATCCATGCTGTTGTAACTGCTCTTTCCTATGAGCAATTCTGTGCACGCGCGCACTTGGCACAGGCTCCTTGGGAACCTCCTCATTACTGCTGCCAGCTTCCACAATCTCTGAAGGAAGCAGTCCACTCCCTAATGGTCCTGGCCCCTCCTCTGAGTCCTCGCTCTCCTCAGCCATCCGCACCTGCTGCTGGCTAACCACAACAGGTGTAGAGCACTGCACACTAGAACAAGTAGACACAAGGACAGTTTTTTCCCCATCCGCTGCTAGCTAACCACAACAATATATGACCACAGTTGAGCCCAAAATTTCCTTCTAAGTAAGACAATTGTAAAGTGAGTTATACATATCTTTCACAATCTGCCACTACTCAATGAATGGATCTTAAGGTATTAGCTCTCTGTTGTATGACTAAAGAAGACCACAGAATCAAAGTTACAGTTCAAACAAGGGAGCAGTTGTGCTTTACAGAAATTTTGTCAGAGAGCTGTATGCACTGATGTTTCTCCTACCTGTATCTACAAAGTAATGATGCAGCCATCTCCAAACACAGAAAATGTTGAAGTGCTCAATATGATGTGAGAGAAGGCCTGGCACATGGTCTTTAATGAATAATAAACTAATAATGGCGATTAATTTTCATTACTGTCATATAAATGTATATCTTCTGCTTTTGTGTAATTCAAATAATTAATAAATGATTTTGGATTGTTAGGCGTCCATTCTGATAATGCACAATTAAGTCATTGCAATGGGAAAGAATCAATCTTAATTTTGTTTATTTCACTTTTTTCCCTCAGAGGAAAAAAAAACTTCTACAGCTCTTGCTTGACTAGCCCTATATTTTCAACTGCAGAAAATTCTAGTTCCTCCTGCACAGTTTTATTACAATTGCCCCAAATTTGTCCAGCTGCATGTTAGAATAAACGCTGAGTTTAGTGAGAGGATATAGAATCCAAGACCATTAAACATCAAACTCTTTCAAAACCTGGGGTGATCTTGTTGATGCCTGGAATAGTCCCAGAGACTCTAGAGCAGTGTTTTTCAACAGTTTTCAGAAGTGATAGTACCAATAGAAGAGAAAATTTGTACTCAGGGTTGAACTGTGTAGCCATCTTGACAGCTTCAGTGTTGCCACACTGCAGCTGAGGGATAGGGAGGAGGAATTTGAGATAGCTGAGATTTTGTAGCCAAAACAAAATATTTTCTCTTGGGAACCAAGGACATTCTCACACTTGGTCAGAGAAAGGTGGAGTGATGTCACCAGGCAACCAGACAGTGCCATGATTGGACCATGTGATTGATAGTTTTGAGAAAGTGAAAAACTTTTACTTTTAACTAGGTGAAAACCACAGAAACCTTCAGTTGGTTTTCATCAGATCTGTGCCAATATGTTATATCCAATAAAGCTATTCTTTGAGGAATCTACCTGCCTCAGGGTTTTGCTTGATATGGGTCTATTACTTGGAACCCTGTCATGGTGAAGTTCTTGGTACACTCTAACCCTTCTTATTTTCTTGCAAATGCTTTGTTATCCAACTAAGTAACAACATCAGTGCTAGAAGGAAGTGGTGTTAATATACTAGTGTCACTTGGTGGAAGTGTTCTTTCTGATGTGTGGACTTCAACTCTCAGAATTTGCCAACCAGGTGCTCAATCTCTGATTGCGGCATATCCTCCAGTTGTTATATCATATACAGCAGGGGTGTCAAACTGGTGGGCAGGATGGTCACATGTAGGCCATGCCCACCCCAGCTCTGCAAAGGGGGGGAAATATCATGATATGTCATGTGAGGGCAACATGACACAGCAAGTTTGACACCCGTGTGCTATAGGGTCCTCCAAACTCTGTAGAGAAACCTTTGATGGTTTCTCTAGCAATAAGCAGCACATCCACAACATTGGACATTGAAACAAACACCAGACCTCCAGCATCAAAGAGTTATCTGTGCAAGGTACATGTTCAAAAGAAAGCAACGCAATCTTATTCTGCTCATGGCTGTTTCAGAGTTCTCCTGCTTAGAATTGAAGTTGCAGAGTAATTAAGAAAAGTTTACCTGTTCTAGCCATGATTTCATGGAATCAGCTGCAGGATCTGGTGATCACATTGTTTTCTCTCTTCGTGTATTAAAAAATAAAAATAAAACACTAAACATATCATTTAGTATCATGCTAATGATAAAGTTTATTTGATTTTGCCTTAGCATCATGAATGAACCCCATGATGCTTTGTTTGTTTATCATTTACTTGTAGAAATCCAGCCAATTCTGGATTATTCAATAAATCATTATTTAAATGAATCTTCTTTGTTTTTGCACTGTGTATAAGCACAGCCTTTTTGTCAGAGGAAACCACTGCTCCATGGGTTGCATTTTCTAAAGGAACTGTCCTGTCAGGCTTTGATACTGGACCCTTCTAATCCAGTCTTGGTTGTTGTTTTTTTCAGGACCCAAAGAAAATTCTAATTCTTTTCTTCCTTACTTGGTTCAAACTGAAGTTGCAACTGAAATTCCACTTGTTTGTTTGTTTTTAATATGCAATCCTTTTTGATGACATTCTGGGACACCTCTGATTTACCCATTTGCTGAAGTAAGATAAATCCTGTCCACAGTTGGATAATCCTGGAAAACCCATAACACTAGGGCACTGTGTGGTTTCTTTATTTGTGTTTGGTTTTATGTGAACTGTGAACTGGCCATTATGTTTGAAAGCATCTCCTGAGGTACTGCACTGCTCATTTCAGTGGAAGTTTCCCATCTCATATTCTGCTTACTGGCATGGATGGCTGAGTCATGTTTTGTGCATATCCTAGGTAGGTGAGGCAAATGACTAGACAATGACAGAATGTGAACAACTATTAAGTATGAGCAATATTCCAACCTTCTGGGAGTTGTTAACACATCCACATTCCTTCTTCAACACAGAAATATAAGCACTCCATATCAAGTTATCTGTTGCATGTCCATCGCAACTACATAAAACTTTTGCTCTTTGCTCTAATGCCACTAAAATTGCTGCTTGCCCATTGGTCCACCCATAAGGCACCCACAGGTTCTATCCAAATTCATGACTTTGGAAATCAAAGGTTGGCAGCCTTATTTATAATATCTTCTTTTGGAAACATTTGCTTAGCCATGCAAACAAAACAGAGGTGACGTTCAGCAGGTTCTGACCAGTTTTGGAGAACCAGTAAGCAGAAATTTTGAGTAGTTCGGAGAACCAGCCAATACCACCTCTGACTGGAGATTTTACAGTGTCCTTCCCTTGCCATGACCACCAAGCCACGTCCACAGAACCGGTAGTAAAAAAATTTGAATCCCACCACTGAAACAAACCATTTGCTTTACTAAGTGCAGGGAGTTCTCAACTTACTATAGTTCATTTAATGACTGTTCAGTTACAGTGGCACTGAAAAAGTTATTTATGATCATTTTTCGCACTTACAAACATTGCAGATTCCCCCATGGTCCCTCCAGAACCAAACTGGAACAAATCCTGAGATTTGTATTTTACAGAGTGCTCTTCTGACCAGAATAAAATTGCACTTTATTTTCTGCACTATGTATTTATTTACAACATGGAAGCATGAGGGTGGACTAGTTTCCATGGCAGTGGCTCTTGGCTGCATTCCAGGGTATAGGTATACAAAGAGCTCCTTGATAGATCTTGACAAAGACCTACAGCCATACGATCCTTAGTAACACTGTGCAAATGAATAGAAGGGTGTGCCTTTTAATTTGTGGGAACACACCCATCTTCCCATTCACATGGCAACTGTGCAAATGGTTTACAGTGTACCTTAGCTAACAAGAGGTTGCTATTCAGTTCTATTGAGATATATCCAAGAAGAAAAAATTAACATGCTATAACAAGAGAAAGAAGGACTGTTTCCATGATAAAGTTAAAG
>BLBF01000016.1:21903152-21928461 GCA_015471245.1 Laticauda colubrina
TTTGTTGTTGGAACCCGGTCTACCTCGTGTGTTTTCCGAACAAAACAAAAGGGTAACTTGAAACCTCTTTATTATAATGGACATGACATCCAAAGTCATGGCCTCCAGTCTTACTGTTAGGACTTGTCCTCAATGTTTGAAAACTTGCAGTGCTAACACATTTGGAAGATATAAATTTGTACATAGGAAACAAAACATGAGAAAATTTTGTCCATGGGATGAAATAGGGTGACAGCATATATGCTGTTTGTGCCAATCAAGTCGGGTCACTTTCTAAAATCTTGAGGCAGCCATATTTAACCTTTGAAGAGTTGGCCACAAAGCCAAGGAAATGGGTGAAGAAGGCTGTATGTAATCTCATTTCACTTACATAGAATTAAATTGTATTGATTATGTGAAATTTGTATAATCTCTTACAAGGTATTTAATAGTTTTTCCTCTTCTATCCTATCACATGTTACAATCCAATGACAACTGGAGATTTAAAGAAGAGATTGAATGGCCATTGGTCCAGACTGGTATAGGATTTCCTGTTTGAGCATGTGGTTAGACTAGAAGACCTCCAAGGTCCCTTCCAACTGTATTATTTTGTAATTCTGAAACACTTCTGGAGAAGTGTTGAGGACTTCAGTCTGCACACCAAGATATTCTGGGTCATATACAGTCCAGGGGTTTTAGGCTATGTGTCACAAAATTGGATAGGGATTTTAGAAAAGTCATGAGATCAAATGAAATCCCAGCAGTTTGTACCCCAATACCATTTTTCCAGTTCTTAAAAGCAATGGGAGGGTATGTGAAATATCACTGAGTTCTATGATTTGCACAAATAGTGGTGTTATATTTTGAAGAATTCCTAATGCTGCAGTTTTAAATATAATTTTATGCTGGTGTTGGATTGAAATAAAATAAATGTAAATTTAATTATTGTTAAAATGAGAGCAGATGTATATCTGATGACATAAAAATGAAGTGAAACCCTGTGAAATCATACAGGATGAGACAAGAAAGGCTTTCCAGTCTGAAGTTGCTGTTTGAAATCCATTTCAAACAAAGTTCCTATTGATCTCTGTGGAAACCTCCCATCAAACTATAGAGTAGATGCAGAAATAGAAAGGAAGAGGGGGGAAAATCTTTTCCATTTGGTATGATGCCAAGGTTGCACAGATTTTCCCCCCTCAAATGCTATTAACTTGATCAAAAAAACAGCAACAAGCATTTGTATTGCTGATTCTGAGAACACATGCTAGGATAGGATAAATTTTATTCTTATACCAAGTTTGCAAAATCCTGAAATCAATTATTTTTGGCCATAAACAATATGTTTTAAATCTGATGAAATATAGTTGCTCATTTTTTGGAGCAGTTTTCTGGGAGATATGTCTGCAAAGTACATGGCTGCCGTTATTTTGAAGATGCTTCTCGCATAAACGTAGAAGGAATTAGTTGATTATTTCAAGGGGTACTAGGTACTTTTTTTTTCTAAAGAAAGGAAAAGAAAGATCCAGCTGTTCACCATTCCACTTTTGGGCCAGTTAAAAAGAAAAAGAACGATAGGTAAAGCTGTGCTCTGATCTATCTTTCCACCAGAAGAAAGTAAGTTCCCAGCCTTATGTAAAAAGATCCTTTCAAAATAGGATCCGGAGCCCAAGATGAAATGACAATGAAGGTAGGTTATAACCCAGTGATGGTGAATCTTTTTGCTGTGTGTGCCAAAAGCATATGTGCGTGTGTGCCAGCACCCACAATGCAATGCGCCTCCCCTGTGCATGCACCAGTGGTGGGATTCACATTTTTTTACTACCAGTTCTGTGGGCGTGGCTTGGCGGGCATGGCAGGGGAAGGATACTGTAAAATCTCTAGTCAGAGGTGGGATTTGCTGGTTCTCCTAACTACTTAAAATTTCCACTACTGGTTCTCCAGAACTGGTCAGAACCTGCAGAATACCACTTCTGGCATGCATGTGCAATACCATCCACCCCCTTACCTGCACTGCGTGTTTTGTTCGGAAAACACACGAGGTAGACCGGGTTCCAACAACAAATACTTTATTCTTCAACTAGTTAGTAAATAGGAACACTTGGCTGAAGCTGAGGCCAGCCTTTTATACAGGCTGGCTTGCCAACTTGCAGCCAATGGCAGTTGTTTAAATTTGCCGCCTTTTAGCAGCTCTTTGGATTGGTTCCTAGTGAACCTATCCAATGCTTATTTTATTTGACCAATCAGGTTTGCAGATTTGGAGTCACCCACTTTACATATAGAACACCCCTCCCCCCTTAGTTCAGTCCTACGTGGTGACGTAGTCGCGCAGGTAGGCGGGGCTTTTCCGGACTCGACTTGACTTGTGCGGTTCATTCTTAGTGCAGACTTCGACCGGTTCGGATGGGGCTGCTGTGTCGTCCGTTCTTCTCCTTGGAACCGTCTGGAAGGGTGAGTCAGCCATTTTACCACCGCCTGAGTTTCTTAGGCTGGCGGTTTTGCCGCTCCCTCCTGTTTCCTCCGGGAAGGTCGAGCTGGCCTGGCTGTCCCCTTCCGATGGGCTCTTCACGCAAGTCTCTCCAAACAGTGAGTCTTTTATTTGCTCTTTTTGTTCATATGTTTCATTGGGTTTGGTTTTAAACAGTTCTTTATTTATTTCTCGCCTTTCCCCCCCCACCTTGGTTTGCAATTCGTCGGTTTTGTCGGTGAATGGTTGTAAGTCTGTGGTTCTCTCTATAATTCGGGATCGAAGCTGGTCTATGTGCCGCTTCCATTCCCTGCCATCCTCTATTTTTAATCAGTAGGATTTGGGGCCTGTGATTTGGGTAATCTGTCCTGGTAGCCATACCGGGTCCCCGGTGAAGTTTTTAGCGTATACCAAATCGCCTATTTTGAATTGTCTAAACCGTGTAGAGGAGTCAGGGGGGTTTTCTGGGGTAAAATTTGGGTGTAACCTATCAAGGTGAGATCTTAACTTTCGCCCCATAAGTAATTCTGCTGGGGACTTGTTGGTTATGTTACTGGGCGTTATGTGCTGGAGTGTGAGCAAACAGTTTACTTTCTGTTGGACATCTCCAGCGTCCATTCTTTCTAAACCTTCTTTAGTAAACCGGACCATTCTCTCAGCCCTGCCGTTCGCAGCCAGGTGAGCCGGCGCGGTTAGGGCATGTCTTATACCTAGGGAGGCTAGGTATTGCTCAAATTGTATGCTGGTTAGCTGTGGCCCATTATCTGAGACAAGAACGTCCGGTATGCCATGGGTGGCAAAAAGGTTGTCCAGCTTTTTAATTACAGTTTCTGTTGTCGTTGATGGCACAACTTTTACTTCAAGCAAATTCGAATAGGCATCAACGACAATCAGAAAGGTATGCCCCTTGGTAGGACCCGCGAAATCCCCAAGGGGTTTCCCAGTCCTTAACGGGTGCTTTTGGTGGGGACGGTCTAATTGCCTGGCATTTCTGGCATGAGCTTACCCAATACTCTATGTCCTTATCAATACCCGGCCACCAAACATAACTTCTAGCAAGGCTTTTCATCTTAACCATTCCCGGGTGCCCTTCATGTAACAACCTAAGTACCCTGGGTTGTAATTTGGCAGGGATTACCACCCAATCACCCCACAACAAACACCCCTTTTGGATTGAAAGTTCAGTCTGTCTGGACCGGAAAGGTTTAAAGTTTTCAGTTTTTTGATTCTCCGGCCAGCCTTTACCTACCCAGCTAAGAACGCGGGCAGTCAATGAGTCTTTCGCGGTGGCTCTGGCGACATCATAAGCTGATATGGGTAGATCGGGGCAAGTCTTGATTTATAGCATTGTCATCGCTGGTGCTGGGTCTTCGTTGGTTGCTGGTAAGGGTGCTCTGCTCAGTGCGTCCGCATGGGAAATTTGTTTCCCTGGCCGATGTTTCAGAGTGTAGGAATAAGCTGCTAGGAACTCTGACCATCCAGTCATTCTTGGGGAGAGTATATTAGGTGTTGGCTTGTTTCCCGCCAAAATCCCCATTAGCGGTTTGTGGTCTGTTATGATTTGAAAAGTCCGCCCATATAAGTATTCGTGGAAGCGTTTTACTCCAGCGACAATTGCTAGAGCTTCCCTGTCCAATTGGCTGTAATTCCGTTCGGTTTTTGATAGAGGCCTAGAGTAATATGCGACGGGTGCTTCTCTGCCATCAGGTAGTTGGTGGCTCAGGATGGCACCTACTCCATATGGTGAGGCGTCGCAGGTCACTCTTAATGGCAGTGTGTTGCTAAATTGGATGAGAACGTTTGTTGATGTTAGCAAGCTTTTAATATTTTGGAAGGCTTTTTTTTTCTTTGTAACCCCAAGTCCAAGTTGCCTTCTTGTCTATTACAGTGTAATGGTTCTGCTATAGTGGCCTTGTTTGGCAGGAACACATTATAAAAATTAATTAGTCCTAAAAATGCTTGTAGTTCGGTTTTATTTCTTGGTTCAGGAGCGTCTTTGATTGCTTTAACTTTTTTGTCTGTAGGGTGGATACCCTCTCCGTCTATTGAGTAGCCCAGGAATTCGACGCTATTCTTAATTAAACAGCACTTTTCTCTTTTTACCTTGAGGCCAGATTCCCTAAACTTAGTTAATACTTCTTTGAGTCTTTTCCTGAATTGAGTTTCATCCCTGGCCGAGATTAGGACGTCGTCAAAATAGGGAACGACTCCTTGTATGCCATTTAGAAGGCGTTCCATCAGACTCTGGAAAACGCCAGGGGCCACGCTGACTCCAAATTGGAGCCGGTGACATTTGAATGCGCCCTTATGGGTGACTATAGTCTGTGCTTCTGCTGTTTCTGGGTCCACTGGGAGTTGTTGATAGGCTTGTGCCAAGTCGAGTTTGGCGAAAACTTTGCCTTTTCCCAGGGAATGAAGCAAATGCTGGACTACTGGCACCGGGTATGCACTTGGTTGTAATGTGTGGTTCAGGGTAGCCTTATAGTCACCACAGATTCTAATGGACCCGTCAAGTTTTATTGGTGTGACAATAGGTGTTTCCCACTTGGCATGGTCCACAGGTTCTAATATCCTTTGGGCTATTAATTTGTCCAGCTGTTCCTCTATTTTTGCCTTTAGTGCAAAAGGAACTCGCCTGGCTTTTATTCTTCGTGGGGCTATTTGGGGGTTTATATTGAAAGAAATGGGATTTCCCCGATACTTGCCAAGTGAGCCGTCAAAAACGTCCTGGAATTCTCGGATGAGGTCGTCTTCCCAGCCGGTTGTAGTCACTCGATCCCGATGCCCAATGGTGCGAACCATTCGATGCCCAGGAAGCTTGGTCTGTCTTGGTCGACTATGGTCAGCGGAAGCACATTGACGTGATGTTTGTAGGCGACTCGGAATTGTCCCATGCCTACCACAGGGATTTGGTTTCCCTGATAGTCCTTGAGGGTTAGGTGCTGCTTCTTCAATTCTTTGGGTTTGATACCTGGGACTAGCTGTTTTATTGTGTCCCACGATACCATGGAGAGGAAGGACCCCAAGTCCACTTCCATCTTGCAGTGTTTTCCTTCGATTTTCACGATGACTTTAATTTTTTTCCCACTTTCCGTCTGAGCGCTCTGTATAATGACAGTTTGGTGTGTATTGGCTCGCTTCTCTTGTTGCCACTTTCTCTCGGCTCGTTTAGGCTCAGCTCATGTTGGGGAATTTCTGCGTCTCGTCGGGCTTTAGTATTTTTTGTTCCTGCAGACCTTCTCGATGTGCCCTCGTTTCTTGCAATGCCGGCAGATGGCATCGAGAAATCTGCATTCGGCTCGGGGATGGTTTCCTCTGCAGCCAGCGCATTCCCGCCAATTTCTTCTTTCGCGCTCTTTTCTGTTTGTGAGCAAACGGTGGACCTCATCGTCTTCTTCACTCGATTGAACTGTTTCGCCCAACTCTTCGTAGTGGGTTGTGGTGGCAGGCTGCTTTCTGTCTTTGGTTAGTGTTTCTTCGCTGTGTGTGTTCATCTTTTTCATGGCTACGGCAGATTTTTTCGCGGCTTCAGCGGCTGTGGCTTCCGCGATGGCTTCGGTAATGGTGATGTTGGGCTTGTTGAGTAATTTACTCTGTGTGGTCGAGTCTCTCAGGCCCAACACCACGCGATCCCTCATTGCTTCGTCAATGTTCAAAAATTCACACTCACCCCCTAATTGTCTAAGGGCAGTGATGAAATCAGCGACGGTCTCTCCCTCTCTCTGGTCTCTGCGGTAAAATTCGTGTCGCTTAATTAAGTTGGACACCATCGGAGCGTAGTGTGCTTTGAGGAGTCTTTGCAATTCTGTCCACGTTAGTTGTTTAACGTCCCGGGGCTTTGCAAGGGCCTTTGCCATCTTGAAAACTGTTGGCCCGCAGTGCATCAGGAATACAGCTCTCTTGCGTTGCTCTGAAATGTCTTCCATTTCATTGCTCTCCAAATACATTTGGAAGCGATCAGCATAGGAATCCCAATCCTCTTCGTTGGGATTGAAGGGTATGGGCGGTGAGTTGTTTCCAGACATCTTGGTTGTAATCTGGACTTCTTATCACCACGTGCAGGTTTTTCTGTTCAGGATGATCCCACCTTCGTCGCCAGTGTTTTGTTCGGAAAACACACGAGGTAGACCGGGTTCCAAGAACAAATACTTTATTCTTCAACTAGTTAGTAAATAGGAACACTTGGCTGAAGCTGAGGCCAGCCTTTTATACAGGCTGGCTTGCCTGCTTGCAGCCAATGGCAGTTGTTTAAATTTGCCGCCTTTTAGCAGCTCTTTGGATTGGTTCCTAGTGAACCAATCCAATGCTTATTTTATTTGACCAATCAGGTTTGCAGATTTGGAGTCACCCACTTTACATATAGAACACTGCGCATGTGCGCACTTCCCAGCTGATTTTTGGCCTGTTTGAGGCCTTTTTCGCCCCCCCAGAGGCTCAAGGGAAGCCTCTACAGGCTCTGAAGCCTCTTCAGCCTGGAGGCTGAAAAATGAGCCCATTTTGTCACTTCCGTTTTCATCACTTCCATTTTCGTCACTGCCAGTATTTCTGGTAGACCTGTTTTTCAACCTCCCTGAGGCTGCAGAGGCTCCCCTCAAGCCTCTGGGAGGCCAAAAAAGGCCTCAAATGGGCCAAAAATCAGCTGGGAGGAGCGTGCATGTGCAGTGCTGGTAAGATTGGCTGGGGCTTGCATGCACACACAAATGGCTCTGCATGACACCTGCGGCACACGTGCCATAGGTTCGTCATCACGGTCATAACCAGTAAATGGAAGGAAAGGTATCTTCCAGTGGTGGGCTGCTGCCAGTTTGGACTGGTTCTAGCGAACTGGTATTTTTGACAATCAGCTGGCCTTGCCCATCCAGACCCACCTTATCCTCTCCTGTATTTGCTTTTTTCTGGCTCAGCTGATTCATGTGGCACAGCTGACTTCCGCACCTCAGCTTTTTTACTTACTGGGGCTGCCTTAGAAGGTAAGCAGCCGAGTTTCAAATTGCTGTATTTTGAATGCTGCACACAAGCGGGAAGTGTGCACTCAACAGAAACGGTTGTTAAACCCGGACGCAACCCACCACTGGTGTCTTCCCTCATAGTGGGCACAAGGCCATTGGAAGCAAGGCCTTGCTACCAACAAAGTACAGCAAGACTGCACAGCTATCTCAACAGAAGGAAGAAAACACTTCTGTCATGTAAGGTGGATGGAGGTTGCCTTCTTGATGGGCTAGTAACAAGTCAAGGAGTATATGATATGCATTCTTGTTCCCAAGAAGAAGTGGCCACACAGGGCTAGGAGCACAGGTGATATTCAGCAGGCTCTGACCAGTTCTGGAGAACCTCTAGCAGAAATTTTGAGTAGTTTGGAGAACAGGCAAATGCCACCTCTGACTGGAGATTTTACAGTATCCTTCCCCTGCCGCGCCCACCAAGCCGCGCCCACCAAGCCACGCCCACAGAATCAGTAGTAAAAGAATTGGAATCCCACCACTGGTTAAGAGACTGTGCAGATGGACCCAGAGTTGAAGGTAAGGAGAAACCAAGTAAGGAAGAAAGGGATTAGAATTTTCTTTGGGTCCTGAAAAAACACACCCAAGTCCGGATTAAAAGGTATCACTTATGGCTCCAATATGTAACATCAAAACCTGACAGGTCAGTTCCTTTAGAAAATGCAACCCACGGAGCAGTGGTTTCCTCTGTGCAAAAACAAAGAAGATTCATTTAAATAATGATTTATTGAATCATCCAGAATTGGCGAGGTTTCTACAAGTAAATAATAAACAAACAAAGCATCATGTGGTTTATTCATAATGCTAAGGCAAAACTGAATAAACCTTATTATCCTTACTATGAATAAATGGGAAAGGGGCCTTCCCTCTTTAATTTCCTTCATTTCAGGATCAATAGCTCTCTTTGCAGCAGAAAAGTATATCTATAGGGGAGGAAATGACAATTTCATCAGAAGGATTGTTCCTTGGAGTCTAAAAGAAAAAGCAAATGATGAGAAGAGACTGAAGAGCATTCTTCCCACTAGGTATAGTTTTCTTTTATATGCCACACCATGCAAAATAAAATAAAATGTTTCAGCTGCTTTGAAGAGATATATCACAGCAGATATATAAAGAAATCTACATATACCATAACTGACAGGTAATTAAATCTAATTTTAGATCTGCTTATCTTGACGTGGTTGCTTTGTCCTCTTCTGCACTTGTGCTATAGAATTTCGATGTACCCTCAGTTTTAAAAATGCCTCTTTGCCCTCTAATCAAAAGTTTTCCATTAGTATTTTTTGTAAGTTGTTTTAAAGGTCTTCAGAGAGGTTTTTAAAGATATGATCTGTTACTGAGAGACCATCCACACATCTCTCTAACATACAGTTTGAAAGAGGATGATAATTGTTTATTAAGAGCATGTATCCCCAGCCTGACACTGCCTAATTTTGTATTTAACCAGAATAGAGCTGGAAGGGACCTTGGAGGTCTTCTAGTCCAGGGGTCGCCAACCTTTTGGACCTCAAGGACCACCAAATTCATAATTTTAAATCCCAGGGACCACTAACCAGTTCTGTGGGTGTGGCCTAATTTGTGGATGCGGCTTGGTGATCATGTGACTGGCTGGGCATGGCTTGTATGTAAATATTATAAATATTTATAAAAATATTGAATTTTTTATTTAAAAAAGAGCAACTTTTACCCAAAATCAGGCAAAGCAGGCAGGCAGATTGAGTTGCTCACAGAATCATTCAGTGATTTATCTATCTGCCATCAGCTAGCTCAGTCTGTCACATAAAATTTGCTTGCCATGAGTCTGCACTGAATAAAAGAACCTTCAGTCCTAAGGGAGATTTGGCTGTGCTTAAAAGCAGAGCTGAAGATCTAAAGACTAGCTAGAAAGCAAGAAATCCAACCATTTCCTGCTTCCTAGCTAATCCAAATCTCCCAGCACAGCAGAACAGATGAACAGATGAAGGTTGGAAAAAGGAAAAATAGCAGTTTAGCAGGCAAATTTACCAGGTAAGGAGTGAATGGGTAGGGAGGGTTCCCACAAGCCATGTGGGCAGCTCAGCCTTGTGTTTCTGCACAGCCTGAATTAATTGCTTTGTGGGGAGTGCTCTGGGGGTCAGATTTCTCTGCGGCCCACCAAAATTTTCTCTTGGCCCACCAGTTGGCGACCACTGTTCTAGCCCAACCCCAGCTCAAGCAGGAGACCATATACTATTTCTGACAATTGGCTGGCCAGTGTCTTCTTAAAAACCTCCAATGATGAAGCACCCACAACTTCTGAAAACAAGATGTTCCACTGATTAACTATAGCTTTGGAGCCAATCAGGCAATGCCTGACCTTTAATATGCACAAATGAATCGGATCTGAATGATGATTTCTTGCTTTGGGGTGAGAGTTGGGTTGCTTTATTTTCTTCTTCATTATCAGATGTTGCACTCCAAAGAATGGAGGAAGCCCTTCAGCTGATTCCTTCCTTGCTGTTGCTTAGACAAACAGTCCATCATTTTCTGTAGAGTTACATTATTAGAAGATGGTCAATATATCAGTACTGAGTACCTTCTGAGGTAATGTGTCACCCATCATTCTTGGTCAGTCACGGTTTATGGATACATGTTATGTATGAACTTGGCATTACCACAATGGGTTTCTCAGTGTGTAAATCAAGCCATAGCAAGCATACAATCTGTTTTTAATGGCCAGCAGCCGAGCAAACTTTTTTTTTTAATGGATGACTTCCATTTCCTTCAAACTGTTCAAGGTGACATTGTATTGCCACTCTCCTCGTCCATTTTCACAACAATCTTGAGGGAGATGCGAGGCTGAAAAATAGTGATTGGATGATTGAAACTTCAGAAGGAGGCTTAGCATCAACAGAGCTCTTGGGAAACAGAAACAGCAGTTCTGAAACACAACATTCTTACTGCTGTTATTACATGACAAAATGTATACATATACACATTACGTCCTGATTCCAGAATAGTATTAAGCTGCCAGATTGTAGATGGTCTACACTCTCAACCTCTTCTGTAGATATTCCAGGAACTTGGCATTTTCTAGGCATTGGTTAAAATACTTCCTAGATCTATTGGGTTATTTATAAGTAATCCTCGACTTACAACAGTTTGGGGGTTGTTGGTCTGAGCTCTGAGCTTGGCAATTTGGTTGCAAATATTTTATCCTCATTCAAGGAGACAACATCTGTGCGCTTGGAATTGGGTTCGTCTGTCAAGCATAATTCCAAGATGGACAGATGAGCACAATTCCAAGAGCACAGATGATCTCTCGTCGAATAGGGACAAAATGTTTGCAACCAGACTGCCAAGCTTGGAGCTCAGACCAGCAGCTCAACTACCAACCTGAGCTACTTCCATTCAAATAAATTACAACAGTTCATTTAGTGACCATCCAAAGTTACAACAGCACTGAAAAAAGTGACTTATGTCTATTGTTCATACTTACGACTGTTATGGTATCCCCATGGCCACATGATCATAATTCAGATGCTTGAATACCCTCAGCAAGAATAGCAAGGATGTTCAAGGACGAATTGGCAAAGTGTTGGAAATGTCATCAGATACCTGGATCGTATTATATGTGATGGACGTGTGTGGAAATCAAAAGATACTGGTCTAAAATGCATACATGGTTGGAAAAAATAACAAAACAACATATAGACTTGAAACCTGAAATATTTTTATTGGGTATCTTGCCTGAAGGATACAGTAGAGAATTGATATATTTAATTATTAATGTTCTGACAGCTGCTAGAATTGTATTTGTGCAAAACTGGAAAAATGAAAAAAAATTCCAATAGAAGAGGAGGTGATAAAGAAAAAAATGGAATGTGCAGAAATGAGTGGATTGACATTTGTTATTAGAGAGCAAGAAGAAAAAGAGTATTATAAAATCCGGTATTTATTTTATCACTGGCTAGATAAGAAAAAAAGAGAAATAAAATACATCATAGTATTAATACAATACAATAGTAAAGATAATACAATGTAATGATAGGTTATAATTGTTTATTGTGAAATGAATGACAATGTCAGCATTCCAGGGAACCTCCATTCCAATCAATAACTCCAAGACAAGCATTATCTCAAACGTACCTTTATTAGAATAGCACCTGGCACATCTGTGGAATTTCAGAACTAAAGTTTCCCAGACTTCCCACAATGTCCCAAACTAAAAACCATCCCCTTGTCTCTCATCATCACATCACATGAACCAATCCCAAAGAAAGTTCCTTTTTGTTCCTGTACCACACTCCATGACCTTGAACTAACAAAAGAATTATTTTGTCTACTTAGAGCTACTCAATAAAAATCACTCCCCTCCCACTTTCTCAAGCTATGTGGCAGCGATGAATAAAGATTCCAAAGCTGACAGACATTATGAACCAGATTTTGTAAAAGTTGAGAACTGCTCGTAAAGGATGTGAATCGGTAATCATAGTTTAATAATGATTTGATAATAATATGATATCAAGTGGACAGTAGGGAATGACTGTTGACATTATGCACAAAAGATACGTACCAACAGACATACTGTATATATTGTGCTCCAAGGTCATGTGATCATCTTTTGCGACCTTCTGACAAGCAAGATAGTGGGGAAGCCAGATTCACCTCACAACCAGGGGTGGGATGCTACTAGTTCTGCCCGGCTCTGTAGAACTGGTAGCTCTGAAGAGCAGCAGGCACAGAACTGGTTCTGTGTCTGCTGCTGTTTGGCCCACCTGCCCACCCAGTCTCTTACCTGATCTTTATTTCCTGCTTTTTCAATCTCAGCTGCTTTGCATGGCGCAGCTGAGGCTGAAAAATGAGTAAAAAAGGCTTTTTTCAAACATGGCGCACCCGCGCACAATGCTTATCAGCGGTCCGGGAGACACAGCTTTCATTGTATTACACACACGTGCAAAATGTAAATACCAAACCGGTAGTAATACCGGTTGAATCCCACCTCTGTTCACAACCATGTTACTAACTTAACAACTGCACTGATTTGCTTCACCACTGTGGTAAGAAAGGTAATAACATGGGGCAAAACTCACTTAATACCTGTAATCATTTAGCAATAGAAATTTGGGGCTCAGCTTTAGTCATAAGTCAAGGACAACCTATCAATAGTAAGGAAGAACCAACAAGATAGTTTCAAGTGTGGATTTAATCAATGCATTTGCACTGTTAATAGACTTACTACCACTTATGACTTTCTCAATTTTTGTTGTTTTCTTTTCAGTGCCTTCATTTATTTATTGTTTTCAAACTGAAAAGTTATATTTGTTCTTGGCAGGAGAAATATATGAATAGAAATAAATAGAAGGACATTACAAAGGGTGGTGAGCACGGCACAAAACATTGTGGGCTGTTCCCTGATACCACTAGATGACCTTGCTAGGACTCGCTGCCTGAGAAGAGTGAGGAAAATTCTCAGCGACGACTCACATTCTGGTCAGCACTTCTTCACTCTCCTTCCATCAGGTAGAAGATATAGAAGCATAGCCAGCTTCACCAACAGGCTGAAGAACAGTTTCTACTCGTGGGCTGTCAGACTTCTGAACAGAAAATAACTTCATGTCAACATAGTATGATAGACTTGCAGGGCCGGTGTGTTGTGCAACAAGGTCACATAGTCTAATAAAATTGGGACTGGGTTAGGGACTTCTGTCCTCACTGTGAGTTGTGTTTCGGGGAGAGTGCACGGAGGGAAGCTCAGCCAATCTCATTGTCTACATGTACAATAAAAATTAAAATAATAACACAACAACAACAACAACAACAACAACAACAACAACAACAACAACAACAACAACAATAATAATAATAATAATAATAATAATAATAATAATAATAATAATAATAATAAACTGTTGTTTCCCAGGGTTTGCTGTCCAGTTCAGTGTAATATTTGCATATTCATACCTAGGTTTATTTCAACATTTTTAATGAGCTGAGTTTACAAACTTATCACATGCAGTAATTGCTTGAATTGTTTGACAACTATGAATAAATTGAATTGTTCTAGAAGGACCATTTATCCTCAGTTGCATGGATTCTCTCAATGTTCCAAAGAACACTTGTTTTTCATGTAGCAGTCAGACAATTAATTTTAAAAGGATCTGAAGATTACGGTTATTGAACAAAGAGAGCCCTTAATAGGAAGATCAAGTATTTTCTCTTTGCAAGTTAAAATGTTCAGGCAGAGCAATCCTATTGCTCGGTTGAAAAGCTCCAAAGTCAGAGCCCTCCACTATGCTACAAGAACTTGAAGACTGGCAGGGTGGAAAAAACAAATCCAGATCTTTCAGACAAGCACAGATAAAACTGAATTGTTGTCTTTTTCTTTTCTTTGTTTCTGAAACTCTTTGCACCCTGTTGCGGTGCAAGGGAAGGGAATACATCTAACTCAGCTCTCAAGGAATGAAAGAAAGGAAACCAGAAATGTTGAATATCTTTTGGTTCTTCAGGACCTTTCAGAATCTTCAAACTTTATCAAATTCTTTTTCCAATCCAGCTAGGATGACTGGTCTATTAAATGATTTTCTTCCTCTGAAGATGGAATTCGACCCTGGGCATATAAAACTCTTGGCTTTGGAAACTGTGAGATTGCAAAAAAAAAAAAAAAAGAAAGAAAGATAAAAGTTAATTGCACATTTTTCAGTGGAAAATAAAACTCAAATATATTTTCTCAGTCTCCCCCACCCCCCACTTCAGTTCTATTGTGACTAATTCTTGGTCACTGCTGGGATGAAACCATGCAGTTTTCCTGGAAAGGTTTTTCAGAAATGATTTGCCATTGCTTTCTTCCTAGGGCTGAAAGAGAGAGACTGGCCTGAGGTCACCCAGTTGGCTTTGTGCCCAAGGCAGGACCACAACTCATCATCTCCCAGGTTTTACCTTAGCCACTATACCAACTAGTCTTAATTCTCAGCCTAATCACAATCAAAAACAAAACATGTGTTATATGAAATGCCTTTTAAAATGGCATCATTTGAAATATCCATCCCAGCGGAGGGATTCAAAATGTTTTACAATTGGTTCTGTGGGTGTGGCTTGGTGGGCGTGGTGTGGTTTGGTGGGCGTGGCTTGGTGGGCATGCAGGGGAAGGTTACTCCAAAATCCCATTTCCTCCCCACCCCACTAATCTGCTTTCCAGCTCCGTTCTCCTGTGCAGGGCAACAAAACAAGACCCAGCCGATCATCTGGGACTTGGGAGGCAGGGAATAGGTAGGGCAGGGCCAATCAGAGTAGGATTTGCTGGTTTTCTGAATTACTCAAAATTTCCGCTACCGTTTCTCCAGAACTGGTCAGAACCTGCTGAACACCACCTCTGATCCATCCTGTTTCCTGCTAAAAGTTTCCTACTTGCCAAAGGTTGTAAACAGCACTTGGGGAAGGAATAATGGAGTGGAGAGATTGAAAACAGGTGGGAAAGAAAGTATTTGAAGAGAGAGGTTTTCTTAAAAACTAAAGTGGCAAAGCTTTTGTTAGCTTTTAAAAAAAATCATGTTGAACCTTAAACATAGTCTGACCCTACTTGAACTTTCAGAGAGAAAGTAAGAAGATGTAGGAAAATTATATTTTTATTAGGTGATGTGAAAAGAAATGGAGCAATTCAAACTAATATGCTGTCCTTAGCTTACTCAGAATACCACAAGCTATCACGATAAAGGGAAAATAATCAGCTAATATTGCCTACAGAAAGGAAAGGCCAATTACAACAGAAAGAAACACCCACGCATCTGTGCTGTTTGTTTTTGTTGGGGCTTTCTAGAAGTAATTAAATCTTGGCTTCATTAGCTTACTGGATATTTCTTCATTCAAGATATTTCTGGAATGTCTTCATTGCGACATTAAACATTATCTAGGGCTGCCCTATTTAGTGAAAAAAAACACACCATGGAATCAGAAGCGACTGCAAGTTGTTTACAAGGATTTTAACTAATAAGACTGAAAATAATTTTGCAAGAATTTATTCATAAGGAGCAGTGGAGACATTTACTTGACTAGGAAAACGATTTCACCTAAAAGACCATTCAAGAACAGTGTTGGAAATGTATTGGATGTTCTGGAATATTTGGAGCAACTTAAGGATTCTATTATTCCATCATGAAAAACAAGCTGCAATGATTTTCTTAGATGGAAAGAAGACCATTGATAATTTGAACAGGATTTTCTCATTCAAGGTTTTGGAAAATATGAATTTTGGAAAGAACATATAAAATGTGCAAGATTGATTTACACTTCACAGAAAGAGTAAATCTATGTTTATTAATGGAAACCTAACTAAACTTTGTGAAATACAAAAAGGAATAAAACAATAATGCCACTGCCTTCCCTCTTGTTTGTTGTAGTTCTTGAAATATTGAATAGAGAAATAAAACAAGATTGGAGGATTATGGGAGTATTTTTTTAAAAAAGTTATAAGTTAAAAGCTTTTGAAGATGACTTGGTATTGGTTCTAGAAGAAGCTTTAAAAAGAAC
Source organism: Laticauda colubrina (assembly GCA_015471245.1). Lineage (NCBI taxonomy): Eukaryota > Metazoa > Chordata > Lepidosauria > Squamata > Elapidae > Laticauda > Laticauda colubrina. Next base: position 21,919,080 of record BLBF01000016.1, read on the forward strand.
TGAAATGTTAATGCGCAAATTAAAAGAATTTGGTACATTATCAGATTTTAGGTTTAATAAGCAGAAAATGAAAATGTTAACAAAATATAAAAACAGAAGATCAGAGGGAAATGATGAAGAAAATGGTTTTTTTAAGGTTGAAAAGAAGATAAAATATATGGGTGTTACAGTATGAATGGTATGGCATTTCAAAATTACTATATTAAGAGAGGAATGAAGTTAAACAAGACATGTTAAGATGGGAGAAACTACAATTGTTATTTCTAGGGATAATTTCTGTGTTAAAAATGAATGTCTTGCTTAGAAGGATGTTTTTGTTTCAGACAATCCCTTTTTTGACAACTGATGTATCATTTAAACAGAGACACAAAGTTATATGTAAATTTGTGTGGCATCAGAACCTACCCACCCCAAATTAAATATAAGATGCAAAAGAATCAGAAGTATTTGAAATTGTATTTTATAACTTGCGGTTTGGTTTGCATGAAAGATTGTTGCTAAGAAATAGAAGGCTCTTGAAGGACACAACCTGAGATTCGTGTGACATGGATATTTGTGATACAACAAAGTCAAGGTCAAGGTACATTTTGAAAATCATTGTTAGACATGCCATATTTCATGAATATGAAATAGATTTTTTAAAAAAACTTGCTGAAAATACCCTTGTGATTCTCGGCACAGGAAGCATTTTATAGATAACAAATAAAAGGCAAAAACAAATTGCTAACTTATCATGAGATACCAAACTTTTGTCAAGGGGAATATAAAATAAAAACAAAAGAACTGGTTGCAGAAGGATATATCAGTTCTTTGGTCAATCGTTCTTTTATTTTCTGTTTTTAGAAAGAGCTTAAGGCTTGGAACATTGTAAGATTGAGTTTGAAATAGAATTGTGTACCAATGATGAACATGTAATTGCTAAAATGAATAAACTTTTATTAAAAATTTGAAATAGAAGAAAGTTGAAACAGAAGAAATTTGAATAAGAAGAAGTGAAAGAATGCGTGAAAGAAGTGAAAGAATAAATTGGATTAAAATTCTGATTATAGTATAAAGATGGAACAACCTTATAATACACTATATTATAATCTTAAAGAATTTTTTTTATAACATGACGTACTGTTGGTATATGTCACCAGAGACACAGTATCTCTTCTACCATTTGGATCAGAGAAAGATAGGATAAATTCATAAATTCTATGGATCACAAATCCTAAATAGATTCACCAAGCTTAGTTGTCACTCTGACTATAAATCTGACTCTTGCTTATCTCACACACACATATTTATGTTTTATAAAGCTCTTTGGATTGCAGGACAGGTGTTGATGGGTTTATATGGCTGAGTCATTCAAACCAAAGGGAGAATAGACTAGCACAGTTGTGTCTGTGGAAACCAAAATTCCTATGAATCTCCCGCCTTCCATTTTATTAACATTTTCTTTTATTATTTTGCAATTGTATGAATGAATTAAAATTATTTATGATTGCAATGAATGTCTAAAAATATTTTTTTAATTTGGTGGACATTCATACCTTTTTAAAAACAATAATCAGACAAGGGAACCCAGAAAATAAAGTGCTCTCTATAGAGCTTGTTTTATTTTGTAGAACCCACTATTAAATTTATATAGCCACCATCTCACTGGAAGGAAATCTGGACAGCATACATACAACAATCAAATAAGATTGTAATCTAAATGAGAGAAAATATAAGTCTGCATTATGGGGTGAGAAGGAACTCCATTAAGATGATGAGTTCTATAAATTAATTAGATCTTTGTTGAGTCACTTGTTGCTAATAATATCAGTAGCTGTCTATAGTGTTTTTTAAAATGGTGCTAAGGATCCAAAAAATATTGCCTCCTATCTCAAAGGTGCTTTTTTTTCAAAAAGCAACTGGACTGTTTTTCCTTGAAGAAGAAGAAGAAAATGTTTAACTTCTCATCCAAAAAGCTTTATCAGTTCTGATGACAGGTGGATGGAAAGATAGGTTTTGATAGGATAATGGTGGTGGCAGGAGGATGGAAGAATTTTTTGTAGTCATCTGGTCTTCAGGAAATGGATCTTTCCAGCCCCCTACCATCAGAATTGATGAAGCTTTTTGGATGAGAAGCAAAATATTTTCTCCTTCTTCCTCAAGGAAAAAACAGTCCAGTTGCCTTTTGAAGGGGAAAAAATAAGCACTTTTGAAACAACTATGAGCTGGATGACACAGACATATTGCCTTCTCTGATTCACTGAGCTTAAATTATAACTTCATGAATTAAAGCTCATTGGTTATCTACCTGCTACTTTTATTAGGGGTTTTGAAAATCAATTTTTATGAATCGTGGACATGCATTTCATGAAAATTGGCATTTGATCCAGCCATCCTGATACTGACAGAAGGATTTTAGTAACATGCTATGCTCTATTCTGTCCATCTTTTGTTTCATTATTATTCTTCCAGAATAATCATTGCAAACAAATAATATTATAAGTTGGCAGAGGGGTGTTTGCAGAACAGTAAAAGGAGAAAGAGGTAGTGCCATCTGCTTCTGAAAAGCTGTAGGTATAGCCACATGTTGAAAGAGACTGATAGCAAAAACAAATAAGAGTAGCATTTGATTTATGCTGCCTGAGAGTGCTAGGTGAAATATTAGAATAGTCTAATCTTGGTCTAGGAAAACAGCAGAGGGAAGGAGGGAGAATAAGGGAGTTAATATATTGTCAAAATGAACTCACAAAAGCACTGGGCTAGATTCAAATGAGTTTATTCATACTTTTTGTACAGTTCTGACTCTTTCTTTTTAAATCTTGTACATGTTTTAAAGGAACAGGTGCTTTTTTCCCCAGAAAGGTTATCAAATGCCACAATATGTATGGCACATTTTGCTAGCATGTACCCAGGTCAAAATAATTGCAGGAATTGGGTGACAGGACAGCAGTGTTCCAATATTTGAGATGTTGCCACCAAAAAGATGGGTTTAACCTATTTTCCAAAGCACTGGAAGGCAAGACAAGAAAGAAGGGTTGGAAGTTAATCAAGGAGAGAAGCAATCTAGAACTAAGGAGAAATTTCCAAACAGTGAGAATAAATAGCCTTTTTCAGAAGTTGTGGGTGTTCTATTATTGGAGGCTTTTAAGAACAGATTGGACAGCCACTTATCTGAAATGGCAGAGGTCTCCTGCTTGAGTAGCGGGGGCTCGACTAGAAAACCTCCAAGGTCCTTTCCAATTCTATTATTCTGTATTCATTTCAATTCCCTCTAGGAATTGTACAGAAACAAAACTATGCAAACATGCTACTCCATAAAATATTCTGAAGTGAATCCAGTTCTTTACAATCTGGAATTCGTTTAATGCTATTTCTTTAGCTGACCATTTATTTCTCATGTGATGTATGAATTCTTTTGCAAAACATTGACACAAACGACATCTGTATAAATCTGTTGCAGCATTATGTGCCTCAGATTTCAGTCTGAGGACTGCCCATAATAACAAAGATCCACATATATAATTACAATTTACAAAGTGCCATTCACTTAGCTGTTTGTAAGATGCATCCTATCAATATTCTAATTGCTGTTTGTGCTGCATTATCTCCAAGTGAGTCTAAAGACAAACACATGTATAGATCTACACATACACATGCCTTTCTTGTGCATGATATAAAAAGTTATAATTACCTGAAATTAGGGATGAAAGAAAAAAGACAGAGCGATCACTGGAGCGGTACATTCAATACAGAGGTGCAATGCACAGGTGGTATTCAATAAGTTCTGACCAGTTCTGGAGAACCGGTAGTGGAAGTTTTGAGTAGTTCTTAGAACCAGCAAATACTACTTCTGACTCACCCCGCCCCCATCTATGCTGTGCCTCCCAAGTCCCAGCTGATTGGCTGGGTCTTCTTTTGTTGCCTGCATAGGAGAATGGAGCTGGAAAGCAGGTTAGTGGGGTGAGTAGGGAATGGGATTTTAGAGTAACCTTCCCCTGCCATACTCACCAACCCATGTCCACCAAGCCAGGCCCACAGAATTGGTAGTAACATTTTTTGAATCCCACTACTATAGACGTGGTATTCAGCAGGTTCTGACCAGTTCTGGAGAACCGGTAGCGGAAATTTTGAGTAGTTCTGAGAACCGGAAAATACCATCTCTGACTGGATATTTTACAGTATCCTTTTCCTGCCATGCCCACCAAGCCATGCCCACAGAACCGGAAGTAAAAAAATTTGAATTCCACCACTGATTCAATCAGAGAAGCAGTTTGATGTAGTAGTTAAGGCATCAAGCTAGAAAGAGGGAGATCATGAGTTTTAGTCCTGCCTTAGGCAGAAAGCTAGCTGGTAACCTTGGACTGGTCATTTTATCTCAGCCCTGAGAAGAAGGCAATGGCAAACCACTTCTGAAAAATGTCTGTGGAGCTTCTCAATCATCCAGCCATGGTTGTCCCAAAGGTATTTTTTCAAGAGGCAACTGGATTTTCTTCGTTTTTCCTTAAAGATGTTTCACTTCTCATCCAGAACTGAAAAAGTTTCTTGGATGAGAAGTGAAATGTTTTCAAGGAAAAAAAAAAGAAAATTTAGTTGCCTCTTGAAAAAAAACAGCTTTGGGAACACTTCTGAAAAAACCTGCCAAGAAAACTACAGGGTTTTTTCCAGGCAGTCTAGAAAAATCAGACATGATTGAATGGAAAGAAAAAAAAAACAATTCAATCAGCTTTCCCATCTACAGTAAGTTAAAAGAATGATTCAAAAATTACATTAAAATCCCAAAGTACTAGATTTCCAAGTTTTGCAGTTACATTGTTATGTAAAATTGTAATTAATATGTAAACACATTTGTATTCTCAAGTATAATATGCATGTGTTGTGTATACTTTGTTATTTTTTTAATAATTAAATAAGTTCACACTTTTTATTTAGCAGTTGGAAAGATAATGAAGCATATCATTTATCCAGAAGGGATGGGGGAGTGGTATACCCCTTCTGCAATGCCTTATTACTGCACTATATTGTACTTATGTATCTTCTATAAATAGATTAGAATGTAATTTGCAACCATTTAGTCTGCCAAAGGGGCTTTAATTAGAATTGCAATATATAAACAACTTCACAAAAGGTACAGTAAGATTCTATAAATCCAGGACTTTATAGCTAGAAATAAGACCTCTTTAAGACCTGTGGATCGATAAATTATTGGATTCCATTCCTTAGGGCCTTGTCCTAAATAGTTTATTCTGAATTTTCTGTTTTTCAATTTCCTTTCCCCTCTGTTAAATAAATTCTGGTTTCTATATTTCAGTAAGTAAAGTTTACAATTCTGTTTTTCTCTCAGTTCTATCTCTGCCCCACTGAGCGCCTCCTTGCCTCCAAGTTGCCTGATGTACAAACATTTTTACAGATAAATTTATTTTACATCATTTTAAAATTATGGTAGCAAATTAAAATGCCTTTATAGTTGAAATTATTGATATTTGTTGATGATGTTATCCATTCAGCCGTGTATGAATAGAGTTGGAATAATGGAAAACTAATCAATACAAGACTTTTTAAAATGTTGAAATTATTTCTTTGGATTTGAGGTTGAAATTAATTCATTAACAGGTTATGTTCTGATTTTATTGAACCCTTCAGAGAATGAATTTGAAAAGATGGACAATAAACATTCTTTTTATTTTGCATATTTATTTACTTACGTATTCAGATTGGCAGTTGCCCAACTCCAACAGACTGTGGGTAGCTTCCTATCTTTTTCTCTTAGTTTTTTTCTGTCTTAAACTTACTTTGTGTAGGGATCATTCAAAGTTACAATAGCACTGAATATAATTCTTTATTGGCCAAGTGTGATTGGACATACAAGGAATTTGTCTTGATGAAAATACTCTCTGTATACATAAAAGAAAAGATACATTCATCAAGAAAAGAATGAGTTATAACCTATCCTCAAACTTACAACTATTACAGTGTTCCCATGATCATGTGACCAAAATGCAGTTGCTTGACAACAGGCCGCCATGCAGTCTCCTGAGGTCATGTGATTGCAGTTTGCATCTTCCCAGCCAGCATCCAACAAGCAAAGTCAATAGAGGAAGCTGGATTCCCCAAAATCTGTATGATTCATTTTTTTAATTTATTTTTGTCAATTGCTCACAAGATAATAGGTATGAGTAAAAAAAATAGTTATGAATACATTGATACATATACAAAAAATAAATAAAAGAAACAATAGGACAGGGACAGTAGGCATGTTGGTGCGCTTATGCACACCCCCTACAGACCTCTGAGGAAAGGGGTGAGATTAATAGTAAACAGTCTAAGTTAAAGTTTTTGGGATTTGGGGAAGAAACCACAGTCAGGTAGAGTATTCCAGACATTGACCATTCTGTTGCTGAAATCATATTTCCTGCAATCAAGTTTGGTGCACTTAACCTTGAGTTTGTAACTATTGTTTGCTCTAGTTATGATTGAAGCTGAAGTATTCATTGACAGGTAGGACATTGCAATGTATAATTTTATATATGACACTTAGATCGGACCGAAGGTGGCATAATTCTAGGTTTTCTAGGTCTAGAATTTCAAGTCTGGTGGCATAAAGTATTCTGCAATGAGTAGAGGAGTGGAGAACTCTTCTGGTGAAATATTTCTGGACTTTCTCAACTGTGTCAATATCAGATGTGGGTTCCAGACTGATGACTGTATTCGAGTATTGGTCTAGCAAATGTTTTGTATGCTCTAGTTATTAGTGTAACATTACCCAAGAAAAAGCTATGTAAGATTAAGTTAACAACTCTTAACGCCTTTTTGACTATGTAGTTACAGTGAACTTTAGCACTTAGATCATGAGAGAACCTTGACCGAGTTTGGATCATCAACAAGGTCTTGACTATTCAGCCTGTATTTTATTTTCTGATTTTTTTTTTTTGCCAATATGTAGGAGAGAGCATTTATTTGTTGAGCTTTGAAGTGGCCATTTGTTTGACCATTCTGATACATAGTCGAGGTCTTTTTGAAGGGTAGCAGTATTGTCTGTGGTGTTGAATAGATTTACATCGTCAGCGAAGAGAATGCAGTTGCTCTTGATATGATCACAGTGTTCATTTATGTAGACTATGAAGAGAGTTGGTCCTAGAACACTGCCTTGGGGGACACCACTGTTGACAGGTACAGAATTTGATAGGACGCTCCTAATTTTGACCATTTGTTGTCTGTTTGACAGGAATGTTTCTATTCAGTAATGCAGGTGTCCAGAGATACCGTAAGATTTTAGTTTTAGGAGTAGTTTGTGGTGTACCACTGAATCAAAGGCTTTACAGAAGTCTATGTAGATTGCGTCTATTGCTTTGCCCTGATCGAGTTGTGTAGTCCATATGTTTTTGCAGTGTAAGAGTTGCAGATTACAGGATAGTTATTTTCCTGAAACCAAATTGTTTATTAGAGAGTAGGCTGTTTGTCTCTAAGTGGAGGATGATGGATTGGTTAATAATTGATTCCATGACTTTACAGGTGACGCAGCATAAAGAGATTGGTCTCTAATTTTCAGCTAGGCTGGGCTCTTTCTTTTTGAAGATGGGGATGACTGTGGCTAGTGACCATAGTTTTGGCAAGGAGCTGGTCCTGAAAGATTTTTCAAAGATTATGCTAAGAGGATCTGCTCTGGCAGTGGGTAGCTTTTTTAAGAAGTAGGCACACATTCCATCCGGTCCAATAGATAAAGATGGTTTTAGATTGCATGGTACTTTTTCAACATTGTCTTCTGTAAAATCGATATGTATTAGATCATTGTAGTTGTCTGTGGTTCGACTCGGAAATACTGGGCATGATCCATTGCTGTTTACAAATACTGAGCCAAAGAATGTGTTAAAGAGGTTGGCTTTAATAGTGTCATCATTGCAGTCTTTACTATTAGGTCCTTTCAGAGGTGGGATGGACCTTGAGTCTTTTAGTTTGTTGTTTACAAAATTGTAGAAAGTTAGGGTGGAATTGGTGCATAGAAGTTTTTCTTCCTGTTTAATGTGATAATTGGTGCATTCAGTCTTTATCTGGTGACATAAATTTTTGTATCAGCTTTTGAAGTTGGCAATGTGACCAAATTTGTTTTTCCACCAAAGTGATTCACTTAATTTCTGCTATGTTTCATTTAAAAGACATGGCAAAAAAAATTGGAAAATTGGCCACAACTCACTTAACAACTTCTTTGCTTAGCAATGGAAATTCCAGTTCCAAATATGGCTTTAAGTTGGGACTACCTGCATTATTATTTTTTTCCATTGGGATCACAGAAATGTGCTGACTAGGTTAGAGTAAGTACCCTAGTTAGTGCAAGTGCCAAATCCAAAACAATTAGATTTTTGGTCTTCCAAGATAAGCTGAATCTTAAGAAAATTCTGTTTAAGGCACATAACCTTTTGTCTCACTGTTTTGTGCCTGCCATTGTAACATTATCTCCTCACCTGTTCAGTTTCCGCCTATCAAGCTATTTTTAAATTGCTAGGATCTGGGCCAATTGAAGAAAGCTTTGCAGATGGATTTCCTTCCAGCTTGCTTAGGTTAAAATTAGGGAATAAAGAAGCTTTGAGTATGTGAAGGTAGAACCTTCATTGTATGAGCCAGAAGTCATGGATTTCATTTAACTAACATAATTTATCTTACATCAGAAAACAATAGTAATTTTCCCAATATAGAATTTACAGCTGTGTGAAACTATTACTCTCAGAATTCCCAATTACCAAGGGAAGACACATTTTTATACACCTATTGCTCTTACTCTTAGGTAGATGGGAAATCCAGAAATGTGGTTCTTGAACTAATGGATATGTAAAGATTTTTTTTGCAGAAGTGCACAAAACAGTGACTCATCAACTTGGCCTGGTGCTTATCCTGTTTTCCAGCAGAGAGTCAAAGACAGATGGCCAAGTTGAAGGAAATGAATAAAAGCAGATAGCAATTAGACTGTTTCTAAAAGCAATAAACACTTCTAATACTTAACAGCAACTAATATATATATTGGACACTACCTATAAATGGTAGCCATCTACAAGTATTTTTTATAATAACTTTATTGGATTTTTAAACCAGAAAGATAAAAAGTAAAGACCAATATTTAACATAAAATAAAGGGTGAGGGGAAGTAAAGAACAAAGTTCAAAAATGAAAAAAATAAAAATATAAAGAAATGACTTACAGGTCTACATTTAAATTAAACACTTACTCTATGATTACAGTATAACTTTCACTTTTTCTTCTCATCTATTTGTTCTAGTCAACAAAACTATCATCATAATTTCATTTTTCCTGTTTCATTAGAAAGGTCCAAAAGGAATTGACATGAATGAGGTGTGTGGTTCCTTCTTCTTCTCCTTCTCCTTCTCCTTCTCCTTCTCCTTCTCCTTCTCCTTCT
>BLBF01000016.1:21929494-21948531 GCA_015471245.1 Laticauda colubrina
ATTCTATTCTATTCTATTCTATTCTATTCTATTCTATTCTATTCTATTCTATTCTATTCTATTCTATTCTATTCTTCTGATGGTGGTTCATAAATCACTGAAGGCCAGGCCCAAACTCAGAGACAATACAGCAAAATCCAACTGAGTTTTAAAACTTTAGGTAGGTAAGATGGTCTCCATCAAGTGTAACTTCTACCATAAATTTGCTTATACCTAATGGACAGAATATTGCTAAACTAAAGCTATAATTTTCTAACCTTCTACATTTATCCTGAGAGATTATGGGATGTGGCTACCCTGGACCACTTCCAGCTCAGGACTGCACAGTCTTTTCATTTAGGCCTCTCTGTGTTGCCAAAATTCTCCTCCCTGTTTCTCCAGGTTCACAATCCAACACGCTGCAGTTGGATACCATAAACTCTGAAGACCAGGCTGAAATTATTCCTTGAATCTCTTTTCTGAATTTCCCCAAGGAAAGATAAGGAAATATAAGCTTAATTCAATTTCTTCCCTTATGTACTGGGAAGAGTTTGTGGCACCTAAAGACAGTTCCTGGAACCAGAATACAGATTGCAGGATTTGGCCTCAAATATATCCTTTCAAGGCCTAGTTCTCATGTATTATTATATAGGTTTATATTTCTGATCATAGATCAACTGTGCTAATGCCAAAGCAACAAGATATGCAAGCTGTAAGAGATATGTTTCATCATTTCCCCCTAAGCTCTAGATAGCCATGATTTTGAGCATGAGATCTTGAAACATATGACATATTAAGTGTTCCTATGACAGATTAAGTCTACTGGGATACATAAGCTGCCATTTTATCCCTTCCAAATGGCCTTACTTTTAACTACAGTCTGTACTTTTTTCAGAGCATAATATGCATACACATTCAGAAGGCCCACCATGTCTGGTTAGCAAGATGTTACTTTCAAGAGTTGCATCATGCAAACTTTCAGAAATGAAGGTTTGGGCAGTACATTTCATCATAGCAAAGACATCTACAATGGTCAAAGAGGCTGTTGATATACTGTTCCAGGGCCCAATTCAATTAACTTATCATTTATTTGATAACTAGTCCTACTACTTTGATAGAAATTTATTTCCATTCAAAAGGAAGAAGATGTTGCTGGCACATTTCATTGAAGTAATACATTCTGCAAGGACTTAGAAAGAACACAGTTGAGTCAGACATAATATCATCTCTAGTTTAGCATTCTATTTCTCACAGTAATCACCCAAGTATCTTGTCTCAAAGGGTAGTAGCTAAGATGGCAAGAAGACTGAACATAAGTAGGATTTTGCCAGTAGGTTTAACATGGAGGGAGTTTATAGCTGATGACAGTCTTGGGCTGATCCCCCAGTAACTCAAGCTTGGTTTGTACTTGAAGGAGAAATCATCAGAACTGAAGACTGGGATATAGGAAAGAAAAAAAAGAAGAAAAAACTTGGAAGAAAACAATGGCAGACAACTTAGAACTGCTCCCTAGAAAACTTCAACAATATTTTTATGTGCCTTCCAGGAGTCATTTTCCCCTTAGCCTGGAGGGAAGAATACTAAGAAAAGACATACTTGTAATAGCATGTTTCATTTATCTGAAGAGTTCTTATTCAGAAAATTGAGCAAACGTTATCATGTTAGAAGAGAACTAATAAGTGGGTATTTCAGGTTGGTAAGATTCCAGTGAAGGGACTCTTTGGCTGTAGAATAAAATTATGTGCCCATCAAATGTCTCTCTAGGTGTTTTAGTAGAGATCCTGTTGCCATCTGCCAGGATTTCAAAACTCTTGAAGTGCAGGTGTTCTATTGAGCAGCCTAAACCAGATGCCTGCTTTGACCCTTTCCACTTCTAAACAATCTGTAAATGGAGAGTTCTCTTTTGATGCTGTTTCCATTACTGGACACATCCACAAGATCAAAAGCTTTCATCAGAATCAAGAGAACGGAATCACACTAGCGCTACATACAATTTGACTCTTTTGAGCATGCATTGCAAAGTCACAACAGAAGTACAAAAAGAGACAAGTTTGCATTGCAGCACAGGGTTTGTAATGCTGCTTTTGTCATTTGGATTTCCCTTGTTCTTTCCTCTGTCTGTTACATGCTATATTTTTGACGACAAAGATTTCCCCTGGTTACTTTAACTTTCTTTGGTTTAGCACAAAACTGAAAATACGGAACAGTCAGCGACAGAACAATGAAATAGCATAACAGTGTGAAAGTGTATGGCATTGGAATGGTAGGATCTTCCCTGCTTCCCAAAGAAAACACAGTGGAATTTGGAAGTCAGTATTTGTTACTCATATATAAATAAATGAAAAGAGAAGTCTGGGTGACCTTAGCATTGCACCAGTGGTGGTATTCAACATTTTTTACGACCGGTCCTGTGGGCGTGCCTTGGTGGGTGTGGTGTGGCTTGGTGGGCATGGCTTGGTGGGTGTGCATGATACTGTAAAATCTCCATTCCCACCTCATTCCAGGGGAAGGTTACTACAAAATCCCATTCCCTCCAACCTGCTTTCCAGCTCCATTCTCCTGTTCAGGGCAACCAAAGAAGAGCCAGCCAATCAGTTGGGACTTGGGAGGTGGAGAATAGATGGGGGCAGGGCCAGTCAGAGGTGGCATTTGCCGGTTCTCCGAACGACTCAAAATTTCTGCTATCGGTTCTCCAGAACTGGTCAGAACCTGCTGAATACCACCTGTGCATTACACATGTAACGACTTTGCTATGCAAGCTGGATTAAGTTGCTTCTGAGTTCAATTCAGTTGGTTATTACCTTTAAAGCCCTTCATGGCATGGGACCAGGTTATCTAAGGAACCATCTCATCCCAATTACATCAACTCATTTCACTCACTCAGGCAGGAAAAGTATGTTACAGATCCCCATCCATTAAAGAAATTTGGTGAGATCCAGGAAGAGACTCCATTGCCCCAGACTTTTGGGACATTTGATCCCACAAAAATGAGTGGTCCTTGACTCTTCTGGCTTTTTAGTTGAGCTTCATGACAGGGTTCTGCCAATTAGCATGGGGGTGTAAGGGTGATGTGCAACCCTAGAGATGGTTGGTGGGTTGAAGGCACTCCCTCCATCTCTTTTAACCTCTTTAACTTTATTATCAACTCTAATTGTTTTTAACTTTGCTCTTTTTTAAAAAAAATGCCTTTTTTTTTCTTTGCAAACTGCCCAGAGTCACTTAGGTGAGATGGGTGGTTTGGAAATTTGAGAGAAAGGAAGGAAGGAAGGAGGGAAGGAAGGAAGGGGATGAATAGTGTTAAGTAATTTATGACTCAGCCCTCTTTGTGAGTTTACTCTTTCTGCTTCTGCTTCTTTTTTTATTTTAAGTGGTGGCAAGATTATAATAAAATATGATGAGGGCACAGAAAGGAAGTTAGAGATAACACCCCACCCCACCTTATCCTTGCTACAATCCCAAGATGGCTTGATCGTTTCCCACCAGTTGATGTCACAAAGACAGAGAACAGTCAGACTGAAGGATTCAACACATTGCTTTGCCATAATACACGGCACGCTCCAAATCAAGGTAAAAAGTTCCCGTAGTCACTTGGCACAAACACAAAGGAAACAGTCCTGGCAATGTGGGCAGGACTCTGGGTTTTAGATGACTCAGAAATGGGTGAGTCGCTTATTAGGTCAGGGATGGGAAGGGTCCTATGCATGACAGGGTTTGGTTGAACAAAAGAACATTTTCATAGTTGATAATCTTTTGTGCTTTTAGACAGGTTGCAGATAACAGTCATGATATAGAAATCAGGGTGTTGCAGTGAGTGAAAATTGAAATGCTGCCAAATGAAACATTTCAGATAAGGCATTTATTACATAAGTACTTTGAAGTCATTCATAGAATGTTACAGAGATCAGAGGTGGATCTCACAGATTAGCGATGTTCTACTCACAATAATTGAATAATAATATGCAATCAGGATGACAAATGCATATGCCATTATTCTGCCTTCTTGTTTTTTTATTAATGTGGTTTAATTGATCATAGAAAAACTAAAATGTTATTTGCCAGGTACAGTCCTTTCCCACACCCTCCAATATTTCAACCACTTCTGGTTTTGCTCCAGAACAAACACCAGCATTTCTAAATCTACTGAATTTAGTATGGGAATTTATTTTTAATCTTATTGTAGCTAACAAATGAATTTCCAAACTGCATTCCTAGCATGATTACAGACCCGTATTAGTATTAGACATTACTAAGTGGGATATGTGAGTTTGAGCCGTGCTGGTTGATTTTCTGTGTGGGTGGGAAACTCCATCAAATAAAATAGAGGAATAAGAATGACTGCTTGGGATGAGATTGGAATAAAAAAAACTGCCACAGGTTTAAGTCACACACTTTGCAGTTGAAGTACAAGTTGACTTACAATTACAATTGAGCCTAACATTTCCATTGCTAAGTGAGACTTTTATTTAAGTTGAGTTTTGCCCCCTTTTATGGCTTTTCTTGCCATGGTTTGTTAGGTGAATCCCTGCAGTTCTTAAGTCAGTCACCAAGTTTTTAAGTGAATCTGGCTTCCCCATTGACTTTGCTGCTTAGAATGTCACAAAAAGGGGTTTCAAGACCCCTGGACATTGCAACCATCATAAATATGAGAACTAGCTGTCAAGCATCTGAATTTTGATCACCTGATTATGGAGATCCTGCCATTGTCCTCTGAAAAATGGTCACAAGTCACTTTTTTCAGTGCCTTTGTAACTTTGAATGGTTACTAAATGGATTGTTGTAAGTCAAGGATTGCTTGTACAAGGCTTGTGCAAAGGAATGCTCAATTCAGACTAGGCCACCTCAAAACCATTGGTCATTCCCTTGCTTCTTGTCCTTCCCAACCAACCAGGGAAGGCAAATCTGGTTAGCTAGCTTCTGTGTGAACTGGCCTAACCATGCCCATCTTTTCCTTTTTAGATATTGTTCCATTTTTGCAAACCTCAATATCTTTCCTTTGCTTTCTCAGACATTTGTATACATGAATGCCATCATATCCTCTCCCTGCATTATTTCTGTGATACCAAAGCAGATCCTTCCTTTCTCTTCCTTCATTGTAGCACTAGCTTCATACCCGTGATTCGCGACAAAGCTATGTGATCAGGCTTAGTTTTTGGGGAGGAAAATAAGGGGGGAGGGAAATTGTGCCTCTGCCTACCAGCATCCATTGGTATTCATCAGGCTAGCATCCTGTCAGTGTGAGAGAGAGTTGAGGGCTGTTTGAAACATGGAAACTCAAACAGTATTTGCTGTGTGAGCAAGAAGGAGACAGCAAGGAGCCTGGGCATGGCTTAGCTCAACTATTCTTTACTAAAGCTGGTTGCTGCTGTTAAACTAAAACTGCAATTCCTCTCCTCTGCTTGTGTTTTGCATTTGGATTTCTTTTCCGGTGGAGAGGGGGAGTAGAACTCCTTAGTATCAGAGCATGTTAATAATAATATATGTAATTTCAATGGTCTGATAGTCATTTTGGAAAATCCTTTCTCAGCTAACACCTAGAAGCCAAGAGGAACATATGTGCCAAATTTCAAGTTTGTAGGCTTTATGGTTCTGGAGATTTTGTGATGATGCATGAATGGTATTTTGCTTTTAGATATACAGAAGATTGTTTTTCTTTCCAGGTTTTCCCCCCTGTAGACCTATGAAAATCTATGTGTCAGTGAAGAACGGATAGTTCAACTTCTTTGAGAACAGAGCAACCCAGAGAATAGAGCAACCCAACATGAAATGGGAGCCCGGTGCAGCAACCAACCTATGCAGAGAAAGGGCATGCCAGCCATGTAGCCACACAGAGCTAGCTGCTAGAGTGGCCTGAAATGTTGGACACTAACTTCTCCAAAGGGCAGGACAGAAAACAGCATTTTTTGAACTGAAGCTGGGAATGTGCAATGGGCTTGATGTGGGAGGTGGATGAGGTCATGTGTGCCAGCACTTGGGAAGGAGGGAATGACCCATACAATGATATGCCAAGTAGATTGTGCACATCCGACCTGGTCAGACATAAGAGACCAAACAAGAGAAGAAGAAACAACTTGTTCATAAACAGAAGATTGGTAGAGTTGATGTGATCAATACAGCACTGTGTAGCGGCTTTTACGGCAGCATCCTAGGTACCAAAGTTGACCTGCTCAAATGAAGCCCTTTGGGGATATGCCATGCAAGAAAAAGAGCATTGCAGCAACTAATGAGGCTTAATTAGCTACAGCAGCAGGAAGGTATGGAAATGGATCCAATAATGGTGCTGGAGCTGGCTTGTAGATGCCCACGAGAGCCAACAACTGAATTTCTTTGGGATTCTGAAAGCCAGTTGAGAGCACAGCTAAGTCACAACTGCTTGTCAGCCAACCATCCAGCAGTGGGATCCTACCCGTTTCACTACTGATTCGGTGATCGCGTGCACATGCTCACCTAACATGCACACATCTAAAGCACACACAGCTTTCCATATACACCAGCTGAGGCCTGCAGCGCCAATCAGCTGAGAGGATTAAAAAAAAAAAGCACAGGGGTAGGTTGGAGGGCCAATTCTGTGCACTTTTATCATCGGAGGAAAGGCCTTTTTTTACTACTGGATTGGCCAAACCAGTCCAAACGGGTAGCATGCCATCACTGCAACCATCTATTTGGCAGTTCAAGGTGCAGCACATGAGAGGCAATGGAGCTGGAAGAGTCAGCTGTTATGCATCAGTACACCACTGTAAGGTATCTCAAGATAAAGGATCAGCATCAAGTTTGTATGCTCCCTCCTGGCTCAGAAAAAGCCAGCCTTTGAATACCAATTGCTCTGAAATAAGTCCAGCAGGAAGTGGCATCGTATTTAATTGGCGTCTCATAAATTAGAGTTCCATCACCTTTCTGGCTTTGCAGACTGGTGGGGAGGGCATGGGAGAAGAGATGATTCTGTGTGAGCAGCGGGCACACATGTCCATCGCTCACACAAATGGAATGTGGGTGTGTATTTGCCCGCTGCTTGCACAAGTGGAGATGTGCATACATGCATGCTCACCAACTACTTCCATGGCCCAGTTCTGAATGCCTCAAGGCCCAGTAGTGGGCTGTGACCTGGGGTTTGGGCACCTTATCCAGGGGTGGGATTCAAATTTTTTAACAACCGGTTCTGTGGGCATGGCTTAGTTGATGAGTGTGACTTGGTGGTCATGTGACTGGCTGGGTGTGGCCAACTCAATATCACTCACATCAAGGCACGCATCTCGTCTGGCCTCTCATTACTGTGGGGATGCTGCAATAGTCGTAAGTGTGAAAAATAGTCATAAGTCACTTTTTTCAGTGCCACTGTAACTTTGAATGGTCCCTCCACACAAACAAAGTACCAGCAAAGGAGGGAAAAAAAGCTCCAGAGAAGTTCCGGAGACAGGAAGTCTAGTCCTGCCAAGAATGTAAAAAGGGTTAACGGAGAGGCAGTTTCTCTAAGTAACACCAGAATGTTTCCTTCCTGCCTTCCTTACAGGATTAGGCCAGTAATTTCTTCTAACAACCGGTTCTCCGAACTGCTTAGAAGGTTAACAAGCGGTTCTAGCGAATAGGTGCGAACTGGAAGAATCCCACCCCTGCCGTTATCATAAGTAACTGAAAAGGAACCAAATGATAATGAAAGACTGTTTTTTACTAGGCATGGTAGAACAGAACATGAATAAGAAATATCAATAACGGATGCTCCATATCATAATGGCTACTAGAATTACTTTCACCCAAAATTGGAAGCAGGCGGCGACCACCGCCCAAAACCATAATAATTAATAAAGTACATGAATGTGTTGAGATGGATAGATTAACGAAGTTATTGAAAGATAAGGAGGAAGGAGAATATTATAAAATATGGGATGTCTTGTAGGAATGGATAAGGAAAAGGAGTTGAATGATAATTTTGTAACATCATAAAACAATAAGGTTTACGTGTAAATAAATGTAAATAAAAATGAATGCATGTAGGTATATATAGCTTAAAGTGACAAAGAAGTAAATACAAAGATATATAACATGGTAATAAAAGTGAAATGCAAATGTATACATTGCTTAACATTGTAAAATGTGAAAAATTGTTTTTAAGTGACAAAATGTTGAATAAATAATTTTATTTAAAAAAAAGATAATGATAATGATAAAAAAATGATAATGATAAATTGAGTGTCCCAAAAGTGTTTTTTTTTCAAGATGAAGCTGGACTTTCGGTTTTTTCTTTGAAGGTGTTTCACTTCTCATCCAAGAAGCTTCTTCAGCTCTGACTGGACGGTGGGGAAATGGAAGGATTTAAATCTCCTTGCAGACAGCCAGTCATTTGCAGTCTTTCAGCAAGTCGTTAAAGTCACCTGGAGGTTTATCTGTGTCATCAGGGTCACCTGAGGGATGCAAATGGGTGTGGAACTATGACCTCTGCACTCAGGTGCACTCAGGAATAAAAATCAACACCTTCTTCCCTGTGACAGCCTTTCAAATGTTGGAAGGCTGCTGCCACCTCTCCCTTCAGCCTTCTTTTGTTCAGTTAAACTTACCTAGTCCTCTCAGCTGTTCATTGGACAAGTTAGCCTCCAGACCTCTTATCATCTTTGCTTCTTTCCTCTACACTCTTTCTAGGGCAGGGGTGTCAAACTCAATTTCACTGATGGCCGCATCAGGGTTGCATTTGACCTTGGGGCGGGGAGGGGGACATGGCCAGGATGGGCATGGCCGGTATGATGTCACTTGTGTCGGGGGGCACCTGTGGTGGCCCAAGCTCTCTGCCAGGCTTCTGAGTGCTGTTTTCGGCTGGGACGGCCTCCTGCAACTTTCTGTCAGCAAAAACAGAGTTTGGGGGCCACCTGCGGGCCCTGGCAGAGGCACTGCAGCAAAGATGGCATTCAGCAGGTTCTGACAGGTTCTGGAGAATCGGTAGTGGAAATGTTGAGTAGTTCAGAGAACCAGCAAATACCGCTTCTGATTGGCCCCACCCCCATCTATTCCCTGCCTCCCAAGTCCCAGCTGATTGGCTGGGTCTTTTTTTGTTGCCCTGCACAGGAGAATGGAGCTGGAAAGCAGGTTAGTGGGGTGGGGAGGGAATGGGGATTTTGCAGTATCCTTCAATGGGGATGAATGGGGGATTTTGCAGTATCCCCACCAAGCCACACCATACTTACCAAGCCATGCCCACAGAACTGGTCGTAAAATTTTTTGAATCCCACCACTGCACTGCGGGCTGGTCCTTCGATGTTTCCAGGGTGGCCCTGCGGGCCAAATCTAAGAACCACACAGGCTGGATCAAGCACCCGGGCCTTGAGTTTGACACCCCTGTTCTAGGATCTCAACATCCCTTTTTGTATCTGGAGACCAGAACAGGATGCAGCATTCCAAATGTGGCCTCACTAGTGCAGTGTAGAGAGGTACTATCACTTCCTGTGCTCTTGATGCTACCCCTCTCTTGATACAAGGAATCTACTGTTAAGATTCTTCTCTAACCAAGGTCAAAAGTGGCATCAGGTAAATAGGCAACACTTTTGGTGGATATAACAATTTGGGATCCAAAAGTTTCAATTTGTATATTGGGTTCAATGGTGGGATTCAGTTTTTTTTTATTATAGGTTCTGTGGGTGCGGCTTGGTGGGCGTGGCATGGGTGGGCATGGCAGGGAAAGATACTGCAAGACCCCTTTCCCTCCCCACCCCACTAACCTGATTTCCAGCTCCGTTCTCCTGTGCAGGGCAACAAAAGAAGACCCAGCCAATCAGCTAGGATTTGAGAGGCAGAGAGAAATGGGGCGGGGCCAGTCAGAGGTCTCAAAATTTCCACTACCGGTTCTCCAGAACGGGTCAGAACCTGCTGAATACCACCCATGTTGGGTTGTTGGTAACCAAATGGAATTGGAATGATTCATTCACTGAATTTTGATCTTGCTATTTTTCCCCCTTGCGGGACATACAATTTGGCATATGCCTGAACTATTGCTGTATCGCTGGTCAATGGATTAAATTATTTTTATCATGCCTTGTCTTGGTCTTTTCTTCTTGGGTTTAAAAAAAAGATGCTAGCCTCCCATAACTTTCAGAAGTTCATATTCTTGGATTGGAAAAGCATGAAATTTAATCTTGGGATTATAATCATTTCAGTCAGTGAGAGTAATGTATTGGTGTAAGATGTTTTTATTTTTGCCTGTCATCTTCAAGTTATTTACAGCTCTGAAATACATATTATACATAAAATGTGAAAGCATAAAAATATTTTTTAAAAAGGATTGGGGGATTTTGCTGCAGTGGGATAAACATCAACCAAAAATATCTGACTTGGATTTATCCTTCTGTAGAAAATGCTTGGAGGCTTTCAAGGATCCCAGTAAACTTCAAAGACAACAAGAATCTTTTTTTTTTTTAAATTAACCATTACAGATTGGATGTGAACATAAATTGGATTTAATACATTACATCAATTTTCTGATCTATTTTATTGCTGTATATAAAACAACTACTTCATGAGAACCTAAACAGCTTCTATATCAAAAAGATCTCCAACGCGTTATGGAGGTTGATAGATCACAGGATTAGAGAAACAGATCTGTGAACTTTCTAGATACTAGCAATGGGTCCAGTTTATCTAGTTTAGTTCAAAGAAGGAGCCTGCAGGGAAAACAGCTAAGGAATCCTTTTCCATAACCACTATGACATGCCTGCTGAGCATTTCATAATGTGGGTTAATTTTGGAGATACCTTCATCTTAATTCCCCAAGTCCTCCTTTGACTCTCAGGTGAACAGAAACGGGGTTTTGATAGCTAACTATAGTTAAAAGAGTTTATAGCATACTACCTTTCTGTCATACTGTCTCTTCTCAAGAGTTCAAGAAGACAAAGTTGACTATTAGAAGTGGGACTCGGCATCATTACACTGATATGGGTTTCAAAGTTCACAATCTTGGCAATCACAATCTTAAATAAGAACAAAGAACCACCATCTGGTCCAGAAAAAAATAAATCAGGGAGACTTCTAGAGATACGGATAAATCTAGGAGGCAAAAATACAGCTATTGAAAGAATTAGCTGTTCCAGAAGTTTAGATTTGTGTGTGTGTGTGTGTGTGTCTGCTTGCCGTCAAGTCAACCTTGACTCTTGGCAACTGCCTGGACAGGTCCTTGCAGTTTTTCTTGGCAAAATTTCAAAATGGTTTGTCTGTCAGCGTTCCAGCACCCTCCATTCTGCCCAATAACTCCGAGACAGACATCTTCTCAAAGGTTCCTTTTATTTGGATAGTAACTGGCACAACTAGGGAATCCCGAATCTGAAAGTTCAGGGCTTCCTTACAATAAGTAAAGCTACAAAATCCATCCCCTGCACCCATCAATCACATCACATGGCCCAATCACCATCCATCCCAAGTTAAGACTTCCT
Organism: Laticauda colubrina; assembly: GCA_015471245.1. NCBI lineage: Eukaryota > Metazoa > Chordata > Lepidosauria > Squamata > Elapidae > Laticauda > Laticauda colubrina. Next base: position 21,940,876 of record BLBF01000016.1, read on the forward strand.
CTCACTTATGCGCAAAACAACCTGACCTTGAATCAGAAAAAGAATTTTACTTTGTCTAACTAGATATACTCCAGTACATTCCCCCCCCTCCCACTTTCCCAGGCTCAGTTGTGGCAGCATGGGAGCATCAGATCTCAATATGGCTTCCAAAGCTGACATTGTCATTGTCTGTGTCCTAGGGCAGAGAGAGGGGAGGGGATGGATGGAGGAGATAGGAGAGAGAGAAGAGAAGAGAAGAGAAGAGAAGAGAAGAGAAGAGAAGAGAAGAGAAGAGAAGAGAAGAGAAGAGAAGAGAAAAGAAGAGAAGAGAAGAAGAGACTGGCTGCAGATCACCCAGCTGGCTTCCTGCCCAAGGCAGGGCTTAGAGTTGTCAGTCTTCTGATTTCTAGCCTGAATGTCTTAATCTCTATACCAAACTGGCTCCCCATTCCAAAAGTTACACCAGCCTTTTTGTGTTGTCAGGTAGAGTCTGAATACAGACACTCCTCGAGTTACAACAGTTCATGGAGTGACCCTTTGAAGTTAAAATGGCACTGGAAAAAAGTGATTTATTTTCACCCTTATGATCATTACAGCCTCCCCATGGTCATGTGATCAAAATTCAGACACTTGGTAACTGAGTTATGTCCGTTTTTCACGCTTACAAGTTGCAACCATTGCAGTATGCCTCCAGTCATTTGGTGAAAATTAGGATGCTTGACTCCTATTTATGACGGTTGCAATGTCTCGGGGTCATGTGATCACCTTTTGCAACCTTTTAGCAAACAAAATCCATGGAGAAGTCAGATTCACTAAGCAACTGTGTTAAAGTGCAGTGATTCACTTAAAAACCGTGGCAAGAAAGGTCGTAAAATGGAGCAAAAATAATTTAACAACTGTCTCACTGAGCAACAGAAATTGTGGGCTCACTTGTGGTCATAAGCTGAGGATAACATAAGCTGTTACCAGCCAGCCAGCTCATCTTCAGTAGTTTCAGGAACAAGACTAGTTAAGAGTAATACCCCTAAGTAAACTACTAATTCTAAAAGTCTCTTCTAAATACGCTGATACTCTGTTTGGTGTTATATAGTAGTGAAGACGCTCTTACAAGTTTGATAGCCAGATCATTTGCTGGAGTGTCAGATTTGAGAATCTGAAGTTGTGAATAGAATAGGATAGGATAGGACAGGACATGACAGGACAGGACAGGACAGAACAGAACAGAACATAATTCTTTATTGGCCAAGTGTGATTGGACACACAAGGAATTTGTTTTGGTGCAAATGCTCTCAGTATACATAAAAGAAAAGTGGTGCTTGATTCTACTCTGTTGGGTACAAAGAATTGGGACCATATGTTAAGTTGCAGCTCAGAAGATTGCTGAAGTCTACATACAATAATCTAGTCCAGGGGTCACCAACCTTTTGGATCTCAGGGACTACCAAACTCATAATTTTAAATCCCGGACCATTAATATGAATTTTGACTGACAGCAGCTTGCTGACGTTGGTGGGAAAGTCGGTCCCATATTCCAGAGCTGCAGTAATCACAGGACTGGCCCTTTGGTCATCCTAGAGCAGCTGCTCCTCCACCTGGGTGCACCGGCCTGCCGTGGACTGGAGGAGCTCCTCTGGGATGACCAAAGGGCCAGTCTTGTGACGACTGCAACTCTGGAATATGGGACCGACTTTCCCACCCATGTCAGCAAGCCACCCCAGGGCAAATTTCCCTCCCCCGCTGTTGGTCATACCTTCCAGTTCCAGCTTACGTGGCTCTACTCAAGGTAAGGTTTGCACTCAGCTGAAGGGTGGGGGCCAGCGGGTGGGCAGGCCATATGGGCAGTGCAGCCTTGTGTTCCTGAGCAGCCTGGATTAATTGCTTTGGGGGGGGAGTGCTTTGGGGAGGACATTTCTCTGTGGACCACCAAAATTTCCTCATGGATCACCAGTGGTCCCCAGCCCACCGGTTGGCCACCACTGATCAAGTCAACTAAAATTCAAGTCTCAAGAGATAAGGATCAGTGGAATTCAGTGTCTGTGGACCTCTTAGGGTAACATAATGATTCTAAGCTGATGATACACTTAAGTCTGCCTCCAGTTCTGCCTGTTCTTTTCCGACATCTCTGGAGTCAAGCCTGCTTGATGTCTCTCTCAGCCCTTGTTCTATTTCAGATAATAATCCATCAAAAGTGCACCTGCAGACAAATAATTCCACTTAAGTACTCTGTGAGTAGAGCTTTTGAATAAGGAAATATTGACCCAAAATGCAAAATATCATATTAAGAGGTTATAAGACCAGATAGAAATCAGAGCAAGAGACACACAATCAAAATAAAAGGAAAAAAAAAACAAGCTCTTTGCAGCAGATTGGGTAGAAATCTGCATGGTGAGAAAGCGGACATGAAAAAAATCTCCACCATTTTGCCATAAATCTTCCCTGCCAAATGAACACCGTAATCCATTCTCATTAAGAAACCAGTCATTCTAATTTTTCATTTGTAGAGCAAAAGACGGGGAAAGTGGAAAAGCCAGATGCTTGCCACCAAATGTTTTCTTTCATTCACAACCATCCTGACACGTGGGAAGAAATAGTATATTTCTGCAAAACAAATTACTTTAATGCACCAGCTCTGGGTAACATTCCAAAAATAACATTAATGTTTTTTAGATGGCGTGCCTTGAAATCAAACCAGCACTACCCAAAGAAAGAAAGAAAAAAAACCTTCTTAAGGGAGGTCAGCAATCGAAGAACCTGTTGTGGCTCGTCAACAGCCATCAGAGCTGGCGGCAGACTCGAACAGTGAGGAGGTTGGGAAGGAACATGGGCCAGTCCTGAAGTCTGGGGAAGGCTCTGACAAGTGCTCTGCATCGGAGGCAGAGATAGGGCCAGGATCATCTGACAGTTATCAGCTGCCTTTGGAGTTGGAGATCAGTGGGGCAGAAGAACAGCTGGTGCCTGTTCCCAGTGTGTGCATGCGCAGAGCTGTCAGGAGAAGGGAACAGTTAAGGAACAAGGGTCGACTCGGGAGTAAAGTCTCAGGTGAACAGTGAATGCCCCCCCCCAAAAAAAAAGGAATAAAGAGGAGTGAAAGGGAAGTGGTGTTTGCAGGAGACAATTAGCTCAATTCACTAGAGCAGTGGTGGCTAACTTTTTGGGGCTCCTGTGCCAAAAATTGTGTGTGCGCTGTCACCTGCACGCTTGCATGACAGACCCAGAAGGCAATGTACACACGCCCCCTGCGCATGCGCGTGCAATCCCCCCCATGCCCCATGCCTCCTTACCTGCATTGTGCCTCCCAGCTTATTTTCGGCTGGTTTGAGGCCTTTTTTGGCCTTCCAGAGGCTTGAAAAAAAGCCTCTGCATAGCCTCTGCATGCTTTGCAGGACAAATAATAGGCCCGTTTCTTCACTTCCGGAATTACAGGAAGTGATGAAACTGGCCTATTTGGCCTGCAGAGGCTTTTTTCAAGCCTTTGGGAGGCTGAAAAAGGCCTCAAACCAGCCGAAAATCAGCTGGGAGGCGCGTGTATAGGCAGTGAGGTAAGTTTGCCTGTGGCTTGGGTGCTGGCATAAATGGCTCTGCGTGCCACCTGTGCTACGTGTGCCATAGCATCACGGCACTAGAGTGAAGATCTGTTCCTGACTTCTTGCCAAGTAATTGCTGCTACAGTGTGGCATTTGGAAGGTAACAGCCTGGCAACTCTCCAAGCCTGATAAAGGTCTGTAGTTGTAAAATCTCATGAAAGACTGTTTGCTGGAGAGGAATTCACTTTAACCTAAATAAAAGGGTTTTTATTGGGACGAGGAATTGACTTCATGATCTTGGGAAGCCTAGGTCATTCTCCTGTGCACATTATATTCTAGGGAAGGCATCCCAACTATTGTTGAGTCAGATCTATTTCCACTGGCAAGAGAGAGTGAAAAAATGATGTTCATGATCTATGGACTCACAGGGTGAGCAACAGAGAACAAATCCAAACCAACCTGCTTGTTAACAGTCCTAGGTGTGTTCACCTTAGAAGGTTTGTTATATTCCTGGGGATTCCCCACTTCACACCCTTAAAGATTGAGTACAGGCTATCCTCCACTTGTGACCACAATTGAGGCCAACAATTCTGTTGCTATGCAAGACTTTTAAGTGAATTTATTTTTAACCTGATCTTAGCTAACAAATGCATTTCCAAGCGGCATTCCTGGCGCGATTACAGACCCATATTTATATTAGATATTATTAAGTGGGATATGTGATATTTGAGCTGTGCTGGTTGATTTTCTGTGTGGGTGGGAAACTCCATCAAATAAGGCAGAGGAATGAGAATGACTGCTTGGGATGATATTGGAATTAAAAGCTGCCACAGGTTTAAGTCACACACTTTGCAGTTAAAGTACAAGTCATCCTTGAGTTACAACTACAACTGAGCCCAAATTTTCCCTTGCTAAGTGAGACTTTTATTAAGTGAGTTTTGCCCCATTTTACAGCTTTTCTTGTTAAGTGAATAATAGCAGTTGTTAAGTTAGTAACATGGTTGTTAAATGAGTTTGGCTTCCCCATTGATTTTGCTGGTCAGGAGATCACAAAAAAGGATCACATGACCCCAGGATACTGCAACCATCATAAATATGAGCCTGTTGCCAAGCATCCCAATTTTGATCACATGACTGTGGGGGTATTGCAACAGTTGTAAGTGTGAAAAATGATGATAACTCATTTTTTTCAGTGCTGTTGTAACTTTGAACCATCATTAAATGAAATCTTGTAAGTTGAGGATTATCTGTATTTCTTAGTGCAAACTGGGTCCAGCAAGAACCTCTAGAACTGTGTTGGTGAATCTATGCCACGTGTGCCAGAAGTGGTACACAGAGCCATTTCCCCCAGCATGTGAGAGGTCGCCCGGAAGAGCTCCACTGCACAAGCAGCGTGTGCGCCGCCACCCGATAGCTGAGTGTTGGGTATCTGGCTCACATGCACAGGGGATGGGGTGGGTGCGAAGGGATCGTGCGTGCATGCCCAGATGGTCTGCACACAAGGGAGGAATCGAGCACACATGTGCAGATGTGTGGTGCATGAGGAGGAATTGTGCACACATGCGAAAAGATGCATGGCACATGAAGGGGAATTGCATGCGCATGCACAGGGGTATGGTGCAAGAGGGTTGCGCATGCATGCACAGGGGGCGTGGGGCCCCCCAGCACACATTGCCTTCAGGGTGCTGGTACGCGAGAGAGAGCAAGTGAGTGTGCACACCATTATCACCACGGGAGCCAAAAAAAGGCTAGCCAGCATTGCTCTAGAAGGTGGCAGATCTCATAATGCTAAGCAGGGATAGACCAATTTAGCTTTCCAGAAATCCTTCTATTCGCCACCATCCAGTCAGAGCCGAAGAAGCTTCTTGGGTGAGAAGCGAAACATCTTCCAAGAAAAACAAAGAAAGTCCAGTTGTCTCTTGAAAAAAGCACCTTTGGGACAGCCATGACCTGGATGACTGAGAATCTCCATAGACACTAGTGCTATGGAGCAGGGGTGGGATTCAAAATGTTTGACAACCGGTTCTGTGGGCGTGGCTTAGGTGGTGGGCATGGCTTGGTGATCATGTGATTGGCTAGGTGTGACCAACTCAATATCACTCACATGGAGGCATGCATCTCCTCGCTTGGCCTCTCATGACTGTGGGGATGCTGCAACAGTCATAAGTGTGAAAAAGGGTCATAAGTCACTTTTTTCAGTGCCATTGTAACTTTGAGTGGTCACTCCACACAAGCAAAGTATCAGCAAAGAGGGGAAAACAACTCCAGAGATGTTCCTGAGACAGGAAGTTTAGTCCTGCCAAGAATGTAGTAAGGGTTAATGGGGAGGCAGTTTCTGTAAGCAACACCAGAATGTTTCCTTCCTGCCTTCCTTACAGGACTAGGCCAGTAATTTCTTCTAGCAACCGGTTCTCCAAACTGCTTAGAATGTTAACAACCAGTTCTAGCGAAAAGGTGCAAACTGGTAGAATCCCACCCCTGGCCTCACATCCTAAACCTGCATATGTGAATGCTTTTTAATTCCTCTACTGGTGGAATGTAGTCTGGATTTCCAGGAGGGGAGGGCTGCTTTCCAAAGGATGAAGGGGCAGATGAGCTTGGGAAGTTTCATTAGCAGGAAGAGAATTAAAATGGCTCCTCCCTAGCAATTCCCAGAGTAAACGTACAGTTATGTATATGGTTGTTTAATCTGGCAAGATTCTGTCTGTAGATAAAGACCAATAAAGGAAACTACTGAAAAGGAACTCATATTGTTGTTGGTTCTCGGGGCCTGGCATCCTTCAGCCACTGTTTCTGCTCAGCATGATGCCAATTCTAGGCTGCCATTCTTCTTGCACCAATTATGCAAAATTGTTGTATGTGGCAATGAGCATATGTTGCTAGAAGACCACAAGGTTATTGTCTGATTTCCAGCCTATTAACAGAACCACGGGAAACGCTTCTTCGCTTATTCTACCCCACTGAAATAGAGTTGTCAGTCAACTGACCAAGAGTGTGTGTCAACCTGTATCCCATGAGATTCATAGCTACAGGTTCTGTTGGAAAATTTCCCTTAACTATTTGTTGTACTATTGTACTATTTTGTTGTACTTCCTCTTTGAGCTTTTACCTTTGGCATGATCCATCTTTGCAGATCCATGTTTTTCCAAGGGTTCGTGGGGTTTCCCCTCCTTGTCATTCGTCCTGCTCCATTTACACCTTTAACGATTTCAGTTTTGTAACCCTGTAATGAGCTGTGCATTAATCTCCTTTCAGCACACTGCAACTGCCAGAACTGTAGATCCCAGCCAGATTTACTTTATTGTACAGAAATGCCCACAAATTCTTCCTGTCACCACATCCTTTGAGCTATTCAACTCAACCAATCAATTCATTCTGGGTTGTTTTTCTCTGATATGCTATTTTAAATTCTCTAATGCAACCCCCCCCCCCTTTTCAATGATGCAGTAGCCTATTTTGATCTGTGCAAGAGGTAGGGAGGGGGGAGGCCATAAAAGGGACATTTCTTTCTTCTATAGCCAAGGCATGTCTAAAGACTTCCATTAATTTATTCTGAATTTGTGATAGTGTTTGCACTTTCACTATTTGCCCTGGCTGATGTTGCAAGAAAGGAGTTCAGAAACAGCAGTTTTATTTAATCAATCTTTATGTGGATTTTGTTTATGTTCATACCTGCAAAGGGATTTGAGTACTTTCTATCACAGAGAAAGACTTGCAACCCAAGACTGCAAATATTAGTCATTTATTTTAATGCTGCCCATCTTCCCTACAAGGTGACTCTGGGCAGTAGTTCCCAATCCTACATTTTTTCAGCTCCCAATTAGAGCTGGATAGAAATCCAGGTTAGAAAGACAAAATGTGACTTAAGCATAGAACAGATGAGACTTATGACTGTAATTGAACCTGGTCATCATCAGTCAGGATAATTGTAAAATGGGTCAATCACATGACTGGCTCGATTTTACGACCTCTTGTGAGAGGGTTGTTAAACAAACCAATATTTCTCTCTGGGCTGTCAACTAGTAAAGCATTCTTGGCCTCCTTTTGAGTTACCATGGGGGGGAGAAACCCTGAAGGAGCAGAAAGTAAATAATAATAATAATAATAATAATAATAATAATAATAATAATAATAATAATAATAATAATAATAA
>BLBF01000016.1:21950954-22099488 GCA_015471245.1 Laticauda colubrina
CCCCACCTCCCCACCCCTTTCGAGCAATCCCGCAGCGCTGCCTGCCGGAGAGCGGCGACTTCCAGTGGGGAGATGGCGGCCACCGCGGGCAGATCGCTGCTGCTCGTCCTCTCCAGGACTCCCGGCGGCGGCGGCGGCGGAGGTGGCGGCGGCGGCGGCGGCGGACCGGCGTTGACCGCCGCCGGCTGCTTCTTGGGACTGGAGAGGCGCCGTCAGCAGCAGCACCGGCACCGGACGGTGAGTCCCCGGGGCGGAGGCCAGAACCCGGGGACGGGCAGGCGAGGACGCCCGGTCGGAGCTGCGGGGCTCGGGTCGTTGCCCTTCAGCTGAAGGGCCGGGACGTGCGGGGGAACCTGTCGGGCGGCGCGGCGGGGAAGCCCTTGGACGCCGGACTTCCCGGTGCCGCCCGTCGGAGCCTTCTTCGCTCCCTCCCTCGGGCCGGGAGCCCTGCCCAGTCCCGGCTCAGGGTCCGCCCCGCCAGCGGAGGGACCGCCCGGGACAAGGACGACCCTCTTTCCCCTTCGGCTCCTGAGTCCCGGCGTGGAGGAAGGAAGGCGGGCGGGCGGGCGGCTGGAGGGGAGGAGAGGGGCGGGCGGGCGGGCAAAAGAGGCGACCCCGCAGGCTGCGGAATAGGAAGGAAGTGCCGCCGCCGCCGCCGCTGTGGCTGCTGCTTTTGCTGCTTTTGCTGCAGCGCCTTGGAGCCTCTTTTCTTTTTCTTCCCCCCCCCCCCCCCGTCCCCTCGCTGCTGCTTTGGCTGCTGCACCTTTTTTGGGGTTATTTATAAAATAAATTACAATAATCTTGGTCGAGGAGCTCCGAGGAAGCAGCAGCTGCCGCCGCTGAGGAGAGCCGGACGTTGGGTGCGAAGCGGTCGTAGCTGCGAGGAGCGCAGAAGGAAGCGCGGACTCTTCTTTCTCGCCCTCAACTTGAGGGTGGAAGGGGGGGGGGGGGACCGGGGGCAAAAAAAAAAGAGGAGGGAAGGGGGGGGGGGGGGGGGGGGGGGGGGGGCCCTTTCCGGGAAAAGGGGGTGGGGGGGGGTTTTTTTTTTTTTGTTTGTTTGTTTGTTTCTGGGGGTCGTGTGTGTGGAAGTGAACGGTGTTCAGACGTGCGGTGGGGTCTCCGCTTTCCCCGTCTCTCAAGCGGGGATGCGGGTGAGAAAGCTTAGCCGGGAGCGATTTTTGCCCCCCCCCCCCCCCCCCCCCCCCCCCCCCCCCCCGGTCTCTCCTGGCCAGGCGGTTTGGCTTGTCGCGTCTGAAGGCTCCAGAGGATGACAGCGTGTCGGCGGTACGTCAGGATTTACAAGCCGCCTTGAATTCCAGCCAAGCGTTTCAGAAAGCCCGGCTGCTCTGCAAACCCACCCCATAGGGCTGTGGGTCACAGAGTGGTGTGAACCCAGGGATCGAGTCAGTAGAGAAAGCCAATAAGCAAGGGTGTCTATCCTTCAGATACAATGAATTGGGGTGGGTGTGTGCAGTGGAATAAAGCCCGAATACATTTGCAAGTTGACAGCCAGAGTCATGTCACTCACGGGTGGTCTGGTACTTCTTTTGCTTTGGCTTGCATCAAACTGTGTAGTAAAAGATGGGCTCCTGTTTAAGTTGGTAAAAATTCACTCCTTTTTATTCTGTGTTTTAAGATGGAAGTTAAGTGCTTTTGGCTGCTGCCCCTAATCTTCTTGAGAACACTGTCCGCAGTTTCCTGCTATCTTGCTGTGTCTTAAAATTGTAAAAGTAAAGAGTACATGTTGTACATAATATTTTTTAGAGTAAAGAACCTGGTGGGGAGGGGGGCTCTTTGCCAACTCAGACTTTTACTTGCTTATTCATTCTTTATTCTTCCCACTTTCAGTTTTTTTTCTTTTAGTTTCTTTATTCAAAACAAATACATGTTATAATTCACTTTGTGCCAGAGTAACTTCAACGTACTTTGCGGTGGTGACCTCTGCTCTATTTTTGTGTGTGTGTGTGTGTGACACTCCTCAAATGAAGCACTGTGTGAGGCTACTACAGGTAGTCCTTGACTTACAACAGTCTGAGCCAGGAACAGAAGCATAGAAGTTACAACAGGACTGAAAAAAGTGACTTATGACCATTTTCACACTTACAAACCATTGCAGCATCCCCTTAGCCACATAATCGAAATTGAGATGTTTGGCAACTGATTCATATTTATGATGGTTGCTATGTCCCGGGGTCATGCGATCATCACCTTTTGTGACATTCTGACAAGCAAATCAATGGGGAAGGCTGATTCATTTAATAATCGTGTTAGTAACATAACAACTGCAGTAATTCACTTGACAATTGTGGCAAAAAAGGTCATAACATGGGACAAAACTCACTTAACAACTGTTCTGCTTAGTAACAGAAATTTTGGGCTCAATTGTAGTTGTTAAGTCAAGGACTTCCTGTATGTAGCAATGAATTTTCACCAGGAGTCGTAGTTGTAAATTTGTAACCCTTTGAAAGGGCCAGAGAATATAAACTTTTTCAGGAATCTGTTACTTTAAAAAACAAACCAGTAGACCTTCTGGCAAAGTTCTGATGATAAAAAAGCTGACAATAAATTGAAACTTATATCACTGTAATTTGTGTATGCAAATGTGTGTGTTAAAGTTATTTCAATTTCACAAAAATCAATGCATTGTTCCAGAAAGCTGTCCACTTATTTTAAAAAAAAAAGTAAACTGCAAAATTAATAGTTTGGTGTAAAAAAATTTAAACCTTGAATTGCAAAGTGACATGACAATTCAATATTTCAGCATTCAATATTTTAACAAAATTAATATCCACTGAGTGGGTAGAACTGCATTTCATTAATAAAAATTGCTGTGGACATTTTTGGCTGTGTTCACTTTACTCTATTTTTCCTTATCACAGACAATGGTTTTGATATATAGAGCCCAAAGGGGGGAAAAAACTTTTGCCAGCGTCCAGGAAAAAAAAAAGTCTTTATAGTGCTACAGATGAGTGACAGTTTTGTCTAATATAATTTATTTTAGCAGAATATTGGTAGTCTTCCTTATCCTAGCTGAAACATAGTCTGAAATGAATATTTTTCAGTCTGAAAAAGGAGAAATGATAACTGCTTATTCCAAAAATAAGTTAAATGAAACACTTTTTGACATAGATTTATTTATATGGTATTGATATAGTCAGTCATGAGGTCAGTTTTGTACTGGTTGGTTTGTTGAAAAAATAATTTTCAGGTGCATAATAACCATATGAAAACATTCCTTGATTCTTATACAGACACGCAAATAAGTTATATTTCTGTAACCAGGAATTATTAATGCCATGCTCAATTCTGTCATTGTGACAATCAAGCATATTTGTTCATCCTTAAGAATTTTTTTAAAAAATGTTCAATGTTGCATTCATTTGGTTTGAAGGTTATGGTATATTTCACTGAGCAATCAACCTATGCATGCAGTAGATGGCACTGCACTATTCTGGTGGATTTCATAAGGTCAGAAATCAGATACTTTTCACTGTTTTCACTCCTCTGCTATTCAGTAAAAGGCACATTGAATTAAGACAGACAGTTCAAGAATCACAAGTGTAATTTATGTACAGTATGTAGAACAGTGCCCTGCACTACATTTGAAAGTCTGGCATGCTTTTGGTGACAGAAGCATGCGTAGTCTTTTAATCCTGTTTTATTATTTATCATATAATTTGGCCCTGTGCATATATATGTAAGCTTTAAAAGCCAGGCCACTCGAGACATGCTTCCATGTTCAGTTATTCATGGCACTTTTTTTTTTTTTAAAAAAAGCAAAGTTCTCCTACCTCCTTCACAATGAATAAATGAACTTCACAAAGAATTGGGTCATCTGGGACAGGAAAAGTTTTCTGACCTTCCGTGATGTTTACTACGATTGCTGCTATCGTTGTGAGATCTCCCCAGTGTCGTTGATCATCATCTTCAATCTTGTAGAAAGGTCAGGTGGCGGTGAAAGCATCTTACCTTATTACATGGTGATATTACCACCATAATGATATTCAAGGTTGCCATGGTGGTAATATGGTGTTTGTGTCTTAATCTGGCCCCATCACAATGGTTGTATAGATATCGTTGCTGCTGTTGCCAGCATTTTAAAGGAAGAGCAGGGAAAGAACAGTTGCAGTGGAGAGCTTTGTGCTTGTAGAACATGTTTTTTGTTGAAGAAATCAAGCAAAATAAGAAAATATTCCTTGTCCCTGTGTTCCTGTGTTCAAAAACTCAATACTTGATGGAGGAAAAAAATCAGTACGATTACATGGAAAATGAGGCCGTGGACTTTAAGAATTATTTGGCCTTCCATGAGTTAGTTTATGAATTAAGTCTGGAATTCCTTCCACTTACTTATGTAAAATGCATTGATCACAGTATAAATATACTGTATATTAATCCCATAATTCAAGAAACAGGAACCAAATTTTTGCATGAACATTTCTGTGTGGTATTTTTGCCCAATAAAAGACAGCACTCAAAATTTGTACAAAAAACAAGGATTTATTTTCCACAAATCTTACAGTATTGATGTATTGTCTAGCTTGGATCTTTACAACCATAATGTAGACTTGGTAGTTGTAAAGAAAGGGCTTTTTGTGTGTGTGTGAGCAAGTGTGTATGAATGTGCATGTATGATTGATAACCTTCCCATTTTTTCCTGCCTAGTTACAAAATTGTACCAAAAGTGAAGCTGTCATGCAAACATGTCCTGTATGTTAATATTTTTTCTAATTTTGCAGGTGATTATCAAAAGTCCCACTTTAGTAGACTGTGTTGCCTTTTGTTTGTCCTGTGAGTCAGTCTCCATTGCAGCCTAGTCCTTGCAGTTTCTTTGACAAGATTTGTTTGAAATCTTTGCTTGTTTCCTTTTTCCTAGGGCAGAGAGAGAGGGACTGGCCTAAAGGTAGCCAACTCGCCAAGTGCTTTAGTCATTAAACCAAACTGACTCATGTTGTACTTTACTGTATGAAATGAACAATATTGAACTACATTTGTATGAAAGATGTAAGCTGTTGTTTAAGACTATTAGATGCAATTCAAAAGCCACACTATTGCTATGATTATTTTTTGAGTTCAATTAAATTGTCACAAAACAAGCACATTTGCTGTTATTTAATGCCAGTGGTAGGTTACTTAACCATTTATGGATATTGTGCAGCCCTTATTTTTTCATCACTCCTTATCACTTGTGATTGTTGGACTGTAACTTTGTCATTTGTACCCTTACGATTAATATTGACTGTTTCCTAGTATGATTTGATTGCTGATTGTACCCTATGACTATCATTAAGTGTTATACATTATGATTCTTGATTCTTAACGAATGTATCTTTTCTTTTATGTATATTGAGAGTATTTACACCAAGACAAATTCCTTGTGTGTCCAATCACACTTGGCCAATAAAGTATTCTATTCTATTTTTTTTGCACTGAAACAATTCAACATCAAACTGCTGAAGAACAGAGGCATGATTTCTTGTGAAACTTTGTGGGGGAAGGAATTTGAAGTGGTAAACCTTGGATATTTTTAGCAAACCAAGCTCTTCAAATAAAATATTTGTCCTGGGGTGAAAAAAGTGTTGCATTAGCAATCTTGACATTGTTGCTCAGTCGCAGTCACTAAACAACTGTAATAAAAAGTGCAGCCACTACTGCAAAAGAATTGTCCATCTTATTTTAAGATAAGAACAAATATTATTCTTTCTATTTTTTTTAATTGATCACCATATACATTCCCCTGAAGATAATTAGTTTATGTTTTTAAAAGATATTTATTGAAGTTGCTGAACAAACCAAAATAGCTTAGACAAAAGGATTATGTGTTTCATATAAGTTCAGTAAGAAAACTGAAATGTAAAGTTAGTTATACTGGTGATGGTGCATTGTTGGACAACTTGAAAAACCAACTTAGGGACAGTTCATCATGGAGAAAAATCTATGTGCCTTCTAAGAGTCACCACTGACGTGATAGCACATAATCTGCTTAATACAATCTAATACATAAAAAAAATTCATAAAAACTTAACAATAATAGCCAACTTCTACAAGGAAAAAACATTGAAGATACAGAAGATTGAAAACAAAAAAGGCATGCCCATCCTCTATCTAATGTAAGAGCCAAAGTGGTATAGGGATTCAAGTGTTAATACTGGCACCAGGAACATTCAGGTCCAAATCCACCCCTAATCACCAAAGCTCCCTAGGAGATTTTGTTTACTTTCTCTTTCAGTTCAGTTTCCCTCGGAGGTTTATTGTGGCGGACATAAAGAAAGAGTGCTGGGTATCCTACCTTGAGTACCTGAATAATAAATCAAATATAAAATCTAATTCTTACATAAAGTCTTCTTTGCTACAAAGACTGCTGCTAACCCCCAAGGGCTGTTTGTTATTTAGCTACATTTGATTATAAAACAAACACTAGGGATGCTCCATTTTAACATTTGAAGGAAGTGCTGCTTTAAAGGCCCTCTGATGTGGTACCCTATTTCTCATTCTCAGAGTGCAGCCTCCTTTTTTTACTTAGCTGTGCTCAACCCCTGGGATCAAGCTGTCTTGCCTTGCCTTTATACATTGACTAAAGTCTATTATCCATTTTTCTAAAGACTTCCAAAAGCTGAAACTCCTTTTATGCTATATTACCTTGAAATGATTTGTCTAATGTATACTCTCCTGGCATGGCTATTTAAAAGATTTGAAGAACTTTATTACACATGGAAACATAAGTATCCCTGCCTGTTCTTAACAGCAGTATCCAACACATAAACAAGTTAAAAGTTACATTTTCCTTCTGGAAAATCTCTTTCAGTCTTGTAAGTTGTAACTTATACTCTATAACAGCGGTCTCCAACCAGTGGGCCACGGCCCATTGGTGGGCTATGAGAAAATTTTGGTGGGCCATAGAGAAATCTGACCTCCAGAGCACACACCCCCAAAGCAATTAATCCAGGCTGCACAGAAACACAAGGCTGTGTCCACATGGCCCGCAGGAACCCTCCCCACTCACTCACTCCTTACCCGGCAAACTTGCCTGCTAAATTGCTATTTTTCCTTTTTCTGACCATCAGCTGTTCTGCTGTGCCAGGAGATTTAAATTAGCTAAGAAGCAAGAAATGGTTGGATTTCTTGCTTTCTAGCTAGTCTTTAGATCTTTGGCTCTGCTTTTAAGCACAGCCGAACCTCCCTTAGGACTGAAGGCTCTGTTATTCAGTGCAGAAGACATGCAAATTTAAAAGACTGAGCTAGCCGATGGCAGATAGATCACTGAAAGATTCTGTGAGCAACACAATCTGCCTGTCTGCTTTGCCTGATTTTGGGTAAACCTTGCTCTTTTTTATTTAAAAAAAATCAATATTTATATAAATATTTATAATATTTACATACAAGCCATGCCCAGCCAGTCACATGACCACCAACCCACACCCACACATTAGGCCACACCTACAGAACCATTTAATGGTCCCTGGGATTTAAAATTAGGAGTTTGGTGGTCCTTGAGGTCCAAAAGGTTGGCAACCCCTGCCCTATAATATAGCTAACTGGTTTTTAATACTCTGTAGCAGTGATCCCCAACCTTTTTTGTACCAGGGACCAGTTTCACACAGAAACACTTTTTCAAGGACCGGCAAAATCAATTCTTCCCCAATAGTAAAGGGCTTCTTAGCTTTAGCAATGCAGTCTGCGAAGTTAGGCGCAGAAGTTAGCACGGAAGTTAGGCGAGGGTGGAAGTGGTTGTCTTTCAAAATAAGACACCTGGAAGCAAAAACATATTTTTATATATATTTTAATCATGATTATTCATTCTTTGCGGCCCGGTACAAAATGATCCACGGACCGGTACCGGTCCGGGGCCCGGTGGTTGGGGACCCCTGCTCTTTAGGAACTATTGGAAAGGTTCAGATGTGATTTTTAAAAAGATGACATCTTAGGACCAAAGAAAGAATAGTGAGATTCTGGTAAGTTCAGGGTTTTTATGGATTTACTTGTCAGTAAATTTGATTCTTTTAGGATTACAAGACTTCAGGCTTGTGAAACAGGGATTTTTGATGAATAGAATCAAGTTTTATTGCAATTGTTGGCCAGGTTTTTGACTTTTTGGCTAGAATCAAATGAGTTTGAATGGGTCTGTTGATACAAATTGTTTAGCAGCAGGTCATACGAAGGCATGAGAAGTGCTACAAGTGTCCTGAATATACTGTTTATCAGTGCTCTTACAGATGTAACAACATGCTCTTGTAGTTATAGTTAGACCAGGAATTGAACTCTATGAAGTGTTGATTATATGACAAATTGGTTTTGAAATAGTGCTGTTGGCTTTATGTTGGTTAAAATTATGACAGTCAAGGAGGATGCATATATTCTTTAAAAAAAAAGGAACCATGAATGTATTAGAAAACTCTCTGATGTTCATGATATAATTGATTTGGCCAATTGAAAAGAATAAATGTCTTCATGTTTTTAGTCACAGCACTTCAGATAAGAAGCATGGCATCTAAAAAGCTCAGCAGTTTCATTAAAGTACATGGATCTTAATAGAAACCTTTACAGAATTAAACAAGAGGCTTTAGCAAGTCACTGATAGCAATTAAACCGCCACAATATCTTTATTCTGGAATAAATTATGGGTTTGCAAAGCATTGTGTTCTGAGCTTTGAATGATCACACTGAAATAATCTTTACGTTGGACTAAGATACACATTCAGGAGAGATTTGCTGGGCTCCTGGCTTAGTGTGCTATGACTTCTTCAACAAACCACAGTGTAAACTCTGTCCTTCTGAGACTAGTTTTACAAAATAAATAAAATCACTGGGTTTTAACGGTGATGTAGTTCTTGTTAAGGTGGATTGCAGCTTTTCTAAACCCGAAAACTTATTAAAGATACTTTCTTATGTGGAACAAATTGTAATGATCAAACATGATGTCACCAAAGCATTGTATTACTGAGGTCAGGTCTGCATTCTTCAAGAAAAAATATTCTGGGCGTGATTCATTTTAGGTTTAGCTGAGCAAAGGCATTTCTGGCCTCACTAATAGGTGGGGCTTATACATAATACTAAGTCATTACTTGTTTAACTATGGTTTATTGAATGAAACAAAGAATGTTATGCCAGTGATGACTTAACTAAATGTATCCAGCCACAGGGGTTTTCAACTACTAGTACTTGATTAGCCTTTTTTTGCATATAGTCTTTAGATGTAATTATTTAATTGTTTCAGCTGTGAATTGTTTCAATTTATTTGCATTTATGCAAAGCTTTCATATTCCTGTATTCTCAGTAACAGGTTGCCAAGTTGTCATTTAAAGTGAGAAACAAGTATTGAATTTATGTTAAAAGAAGTTGGAGGAAGTGAACAAAAATGTTCTTGAAATTTTAACCCTCAGTTTACTTTACTCTAATTTTATTTATATGCCCTCCCTATCTCACTCTGCAAAGTGATTCAGGGTGGTATTCAATTGCAGTCACAAATACAAAAATACTAAAAAACATTGAAAACATTAGAAAAAGTGCTAAGAAAAGGCAAGATTGGGATAATGGTGGCATCTTCTCTGTTAGTTCACCAGCTGCTTCCAACATAGACACCTCCATCAGGACCAGAGGTGGTACTCAGCAGGTTCTGACCAGTTCTGGAGAACTGGTAGCAGAAATTTTGAGTAGTTTGGAGAACTGGCCAATACCACCTCTGATTGGCCCCGTCCCCATCTATTCTCTGTCTCCTGAGTCCCATCTGATCGGCTGAGACTTCTTTGGTTGCCCTGCACATGAGAACAGAGCTGGAAAGCAGGTTAGTGGGGTGGGGAAGGAATGGGGATTTTACAGTAACCTTCCCCCAGGAGGAGGGAGGGAATGGAGATTTTACAATATCCTTCTCCTGCCACGTCCACAGAAATGGTAGTAAATTGTGTTTAATCCCACCACTGATTTCAGGACCCCAAGCCACCAACAGAGGCAATTTTGTATACTCTTCCGGAATGCCAAAGGGGGGGAGGGAGGGTAGACTTTACACAGGAAGTAAGATAACCCAAAGAGCAGGTGGAGAGCAGAAAAGGCTGTCCTTCATGACCCCCTCCAGCCAAAACTCTTTGATCAGTGGGGGCTGTAGACTGCCCCTTTTGCCAGATTGAGTGGGGCAGATACCATTGGGCCGAGAAGATGCTTCATAAACTGTATAATCATCGGTTACTCAAGCTGATATTCACAGTATCTTTACTACAAGGACTTGATGCCTGCCATTGCTGTGACTCCTTGTGGATAGTTTTATGATGATGATCACTTTGATCAGGGGTGTCAAACTCGCGTCGTCACAGTGGCTTATTGGGACTTTTTTCCCCTTCGCTAAAATGAGCATGGGTGTGGCCAGTATATGATGCATCCAGCCCACAGGCTGCGAGTTTGACATCCCTGACTTAGATCAAATATGACACATTTTCTATATCTACATGGGAATTGAATATTTTTCATACTATCATTGGCCACCTGTGGAAACAGAGAAATTTAGATAGGAACCTTAGCTCTTTTACTAGCAAAGCTGCATATTGAACTAGAGAATTAGAAGAGGGGGAAAAAACATTAAGTGTATTAAGATAAGAGACGAGAATGAAATCCAGGTTGTGCACCACCAGCAACCTCAGTTAATATACCTGTTGCTGTATTTTGCACTTAAAAACTAAGAGGATCAGTTGAGAAAATCAGTTACAAATCAGAAAGTGAGATTTGACACTTGAAGATTTGTCACAATTTCATCATAATGGCTGTTGGGGAAAATAGGAAGAAATTATGTTTGTTTGCTGCCTTGAATTATCTATAAAAATAATAAAAGCAGGATATAAATAAATAAGCATAATTGTGAATGAATCCTACAACCCTATTCACACACCCTCTTCAAAAAATATTTTCTGTAAAACCCAACCCCTGTTATTAGATAGAACTATTATAACTGTTATATACAAACCAGATAAAAGAAATAGGTGTTGTACTTCAGAATAAAAGCATGTAGACAGAGTAGAGAAGATAAATATATAAGACTTTATTATGATAATAAACTAAGAGAAAGAACTGTGGTAAAATATTGCATAACCATGAAGAATTATAGCTGCTCGCAGGCCAGTATTTACACACAATAGAAGAATGGACGATGGTTAAGGCACAGATTTTACCTTTGTTATCTAACAGGTAATGCAAGTGGAATAAATCAGAATGCCTTGGGAATTTAGAAAGAAGAGGAAAGATCAAACTGCAAATGAGTTTCCCTGTAGGACTGGCTACATAACAAAACACGAGCCACATTTTTTTATTGTACCTGCCTCACAAAGGCACCATTGTTTAGCAAAGGAGATTTTCTGTGCTTCCAGCCTACTGTAGGTAGGGGAAAAAAGACAGTTTTAGGGACAATGTCTGTTTGTCAACCTGAAACTTAATCTTAGGGATGGATGAATACCTTGACAGATCCTGTTTACACATTATGTCAAGGCATGACTTGTTTAAGCATTGAGTTTGCTGAATAGAACTTAGTTGCTAGGTTCACACATCATTGGAAACAATGCAAGCATTGTTTGCATGATACAATTATTATGGTTATTTATTAAATTGAACACATAACCTTCCACTGTAGTGGACTCTGGGCAGCTTACAAAACACAATACAGGTCTTCAACTTTCAACAGTTCATTTAGTGATCATTTGAAGTGAAGTGAAAAAAGTGGCTTGTGACCGTTTTTCACACTTATGACCATTGCAGAAGCCCCATGATCAAGAGTTCAAAATTCAGACCATTGGCAACTGACTCGTATTTATGACGGTTGCAGTGTCCTGGGGTCATATCATCACCTTTTGCGACTTTCTGACAAGCAAAATCAATGGGGAAGCCAGATTCACTTAACAACTGTGTTACTAACTTAACAACTGCAGTGATTCTCTTAACAAATGTGGCAAGAAAGGTCATAAAATGGGGCAAAACTCACTTAACTGGTTCGTTTAGCAACAGAAACTTTGAGCTCAATTGTGGTCATATGTTGAGGACTGCCTGTACAAGATGAAAATAATTTTAAGAATGTGAACAAGATGAAATAAAAAATTATTGGATTCACACTGCACATTAGGAGTGTGTATAACGTAGTAATTTATAAAGTAGTTTGGAATACAGGTAGTCCTCAACTTACAACAGTTTATTTAATGACCATTTACAAAGTTACAAAAATTTTAACTGTCATGTTTAGCAACATAAATTTTGGGCTCAACTGTAGTTATAAGTCAAGGAGTACTTGTTGTTATAAATCTAGCCTGGGTTCTCTTCTTTTGATCTTGGTTTTCTTCTGCTATATGCCGGTTTAAAGTAAAGAGATCAGGATAAACAAGCGGGATCTGCAATGCTGATGTTTGCTAAATTAGCGTTCTCCAGTTCAGATGTCATGCAAATTGAAACCTTGACACAAAAAAACCCCAATATATGATCAAGAGAGAAGATAAGAGAGGGATTCATTGATTATGTCATAAACCATGGGCATGATGCAGAATTAATTGGATTCTAGTCTCTCTTAATCAAGAGGAGTGACATGCAACTTCGACAACTTGATTTGCATCTACATCCAAATTAACAAAAAAAACCCTCCATTTTTACTAGGCTAACGTCTTCTATATTATATATTGTATATTTTCATATGTGTAGACAAAAATATTCCCTTTGAACAGGGAATTAAAATGCACTATGTATGAATGTAATACACATTTAAACTATTTGCTGTGTACAATTAATTTGGCATAAAAACCCTTCTGAAATGAGCATTAAGTATGAAATGTTCGATTTTATGATCCTCATAAAAGTTGCAATTGGAGTTTTCTTCATTTATTTCTATAACCCAGTTATAGTATCTGCTAGATATTTTTGTAACTTAATTTATTCTATTTATTCTGTTCTGTAATAGAACACTGTCAAACCAATTCATTTACACACACACACACACACACATGCGCGCGCACACGCACACACATATAAAAGAAAACAACTCCAACTTTTAAAAAATTAACACGATTCATACAAATGGGAAAATATAGAGCAACTGGAAAAAGAACTCCAGAATAAAAAAAAATCAGCAAGGGTGTTTTTATATTGGAAAATTATCATTGCACTGAATGATTAACTAGCAGGTAGAAAAACTGCAGTGCTGATTGGCAATCTCTCCCAGCGAGCATTATGCATCATTTAAAACTGCTCAAGCTGCAGGAGGACTTATCTCTTCAGGAGCTAGAATTAAATGAAATTGAAATGAAACTTAAACTGCACTGTTTTGAAGTCATTCTTATTTTGGAGAGGAGTGAATGCTGTTGTTGGACTTGCCACCACTTAGACCTCTAAATAGAAATGAACCTTGACGCCATTTGTTGAGAAAGGTATAGTTTATTAGAAGCCCAAGTATATTGCAATTGCAGTATGGCAGAGGCAGAACTGAAGAGTTGCGTGCCAAAATCCCTTGCTCCTTTATCTATCTCCCACTGCCCAACCCAGTGTAATCAATCAGGTTCAGGCAAGATGGTTTCATAACGTCCAAGCGCATTTGGCTGTACATCTCCTTCCTTCTTCCCGCTGGGTGACCTTGAGGCAACTTTTTGAGGAGAGACAGCACTTACTTTCATTTCCCCAAGCCTTCCCTCCTTCATTCCCCCTCCCCACTGTTCATGGCAATCTGTCACTGCATAGCAGCAAAGCACAAGAAAAAAGAGGGGCAGCTGACAGCTGTTCTACTGACTGAGGATACCAATGCAGTGAAGTGGGCGTTGAATTTGATGACTTAACAAGAGAAGGGTTTTACAGTGACTGAATTATTTTGACCACATATAGTTAAAATACAAGCAAACCCCCCCCCCCCAAAAAAAAAAAAAAACTTTAACAAACTACTTCATTGACCAAAAACACCTGAGATCCATATTTATAAAGCCTCTTCAGAAAGATTTAGAAAATTTCTGGGAATAAAAGTCCCCATTTAGTTTGGCAATTCCTATCTTTTAATTTTGTTGGTTAAATGTATATGCCTCATGAAATGTATCTGCTTATTGAAAATAACCTGATTTCATTGATCTGTAGGTCATGAAATAGATTGTTCCATCTGTCCAATGAATTCTAGAATGAAAGTCATTAACAAGAGTTGCTCAAACCAACTTAGATATCATTAGTTGAAGTGAATTACAACTGCAATTCGTAAGGGCCCCAATCAGTAATTTTCTTTTAAACTGATTCTCTGAATTTCTCTTTTAATTTAGACAATACATAACAGAGATGGTATTCAGCAGGTTCTGACTAGTTCTGGAGAACCGTTAGCGGAAATTTTGAGTAGTCTGGAGAACCAGCAAATCCCACCTCTGACCGGAGATTTTACAGTATCCTTCCCCTGCCACGCCCACAGAACCGGTAGTAAAAAAAGTTTGAATCCCAGCACTGGTACATAACCCTGAATTTATCTGAATAAAAATTGCATGGACATAAAGTCAGGTTAATTTTTCCAAGTTGTTAAAATAGGAATTGAGAACACATTAACATCAGAGCAGGTTTTACAGTATGGAAGAGAGATCTGTCAGTAATATCTTTATATATACTTTATCTCTTGGTAATGATGGGATATGGGTGAGAAATTGTATCTATTCTTGAAATTATCTGCTCATTTAGCTATTTAGGAATTTCCTAAAGCTTGACATGGAGCCATAGCATTGTGAAAATGTGGGTGTGATTCTCTACAGCAGGGGTCCCCAAACGTGGCAACTTTAAGACTTGTGGACTTGAACTCCCAGAATTCTCTAGCCAGCATAGATGAAATCTAGGTTACACAGCTGGTTTTGTGCTGAAGGTGGGAATAGAATCAGGGGTGGGCTACTGGGGGTTCAGGAGAGCCCCAGCTATGATTCTGTGCAATTTGGACAACCCCCCCCCCCCAAATCCTTCTCCTGGCTGGCCCCACCCACCCCACCCTGCCCCTCCCAGGAGTCCCCACATGCCCATTTTGGATGCAGGTAAGTGCAGGGTATGCACAGAGGCTCGGGGAGGGCGAAAAATGAGCCTCACAGAAGTTTGGGAAGGCTGGAAATGGGTCCGTTTCTAGCTTCCAGAGAGCTTTTGGAGCCCAGGGAGGCTGTTTCTGCCCTTGCAGAAGCTCAAGGAAAGCCTCTAGAGTCTGGGGAGGGCAAAAACATCCCCCCACATGGTGCATGATGCCGACTAAGCCACAACCACCATGACCAAGCCCACCTAGCAGCCAGGCAGAGAACCCTTGGCTAAATTTTTTGAAGCCCACCTCTGAATAGAAACTTACAGTCTCTGTTCTGACCCAACCAGGTTTCCAAAGACCAAACACAGACAAAGGTAGCAGCCCCCACCTTTTAAGGCTTAATAACGAATTCTGTTCTGAAGGCTGCTTTCTACTAATTAGCTCCGACAAGAAAGAGCTTTGCGAAGTTGTTCATCAAGGCTGCCAAAAACCCAGAGATAAGAACTAATTTACAAAATTCTCCAAACACACACTAAGATGTCGACCACCAGTTGAGCTTAAGAGCTTCTTTGCTGTCTGTAAAGGATGCTTTTCCAAACCTGGCTTTTATCCTCTTGAGGGAGGGGCCATTACCTTGCAGCTTTACTCCCGAGTCGCCTGTGCTGCAGTAATTGTACTTTCCTCTGAGCAATCCCTCGTGCACGCGCACTTGGCACAGGCTCCTCGGGAACCTCCTCGTCACTGCTGCCAGCCCCCACAATCTCTGAAGGCAGCAGTCCACTCCCTGATGGTCCTGGCCCCTCATCAGAGTCATCGCTCTCCTCAGCCATCTGCACCTGCTGCTGGCTAACCACAACAGTCACTCTGTTTCTAACCTGATACTTTAGCCACTATACTAAAGTCTCTCAATAGCATTTGGTGTAATGGTTAAGGGAACTAGAAAGCAAGAAAGCTGGAGACCGTGAGTTCAAGCCATGCCTTAGACATGAAAGCCAAGTAGATGACCTTGGGCCAGTCACTCTGTCTCAGCCCAATCCACTTCATAGGGTTGTTGTTGTTTCTGTAGGGAAAGGAGGAGGAAAAATGTATTGGATAGGTTTGCCACTTTGAATTGTTTGTAAAAATAAAAAGGTGGGATATAAATAAATGAAACTTAGTAAAATTTCAATAACTTTTCAGTAGCATTCATCAAAAGTAATGGTATGAGGTATATGTGAATACAATCAACAAGATGGAAATAGAACTTGGCAGTCGACTGATATTTTAGAACTGTAAACTTTTAAAATACTTTAAAAGTTACTAGAATTGGTACATAAATCCATACCTTCTCTGGTGTGCTGAATGGAGAATCCAAGGCATGGGGCAGACTCCTCTTCTTCCACTCAGAGACTGTGTCAATCAGGTCTTTGGCCACGCCTCCTCAGTCTGAGCATGCCCAGTTTTGACTCAGTCTTTGAGCAAAGGAGATGCATGTGAGAAGTGCTGGTGATCAGAAAGTTAGAAAGTCTGGATGCTTCGAAAACTGTAAGACCAACTCCACGCAAAGCCATTTGGACGCTGCGAAAAGTTAATTGACTTATGTATTGATGGAGCTGCATTAAAGCAGCTCATCTACTCATTTGGGGGTGGGGCTCCTGAAGGGCCACCTTGGCAATTTAAAAGCGGCTAGAAATGTTCATGTCAGTATTACTACCGATACTACATTACAGTCTCTAAATCCTCTCATTTCTTTAATATTGTTTGCTTAGGTGAAAAATGAAAAATGAGATTCAGCTATCCGATGATGAGACTAAGAAAGCAGATAGTTTCTTAAGGCTAACTTGGGATGGTCTCAGGAAACAAAGGAGGATCAAATATAGTTAATATTTTTGTGGGAGAATTTTGTAGGTTGGACTGGGAAGTTGGAAGCACATTCTTTAATAGGGAGATGTCTAGAGCTGGCTGAAAAATTGACAGCTCTATAAATATTTTAAATAAATAAATAAAATTTAGAAGAAAACAGCAACAAACCCCATCCATATTGTTAATGTTGAGTTTGATTTGGAGGAAGCTTTGTTTTGTTTTGAAATAGAAGTTGCAGGGTTTTATTACAGAAGTGGCCGGGTTTAATTTTTTCTTGTATCTAGTATTTCAGGCAGAACAACTGCAGGTTCCAGTCTTTTCCAAAAAAAGGAAACTTTGAAATTTAGTCATCCATAATTTGGAATTGAACCATATGAAGAAACCGCTCTGTTAATGCAAAGTTTTTATTATTAAAATAAAACTTAATCTATTTTTTAAAATATTTATACAGTTAGGTTCATTTAAATTCATTCACATAAAATGTACACTTTTACCTCTTGACTTTTCCTAAACCTTTAGTTTAATTAGAGAATTCATACTTTCAAGATGAATTTTGACATTGCCCATGTGATACATTATAAAGAAGCTCAGATGCGTTATGTGAAAAAAATAATATTTCCAAGAAAATGTTTTATGAGGATATTTAAAAACATGTACCTAAAATTCTTTAGGGGGGAAAGAAGGTTTCTTGTTGAAGGAATTGAAGAACTAAAAATTTGCTCAGATCTTAAGCAATGCGTTTGAATTATTCAAAATGGTATTTTAAAATAGAAATTGGCTTCTTAAATCAATTAGTGGCTGCAAGCAGCACTCTGGTTTTCTTTTTCCTAACATCTTCATGAAAAACATTATGCTGTTGAGTGCTTTTAGTACATCTTACAGTTATAATGCCAGGTTTATGCCCAGTGCCTCAGAATGTGGGAATACAAATAGTCAAAACAGAGTTGATTGAAGTGATTTTATATTATACCTAGCCTGTACCATCTTTGCTAACAGTTTGTTCTGTTTCAGTGAAAAATTGCAGCATTGACCTTCATTGCCTAAATAATGCTGTTTTTGTACCTTTGTCTCTGATCTAGGAAAGTTCACTGCTTGAGGTTTTGGATTCTATCCCTGGGTTGCCAAGTAAAGTTTCCAAAGCTGATTGTTCTTAGAGATATCAGCTTGCCTTTCTTGGGAGAAGAGTTAGAAGTGGTTCAGTAATTCATGGTACCCATGATAGCCATGGACCTGTTCTCGGTCACATAGGACCCAAAAAGAAATAGATGTGGATTTTGTGATGTGATTGAAGGGTTGGCATTGTTAACATCACCCCCTTATCATAGTCAATAGCCTCTGATTACTATAGAGCAGAAGACTCCAACCTTGGTGACTTTAAGCCTGGTGGACTTCAACTTCCAGAATTCCCCAGCCAGCTTTCCAGAATTCCTAGAATTCTGGGAATTGAAATCCACCAGGCTTAAAGTCGCCAAGGTTGGAGACTCCTGCTTTTGCAGTGAGGTGCCGTTAACCTTCATGGAGAGATACGCCTTTAGTAAAGAATATCTTTCTCTTAAAATGGAGTCATGGATCATTCCTGCTTAAGGTTTGAGTTGAGGCAGATGACAGTTGAATGCCAGTTTGGTATAGTGGATAAGGAACAGAGCTAAAAACTGGGAGGCTGTGAATTTTAGTCTTTGTCTTAATCACAAAACAAATTGGGTGACATTGAGCCACTCATTCTCCCTCAGCTGCAGAAAAGAAAATTTTGCCAAGTAAATTCCAAAGGCTTATCCAGGAAGTCACCAGAAATCGAGACCGATTCTAAAGGAGGGAGAGGGGGAAATAGAGAGAGGAAAAAATTTTTCCTTTAAACTCAAGCAATATTTCTCTGGCCACTTGCAATACCCTTCTCAAAAATATCCTTTTTGGACTACAGGTAGTCCTAGATTTACAACAGTTTGCTTAGTGACAGTTTGAAATAACAACGGCACTGAAAAAAGTGACTTTGGACCATTTTTCACACTTTCGCAGCATCTCCACAATCACATGCTTTACATTCAAATACTTGACAGGTGTTCATATTTATGACAGTTGCAATGCCCCGGGGTCTTGTCACATGACTTTCTGATGAGCAAAGTGAATAGAGAAGCCAGATTCATTTAACAACCGTGTTATTTTAACATCTGCAGTGATTCACTTCACAACTGTGGCAAGAAAAGTTGTAAAGTGGGATAAAACTCAACAAATATGTCACTTAGCTACATAAATGTTGGGTTCAATAGTAGCTGTAAGTCGAGGAATACCTGTATTGAAGTCGAGAAGGAACTGTTGTATGGTTCATACAGTGCACTATGTATTAGTGGAAGTATGATCTCAATTTAAGGTTTCAGGATGCTGGAGAAAAACAGCTACAATTGACCTTTTTGTGTGGCAAAAGAATTTGCTCTTTTTTTGAGTTGGCCTTATACTTAATACAAATGTTAATGTGCCCCCTAATATCTCCTACAAACGTGCTCAGGTAGTCCAGTTATCATGTGTTTAGTTGACTGAAACAAGAGAAGGGGAATTTTCCATTTTGGCTTCTAGACTAAAGAATGTTTTTTCCTGCGAAGTTTCTTTGTCCTTCATTTTTTGCTTCTTGCATGCTTTTTAAGGCTGATGTGCCCAGCTCAGTGGTGGGATTCAAATTCTTTTACTGCCGATTCTGTGGGCGTGGCTTGGTGGGCGTGGCAGGGGAAGGACACTGTAAAATCTCCAGTCAGAGGTGGTATTTGCCGGTTCTCCAAACTACTCAAAATTTCCACTACCGATTCTCCAGAACTGGCCAGAACCTGCTGAATATCACATCTGGCCCAGCTAGACAGTAATATAATCTAACTTAGCTGATGTTATTTAGTTAGTTTACTTTATTGTCAATGCACCTCGTACAATGAAATCAAACACCATCTTCAATGCACATCATGACCATGACCATGAAAATAAACACAAACACACATCCTTCACCCTTCACACATTGAACTGAAAATCCCCAACACCGCACCAACACTGCACTATACAGAGGAATTCAACAGAGCTACTGCCCTGGGATAGAAGCTGTTTTTCAGCCTATTTGTCCTTGTTTTTATTATTGTGTACCGTCTGCCAGATGGTAATAATTGAAAAAAAGGATGCCCAGGATGACATGGTTCTTTGAGAATGTTTTGAATGTCAACATCTAATAAGGGTTAGATCAAATTAGCATTCAGATGGCAGAAACCAGGAAAACCTAGGCTGTAGAAACAAGCCAAAAGTTTCTATATTGTCAAGAGAGCCACATGGATGTAGCCATGAAATCATTGAGAGCCAAGCTCAGTTCATGAGGTTGTGGTGATTTAAAACAATTTCAGAAACCATTTGAAAAGAGGAAAAGCATACAGGTAGTTCTCAACTTATGAGCATTCTTTTAATAAAGGTTCAGAGTTACAGCAACACTGAAAAAGTTACTTATGGCCTGTCTTCAAAGTTACGACTGTCACACCATTCCCTGTGGCCATGTGATTGTGATTTGGGTACTTGGCAAATCACATTCATATATCCAGTTCACATTTATGATACTTACAACATACAATTATGCAATCATGATTTTAAACTGTCCAGGCAGTTCCTGGGCAGCAAGCAATGGGGGAAGCTGGATTTAGTTAATGACCACTTAATTC
Source organism: Laticauda colubrina (assembly GCA_015471245.1). Taxonomy (NCBI): domain Eukaryota; kingdom Metazoa; phylum Chordata; class Lepidosauria; order Squamata; family Elapidae; genus Laticauda; species Laticauda colubrina. Next base: position 21,971,439 of record BLBF01000016.1, read on the forward strand.
ACTTAATGATAAGAGTGATTTTTTTCAAAATAATTGCAATAAAAATGGTTATAAAATTGAATCTGGTCATCTGATGATTTGCATAATGATCAGTCACATCCTGTAGAAATTGAAATTCTAGTCCCAAATGTGGTTTTAAGTCAAAGATTACCAGTTGTTTTGTTTTCCTCTATATTGTGTTGTAGTTTTGGAGTGGCATTTTTTATTGAATGCTGCTCTGTATCAACTCTCAGAAAAGTATGTTGTAAAAAGAGAAAGTGTGAAAGATTACAGCTTCCCAAACCTGTGGCATGCACAATATTCGTTAATAAAAAACCTGGGTTTTTTTCTTTCCTTCTTGTAATAGCAGGACCAAAAAAAGAGCAAGATTTCCTGGCCCATGGCATTATTTTGGAACCAGTAGCATTTTATTGCATTAGATTACTTCTAACAATCAGTTATTCAAAACCATTGAACTCATACTTTTAAAAGGAACAAACTGAAACATCCTTTAGTTATTTGAAAGCAACATTTAATCTCTAGGGGACTTGAGGCACCTGAAGAATTGAGAAATTGAGCAAGAATTGAGTAAGTCTAGTCTGGTAAAAAGGACGAGGGGGGACATGATAGCAGTCTTCCAATATTTGAGGGACTGCCACAAAGAAAAGAGCTCAACCTTTTCTCCAAAGTATCTGAAGGCAGGACAAGAAGCAATGGATGGAAACTAATTAAGGAGAGGACCAATCAAGAACTATGGAGAATTTCCTGATAGAACAATTAACCAGTGGAAAAGCTTGCCTTCAGAACTTGTGGCTGCTCCATCACTGTAGGTTTTTAAAAAGAGATTGGACAACCACTTGTCTTAAATGCTATAGGGTCTCCTGCTTGAGCAGGGGGTTGGACTAGAGGATCTTCAATATCCCTTCCAACTTTGTTTTTCTGTATTCCATTATCTTATCTCTTGAGAACACATTTTAAAGTAAAAAATTGTAGTAGAAAATTTAAATGCCTTGTATAGTTGGGTTTCTTCAGTTGAGTTTTCTGGTTTATAAGGTACCATGAGATTATTATTTTTTTAAGATGAAGAATGTTTAACACAGCCACTGTTCTTCAGTTTTAATAATTTCTGATATGTTTTCAGAGTATTCTGCATCATATTCCTACATGGATAAACTAAATTACTTGACACACATCGTTGAAAGGAACCTGTACTTTATCCAGATGGAAATACTGAAGGAATGCAGTTCTTGAACAATTTGGGTCTTATCGAGGTTACCAAATATATAAAGAGCATAATATATTGTAATGTCCTTGGGAATGAGATGCTGTTTTGGGGGTGGAAACTTTAATAGCTTTGATTGCTTAGGCCTTGAAGGTTTATATTTACTTTTAAGCAGTATAACTGCTTAATTTTACTGCTGTCAAATTATTAGTTCCTGCTCATTTCCTTTTTAAAGTGAATTTTTGGAAATAAATCACCATATTTTTAAATTAAAACTTAACTAGATGATTATAATACCATTGAGTTGTAAAAACAAATCTTTGAACATCAGTATCCAATTTGAACGAATCATAGTTAGGAAACTGCAATTCTGCCACTGATTTTTTGCTTGGATTTCTGAGCTTACAGGCTATACTAGATTACTTTTAAACATAAGTCTAACTCAAGTTCAAATCACACTAGTTAAGTATTGCTTTATTGAATGAATGTAGAAAAAGCAGCATTCTTAGCCAAAGGAAACACATTTTTAATAATTATGATATATGGCTGTTTTTTAAATGAGAGGGCTCAAAGCATTCTTATAAAACCCTTCTCTTTTTTTTTCTATGCAAAGAAATGTAAATAGTCTGATCCATTAATTTACAATGCAAATCACTGAATTGTTTATGTTTGGCAAATAATCTGAATATAAATAGCAAAGTAGATGGAAAATATCTGCCAGGCAATTTTTAATTTAGACAGTTAAAAGTATCATGTGAAATAAATTAAACATAGGGAAATTTCTTGCATCTTAACCACTGCAATTCACCGAATCTCAAATATATTGAAATGAGGTTCAGAAGCAGTATTTTAACATTTTCTTTTTGGAAAAAAAAAACACCACCCAAATGATATTTTTGGCATTCTTGGGTATTTAGTTACAATGTCACTAGACTAGGAGTGCACTTTGAATGGTGTGAGAGATGGAACAGAAACATGTGAGAGGAGGCAACACAATCTCACAAATGTGAGAACCAAACAAAGAAAATGTTTCTACTTTAATTGGTTCACTATAATTCTAGAGATTCAGTCATTATGGGGTTCATTTATTCTTTTTTATCTCTGCTAGGATTAAAGATACCTTCCTAAAACTTGTGTTTCTTGCTTTTAAAAAAAATTGCTGGAGCAATATGCTGACTCTCTAAACCTCTTAGAGAAGGCTGTAAAACACTGTGAAGTGGTATATAAGTCTAAATGCTATTGCTATTGCTATTCAAAGTGAACAATAGCAGTAGCATTTAGACTTATATATCACTTCACAGTGCTTTATATCCCTCTGTAAGTGGTTTACAGAGTCAGCCTATTGGGTCCAATAATTTGGGTCCTCATTTTACCAACCTCAGAAGGCTGGAAGGTTGATTCAACCTTGAGCCTGGTGGGATTTAAACTGCCAAATTGCAGGCAGCCAGCAGTCAGCAGAAGTAGTACTGTACTCTAACACTGTGCTATCATGGTTCTTATGACAAAACAAATGGCATGACAAAAAGTGAATTACAACCAGACCTTGTACTTATGACTGTGACAGCATCCACACAGTCATGTCGTCAAAATTGGGGTGCTTGGAAATTGGAAATTCTGCTTCCAATTGTGGTTGTAAGTTGTAGGCTATCTTTATATAGAATTAGCTTATCAGATAAGAATTTTCTGTCTTGCTGTGCAGTTGATATTTTTAAAAAAATATTTATATTGTTATGAAACATTCAGATCCTGCATATTAAATACTGAACTGTATGTTTACAACACAGCTACAATTCCTCTCAATCCTTCCCTATTAAAGGAAAAGGCACCAAAACTGAAGGTTTAGAAATTTTTTTGAAGTTTTTAACATTTCTGAAATCATCAGTATTAATGTTTCCTGATGTGAAAATTAGTTTTTAATACAAGACATCTGATTATTATCCCAGTGTTATATGATTTAATTTAAGGAAGTCTAAACTATGAGTGATGTTGTTGTATCTTGCTATAATTGTTAAAGATATTTGCAGTCCTGAGTGCTTGCTCCTGTTGAGAGTAATCTAGGAACTTAAATTTCTAAGAAGAATGACTACAATAAGTCTGAATCATTCATAGATTGCATTATTTTTTATTTGTTCATTGACAGGGCTTTTATGGCTACCTATGTATGTAATGACTCTAGTGTGTGGTGGAATCTGGTACCAAGTTGTGTCAGAGTAGAGTAAAGATGATTAGGGGATTGGAGGCTAAAACATACAACAAATAGTTGCAGGAACTAGGCTTGACTAGTCCAGTAAAGAGAAGGACCAGATGAGACATGATAGCAGTTTTCCAATATTTGAGGGGCTGCCACAGAGAGGAAGGGGTCAAGCCATTTTCTAACGCACCTGTAGGCCAGACAAGGAATAATGGATGGAAACTGAAGAAGGAGAGATGTAACCTGGAAATAAGGAGAAACCTTCTGACAGTGAGAACAATCAACCAATGGAACGGAAGTTGCCCTCGGAAGTTGTGGGAGTGCCATCACTTGATACTTTCAAGAAGAGATTGGACTGCCATTTGTCAGAAATAGTGTAGGGTCTCCAGCTTGGGCTGGGGGTTGGACTAGATTTCCTACAAGGTCCCTTCCAACTCTGATTATCTGTTTGGTCTGTCTGTTTGGTCTGTCTGTTTGTCTGTTTGAAAGAGAATCATCAGCCTTGAATCATTGCTGAGCAAGAAGAATTACAGGAGGAATTTTCCTTAATTTCTTCTTAGGATTTATCAGATAGATATGCAAAAGTATGCTTTAGTCTGTCAAGATTTTGTCAGGCACCAGAAGCCAAGAATAACAACCGTAAAAGCTCAAACAATTTCTTTAGGTCATTTGCCCATCGGCAAAATAGATAAATATAGTCTACCACTAGGGATTCACAAAATCCATTAAAGTATATTTAAAAATAAAAGCTCCTTTCCCCAGGTGCCAAACAATCATCCTCATAGCTCAACCCCCATCCTACCCCAAAGCATGGGAAAAGAGTCAGGGAGAAGAAGAGTCTTCATAACTCTGGAAAGTTAAAAGAGTAGGGATTCCTCAATTTTGAGATGGGAGGCTGCTCCAAAGGACTGGGATATGGCTACCAAGAAGGTTGGCTTCCAAGATACTATCAGATGGCAACATTTAAGGGAGGGTATGAGGAGATGCCCTCAGGGAGAGGCAGTCCTGCGAACAACTGGCCCTCTGTTAGGTAAGAGTTTGAAGGCAATAACCAACATCTTGAATTGCCACTGGAAAGCAACTGGAAGCCAGTAAAGCTCATGTAGCAGTGGTGATATTACTTGGGTGAATCCTGGGGCAACCAAATTCTGGATCGGCTACAATTTGTGGCTGGTTTTCAAGGGCAGTCCCATGTGGAGCACATTACAGCATCCCAAATGGGAGGTGACCAAGCAGTAAGTCAAATTAAACTACCCTACAACTTAAGGCCCGGTCCCACTGGCCGACGGATGCAAAACGTATGCATAAAGGACACAGCGGACGAGCAAAATTTTGGGGGTGGCTCCATCCGTTGTCATCCGCTCCAAAAAGTGGCTAAAATTTGCATAAACAGAACGGAAAAGAATGGAAAAGAACGGACGTGGGTAGTATGTAGCGGGGATGTTAAACGGATGTTCATAGGAAGCCTAGCAGATGAAAGTGGATGGAAAGGGATGACACCTCCGAAGGGGTTACGGGGGATAATTGCGAAGCGGACGCATAGTGGATGAAGCGGATGCATCACATATGCTTAAAGGAAAGAAAGGGGATGCCGCGCGGATGTATATCGGATGCAAACTGTTCACTGCGCATCTTTTCTATTTCCGTGCTACTAATGCTATGTAGACATTCCGTGTACCTTTTGTTTCCTCCCTCTTTCCGTTTTCAGCTGCAGCGGATGTGAGTTGCGAGGATGCCCAGAGGATGCAGAGAGGATACAGCGGATGTTTAACGGATGATAAACGGACATAGAACGTTTATTGCTCGGATGTCGCGGATTTATATCGTACACAGCAGAAAGTTCATCCGCTCAAAAAGTTTTGTGCAGCTCAAAACTTCTTGCACAGATGAAATCTCAGTGGACGGATGCTCGATGGATAGAGCGTATGAAACACGTATGCAGTGAGTACACAATGGATGCATAGCATTTTCCAACGGATGGCAAGCTTTTTTTAACGTTTCACATCCTCTTTGCATCCGTAAGTGCAGTGGGACTGGGCCTTTAGGAAAGGAAAGGCAGTCTTTTAGGGCTGGAGGCATCTTGGACAGACTTATACACAAAGAAGCCTAAGTTTTTGGATTATTGAGAGACATAGGATCGAACAAGCTCTGCATTTTGAACAGTTGGAGGCAATTCTCCATGTCTTTGGCTTCGGAATGTTTCATATGACCATGTTACTAAGATTGCACTTTATTCCCAAGATTTTGAGATCAAGAGGTGGTCAAGTTTTTCTCCCAGTTTTGCCCCACTGGAATTGCTTCAGTCCAAATATCTCCATGAATCTCCCCCAGTATTACAGTGTTTCTCTAAAATTCACTTGAGTTAGTTTTATTGAAGGCGGATGGTCATTGTCAATTATTGGCTTAAACTAGCTCTTTACTCTTACAGCTTAGCCTATCTGACTTTGCAGGACAATTATCAGTCCTCCTACAAAAGAGCTCCATGGTATAAAAAGCACATGGTTTGATTCTTTGATGCCACATAGAAACTATGAATTGTTCTTTGACCACAAACTGGAACTTAAACTACCACCCTTAATCCTTCCTTCTTTCCTTCCTTCCTCCCTCCCTCCCTCCCTCCCTCCTCTTCCTATAGCTATCCAACTTAATCCAATTGACTCTGGGCAGCAAAACAATGTCACAATAATTAAAATAATAAAAACAGAAAAATTACACAATGACAATCAAAAGTATCATAATAATTACATAAAAATTAGCAATGCAACTAGATAATGAGATCTTTAACACTTTCAGTACCCCAAGCTCAGGCACATAGTCAGGTCTTTAGAGCTTTACGAGCCTTTAAACCAGGGGTGTCAAACTCATGGGCCACGTGCCAGATGCTTCATGTGCTGGCCACACCCACACCCGGTTTAGCAAAGGGAGGGAAAGTTGCAACACATCATGTGATGATGTGAGTGTGACACTCTTGCTTTTGAGATTAACAGGGCCAGGGCCATTCTGAGCTCTGAAAAAAGAATTTTCTAAAAGTCAGAGACTATTGCTGAAAAGGAACACATCTTGGTCCTCACCAACTGACATTCCTTTGCTGATGGGACCAGTAGCATCCCCAATCTAGTACAATGATTTCAATAGGGAGAATCTGTTGGGAAAAGATGATTCCTTAGGTAATCAGGTTCCAAGCCATGAATGGATTTTAAGGTGACAACGAAAACGCATCCCATCTGTGCAACTTCCATAGTAGTGGTGTTATATGTGGTGTATAACCAGCCCCATTAACTACCTATACAGCTGCCTTTTGTACATCCTTATTTTATATTTGTATTAATACTTCCATGTTTGATCTTGAGCTTTTGTGACATATAAATGAAAAGCCCTCATCATTTTGTCAGTTTGACACCTATTGAATCTTGCTTTCAAACGGTGATTTATTTATTTATTTATTGAATTTATATTGCTGCCTATTTGCCCATGGCGACTCAAGGCGGCTTACAGAATGTAAAACCATATTTAAAATAAAAAACAATAAAAACTAACAAAAAGAAGCAAATAAATTAATAAAGTATAGCAGAACAAAATCTGGAAAAAAATAAATAAATCACCCCCAACTCCCACCCCTCACCCTGATGACAGCAGATCACATGAGCCATTTGATGGGCTCCATCCTGCTCTGGGTTCCCCAGGCCCGCTGGCAGAACCAGATCTTCAGTGCTTTCCAGAAGAGTACTAGTGAGAGGGCCATTCTAATCTCTGGGGAAATTATGTTCCAGATAGAGGGAGCCACCACAGAGAAGGCCTTCTTCTGGGTCCCACCAGGTGTATCTCCCTCAGGGATGGGACCCGCAACATTCCTTGCCTTCCCGCTCTAATGGGTCAGGTAGATGTGACCAGCAAGAGATGTTCCCTCAGATAACTTGGTCCGAAGTCATGAAGGGCTTTAAAGATGGCAACTAGCACCTTGAATTGCACCCGGAAGCAAATCGGCAACCAATGTAGCTCCCGCAGGAGAGGTAAAACATGCACAAACCGGGGTCTGCACAAAACCATGAGGGCCGCTGCATTTTGCACCCACTGGAGCTTCCAGATGTTCTTCAAGGGCAGCTCCATGTAGAGCGCGTTGCAATAATCAAGACAGGAAGTGATTAGGGCATGAGTGACTGTGAGTAGAGACCAATTTACTAAGAATAAATATGAACAACATTCAATGATGTGTTCCTAATTCAGTGAAATGCTGTTCTATGATTTGTCGTCAACTTTGTTTCTTGTGGGGAAAAGTTTCCAAGTGGAATTGATCAAAGTTTCCAAATGAGATTAATCAACATAGATTTCACTTCATAATCCAGTCTTAATGGTTAATCTTTTATTTTATTTACAGCCCTGGACTAATAAAAACACTAACATAAAATTAAAGATAGTTAATCTATGAAAATAAGGTTACCTTTTGATTAGGTAATTGTGGTAAAGACTAGAGTTGAAAGGTGACTCAATCAATATGGATCTTCTTAAATAAACAAGGGAGTTGCTTTTTCCAGTGGTTTTCACTGGGACGCACAAGTTGTGAGCCTGTAGCCAAACCATACCTGTAGGATGCTACTATATTGATTTTGCAATACACCATTGAGCAACAAACAGCAGCAGAAAAAAATGCAGTAGAAACTCTGAACTCTGATGAAATTACAGTGTGCAACCTGGATTTTGATTCTTGTTCGTGTTCTTAAATAGAAACCTTAAATAGCTATCACAAATCTGATAATAGAAATACCTTATGACCAAAATATCTTTTTTTTTTTGTTTTGAAACAGTTGTCTTTATACATAAAACACAAAGGAAAAAAATATTTCTCTATTGTGAGTTTGACATTAATTCAATAATTATATTCTATTATTATAGGATTATGAATTGCCCTCACTAGAAGTGTGTTTTAGTAGCAGTGAACTCAAGGAATATGTATAATGAAATTGACATTAGAAAGTAAGTCATTGTATTGTATTTATTAATCAGGACTTCCGTTGTTACCTTAACTTTTCTTCATCCTGTCTTTTTAAATCTTTCCTTGTCTATAATTCTCCAGCTATTTGGCTGATTTTAACTGGATTCTAGAAGATGACAATGTCTTGATTATATGAATGCTTATATCTTTTTTTTTAGAACTAGGAAGTAGTGAAATCACCAGCAATAATGTTCCATCTTGTTCCCTTTTTCCAGGTTGGTAACTGTAAGCCATTGTTTTATATGGTAATACTCCAGAATAAAATATAGTGCATGAAACAGGATAGACCATTGCAGAACAGCAAGACAAATGTAAAAATACTTAGTGTTGGGTGTGAATTGAGCGTTTGTACCAAGATGAAGTGATACTTGGATAGCTTTAAAAAATAGAGTTATTTAACATTCAAATAGGATATAAAAATAGTTGACAAGAATGTTAATTTGGTAGCTAGTGACCTGTTTTTGAGAAATATAATTGGTTCTTTTAAATTGGAATGTAAATTGTCCCAGAAAGCTATAAATAATTAATCTTGCATGCAGTACATATTTATTTTGCTAAAATATCTTTCCCCATCTGACTTGCTAAAGATTTGTCTTAGTTTGGCTAAGAGGAAGAAGTAAGGGTATGCATATACAAAATCAGACTACTATTTTCTTTTCAACAGCAATTTTCTTTATTCGTCTATCTGTGAAAGAATTTTCTCAACAGATATTGGAAAGGATTCTAAGGGCATATATTAATTAATTGTATCTTGATTGCATTTATACGTGTCTCAAAGGAGATATATTGAATATGATACTTCAGCAGCAAAAGATAGCATAGCTGGTTTAGAAATATCCTGTGTTGAAATCAAGATTGTATCCTAAACATTCTTTCAAATTATTTGTTTTTGCACTTGAATCCATTTTTTAATTGTGATTTTTAATCTCGTAATGCAAAGGACTTTATTTATTATAGGTTTTGGTAATTATTATTTCAATTGCATATATAAATTTATGAAAGAGAACAATGCTGAAGCCACAGTACTGTAATATAACATTTTATGTGACCAGTTTGTAAGAATAGTTAGTATAGAAAACAGTGGCTTGACACGATGGAAAGTAATTAACAATATATTTGTTTCTTAATGTTGAATTGTCTTTTAATGTTCTTGGTGTTCAGAAATTATGTTCTGGTTTGCTGCTTTAGGGAAGGTAGCTCTGTTAAGAAAAATTGGTTCAGAAAAGGCCTTAGTTGTAAATGATATGTTCTCAATCTGTGTTCTTCGAGATCAGTGGTCGCCAACTGGTGGGCTGCGAGAAAATGTTGGTGGGCCGCAGAGAAATCTGACCCCCAGAGCACCCCCCCAAAACAATTAATCCAGGCTGCGCAGAAACACAAGGCTGTGTCGTCCACATGGCCCGCAGGAACCCTTCCCGCCCACTCACTCCTTACCCGGCAAACTTGCCTGCTAAATTGCTGTTTTTCCTTTTTCCAACAATCACCTGTTCTGCTGTGCCGGGAGATTTAGATTAGCTAGGAAGCAGGAAATGGTTGGATTTCTTGCTTTCTAGCTAATCTTTAGATCTTTGGCTCTGCTTTTAAGCACAGCCGAACCTCCCTTAGGACTGAAGGCTCTATTATTCAATGCAGACTCACAGCAAGCAAATTTGAGAGATTGAGCTAGCCGATGGCAGATAAATAGATTACTGAATGAATCTGTGTTTCTTTGAGCAATTCAATCTGCCTTCCTGCTTTCCCTGATTTTGGGTAAAAGTTACTCTTTTTTATAAACAATTCAATATTTATATAAATATTTATAATATTTACATACAAGTCATGCCCAGCCAGTCACATGACCACCAAGCCACACCCACAAATTAGGCCATGCCCACAGAACCAGTTAATGGTCTCTGGGATTTAAAATTATGAGTTTGGTGGTCCCTGCGGTCCAAAAAGTTGGGAAACCCTGTTCTAGATGTTGCCAATCCTATAAAAACCCTGAATCCCTCCACCGTAGCCAAACAATATTGGGTGTTTTAATAGACAAAATCTTGAGGGTAACAGACCTATTCCCTGACCTTTCTCCAAAGATTTTTTTCCTTAAAATACTTATTTAATAGCTGGTAGCCATCTACTCAGAGCTGCATCTAAGAGGAACTTGTTAGCTGAATCAACAATATTACTTAATGTGGAAAGTCTTGTATTAGAGACTAGAAGGAATCAGCAATGTAATATTTTTCAGCCATGCAGTTCTAAGTGGAATCATCAGATTACACAGGAATAAATCTAAAAACATGATTTTCAGAAAATCAGTATATAACAGCGATTGCGAACCTTTTCAGCACCGAATGTCCAAACCAGAATGCATGTGAATGCCTATGCACATGCCAGAGTGCCGAAAACCTGAAGACTAGCTGGCCAGTTTTTTGAGCATATTTGGGGCATTTTCCAGGCTGTTTTTAGCCTGAAAATGGCCTGAAAAATTGCCTGTTTTTTGGCCATTTTGGAGACATTTACATGCTGTTTTTCGGGCCATTTTCAGGCCATTTTGGGGCATTTTCAGGCACTCCATTTCCCACGAAGACTAGCTGGGCGGTGCACATGTGCACGCCAGAAACCAGAAGAGCAGCTGGCAACGGCATGTGTGGCCAGAGAGAGGGCTCTGCGTGCTACCTCTGGCATGCGTGCCAAAGGTTCACCATGACAGGTATATAAAGTGGCTATTTTCAGGTAATACCAGCACTCTGTTGTACAAGTAGACAGTTAAATGTCTCTGGAAAGTGGTGGCAGCACAGGGAGGGACTTTTGTCATTTATTACCAGCTATATTTTTGAGAAAAAATGAAATGCATACTGCTGAAAATTGGCTATATCTGCCAAAGTTCAGCCATGCCCTGTCAGTGCTGGAAGGCTGCAATGATTTGTGAAATATACCTGTAAGGACTTCCAGTGCAGCTGCTTTTGATATGGGCTGAACTTTCTGTTTTAATTTGGCACTTGGATTAATAGCTGTACTGCAGTGTTATGCAATAGAAAATGCTACTGTTAGGTCTTTGAGTGAGCATGTATACGTTGCCCATTTTCAAACAATTGTTGTGCACAAAATGGGTGGCCATATACATTTGATTAATAAATACAATAATATATGATATTTCAGAGAGAGAGAGATGGAGATGGAGATGGAGATAGAGATAGAGATAGAGATAGAGATAGAGATAAAGATAAAGATAAAGATAAAGATAAAGATAGAGTTATATACTGAATGTATAATTGCACACATACTGTAAGTAATATACTGCTATCAATGGGGCAGTTCTTTGTTTTTTTAATGAATGCTGGCAAAGCTACTTAGTAAACTTATTAATTTAACTTAATTTAAATTAAATTAATTTAAGCTAACTACCTTGTTTTTGAAGTATTAAGAGTTTTCAGTGCCATTTAAATGTGACATTCTTATCGCCAGTGCTCATCTGTTTTTCATTTGAGGAAAAAACTTCCAAAGCTTTTCATAGTTGATATGTTTGCCCAAATTTATTGGAAAATAGTTGTACTTCCTTGCTGGAAGTTCTCAGTATTGACATGCACAGGTTGCCCTTGACACATGACCTTCAATTGAGCCCAACATTTTTATTGCTAAAGTTAGACATTCGTTAAGTGAGTTTTGCCCATTTTATGATCATTCTTGGCACAGTTCTGAAGAGAATCACTGCATTGTTAAGTTAGCAACATGGTTGTTAAGTGAATCTGGCTTCCCCATTGACTTTGCTTGTCAAAAGGTCGCAAAAAGTGATCACATGACCCCAAGAGACTACAATCATCATAAATATGAGTCAGTTGCCAAGTGTCTGAATTTTAAACTCATGACCATGGGGATGCTGCAACAGTCATAAGTGTGTGAAAAACAGTTGCAAGTCACTTTTTTCAGTGTTGTTGTAACTTTGAATGATAACTGAATGGTTATGTCATGGAGACTGACTCTGAGGGAGAGAAGGAACAGCCTACAGGGAGTGGAAGTGTGGCTCCGGAGATTGTGGAGGAGGCTGGGGAAGGCCAGAGGCCGGCTGAGCAGTCAGAGGAGGACCCAGGCCCACCCCCTCTCCATCCTAGGGCATGCAGGGAGGAGAGGATAAGGGAGAGATGTGGTCTATGGGGGAGGAGAGAGCCTTGATCCTCTTCATGGGCTGCAGCTGTGACAACTGGATAAGAGGACAGACATCCATACGGGCCAGTGCTGGAAATAGAACATGGAAATATCTCTAGTTTATTGTTCCTCTCTGAGTTTGGTGTTCTTTCCAGTGTGTGTTCTCATATCTGTGGTCATCTTCAAGCCCTTATCTTGCCTGGTTTGTGTTGTTTTTCACTCTTTATAATTTAAACGGCATTTCCTCCTTCTTGTAACTGCTTGTGTGGGAGTTTTTTGTCTCCATTCAAGGATATTTGGAGCTTGGAAGCAAAGTGAAGGAATAAAAGGGGCTTCACCTGTTTTTTGTGACTGTGTTTATTTTGTATCCCACCCTGGATCATCACAGATTGTAAATTGAAGACTATCTATGCTAATGACATACTGCTTAGAGCAGGGGGGCCCAACCCCCAGGCCATGGCCCATCACTGGCCACAGCCCATTCAAAACTGAGCCGCACAAGCAGCAGGGGAGCACTTATGGGTAGTTGCCCTCGCGTGAGCAGTGGGGGAGCACACATGCATGAAGCTCCACATGTGAGCTGTGGGTACTTGTGCTCATGTGCAAAGTTCTACTCGAGCACTTGTGGGCGAATGCTGATTTGTGTAGGCATGGGCATTCTCTGCTCACACAAATAGAGCTGTGTACATGTGCCTACAACTCGCATGGAGCAATCCCCTCTTTTCCCCACCCTGCATTGGGCTGCCAAGCCAGAAAGGTTGGGGACCACTGGCTTAGAGAATTTACTGTGATAGTGACAATTCTTAGTAGACCTGCAGGGAGCTCAAAAGTCTTGAGAGAAGCATCCAAAGAACTGATGGAACTTCTGTGGTGATTCTTAATCTTAAAGATGAATTTTAAATCATGATTAAAAACTTCAGTTCATCCTGTATTTTTGCAGGTGCATTTATGTGCTGAATTCTCTTGATATATCTATCCAATGCATTAATCAGACTTATTGTCTAGTATGCCTGACTATTGGATATTTTCTACTTAACTAACAGTTGTATAAGGGTTGGCAGAATCTGGGATTGTAGATAGCTGGGCTGTTACATTGTCTAAACCAGGGGTCTCCAGCCTTGGCAACTTTAAGCCTGGAGGACTTCAACTCCCAGAAGGGGAATTCTGGGAGTTGAAATCCTCCAGACTTAAAGTTGCCAAAGTTGGAGACCCCTGGTCTAGATGATAACACCAGTCTTTTGATGTTCCAACATCCACAATTTTTTGCAAATCCACCAATCCAGTAATGTCTTTGTCATAACTTAGAAGAAAAGGTAACATTTACCTTGATGGAGCATTGACAATCACTGAATGCAGAACTCTTTTTCATTTTCTTTCACAATTGCTTTTTTTTCTCTCAAAGGCACATTAAAAATCCATACTATCTGCATAGAACCTTATTTTTTCATAGCTTGAGTAATCTCTGAAAGACAACTGATTAGCCACCAAAAATTAAATTATTTCAGCAATGCAGTTTACCTAGTAATTTGATTTTTTTTAACATCTCCAGTAGAGATTTTTCTTCCATTTTTTCCCCATTAATGTTTTCTCTCTTTCAAATAATTGTGGGGGATTTATAAGGTTTGTAGCAGTGCGTAGTTGGAAGTCCCTTTGTCTCACCATGCAATTCCAGACAGCATATCATGTATTTATCATGTGTTGAATCAAGAGTTTGCAACAAGAGATTTTCTACAAACAAGCCAAAAGACAATATCTTTACAGCGTAGTAGTTATGCTGGAGATAGTAAATTTTGAGTGACTTTGTGTCATGAAATTGACAGTAGAGAAAAGTTTTGGAGAACTTTGCTGTCAGGTGCAAGAAATCAGGAACCCAGGTTATTCAATTAATATAAGTTTATTCTATGCTATGCCTCTCCACAACCCGGCTGCCAAACTCATGGCATCACGTTTCCATCATGTGACGTTTTTCCTCTTCATGGAGCTGGGGTGGGCGTGGCATGCACATGATGCATCAGCCCATGGGCGGCCAGTTTGACATCCTTGCTCTATAAGAATCTGAACTAATAATGGTCAAGAAATTTTTGCGGTAAATTTTTACAGTCAGTGGAATTCAAGGATAGCTGAAGTTAGATCTCTTGGGAGCATGAAGGGACACCAAATTGATGACCCCCTTGATTCCTCCCTTAGGGCTCAATCTGGTCATCTTCCACATTTGCTTTATTTTGTTTTGGATTTCAAAATCAGTGCAAAATCTAGTGCTTGGCTTTTCTTTGTCAGCAATGCTAGCAAGCCATTCTGTTTGTTGTACATTGACTAAGACAGGGATACCAAGAAGCCCTAGAATGTTAAAAGAATTGGTTTGTTTCTCTGAAAATAAATCTTAATGATTTCATTGGAATTACAGCAGGCATGGCTGAGGGTGCCTGTGAACTGGTTTTTCCCATCCCTAGGTTCAGAACCATAACCATTATATCACAGTGGCAGTCATTTCTACTTTCTCACAGTTGTAAAATGAAGACCGGAGGGGGGAGAATTCAGACCAAAATTTGTAATGTATACAAACATTGTGTGAGCTTTTTCCAATAAGCTGTTTTATTCATTGAGACTATGTAACATTAAATAGAATAATGCAGTTTTGCGCTTTACTTGAAACAAACTGTTTAATCAATTGCTTGTTAATATTTACATTTACAGTTACTTTATGAAGCTATCCCTGGAGATTTCCTGTTCTGTTTTTTTTTTCTTTAAAAGGAAGATAAGTCTTTTCAGTTTTGCAAACTTTCCCTGTTCAAAGTTCATGCTGCAGCTGTGCCAGCAGAAATGACTGAAAGTCTGTTGAAATTATTTCTCTCCTTCTAGACTAGAGAAAACTGCATTGCTTAAAATCAGTTCCCTCTTCAGTTCCCTCTTATTATTTCCTACACAGAGTGGAACAAATTGGCTCTTAGAATTAATTCAGTTTTAATTCAATTGTATCAAATTGTAGCAATAAGGCTAAAAGCAAAATATCTGTTTATCAGTTGCAACAGCTTGTATCAATAATATTTAAAAGTTTCATATAATATGACCTGAGACTTCAGTTATGACAATAATTTCAAACATCCATTTTAACCTTACGGCTTCACTTGCTTAGGATTTTTTTTAAAAAAGAGAATAGAATAAGACTTCAACAACATGCTCTTTAAGTATTTTTAGCCACTTCAGAGTCCAATATCTATACAACCTGTATAACCAGTAACCACATTAGACCTCAATAAATGTTCACATTCTTGCTGCTTATGTAGTAGGCTGCTTTAATCATTTTATTTTCAATTTAACCCACCTTTATCTTTTGGATTTTGGACAAGGCACAACATCAAACAAAAAGAAATCACAAAATACAAATCAACTTCAGAAACAAAAAATCAACTGCCAAAGAAAAACCAAGATAAAACCAGAGATTGGCACCAATGATTAGTGAGTTGGATCCACCAGTAAGTTGGAATAAAACAACTTTATTTGTTTATGAAAATGAAATGGAGCTAGGATGTACTTCTAAGAGGAGAATATAGGTAGCCCTTGACCTTTAATCACATTTGAGCCCAAATTTTTTGTTGCTAAGCGAGACAGTTGTTAAGTGAATTTTATCCCATTATATGACCTTTCTCGCCACAGTTGTTAAGTGAATCACTGCATTTGTTGAGTTAGTAACAGAATTGTTCAATGAATCTGGCTTCTCCATTGACTTTGCTTGTCAGAAGATCACAAATGATGATCACATAATTCTAGGATCACAGCTACAGTCATAAATATGAGCCAGTTGCCAAGTGTCCAAATTTTGGTCATGGGGATGCTGCAACGATTGTATGAAAAACAGTCACAAATCACTTTTTTCAGTGCCGTTGTAAACTTTGGTCACTAAACAAATGGTTGTAACTTAAGGACGACTGTATTCCACCAGAGGCTACTTTGACAGAGAAGATCTGTCACATCAACCATGTTCCAAATGTCACAAGTGGAAGAAGTCTGTAGGCCCTTTCTCAACGACTAGACTGCATGGGCCGATTCATTTGTGACAAACTTGACAAGTAACTTGACTTAGCTTGAGATGGTTTTATTGGTAAACATGTCTGTAAATTGTTTCTGGCAGGCTTAGCAACTAACTAAACACAGTACAAATGTACAATGTTTTTGGTTTTTTTTAAAAAAACAAATCTGTGTAAGCATATTGGGACTTCGATTTGCATAAAGCCATTCTTGCTGTATTTCCAGCTCAGACTGAAACTTAAGATTGAAAGATTAAATATTCTTTATTCTGTGGCATTGAAGCTTCTGTTTATGCTAATCAAAATCTCAGCAGGGAGCAAAGGCTTAAATTCCTCTATTCCATCGATTAGGTTGTAGTCCACCTTGGCTCCTCTCTATCTATAATTTATTTACAAAATGCCAAATTCATAATTGTTAATTATGTGAATGGCTAATGATCTAGTTTGACTTTGCAGGCACTTGATTGATGTAATCATCATTTTGTTTCATAATAGATTGGACAATCAAGTGTTCTCAATTCACTCTTGAGTTCACAAAATTATAACACTGAAAGGAACCTTCAAAGATTTTTAATCTAACACACTGACTAGATAAGGAATTAATAAAGGAGATTATTTGTAGCTCGGGGTTGAAATCAGAGGTCATTGGTGTTCATTGAGCTTGGTGGTTTTCTTGCAGATGTTTCATTACCCAAATTAGGTAACATCATCAGTGCTAGTCAGGAGTAGGGTTTATATTCTAGCAGTTTGCCCTGTCAGTGTTAGTGAGGGAGGTCTTAGAGCAGGGGTGTCAAACTCAATGCCTGGGGGCCAGATACAGACTACAAGGTGCTTAGATCTGGCCCATGGCGATGCCCTGGAAATAGTGGACTGGCCCATGGTGCCTCTGCCAGTGAAAACAGAGCTCTGGAGGGCCATGCGTGGCTCTCCTGAGCCCTGTTTTGATTGGCAGAGTGTTGCAGGAGGCCATCACAGCCAAAAATGGAACTCAGGAGCCTGTTTTCACTGGCAAAGTGCACAGGCCACCACTGGTGCCCTCTGACATGAGTGATATCGAGCTGGCTATACCCACCCTGCCATGCCCACACCACCCCTGGAGGTCAAACACAACCCTGATGCGGCCCTCAATGAAATCGAGCTTGACACCCCTGTCTTAGAGGTTTTTTATTTATTTTATTTATTTATTTTATTTTGTCAAGCGATTATAAGATAACAGGTATAAGTATAAACATAGTTATGAATACATGAAATGGATACATATAAGAAAAATAAAAAGAAACAATAGGTTAGGGATGGTAGGCACATTGGTGCACTTATACACACCCCTTACAGACCTCTTAGGAAAGGGTGAGGTCAATAGTCTAAGGTTAAAGTTTTGGGGGTTTGAGGAAGAAACCACAGAGTCAGGGAGAGTATTCCAGACATTGACCGCTCTATTGCTGAAGTCATATTCCCTGCAGTCAAGTTTGCAATTAACCTTGAGTTTGTATCTATTGTTTGCTCTTGTGTTGTTATGATTGAAGCTGAAGTATTCATTGACAGGTAGGACATTGCAATGTATAATTTTATATACTATGCTTAGATCGGACCAAAGGCGGCGTAGTTCTAGGTTTTCTTAGTCTAGAATTTCAAGTCTGGTGGCATAAGGTATTCTACAACGAGTAGAGGAGTGGGTAACTCTTTTTGTGAAATATTTCTGGACTCTCTCAACTGTATTAATATCAGATACATAATGGGTGGTTCCAGACTGATGAGCTGTATTCAAGTATTGGTCTGGCAAATGTTTTGTATGTTAATAGTGTGATATTACCAGAGAAAAAGCTACGCAGGATTAGGTTAACAACTCTTAATGCCTTTTTGGCTATGTAGTTACAGTGGGCTCTAGCACTTAAATCATTAGAGATGACTACTCCAAGATCCTTGACAGAGTTTGGATCATCAACAAGGTCTTGACTATTCAGTTTGTATTTTATTTTCTGATTTTATTTGCCAATATGTAAGACAGAGCATTTATTTGTTGAGATATGAAGTTGCCATTTGTTTGACCATTCTGATACATAGATTCCTTGCTTGGGCTGTTTACTGTTGGCTTGTTTGGGAGTTTCTTGATTGGGGTGTTGTTTACTTGATTGTTGGTCTGATGTTAATCTTAGAGTTAACATCAGACCATCAATCAAGTAAAACATATGCCACTAGAATATAAACTAATAACAAACACCCTCCTTATTAGCACTGATGATGATGATGCTTGCTTTGAGTAATGAAATGTCTGCAAAGAAAACAACCAAACTCAGAGAGCACCAAAGAACTCTGAGATCAGGAATTGTCTAACCATCTCAAACAAACAGCTTTCCAACCCCTTCTTGAAAAATTTCCAATGATGGAACATTCCTGACTCCAGAGGGCAGGCTGTTCTATTGCTTAATACCTTTCACGGTCAGGAAATTACTCCTTATTTTGAATTTGGAGCTCCTATGTAAAGCTTCTTTTCCATTAGTTCTTGTCCTGCCCCTAAAAGCTGTGGAGAAGAAATCCATATCTCCTTCCCTGGGACAGCCTTCAAATATTGGAAAGCTGCTATGTCTTCTGATACCCTATTCTTCTTTTGATCCCCAGTTTAAATTTTTCATAAGATTTCACCTTCAAGCCCATTGGAGTTTGGCTTAATGTGTGTTCTTTATTGGATTGAGGATTCATCTTTATATTGATCATGGTGTTTTGAAAGCCTTGAAGCTTTGGGGGTTGCTTTGATGTGAGGTGTCAAAAAAACTAGAATAGAAAAACAGTTTTAAAACTTTTAGAACTTTTCCCTCTCTTTACTTTAGAATGGCACTTTCCTGTTTTCCTGTAATGAACATGAATTTTGTGTTGGATAGGAATAGATAGTAATCAATCAATCAGAATAGAGCTGGAAGGGACCTTGGAGGTCTTCTAGTCTAACCCTCTGCTCAAGCAGAAGACCCTATACAATTTCAGATAAGTGGCTGTCCAGTCTCTTCTTAAAAACGTCCAGTGATGAAGCACCCAAAATCCCGGAAGACAAACCGTTCCACTGGTTAATTGTCCTCAATGTTATGAAGTTTCTCCTTAATTCCAGATTGCTTCTCTCCTTGATTAGTTTCCAACCATTGTTTCTTGTCTTGCCTCCTGGTGCTTTGGAAAATAATTTGACCCCCTCTTCTTTATGCCAGCCCCTCAAATACTTGATTAAAAACTTGCAAAAATGATGAAGGGACATAGTGTAGAACCAATCCATGTTAATTTCTGGCAAAGTTAATTTCTAGTTTCTAGAAAACTGCACTGTATTGGATC
This sequence comes from Laticauda colubrina, assembly GCA_015471245.1. Lineage (NCBI taxonomy): Eukaryota > Metazoa > Chordata > Lepidosauria > Squamata > Elapidae > Laticauda > Laticauda colubrina. Next base: position 21,991,280 of record BLBF01000016.1, read on the forward strand.
ACCTCTGAAGCTGTTCTCTTTGATTTCCCCCACAAATAACCCTTCTCACCATAGGTATCTTTTTATTCTAAATATATTTCTGATATCTGTGATCGATGTAATCTGGTAACTATTTATTCCCGATTGATTATAGGAACTTGTAAGATAAGGAACCCAGCAGCAATTTTTCCCTGAGTGGATATACTGCAAAGCTACTGTAGTTTCAAAAATCCTAGCAATGGGTGATAAGGAGTGCAGTAGTCCTCGACTTACAACAGTTCATTTAGTGCAGTGGTTCCCAAACTTTTTCAGCCCACCGCCCCCTTGGTGCAAACTCATCCTCAGTGCCCCCCACCCAGATGTGGGATTCAAATTTCTGTGGGCATGGCCTAATTTGAGGGTGTTGCTGGTCACATGAATGGCTAGGAGTGGCTTGCTGGTCATGTGACTGGGTGGGTGTGGCTTGCTGGTCATGTGATTGGCTGGCATGGATTGCTGGCTGGGCATGGCTTGCTGGTCACATGACTGGGTAGGTGTGGTTTGGTGGTCATGTGACTGGGTGGGCATGGCCAGGTGACTGGCAAACAAATGGTCCTCACTTAATGGCCGATTGTTTAGCAAGTGTTCTAATTTATGACTGGTCTCTCCAGAGATACTTGACCTGTTTTGGGAGTTTTTCACACTTGCTGTTGTCACTGTTGCAGCATCCCCATGGCCATGTGATCAAAATTCAGATGCTTGGTAACTGGCTCATATTTATGATAATTGTAGTATCCTGCAGTCATGTCATCACTTTTTGGGACTTTCTGACAAGCAAAGTCAATGGGGAAGCCAGATTCACTTAACAACTGTGTTGCTCACTTAACAAGTGCAGTGATTCACTAAACAACTGTGACAAGAAAGGTCCAAAAATGGAACAAAACTCAACATTTGTCTCATTTAGCAACCTAAATTTTTGACTCAATTGTGATGGTAAGTTCAGGATTTATACTCAGGGGTGGGATCCTACTGGTTTGGTCCGGTTCTATAGAACCGGTAGCTCTGAAGAGCAGCTGACACTGAACCGGTTCGCTGGGATGAGGTTTCGGTCTGCTGTTTGGCCCTCCCACTCGTGCTGGCTCCAGGCTGCTCTTTAGTGGCTGTATTTTCCTCCTTAGCTGCTTTGCGTGCCACAGTGAGTGCTGCTCATCAATTGGAGAAGGCAAATGCTTGCTGGAGGTGTAGCACGCACATACATGCAGCACGTGTTTGACACGCAGTTTGGCATGCTCCCCAAACTGGTTGTTATGCCGGTCGGATCCCACCCCGTCTATACTTGTACATTGGTAAATTAGACTTAAAAATTGATAGCACCCAGTTGCCCTTGGTTGATCTCATAGATAAAGCAGGATCATTCTTGATCTGCATATGGATGGGGCACCATCTGGAAATTTCAGGGCTGTTGGCTAGACTAGGAAATGGGGAAATATAACAATACAGATTAACTTCAGTACAATTGTTAGAAGTACTGTAAGCTGATTTGATGGTATCTTTTACCTTTTTAAAATTGTTTTTGCTTTTGAGGGGACTATCTGGGAATTTCAGGGTTGTTACAGTGGGGATTGGGAAAAGTGGGGAAAATCCCATATGTCAAAACCAAACCAATTCCAATACAATTATTAGGAATAAAATCACTTGATGGTATCTTTTTAAAATGGTTTGTTTGTTTGTTTTTGAAAAGTTAGCACTTTCAGTTTAGAGTATATCTTCCATTAAATATAAAATCTGCATCTTTATCCAGAGAGGAATTTGGGACATGGGAACTTTCCTATAATAAAATATAATAAAATGTATTCAGTAAAATCAGATATAATGTGAATCACAATATTGTTAAAGCTTTTTATCTTCTTAAGCTGTTCCATTTGTAAAGTAGTTCCAGATCCCTGCCATTCAAAAGAATATTATGTACTTCAGATTCTATTGCACAGTTTGAAGATTCTTCTACTTGCACGATTTTCCCCCCATACAGTTATATTCAGAGCTTTTTATTTAACAACATTTAGTGCTTTCTCTCATTTAGGAGAGGAGGCTGTGACTTTTAAACCTTCTGAATCTCCTTTAAATTTTTATAGCCTAGATTGGAAGGAAATAGTATCGAAAGGTAAATTATGATTGCCTGAATATCAATGAGAGAGGATATATTTTATGCTTCTGAGGTTGCCTTTATTTTGCTTATTTATACAATTATCTTTTCAAAGGGAACATACAATTCTAAGTAGTAGCATAACAATGATGAGAAAGGACAAGTCTAATAGAAAAATTACAGAATTAAAAAATGAGTTTACTCTTTTCTCATAGCAGATGAAACTTTATGGTTAGGAAGACTGGAAAGGATGACATTTACAGATTGTCATTCTCCTTTAAGGTGATGATGGCAAATTATAGCAACCCGTAGAAGCGACCCCTAGAGGTGGGAGGTCTGAAATCAAATAAAGCACAATTATTTGCCAGTCCTTGTTGAAAAATAACACAATACTAAAATCTCATTAAACAATCATGAGATGCAGTAATGGCAGCAAATGCATCAATTTTAATTTTTACTGTGCTAAATATTGATAAATATAACCCATACAAATAAAAGCTGCTTGGGTTTTTTTTTAAAAGTGGAAAGAGGTCTTAAGAGAAAGAAAGTTTAAGGAACATTGTTGTGGAGAGACCACCAATTGCAGAAATATTGGAGTAGAATTCATATCTTAACACAGAAGATTCTCAAAGTGAATATAAAGATGAAACCAGAAACTTTTCTTCTGGGTTTAATGGAAAAAGACTTGGGAGTACAGGAATATATAGGAATAGGAACTCTGATGTTAAGCCCCTGTCCCACTGCACTTACGGATGCAAAGAGGATGTGAAACGTTAAAAAAAGCTTGCCATCCGTTGGAAAATGCTATGCATCCGTTGTGTACTCACTGCATAAGTGTTTCATACGCTCTATCCATCGAGCATCCGTCCACTGCGATTTCATCTGCGCAAGAAGTTTTGAGCTGCACAAAACTTTGTGAACGGATGAACTTTCCACTGCATATGATGTAAAGCCGTGACATACAAGCAACAAACGTTCTATGTCCATTATCATCCGTTAAATGTCCGCTGTATCCTCTCTGCATCCTCTGGCCATCCCCTCAACTCACATCCACTGCAGCTGAAAACAGAAAGAGGGAGGAAACAAAAGGAACACGGAACGTCTACACAGCGTTAGTAGCACGGAAATAGAAAGGATGTAAACGTATGCATCTCGTATATAAAGTATTAAAAATGGACAAAATTTTTGTATCTGGGATGTATCTCGTATATTTAGGATGTCTGCAGTATGTCAAGAGTATGTAGAAGGACACCTAGCAGACAACCGATATTTCCTATAAAAAGGTGGAGAAAATCATCTGGATCTCAGTATGAGTCCAGCAGTCATGGTGCACAGACCTCTTCACCCTTGGTCTTGGTCTTCAACATCATCAATTGTTCTCCATCATGGATGATGATACAGTCCGTATGATAGCTGCGCTCATTCATCACCAGAACCAAAACCTGTTTAGACTGTTTCAAGTTTTACAAAGAAGGAGAAGAAGGAGACGTCTGAGAGCTGTGTAGGTCCGAGGATGGATCGTGAGAAGAATGGACTTTGGACTGTATGACCAGTTGATGGTGGAGCTGTGGAATGAAGACCCTCGTGCATTCCATCACTTCATGAGGATGCCACCAGCCATGTTTGACGAACTTGTAGAGCATCTGAGACCCAGGTTGACCAAGCCGAGCACCAACTTCCGTCCCAACCTGGACCCTGGACTGAAGGTGGCACTGACTCTGTGGCACCTGGCCTCTGGAACCACATCCAGAAACATGCAGTATGCATGAAGGGTGCCACACAACAGTGTCAGCAAAGTGGTCAGAGAAGTGGTACAGGCCATCATCGAAGAATATGTGGAGGAGCTCCTCAAGTGCCCCACCACTGAACAAGGCTGGAGAAAACTTGCAGAAGAGTGGTATCAGAGGTGGAACTTTCCCCACACCGTTGGAGCCATAGATGGGAAGCACGTGGCCTGCAAAGCTCCAGCCAACTCAGGGTCCACTTATTACAACTACAGGGGCTTCTTCAGTATCATCCTCTTTGCCATGGTTGATGCTGACTACAAGTTCATGTACGTCGATGCTTCAGGCAACGGGTCAGCTTCAGATGGCCAGGTATACAATGCAAGTGACCTCAAGGATAGGCTGGAACGCAACCTCATCATGGGTTTTCCAGGTCCAGACCCCCTACCCAATGACACACAAGATGTGCCCTACTTCATCATGGGGGATGACGCCTTCTCCCTCACAGCCTACCTCATGAAGCCCTACACCTCCAAATACCTCACCTGTGAAGAGAGGATCTTCAACTACAGGCTGTCCAGGGCAAGACGGGTGGTGGAGAACGCCTTTGGCATCCTGGCCAACAGGTTCCAGGTACTTCTCACCACCATGCAGCATCATCCACAGACCGTGAGGAACATCGTGGAAGCTTGCTGCATCCTGCACAATCTCATGCGCACCCGCTACCCAGTGTTGCAGAACAGACTTGTGGACTGTCAACAAGGGAATGGGGACATGGAGCCTGGTGAATGGAGGCAAGGACGTAACCTGAAAGACACTGTGGATATACAAGGCCCCAACAAAGCTTCACGTGAAGGGAAGAAGCAGCGCAACCTCCTGAGACACTGGTGCAACTTCCCAGCTGGAGCAGTGGAGTGGCAAGACAGGATGGTAGATGCCTAATGGATGCTTCCTTCAGCCTGTCTCATCACACGGATGAGATTGTGCCATGTATGTTTGGTTGGCCTACAATGAACAGGGCGTTTAATAAAGAGCTTTGTTTATTTTGAAATGTGTTGATCAATGAATAAATTGTTATTGATAAAAAAGGTCCATATGTGTGGCAGCTGCGAGGGTGGACCATACAGTCCCACTATGGTTGCACTGGAGATTTATCTATTCCACAACTCTCCTTATCTATCCCACAAGCATGCAAAGGCTTAACCATTTTTTCAAAGTTTTCACCAACACTTTATTAAGTAAAAAAATGAATCAAGTAAACTAAGTGTCTAAAGCAAAGATAAACTTTGTTAACTTTCTTAGGTAAATTTTATGACTTTATTAAATAAGCAAAATGAACCAAGTAAACTGAATTAAGTGTGTTAAGCAAAGATAACTTTTATTAACTTTCTTAGGTAAACTTTATGACTATATTAAATAAGCAAAATGAACCAAGTAAAGTGCCTTAAGCAAAGATAAACTTAACAAGTAAACAACTCAGTCTCTGGCACTATTCTCAGTCACTCTGAGTCATGTCCATGGTCTCAGCTGTTAAGCGGGCAGGGACTGTGGAGGTGGCTGTGGCTTGAGTGCTGGTCTGAGGCACCATTGGGGTGCTTGGCCCTGAGGGTACAACAGGTGGTGGTGTGTTCAGGAAGCTATCCAAGAGCTGACTCAGTCCCGTGAGGTTGAGAGGCCCTTCATCAAGGACTTGAGATGTCAGGCCCAATACTGATGACAGATTGTCTGTTGATGGGCTTGGCTGTGGAGTGGAGGAAGGAGGAGTGTAGTGGGGCTGTTTGGTCTGCAGCTGGGTGAGGAGTGGAGTCTGTGGCATGCGATGAACCTGGGCCTGGACTGAGAAGTTCTGCTTGTGCTGTGGGAAGTCCTGGTAGTCATAGCCTTGGTCAGTGAGGGGCTGTTGAAAGCCGTGGAAGGGCTGTGACATCGCCTGGGGTGGAGGAGCAGACCTGGACTGGGTAGGAGCAGCTTCAGCTGGGCCTTGAGGGTTGTGCAGAAGTGCTGTGATCTTCTGCTTCATCACCTGGTACTGGGCCTCGGGCAGGTCCCTCAGGGTCTGGCTCACATAGGTGATGAAGGTGTTCCGGCCCGAGGATGCTCTGTCCAAGTGGATCAGCTGAGAGAGAAGTTCTGTGCTGGTCTTCATTGTGTCCCTGATCTCCAACAGCACACTGTGGTCCTGGCCCTCCAGTCTACCTCTCTACCTGCATCCCCTGGAGCTGGGGGGTGGGTTGGCGTCTGGTGGCTGCTGCTTCTTCCTCCATTTGTGACAGCAGGGCATCATCCTCCACAGGATTCTCCAAGTCCGCCAGCATGGGGAGTGCAGCTGTTGGGTGGGTCTCTTGCTGTGGGGCCCTCTGAAGACACCTGCCTGGACAGGGTAACTGGCTCCTGGCTGGAAGAGGACTGGCTGTCTGTGGGCTGTCTGAGGGAGAGGGGTCTCAGAGGGGCTGCTCCTCGGTGGCGGATCTCACCCTCCAGGAAACTGCACTTGGCCATGATGTACATCTCCCGGTCAGTGAGCTTGACAGCGGCCTGCCCAGATTTCTTGAGGTGTAGCTTGCCATACCAGGTGTGCATGTGCTTCCACCATCCAAGGAGTACTTCTGCAGTGTAGCCCAGGCTCTCTGCCTTGTCTCTCCAAGCTGCCTGTATCTTCTTGGTGTCCCGATACAGTCTGTGGCCCTTTCTCCAGAGGTATTCGTTCTCCCTCAGCCATTCCAGCACCTCATCCTCATGCTCCTCAGAAACTGTGTCCTGTTTTCTCTCTCCCTTCTCCTTCCCTTGCCTCTTCCTCCCTCTGACAGGGGCTTCAGTAGGGCCTTCAGGGGCTTGAGCAGCAGGGCCTTCAGGGGCTTCAGCAACAGGGCCTTCAGCAGCAGGGCTTTGAGGGCCTTGGGGCTGGTCCACCGCAGCAGCAGCAGCAGCAGCTTCAGAGTCAGTGCCAAGGGGTGGGATGCTGGTTCTGGCCTTCTTCACCTTGCCAGGGCTTTAACAAGTAGGCACGGGCTTCCTCTTCTTGCCTGACTGACGAACCATGATGTTCCTGCAAGATATATCTGGCAGCACGTCTTTCCCCTGTATGCTGACTGCGTGCATGCTGCATCCTTTTATATCCGCGGAGCTGACGTAATTCATACTCCCCGCATGCACAGTGAACGCTTTGCATCCGATATACATCCTCGCAGCATCCCCTTTGTTTCCTATAGGCGTCTGTGATGCATCTGCTTCATCCGCTATGCATCCGCCCCTTCTGCTATGCGTTCGCTTTGAAATTCTCCCCTGGAACCCCTTTGGAGGTGTCACCCGCTTCCATCCGCTGTCATCTGCTAGGCTTCCTATGAACATCCGTTTAACATCCGCACTACATACTACCCATGTTCGTTCTTTTCCGTTCTTTTCTGTTCTGTTTTTGCAAATTTTCACCACTTTTTGGAGCAGATGATCATGGATGGAGCCACCCCCGAAATTTTGCTCATCCGCTATGTTTTTTTATGCATACGTTTTGTGTCTGTCGGCCAGTGGGACCGGGCCTTTACATTATGCTGACAGCAGCAAGATCACTTTACGCACAAAAATGGAACGATACTTTGATTCTTACAATGGATGAATGGTTGCAAAAGTTGATGGAGTTGGCAGGGATGGCCAAATTGACTGCTTTGATCAAAGATTACAATTATTTTTGTTTCTTGGAAAACGTTTCTGGATTTTGTGCTTGAGCTGAAAAAAATGAAACTTTGATTTTGGGTTTTGCCAATTAGGTTTTATAGAAATGACTAGTTTATATTATTAATGAAAAAGTAAAAAGTTGAAGTTTGATTTATTATCTTATTCTACTGCACCCCAAAGGGAGTCAGAAGTCAATGCCTTTTCTTTCTTTTTTTGCTTTACCACATACTTTTTCCTTCCCTTTTTCCTCTCCTATTTTCCTACTGTTTTCTTTTATAGTTTTTGTACTGTATATATAAAATAATAAATAAATAGATGATTTATAAGGAGAGATAACCTATATTACACCATTACTGATTCTGGACATTTAAGTTTCCCTTAAGACTGAGGCCATCAATTGTTTTATCTCTCTGTGTGTTTTCTCTCAGCTTAAATAAAAATAAATGAATGTCAGCAAAGGATCAGATTGATACTTTTTGAGTATTAATACAAAGATTATGCTTAAAGCCTTATCTCTCTTCTAACAGGCCGCTGTACTTAGTTTGAGGAAAAAAAATACCCTCGATTGTTAGGTTGTGGCATGTAACTTCGTATCTTGAAGCACAATTTTTATAGACCATGTCATTATTTTTGAAATAGGGGACAGTGCAGTATGTTAATGGCTGTAAAACTACCGAAGCTCTAACTGCTACTTTCTCATTCAGAATATTTATTTCCATTGTGGTATTGGGTCAGTATCTTAAGGCAGGCAGTTGCTATCTTATTTATAACACTGCTCAGAAAAACTGTTATATCACAAGTTTCCTGGGGGTGATTGTAACAGTTATTTGGAAACTAAGAGCTCTTAGAATCAGCAGGATGCTACCCACAAATTTCATTTTAGGGCCTTAATTAGGCAGCTGGAAAATTCAGTGGTTTCATTACATTTCTCTCTTTAACTCTCTCCATGAAAATACATTCATAAACTCTATCCTTTCCTACTTCTGCAAACCTTCCCAGGCTTTGCATTTATTGGATGGGGATATAAGAAAAATAAAAAGAAACAATAGGACAGGGATGGTAGGCACATTAGTGCACTTATGCACGCCCCCTACAGACCTCTTAAGAAAGAGGTGAGGTCAATAGTAGACAGTCTAAGGTTAAGGTTTTGGGAGTTTGGGGAAGAACACAGAGTCAGGTAGAGTATTCCAGACATTGACCCCTCTGTTGCTGAAGTCCTATTTCCTGCAATCAAGTTTGGTGCGATTAACCTTGAGTTTGTATCTATTGTGTGCTCTTGTATTGTTATGGTTGAAGCTGAAGTATTCATTGACAGGTAGGACATTGCAATGTATGATTTTATAGATTATACTTAGATCAGATTGGAGATGGCGTAGTTTAAACTTTGAAGAGCAGCCTTAATGTGCTGCTTGGTCATTAAATAGGGGATAACCAAGGTATTAGTGATTGTGAACAAAGGCTGTCCTAACCAAACCTGCTACTTACATTTTAAGCAAGAATATGAGATTTTGAAGTATCTTCACATTACATAAATTTTGTCTAGGGAAATGTTATCCACCTACAAGTAATGTTGGAAAATACTCCAGATCTGGGGCCCTAAGACTAACAGAACTGGTTAGAGTTAAGTGAGAGTTGATTCTTCTCTATGCAGGCCAATAAAGCTCTCAGACATTTGGAAAGAACCTTGACAAAATCACTTGGGTTGGCCAAGAGTGATGATGTGTAATTAAGAATCATCAGTAGGCTGATGATATTTTGCTCAGTACTGATGGATGAATTCACTCAGCAGTTTATGTACATGTTAAGTAAGAGTGAGGAGAAAATAGAGCCCTGAAGAATTCCACAAGACAAGAATCTAGGGGCAAATGTATTCACGCCAGATCAACATCAAATGGAACCGGAAGAAGAAGGATAAACCTTTCAAAATGATGCTCTCCATCTCAGCTTGCTACACAAATTCTCTAAACTTGTATAGAGATATTGTATGGGGATACCAAGATCAATACCATCAAAGGCCATTGGAAGATCAAAGATGGTGAAATGAATGTATCCCCATTATTCCAATGGTGTTTGAGATCATCAACTAGTGCTATCTCGATACGAGACTCATGTCTGAAACCCAACTGAAAAGGTGCCAAATAATCTGTGTCTTCTAGGGACCTTTGAAGCTGCAACTCAACTACCTCCTCAGCAGTATTCCACAAAAAGATAAAGTTTGCACCATCAAATCCAGAAATGGCTTCCTAAGGAACTGTATCACGAAGTGGATCTCAATACCTTGAAAAGTCTTCACAATAGTCCTGTAAAAATTCAGGAAAGGAGTGATACAGAACAATTAAAACTCGGACCACACGTTTTCTGAACAGTTTTTATCCGAGAGCTATAATTGCACTTAGCAATGAACTTAAGGACCTCCATCAATGAACTGTTGTACAGTATTACTTGGTCTGTTGTATGGATGCTTGTGTGTTTTAAGGGGCCGGGAATTTTGGTGGGTGGGTGTTTGGGGATTGTCATGTGTGTGTGCATTTTGGGTCTGGTCTCAGGGTGTTATGTGAATTTTGTTGTATGTGAATACTGCATATATATGTACAATGACAATAAAGTGTTACCATTATTACCATTATTATTACCATTGTTATTTCCATTATTATTACCATTATTATTGCCATTATTAGTTATTGTTATTATTGTTATTGTTGTTGTTATTGTTATTATTATTATATCAGACTAAGAAAACGAACACCACTCAGATCAACACTACTTTTATAGTTGTTGCAAGTTCAAATGTGCTACTTTCCCCCTTCATTATGAGAATTGTGTATGTGTGCTCTATCTGAGGCAATAAGTAATTTCCCCAGATTACTTTATTGGCTGGGAATCAGATTTCTTTTATCTGACTGTTAGTGAATTGTGGTAGCAGATCCTGTCCTTCAAGGTCATTCGCTTTTTACACTATAAACATTTTCATAATCCCTGTAAACATTGTGTAAAGAATTGTAATTGATGTTCCATTAAACTTTTATTGTAATGTCGTTGATCTTGTATTGTGTGATAATTGTAAGAGTAAGCTTTACAGAATGCTTTTCATAAAAACGGGATGCAAAATATTTTGGTAATGTTCCTGGTGTGATATTGTGATCATCCAAAAAAATGATCACTGTGATCCATTTTAGCGTTTTAATAAATATCTTCGTTGCTGGTGAAGCACCAGGATGCAATCAGACTGAAAAGGACATCTGAGTAGTTGCCATAAATAGGATATCACTAAACATGACAATATTAAACACTGCTTTGCCATAACAAATGTTCCTCCTGATAGCAGTCTGTATCTTTACAATACAAATTAATTTGTCATAGCTGTCATTTACAGCACTTAAAAATATAGTCCTATAGAAGTTTGAATCTTGCAGAGAATTTTATTAAAGACCTGTGATTGGTCCTCCAGGTACAGCTTTGAATTGGTTGCTTCATACTGTCAGAAGGCCAGCTCAGATGCGATTATCTTTATATTAGCCATAAAAAACTCTTTGCATACCACTATGTGTTAGGCCTGAGATCAACTACATGTGAGATGTGGTCTGTTTACCAGGTCTGTTGGGTCTTCTTTTAAGCTATATTATTTGAAAACTATGTAGAATACATCAACCCTGTACTACATGTTTGAAGAATTCCATGCTTAATCCAGAATCAACTTTAAATGTATTGTTTTAAGAGAATTGCTAGCTGGCACTGAATATATTGACTGTTCTTTCATGACATGTCCATTGTCCAGATGTGGGGCTACACAGAATAATGACATAGTGGATTGGTTTTCCATGGCATTAGTAGAGAACCAGGGAATTTACATCAAGATGTCATAGGGCAGTGGTGGCTAACCTTTTTGGGCTCCTGTGCCAAAAATTGTGTGTGCACTTGCACGCTCGCACTCATGTGCCAGAACCTAGAAAGCAATGTGCCCCCCCATGTCCCCTATGCATGCGTGCGTAATCTCCACCCACCCTGCTGCTCCCTTACCTGCACTGCGCCTCACAGCTGATTTTCTGCTGGTTTGAGGTCTTTTTTGGCCACCCAGAGGCTTTCGGAAGGCTTCTGCAGGCTTTTCAGGCTGAAAACTAGGCCCGTTTTGTCGCTTCCGATATCTCCAGAAAAACAGGAAGTGATGAAACAGACCTAGTTGAAAAACCAGCAGAAGCCTTCCTGAAGCCTCTGGAGGCCAAAAATCAGCTGTGAGATGGGGGCATGCATAATGAGGTAAGTTTGCCTGCAGCTCTCGTGTTGGCACAAATGGCGCTGTGTGCCATCTGTGGCACGCGCGTCATAGGTTCACCATCACAGTCATAGGGTGACATAGTTTTATATATTAAGCTAAAACAGAATAGTAATGAAACAGATATTGCATGTGTGTGTGTGTGTGAGAGAGAGAGAGAGAGTGAGTTGGGGGGAGGGGGAGATTCTCTTCTAAATTACCTGTTTCAAATATCCTATGTTACTGCAGGTTGTTTGTAAAGGTGTTAATATGATGTTGGATGCCAATTATAGGAAACAAAAACATAATGAAGTACAAATGACACTGGATATGTACATTTTAAGGAGATAAAGAGATGTGGTGGTGCAATAAAATGCAGTATTGCAGGCTAATTCTTCCAACTGCCAGCAGTTCGATTCTCTACCAGGCTCAAGGTCGACTCAGCCTTCCATCCTTCTGAGTCGGTAAAATGAGGACCCAGATTGTTGGGGGCAATATGCTGACTCTGTAAACCACTTCAAGAATGCTGTAAAGCACTATGAAGTGGTTTATAAGTCTAAGTGTTATTGCTAAACTCTGCTGTGAAAAGATTTATGGATAGTACACGATAGTACCAATCCACAACTTTATGTTTAGATCAGGTCTTGGATTAGCAAATTGGCTAATTATTCAAATGCAGAGCAAGGGACCTCTAATTTTGAGATGTGAATCAAGAACTCTCCCTCTTACTCATGGTTATTTGTTGTGAACATTAATAGAGCTGCCAAACATAGTGAGAAAAGCAGCATTCAAAAATGTACTTTTTCTATTTTGTACATGTTTCAAGTCTCTAGCCTGGAAAAATCCACAGGGATTGCCTTTTCTTGCTAGATGAGCGTTCCCTGCACCAAAAAGGAATTATTGGACTTTGAAATAAATTGTTTTTGGTGCCAACTGAGGAGCTGGACTGGTACCTTCTGAAGAAGGGATCCTTTTAACAATCAGGGAAGTGGAGATTCTGGTTGCTCTTTCTTTCTCCGCACTACCTATTTAGCATGCAGAGGGAGTTTCTACCGCCAGCATTTTTCTGTCTCCCCTACATCACATACTCAGTAAAGCAAGGAGCCTGCAGAAAACCCTGACAGTGAAAATGCTAGTGCTTGGGGAATAACCTTGATAGTGTTGCAAGGTTACTGACAGTATTGACAGAAACTGCAAACTTTTATTTCACCTTTTTTTTTAAGTCTTGCTACCCTGTGGTGTTTTTTTTTTTAAAGAAAGCTTAATCTTTAGGTAACATCTCAGACTTCATTTTTTAAAAAAGCTTCCTGAATATCATATATATTAAAGTACCAAGATGCATCTGGGACTGCTGACATCTCTTTTAAAACTCAGTATATTCAAATTTTGAGTATTGGAATGGGCTTCAGGCTTTGTGTGTGTTTGTGTGTGTGTGTGTGTGTGTGTGTGTGTGTGTATGATTATTGCGAAATGATTTGCTAATGCTAGACTGCTTTCTTCTCAGATCTTGCTTTTGCAGTTGTACAAAGAGTTTATGATTTCTGGTTCACTTAAGAATGTGCATCATTTTATAGTATAGTGTCTCACTTCTGATGCTTTATCTGAGCTGAATATAATTGTTTGTATATTTCAATACTTGGATGTCTGAACTTGACACGTGCAAATAATGTTATGTGAAATGAAAGCAACGTAAGAGTTTTTGCCTATTCTTCCTAATAGTGATATTTGCTTTTTACTGGTCATATTTTGCCGTTCCTGAAGATGTGCCGTTCCTGAACTAATCTTGTTGAATTGTTCAACTGACTTTAGGGAAATCTGTATAATTATTAAATAATAACATCATAAATGTTTCAATGCATTCAATTTTTGAATGTTTTTGTGTCCTCTGACCATTTTCAGAGGTTCATATTCCAACATTGGCTGTCATGATAGCAATAGCACTTAGACTTAACTGCTTCACAGTGCTTTTACAGCTCTCTCTAAGCGGTTTACAGAGTCAACATATTGCCTCCAACAATCTGGTAAAAACAATTTTACCCACCTTGGAAGGATGGAAGGCTGAGGCCAACCTTGACCCTGGTGAGATTTGAACTGCCAAATTGCAGGCAGCAGAAATAGTCTGCAGTACTTGCATTCTAACCACTGTACCACCGAAGCTCATGATTGAAGAGAAATGGGTGTTCCAGCTGTCTTAAACTTGAACTTTTCATATTTAACATTCTGCTAAAAAGATGTCATTTGAAACATGTTGAATGTAAAACACATTTTACATTTGAAACAGTTCTGATTTTTCTGAAAGCATTCTGGATGCAGAGCTGGATGTTTCAAGTTTTCCATTAAGATCAGAACAGAATTTTGGAGTTTCATAGTGAGGTTGGAATAGCCTTTTAAAGCTAGACAATGTATTTTCAAACTTGAAATGTTTCAAATTCAGAACACTTTCATACCTTTAGATTTTTTTTTAAAGGTAAAGATTGTCTGGAATTAAGGTCAACTCATGTAGCTGCTTAGACATTTTTCTAAAGTAGCCATCACTGATTACAAAGCTCATGAATGCCAATATTTTAGCTTTCCTTCATCTCATACAAAGTCATTTATTTTGTAGAGTTGCTTTATTAATATGAGAGTATTCCTCATTAATTAGACAAAAGTTTTCTTCTGTTAAGTGTCAAATTCTGATAAAAATATCTGGCTTTTCAACTCTCATTCCTGGAGAACCACTTCTGCTCTATCAAATATGAGTCATTCCAGAATTTGAACTCTGAAGGGTTTTTATCTCCTGACAAAAATACAGGTAGACTTCAACTTACAACAGTGCATTTAGTGACCATTCAAAGTTACAACAGCACTGAAAAAAGTGACTTATGACTATTTTTCACAGTTATGACATGAGTAACATCCCAATAATCATATGATCAAAATTCAGATGCTTGGCAACTGGTTCATACTTATGACCGTTGCTGTGTCCCAAGGACAAGTGATCCCATTTTGCCAAGCAAAGTTAATGGGGAAGCCAGACTCACTTAACAACTGGGTTACTAACTTATCAACTGTAGTGATTCACTTAACAACAGTGGCAAGAAAGGTCATAAAATGGGGCAAAACTCAAATGTCTCACTTAATAATATTTTATTATAATAGAAGGGAAATCCTATGATTTAAGATGGGTGTCAAACTCAAGGCCCAGAGGCCTGATCTGGCCAGCGGGGTGTTTAGACCTGGCCAGCAGGGCCACGCTGGAAATAGTGATGGATCGGCCCACAGTGCCTCTGCCAGCAAAAACTGAATGCGGGAGGGCTGTGTGCATCCTGATTTAAGATATTAATATAAATTACTGTTGGTGGCATACAGAGGTAGTATTCAGCAGGTTCTGACCATTTCTGGAGAACCGGTTGGAAATTTTGAGTAGTTCGAAGAACCTGCAAATACCACCTCAGACTGGAGATTTTACAGTGTCCTTCCCCTGCCACGCCCACCAAGCCACACCCGGTAATAAAAAAAATTGGAATCCCACCACTTGTAGCGTATTAGTTACCAAATAAAGGTAAACAGGTATTACACAATCAGCTCTCCCTTTTGACATATTTTTTTTCTTTTCCTTATTTTCTTTGCAAGATCCATTTTAAGTTCTCTTGGTTTCCCTTCATTCTTTCCTTGTTGCTCTTAACTGAGTTAATGACAGCAGGGCCAGTTCTTGAAGATTAGAGCTCTGTTTGTAATTCCTCTATAGTGTTTGTTTGTTTGTTTACTTCTTTGCAGAGTTTAGTTGATGTGGCCCACTTCATATAAGACACAAACAGAGAGTTTATAAAATCATGGTTTAATTAAAAGTCATAGTGTCCTGATTCCTACATAACATTACACAGTAATAGGAGGATTCACATTTTACATCAAGCTGGATGCAAACAAAGCAGATGGTCAGATTATAACTTTTTCTTTTGGTTGCCACCAAAAGTATCACATTTCTGCTTACACATACAAGTAGCCCTCAATTTACAAGCGCTATTTTAGCAACCATTGTTTGTATCTAGCCTTAGGGCCATAATGCATTTGATTTTCAAAGTTATGATGGCACTAAAAAAGTGACTTATGACTAGTCCTCACGTTTACGATTGTCCCAAGACAATCACAAGATCATGTAGATCACAAGATCTTGTAGTCACAAGTTCATGATTTGGGCAATTGTCAACTTTTGCACATTTGTGACAGATGCAGCATCCTGTGTTCACTTTTATCACATTATCCCTCTTTCCAGTCTTCCCAATTGGCTTCCATTGAGTAAAGTCAATGGGAAAACTGGTATGGATGGTAATGTAATGTTTAATTTAACTACCATGGCAATTTGCTTAATGACCATTGTTCTATATGTAAAGTGGGTGACTCCAAATCTACAAACCTGATTGGTCAATAAAATGAACATTGGATTGGTTCACTAGGAACCAATCCAAAGAGCTGCTAAAAGGCGGCAAATCTAAACAACTGCCATTGGCTGCAAGCAGGCAAGCCAGCCTGTATAAAAGGCTGGCCTCAGCTTCAGCCAAGTGTTCCTATTTACTAACTAGTTGAAGAATAAAGTATTTGTTGTTGGAACCCGGTCTACCTCGTGTGTTTTCCGAACAAAACAACCATAGTAGAAAGTCATAACATAGGGTGCGATCATGTGATATGTCACTTAATATCCGCACCCCTTAATGCCAAGTCCAGTTCCTATCATTGTAAGTAGAGAACTATCTGTTTATCATTTGAAGATTGGCGTGTTTATGTTGCAGGTTTGTTTGTTTTTCATTTTAATTAAAAAAAAGGCAATACAAAATTAAAAGAGTAAATTGTTAAAGCTTTAAAACAGCAAAGCTTTCAGAACTTTGGAAGAGAATTAAACAGAGCAGTCATAAAATAGTCCACTAAGAACTGAGTTGAGTCATAAATCCATAAATCAGTCCATGGTCTTCCATTGATGTAGCAAAGGGTCAGCCAGCCAGCTGCGGCACTCAAGATTTCAGCAAGCAGCAATGGCAGGATTTAAAGATGAGATTCAGGCAATGATTAAATCTGGTCCAGAGTGTAAGGATTTGGATAAGTAACTAAAAAGATAAAAAAAAACTGGTGAGATAAGCCTTCTCAACCATCTTAGATCCCTCTGTCCTCTATAATCCTCACCAAGAATGAAGCTGGCTGGAACTGAACCTCCATGGTGTCCATCTTATTTATTTATTTTATCAAATTTATACAGCCTCCCATTTCACAAATGTGTAATGAAATCATACCACAATCTTCTCTTAAAGTGCTACCAGGCTCTGCATGGGTTCACCTACATTTGTGTGTGTATGGGGGTGAGGAGGTGACTTCATAGGCCTTGAATTAGATTTCATAGGCCTGCAACTAAATTTCAAGCTTTCAGCATCTGGCCTTTCATTGCTAGTACGGGGACTTGACTCTTTAGTTGAAATGGCATGCAGGCGGCACAGTCTTGTGTTCCTGTACAGCCTGATTTAATTGCTTTGGGGGGGGGACATTTCTCTGTGGACCACCAAAATTTTCTCACGGACTGCCAGTGGTCCCCAGCCCACTGGTTGGTGACCACTGGTCTAGACTACCTTGGAGGGCTATGAACAGTATATGATCTATTAGATTCCTTAGTCTAATTCTTCTTTCAAGAAGATTGTATGATAAAAAAATGCTGTGCCCTGACCCAAAAAAATATGTTCTTTAGTGTTTTGAAGATAGGAGGACCAGCTATAATTCTGGAGAATGCAATCCAATTGTTAGCAGCACTGGAAGAAAACCTTTTCAAACAGCCAACAAACAGGACTCTACCTGCAGTATCCTCAGGATAACTAGACACTTTTAAATCCCTTAAGTCTCTGACTCTGTTTTCCATCTTCTATCTACAAATCTACTCAAACAACTGAGAAAAAGCCCCCAAAACATCTCTTGTAATTGCTTAAATTGGCAGGTCAATTTGGTAAGAACTGTGTCTCAACAGCTATTAAATTATTTGAAGCCAAAGTTTTGGATTTGATGCTACATGGTTCTGATTATGAATTTATGAGAAGTCTCCCAGTTCAGTAGCAAGCTTCTTGAAAATATTACTATAAGTTCCTTATTCAGCTAGAATTAGGCTTGGGGCCTGATTAAGACTTTGTCATCTTATGTTCTGGCAGAATCAAGTCTGTTGGGGAACTCCTTAGCTCATCGTACGCTGCTGTATAGGTTGTCTTCCAACCTAGAAAGATAAATTAATGATTGTTTGGCATCTTGTGGTATCATCTGTCCCCACTACCTGCTTACAGACTTGATAAAACCCTGGCTGAAGTAAACCAAAGTTTTGGATCTAGTAATCTAATATGACAGAGGCAAAGTCCAATTATTCTTCCTCTTGACTAACTTGTAGATATTTCTTTCACATAGGAAAGTACTTTGCCCTGAAGTGGGGAACTACCTATGAGGACAACAGCTGGTAGATATACAAGTCTCCTGTATGAAAAATGAACTTCTTTCAGTTCAGGACCAAAGGGTAGAATCTGTATTACACCTGTTATTAAAATGTCCACATTTTAATAAATTGAAAGTTTACAAATTGAAAGTTTAATACTTTCAATTGCCCCAATTGTCATTGCAACCAAGAGGCTATTATTCTTCTGGGTGGAGCCAGTTCAGAAACTTCTAAGAAGGTTGCAAAATTTGCATCAGTAGCCTTAGTTATTAGAAACTGTTTGGTACCTTCCTCATAATTATTTGCTGCTAATTGTTTGAGGATTTTTTCACAAATTTTTAAAAATATATTTTTATGATTATTGTACTGTATGCTGGGTTTTTTTTTTTAAAAAAAGTTTGGTGTTGGAGCATAAATCAGTCGATTGAACTAGATACCTAAGCAAATAAATAATAATAGCAGTTAGACTTATATATCACTTCACAATGCTTTACTCTAAGAGGTTTACAGAGTCAGCATATTGCCCCCAATAATCTAGGTCCTCATTTTACCTAGTTTGGAAGGCTAGAAGGCTGAGTCAGCCATGAGTCTGGTGGGATTTGAACTGTCAAATTGCAGGCAGTCAGCAGAAGTAGCCTGCAGTACTGCACTCTTAACTACTGCACAACCATGGGTCTTCAAAGAGGAGAAGCCAGTTCTTCAGACAACTATGTTGTAAGCTATTTAAAATCTCGAACTGAATCTACAAATGGACCACTGGTTTATTTTTCTGTATTGGGTCATACGAGCTTGCTATCATGCCACAGATAGATTAGAATTTGTGCCAGTTAATGTAAGGTTAAAGGGCAATGTGATAGTCTAAATATGTTACAAATAGTGAAATCTTCTCAAGTCCAACTAAGTCAAGAACAATCAAAATTAATGCACTAAATATAATTATGTCATCGTTTTCATCTCTTTGCTATCTGCTATTTTGAAAGTTCCACTTAAGAATATAATTTTTCATTCATAAATATTTCTTGCATATGCTTTTATCTGATTTCTGTTTGGCGTCCAGAGTCACCTCACCTTTGTATAGCATTCAAAATTTGACATATAAATGAATAAAATTTACCTTAATATATTCATTGTAGCCTCTGTTCCATGGATTTTTTTATTTTGTAGTAATTAAAACTGTACCCATTGAGCTTTCTGCTAAATCACTTCAGCAAATTATTTTTGCAGTTGTTTGCAAAATAATTCGGTGTATTTCAGAATTCCACTATTTATAAAAGATTACTCTGGGACAGTGTTGAGAGTAGTCTGAGACAATTGTTATGAAACCAAAAGAAAAATGTGTTTTCTATGAAAGGCCCAGCTGGTAAGATTCTGCACTTCTGCCAGCAAATTGGGATGCCATAGGTAGCAAAAATATTATTTCTGTGGCTGTCATCGTTACTTGTAAAATGAAGTTGTTTTTTGCTAGCAGGCTTTTAGATCTATTATTTTCCTTGGCAGAGGCAACTTGAAAGCAAATTTTATTCCTCCAGAAGGGGGACTGGTAAAGTATATGAACTTTTTGAACTGCTTTTATCTACAGTTCTGTCAAGTTATCATTCTCATTCTCAGAGAAAAGGGGGGGGGGAGAATACACAAATTTTATGCACTGTTAAAGCTATAGTTAAAGGCTTTAGGTAACAGGTTTTGTGGAATAATCAGTTGTGCCGTAATAGCAGAAAAAGTTGTAGCTTCCAATTGTAAAGAATGGGATGCAAGTAGACTTGCAAGATGAGAAGATGAGGCTTTTGTGAAAAATCTGTACTGCATTCCCATTTGTTCCATGTTGTTTGGGCTGAACATCTTTAAAGAATAAAGGAAGGAAGTTTTATTTAAGAAAGTCTGTCTGTCTATCTAACGCAAAGCAATAGCACTTAGACTTATATACCACTTTACACTCTAAGAGGTTTACAGAGTCAGCATATTGCCCCCCAACAATCTGGGTCCTCATTTTACTGACCTGGAAGGATGAAAGGCTGAGTCAACCTTGAGCCTGGTGAGATTTGAACTGCCAAATTGCAGGCAACTGGCAGTCAGCAGAAGTAGCTTGCAGTGCTCCACTCTAACCACTGTGCCACTGTGGCTCATCTATCTGACCTTACCTTACCTTATTTTACCTTATCCTATCCTATCCTATCCTATCCTATCCTATCCTATCCTTCCTACCTATCTGTCACTTTAAGATTTGGGGGCTTCAACTGGACTTCCCCATGCTGCCGAGGAATTCTGGGAGTTGAAGTGCACAGATCTTAAAGTTGCCAACAACTTTATCTCTGGTTTAAATGATACATCTCTAAATAGAAGCATTGCATAGTGCCATTACTAATTTTGGTACTATTAATTAGTTTTTTATGGTATTAAAATTGTTTATTTGCTATTTTTAAGTTCTTTTACAATTTGTTAATGAAAGAATCCAGTTAAAAAGTGTTCAGCTTCTTATTTATCATTAAATATGAAAACATAAAGTTTTGCAATTCTTTTTCTGGAATCTGGTACATTAGAACTGTTCTATATGTAAAGTGGGTGACTCCAAATCTACAAACCTGATTGGTCAATAAAATGAACATTGGATTGGTTCACTAGGAACCAATCCAAAGAGCTGCTAAAAGGCGGCAAATCTAAACAACTGCCATTGGCTGCAAGCAGGCAAGCCAGCCTGTATAAAAGGCTGGCCTCAGCTTCAGCCAAGTGTTCCTATTTACTAACTAGTTGAAGAATAAAGTATTTGTTGTTGGAACCCGGTCTACCTCGTGTGTTTTCCGAACAAAACACTGGCGACGAGGATGGGATCGTCCTGAACGGAAAAACCTGCACGCGGTGATAAGAAGTCCAGATTACAACCAAGATGTCTGGAAACAACGCACCGCCCGCACCCTTCAATCCCAACGAAGAGGATTGGGATTCCTATGCTGATCGCTTCCAAATGTATTTGGAGAGCAATGAAATGGAAGGCATTTCAGAGCAACGCAAGAAAGCTGTGTTCCTGACGCACTGCGGGCCAACAGTTTTTAAGATGGCAAAGGCCCTTGCGAAGCCCCGGGACGTTAAACAACTAACGTGGACAGAATTGCAAAGACTCCTCAAAGCACACTACGCTCCGATGGTGTCTAACTTAATAAAGCGACACGAATTTTACCGCAGAGACCAGAGAGAAGGAGAGACCATCGCCGATTTCATCGCTGCCCTCAGACAAATAGGGGGTGAGTGTGAATTTTTGAACATAGACGAGGCAATGAGGGATCGCGTGGTGCTGGGCCTGAGAGACTCGACCGCACAGAGTAAATTGCTCAACAAGCCCAACATCACCGTTACCGAAGCCATCGCGGAAGCCACAGCCGCTGAAGCCGCGAAAAAATCTGCCGTAGCCATTAAAAAGATGAACACACACAGCGAAGAAACACCAACCAAAGACAGAAAGCAGCCTGCCACCACAACCCACTACGAAGAGTCGGGCGAAACAATTGAATCGAGCGAAGAGGACGACGAGGTCCACCGTTTGCTCACGAACAAAAAAGAGCGCGAAAGGAGAAATTGGTGGGAATGCGCTGGCTGCGGAGGAAACCATCCCCGAGCCGAATGCAGATTTCTCGATGCCATCTGCCGGCATTGCAAAAAACGAGGGCACATCGAGAAGGTCTGCAGGAACAAAAAATACTACAGCCCGACGAGACGCAGAAATTCCCCAACACGAGCCGAGCCTAAACGAGCCGAGAGAAAGTGGCAACAAGAGAAGCGAGCCAATACACACCAAACTGTCATTATACAGAGCGCTCAGACGGAAAGTGGAAAAAAAATTAAAGTCATCGTGAAAATTGAAGGAAAACACTGCAAGATGGAAGTGGACTCGGGGTCCTTCCTCTCCATGGTATCGTGGGACACAATAAAACAGCTAGTCCCAGGTATCAAACCCAAAGAATTGAAGAAGCAGCACCTAACCCTCAAGGACTATCAGGGAAGCCAAATCCCTGTGGTAGGCATGGGACAATTCCGAGTCGCCTACAAACATCACGTCAAGGTGCTTCCGCTGACCATAGTCGACTAAGACAGACCAAGCCTCCTGGGCATCGAATGGTTCGCGCCATTGGGCATCGGGATGACCGGGGTCGATCGAGTGACTACAACCGGCTGGGAAGACGACCTCATCCGAGAATTCCAGGACGTTTTTGACGGCTCACTTGGCAAGTATCGGGGAAATCCCATTTCTTTCAATCTAAACCCCCAAATAGCCCCACGAAGAATAAAAGCCAGGCGAGTTCCTTTTCCACTAAAGGCAAAAATAGAGGAACAGCTGGACAAATTAATAGCCCAAGGGGTGTTAGAACCTGTGGACCATGCCAAGTGGGAAACGCCTATTGTCACACCCATTAAACCTGACGGGTCCATCAGAATCTGTGGTGACTATAAGGCTACCCTGAACCACGCATTACAACCAAGCGCATACCTGGTGCCAGTAGTCCAGCATTTGCTTCATTCCCTGGGAAAAGGCAAAGTTTTCGCCAAACTCAACTTGGCACAAGCCTATCAACAACTCCCAGTGGACCCAGAAACAGCAGAAGCACAGACTATAGTCACCCATAAGGGCGCATTCAAATGTCACCGGCTCCAATTTGGAGTAAGCGTGGCCCCTGGCGTCTTCCAGAGTCTGATGGAACGCCTTCTAAATGGCATACAAGGAGTCGTTCCCTATTTTGACGACGTCCTAATCTTGGCCAGAGATGAAACTCAATTAAGGAACAGACTCAAAGAAGTATTAACTAAGTTTAGGGAATCTGGCCTCAAGGTAAAAAGAGAAAAGTGCTGTTTAATTAAGAACAGCGTCGAATTCCTGGGCTACTCAATAGACGGAGAGGGTATCCACCCCACAGACAAAAAAGTTAAAGCAATCAAAGACGCTCCTGAACCAAGAAATAAAACCGAACTACAAGCATTCTTAGGATTAATTAATTTTTATAACGTGTTCCTGCCAAATAAAGCCACTATAGCAGAACCGTTACACCGTCTGCTAGACAAAAAGGCAACTTGGACTTGGGGTTACAAAAAAAAAAAGCCTTCCAAAATATTAAAAGCTTGCTAACATCAACAAACGTCCTCATCCAATTTAGCAACACTCTGCCATTAACAGTGACCTGCGACGCCTCACCATATGGAGTAGGTGCCATCCTGAGCCACCAACTACCTGATGGCAGAGAAGCACCCGTCGCATATTACTCTAGGACTCTATCAAAAACCGAGCGGAATTACAGCCAATTGGACAGGGAAGCTCTAGCAATTGTCGCTGGAGTAAAACGCTTCCACGAATACTTATATGGGCGGATTTTTCAAATCATAACGGACCACAAACCGCTAATGGGGATTTTGGCGGGAAACAAGCCAACACCTAATATACTGTCCCCAAGAATGACGAGATGGTCAGAGTTCCTAGCAGCTTATTCCTACACTCTGACACATCGGCCAGGGAAACAAATTTCCCATGCGGACGCTTTGAGCAGAGCACCCTTACCAGCAACTGACGAAGACCCGGCACCAGCGATGACAACGCTACAAATCGAGACTTGCCCCGATCTACCCATATCAGCGTATGATGTCGCCAGAGCCACCGCGAAAGACTCATTGACTGCCCGCGTTCTTAACTGGGTAGGTAAAGGCTGGCCGGAGAATCAAAAAACTGAAAACTTTAAACCTTTCCGGTCCAGACAGACTGAACTTTCAATCCAAAAGGGGTGTTTGTTGTGGGGTGATCGGGTAATAATCCCTGCCAAATTACAGCCCAGGGTACTTAAGTTGTTACATGAAGGGCACCCGGGAATGGTTAAGATGAAAAGCCTTGCCAGAAGTTATGTTTGGTGGCCGGGTATTGATAAGGACATAGAGTATTGGGTAAGCTCATGCCACAAATGCCAGGCAATTAGACCATCCCCACCAAAAGCACCCGTTAAGGACTGGGAAACCCCTCGGGGACCTTGGTCAAGAATACACATTGATTTCGCGGGTCCTACCAAGGGGCATACCTTTCTGATTGTCGTTGATGCCTATTCGAATTGGCTTGAAATAAAAGTTATGCCATCGACGACAACAGAAACTGTAATCAAAAAGCTGGACAACCTTTTTGCCACCCATGGCATACCGGACGTTCTTGTCTCAGATAACGGGCCACAGCTAACCAGCATACCATTTGAGCAATACCTAGCCTCCCTAGGTATAAGACATGCCCTAACCGCGCCGGCTCACCCGGCTGCGAACGGCAGGGCTGAGAGAATGGTCCGGTTTACTAAAGAAGGTTTGGAACGAATAGACGCTGGAGATGTCCAACAGAAAGTAAACCGTTTGCTCACACTCCAGCACATAACGCCCAGTACCATAACCAATAAGTCCCCAGCAGAATTACTTATGGGGCGAAAATTAAGATCTCACCTTGATAGGTTACACCCAAATTTTACCCCAGAAAACCCCCCTGACTCCTCTACACGGTTCAGACAATTCGAAATAGGCGATTTGGTATACGCTAAAAACTTCACCGGGGACCCGGTATGGCTACCAGGACAGATTATCCAAATTACAGGCCCCAAATCCTACCGATTAAAATTAGACGATGGCAAGGAATGGAAGCGGCACATAGACCAGCTTCGATCTCGAATTATAGAGAGAACCACAGACTTACAAACATTCACCGAAAAAACCGGCAAATTGCAAACCAAGGTGGGGGGGGAAAGGCGAGAAATAAATAAAGAACTGTTTAAAACCAAACCCAATGAAACATACGAACAAAAAGAGCAAATAAAAGACTCACTGTTTGGAGAGACTTGCGTGAAGAGCCCATCGGAAGGGGCCAGCCAAGCCAGCTCGACCTGCCCAGAGGACACGGGAGGGAGCGGCAAAACCGCCGGCCTAAGAAACTCAGGCGGCGGTAAAATGGCTGACTCACCCTTCCAGACGGTTCCAGGGAGAAGGACGGACGACACAGCAGCCCCATCCAAACCGGTCGAAGTCTTCACTGAGAATGAACCGTGCAAGTCAAGTCGAGTCCGGAAAAGCCCCGCCTACCTGCGAGACTACGTCACCACGTAGGACTGAACTAAGGGGGGAGGGGTGTTCTATATGTAAAGTGGGTGACTCCAAATCTACAAACCTGATTGGTCAATAAAATGAACATTGGATTGGTTCACTAGGAACCAATCCAAAGAGCTGCTAAAAGGCGGCAAATCTAAACAACTGCCATTGGCTGCAAGCAGGCAAGCCAGCCTGTATAAAAGGCTGGCCTCAGCTTCAGCCAAGTGTTCCTATTTACTAACTAGTTGAAGAATAAAGTATTTGTTGTTGGAACCGGTCTACCTCGTGTGTTTTCCGAACAAAACAAGAACTTTGTAGTAAAACCAGCAAGCATGAGTGGTTTGATGAATTATATACAAGTAGTAAGTGAAGTGGCATTTATCAATATTCTTTGCAATCCTTTCGCACAATAACTGATGGATGGATGAAGCAAGCATGTTTAACAACTTGTATTGAGCATGGTTTTTACCCTGTATGGCAGAGCCTGTTGCTGTTCATTTCTTAGTTCTAGGAAAACATCCAGTGTCAACATCCAGTGCATCTCTAGAGACTATTCGAGAAACAAAGGTAATTAGGGAACTGGAGGCTAAACCATACAATGAATGGTTACGGGAAATGGATATGTCTAGTCTAACGAATAGAAGGACTAGGAGTGACATGATAGCAGTCTTCCAATATCTGAACGGCTGTTACTGTTCTGACCCAGGCTTCATGAACCGTAATTATTCACAAACTTGTTTTAAAAACAAAACCTATTTTATTGTAACACAGGGAATTGTTTTCATTCCCAGCCAGAATTAAGCTCAAACAGCCCCCCAAAATAAGCACACATCTTTCAGTTTTGTGAAGTGCTGCCAAAACAGAAATATCAAATTAACTAGAAAAAAAACCAACTGAAGTACAAGAAAAACCAACCGAAGTATAAAGAGCTTCAATGATGATTCGGAACCTATCGAGTCATTTTTCTTCCTGCAAAGGTTTCATCATCTTGGCCTGACTTTTATCCCTTCTGGAAGGGGCCATCACCTCCCAGCCTTTCTCCCAAGTCGCCCATTTTGTTTCAGCTGTTCTCACTTTCTAGCAACTCTAGAATTGGGAACAGCCTCCCTTGGGTCCTCTGCCTCTCTACTGACAGACTCCGAAGGCAACACCTCACTCCCAGATGGTCCTGGCACCATCCCTGCATTGGAAGCAGGACCTTCGTCCGAGTCCTCTCCAAACTCCCTGACAGGTCCTCATTCTTCCCCACTGTCTGATTCCGCTGCCGTCTGCACCAGCTGCCAGCGAACCACAACTGTTATCAAGAAAAGAGGCTCAACCTCTTTTCCAAAGCACCCGAGGGCAAGACAAGAAGTAATAGATGGAAGCTTAACAAAGAGAGTTCCAACCTAGAACTTAGGAGAAATTTCCTTTCAGTGAGAACAATTAATCAACCGAGTGGCTAGCCTTCAGAGGTTGTGGGTGCTCTTAAGAAGAGAGGCTTTTAAGAAGAGATTGAATAGCCACTTGTCCAGAATAGTGTAGATTCTTTTGCTTGAGCAAGGGGGTTAGACTAGAAGACCACCAGGGTTTGTTCCAATTCTGTTATTCTATATTCTATTCTGTGCTTTGCTCTGGCAGTCCTAAAGGAAGTCATGTGATGGTGGGTGTAATGTTGCAAGAGGTAAGTAAACCATCCCAAAGATGCAACTGCTTCAACAGCTCCAAGCACTTATTCTGAAAGCTTTGCACCATTTGGGTGGGGGGTTAGACTAGATGACCTACAAGGTCTCTTCCAACTCTGTTAATCTATGAATCCCCATGTATGCACTGAAAGCCTAAACCTGCTGTTCTTTGGATACCTTCCACAGAAGGACATTCTCAACATTTCTTTGGATAACTTCTTACCATAAGTCCATGTGGTGTGATGTATGATGAAGTGCACTCAGTGTAACAAATACACTGCCACATGTCTTTTAGAGCTAGTAAAGCAAACGGTTATGGTAGCTTTTTTGCCAAGAATTTTTAACGTGATTTTGCTCTTCCAGTTCCAGTACTTGAGGGGCTGTTAGAGAGTCAAAAAAAATTGTAAGATGGGGCAAAACTCACTTAATAAATGTCTCACAACTTGTGGTTGTAAGTCAAGGACTACCTGTAATGAAGCATTTAATGCTCCATCCCTGGAGATTTTTAAGAAGAGGTTGGGCAGCCATTTGTATGTCTGGTATGGGGACTAGAAGGCCACCAAGGTTCTTCCAACTCTGTTATTCTGTATTCTGTAAGTTGTCATTCTTACCAGCAATAGTATGAGAAGAAGAGAAGGTTGTACTAACATATGTTGTTCAGTAGTGAGTCAGCCTTATGCACTTGTATTACTAATTTCAAAGGGCAATATAACAATGCCCATAGAAATCCATAACTCTTACTCAGAATTGTATAACTTTCTATCTCTTAAGGGATTGAACTAAGAATAGAAATCAGATTATAGGAAGAGAATATGAAATGAAGTTTATATATCATTTATGTCATGGCATTTGGTTCTATCTCCCCTCTGGAAATAAGTAACACTTTGTGCGACAGGTTGCACCACTTTATCACATTTCTTTCACCGTATTTTTCTGTTTCTGCAGTCATTGAGATAGGATTGGAAGTGGGGAAGAAGGTGCAAGTGCTTATTTTTCCAATCTTTGCAGCTAATTAATCTCCTACGAAGCAATACAAAATATGATTTCACATGACATGCAAACTTTGCTACTGGCTGCAGAAGATTAAAGAAAGTGGTCCAATTCTTGTCTCATCCAATATTAAATTCTTACAGTAAGCTAGATTCGGCTGCTTGTTTTACCTTTATTTTTTTGCAAAATCAAGAACATGAAATGCAGGTTGTGCTCTTGTTTCCAAATTCTCAACAGAAAAATAATTTATCCCAGATAGGACACTTGGTGGACCAAATGAATCCATTGCCATTAGTGGTCCATGTTTATGTGTGCTTATAAGTGCTGAGTCAGCGAGAGTAAGACAGTAGGGCCGAATTAGAGCTCTATTCTGTACGAACAGGCTGACGGCTGATATTAAGTACAGAAATGTCTTAAATTAATAATTAAACAATCCTTTCCACACAAGAAAGGATGGGAAATTCTTGCCATTTTGCAAAACATTAAATGGACAGTGGAAGGACTATATTAAGTTTCACCTGCTATTTCATAGTCTACTTATATCTGAAGAGAACTGTTTATTTTTTCCTGACAAGGTAGCTTCGAGTAACAATTAGCTGAAAATATGTTCAGATGTAACAAAAAAGGTAACTAAGGGCATCCCCAAAGTGCTTTTTTTCAAAAGGCAACTGGATGTTCTTTGTTTTTCCTTGAAGATGTTTTCCTTCTCATCCAAGAAGCTTCTTCAGTTCTGACTCAGTCAACAATTCCAACTCGGTGAGAACTGAAGAAGCTTCTTGGATGAGAAGCGAAATATCTTCAAGAAAAAAACAAAGAAAGTCCAGTTGCCTTTTGGAAAAAAAAACAACCCACCTTTGGGACAATCATGACTTGGATGAGTGAGAATCTCCATAGGTATGTAATTAAGGGCAATGGCTGTTATGTAAAATATCTGTAATGAAGTCTTGTGGGTTCTATTTTTTGGAGTGAATCCCTCACCCCAATTATTTTTACAGACTAGAGAAGTAGTGGGGGTCTGGCTTCATTGATCATATCATTGCCAGTTATTTTTCCATCAGTTTTTCCATTTGTTATTTAATATAGCCATATCTCCAGATTTCAAGTAAACTTATAAAGAACTTTGTGCCCCAAATCAATTGCCAGATCATTTCAGTAGGTTAGGGGTATTTCTAATGCGAACTAATTTTTGAGGCCTGTGAGTGTTAAATTTTAAATCATAGTTTAAAGTTAAACTGAATTAAACCACATAACAAAATTTTTGTTCCTATGGGAATAATTGAATGACTATTTTTTTTTCAGTTAAAACAATATACATGGAAGAAAGGTTCTATCAAAACATTTGCTTTTTAATATTGCTTTATAGGCAGCCAAGATTTGCTAACATAGTTTAGATGCACTTGGCTTGATAACATTTGCTTTAACTTAATATAAAATTCTATTGTAAATGTTTATTTCTTTTTTGAAGGGAAACATTTCCTTACTGCAGACATGGAGTTCAGAATGCCATTGCTATCATCTTGATGCTTTTATTTGATTTGCATTCTCTCTGAATGGTTGTCAGATTGGTGTGTTAATATACTTAAGTATACATTACCATAGGAAACCGCATATTTTCAGTTTCATATCTTCTTTGCATTTACTTTCTCTTAATATTTTAGTACTTTAGTAAACAACAGTGACAAATACCATAACAATATTTCAGAACTGAAAAGAACTATTAATAACCTTCATTTCTACACATAGAATCCTTCCTACAGGGGTTTATCAAAACATGTTTAAATAAGCTGTCTCTGTGTGATTCCATATTTGAATGATTATCCAAAGCTCTTTAAAGAAATCTTGTGCAGCGGAGTTTGTTAAAAAGAAGCTTTGTGAATGAAATGTGAAAAATGAGTCAGGCACAGTGCAAGCCCACTCACCCTCTGTTTACATTGCTTATTTTCCTATTTTTGCAACAGAAGTGGTATCCGCGTCAGAATGAATAAAATCTTTTACCAAATCAGTTTTTGCAGAATTAAAACTGTGTAACTATTAAGTATTAATGGGATCCCTTATATTTCATTATAAGCCCTATCAATAAACGCATCTTGGAATGCATAATGGGCTAATATCCAAGCTGTTGCATATTGTTCTGCTGTCAATTGCTGTCATGCCCCTGTTGGAATCTGATTCAGAGGGAGAGGCCAGGCAGCTGACAGGGAGTGGGAGTGTGGCTTCGTTGGCTATGGAAGAAACTGGGGAAGGGCAAAGTCCAGCTGGGCGGGGCAGGGGAGAGGTAGAGCAAGAGAGAGGGAATTCGGAGAAAGACCCAGGCCCATCCCATCTTCATCCTAGGGCACGCAGGGAGGAATGGAGAAGGGAGTAACGTGAATTACATGGCTTAAGGGGGAGGAAAGGGCCCTGATTCCCTTCATTAGCTGCAGCTGGGAACACAGTGTTTAAAAAGGGAGGCTACGCACAGCAAGTTGTTGGGAGCAAATCATGAATTATTTGGTTTCATTGAGGCTTATCTGTGTTCCTGGCATCTTCCCAGGATTTTGTTGTCCCTGGCATCTTCCCAGGATTTTGTTGTGCTTTCAAGGCTGCAATTCCTTCTCCTGCCCTGTCAAGTTAATTTACTGCAGCATGGTTTATTTGGATTTTTAGTTACAGTTTGAATGTACTTTGTTTTCGGACTGAATTTCCTCCACTTAAAGAGTGTTCCTGGGAGAGTTTTTCTCCAGCAGAAGGGGTAACCTGGACACTGTGGGCTCTTCTTGCATATTTGATCGGGTTGCCTTTGTGCCACGCCCTGGAACATCACAATTGCTTCCAACCCTTTGTGTCCCAGTTGGCAACATTTTGTACAGGTTAGTCTAAAGCAGAAGCCTGCGGGCCAGATCCAGCCTTCAATGTGGTCAGATCCAACCTGAAGGGCCACCCTGGAAAATGTAAAGTGTGAAGAGAAAACATCAGCCCAGCGTGGCTTTGGCCTGGTCTATCCAGTGAGAAGAGGTGACATGCCAGCAGTTTGGAGACTGGTGTCAAGCTGGCCACCCTCACTCAATCGGCCATGCCCAGTAAGTGGCATCAAACTGGACATGCCCACCCAATTGGCTACACCCACCTATTCAGCCACGTCCACCCGGCCTCTGAGGTCAACTACAACCCTGATGCGGCCCTCAATTAAATTGAGTTTGACACCCCTAGTCTAAAGAATATTCTTGGGTCTTGCTTGAAAGAATTACTTTTGATTTGAGGGAGTGTCCTAGATGGTTGGATTGCCTTAAGCAAGTCTCTGCTGGGACTCCAGCTGCAATCTGCCACCTGCCTATTTATTCTTAGCTTGAAAGCAGATTTGGACCTCAGGCCATAACTTGCTGACACCTAGTCTAAAGAAAAATCAGAATAATAGAGTTGAAAGGACTTTGGAGGTCTTCTAGTCCAACCCTTTGCAGGAAATCCTATACCATTTCAGACAAATTCTCTTCTTTAAAATGTCCAGTGTTGAAGCATCCACAGATTCTGAAGGCAAGTCATTCCACTGATTAATTGTTCTAATTTCTCCTCAGTTCTACGTTGGATCTCTCTTTCATTAATTTCCATCCTATGTTT
Source organism: Laticauda colubrina (assembly GCA_015471245.1). Taxonomy (NCBI): domain Eukaryota; kingdom Metazoa; phylum Chordata; class Lepidosauria; order Squamata; family Elapidae; genus Laticauda; species Laticauda colubrina. The sequence goes on from BLBF01000016.1 coordinate 22,022,787, forward strand.
CTTGTCCTGCCTTTAGTTGCTTTGGAGAATAGGTTGACTCCTTCTTTGGGGAACCTCTGATATATTAGAATACTGCTGTCATGTCACCAGCAGTCCTTCTTTTCATTAAACTAGACATATCCAATTTCTTCATATGTTTTAACCTTTAGTCCCCTAATCATCAGCATAGTCGATGATCTGAAAAATACAACTCTTTAGTTAGGTCTTTTAAAATTCATTAGTTTGCTTAAGATAGCCCCATTGAAGTCAATGTTAGTTTGAAGAGTTATCAGTGGGTCTATTCTGTTCTGGACACAATCCATTAATAGTATTTTAGTGCGCCAGTGACTAACTGAGGTGTGTCCCATATGAATTTGTTCTGTGTGCAATGGATTTTAAATAATGTTTCTGCCATTTGATGTTCTTTATCTATTAGTCTGGTGAACTTTCAACAGTAGATATAGATTGAGTACAGAAATAGTAATTTTATGTTTCTTTATACTCTTGCTTATAAAGTTTATACAGGCTGTATTCATGTAAGGAATGCAGTGTTCATATACAGTACTTATAAATGCAGAATTTGGTATAGCATTTTTGATGGTTTCTGAAGTTAAACACAAGTTTATCTTGTGGGTATTGCTGAAAAGGATGTATTCATGTTCAGGATAAAAAAAATATTTGCAGTAGACTATACATAGTTTTCTTTAAAAAATAACTCATCTACTTTTAATTTTCTTCCCTTTTCCTGCTCTCTAAAACATACCATTAACAGGACAAAGATATAAAACATGTTTTTATACTTTAATTGTAAAGCATTTATTTAAAAAAATACAAACCATTTAATTAAACCCTAGTTTGCTGCTTTTGGACTTGCTTCTGACTCAGTGTTTATCTTAGTGTTCTGTTTCAGGGTAAATGCAGTAGCATCTAGAGCCAATGATGGAAATTATCCTAGAATCAGAGAACTTCTAGGTCAATAGCAATCCTTCTAAGATTAATCTTTAGCCTCTTATCTTCCAATCCAGTCCCTCACAGCCTCCAAACACTTCCACTGCATCTCATGCTTAGCCCAGGGTGCAGTAATGCAGAAGTTTCCAGTTATAGTGACAATATCTCACTTTGTGCCAAGAGATTATCTCTTCAAGCTACTGCTTCATGTAGATGTAAAATAAAATGAGGGACATAGCTGAATCTAAGGGCATCAAAGATCTTGATTTTTTTACCTGTCCTACCACCAATTTGGAAATTTCAACTAGGAAGGAACAAACAAAGCAGCATCTTCAACTTCAAGCCCTCCCAGGTAGTTCCGTTATATGTGGTGTATATTTGTGTATATGTATAAGCATTTGTGTGTGTGTGTGTGTATATACACGCACAAACAACTAAATAATGGACTAGAGAAAGAATTGAAATTTTGAACCAGAAAGTTGAGCTGTGTCATTTTGAAAGGATAATTTTTAAAAAAAGTTTAGGGAAGTGTTTTTTTTTAAGGTAGTGAATATGGGGAAGGGGCAATGAGAAAATGAAATATTAGAAATTATTTCATTTTGCACCACTGGAATGACTTTGATAATTTAATTATTCATTCTCCTTATGTTTTACAATAAAATGTAGAATCAAAATTAAAACCAAATGTGATACCAAAATGCATTTAAGAAGCAGTTACATTCATTTCATTTAGAGTTACTAATCCTAAATCTTACATGACATTTCCAGATCTGAACAGGCTATTTTTGTTTAAATCGTTCTGGTTTAAACTGTAATACTTCTTAAATATTAGGAAAAGATCATTTGTTATTTATGCATGCCTTTAATGATGTATTGAAGCTTAATTTGATGCTCAAGTTTCCAGGGGGTATATTCCCTTGGACTCATGGAGAGCTTTTTTGGCATTGATATCAAAAAGATCATCCTGTTTGATAAAAGCAACTTCAGAGATTCAATTTAGTGGTGACTGTAGGGTTTATGATTGATTCAGAAAGAACTGAAAGTGGGCGTACATAGCCTGATAGCACAACACATTTTTTTAAACTAGAAGTAACAGATTCATTAGTCAAAGGCCTAATGTTTTGATAAAAGGATACCTACCTATTTCTAATTATTATTAGTATGAATTTCTCTAGCAAATCATAGTGCTAAATATGACATATCTCAGAGAAAGCAAAAGAAGCTTGCTGGGCCAGTGATTATCCCTACGTACATTTCAAAGAACAAGTTATTAAAGAAATTGAATGTGTTTGTGGAAGACAAATTGTAATCTTTTTCAGAGATACAGTTATATCACAAGTCTTTGTTCTCTTATTAAACATTTCTCAAGGCCCTTTGAACAAGTTCATTACTAGTTCTCCTTTTTAATAAGAAGAATAAACATTTTAAGATGTAGTTTGCAAAATCTTTCTCAACTGTTATCTGCATTGGGCTACTTCAGTGTTTGATTGGTGTGCTCCTTGCTGGCTGTACTGTAATATACTTAAGGCCTTGTCACACTGCCCAACGGATGCAAAACGGACACAACAGACGAGCAAAATGTTCCATCCGTTGTTATCCGCTCTCAAAAGGGGCAAAAATTTGCACAACCGGAGCGGATAACACGGACGGGGGGAGGACGCAGGGCGGATGGAAAGTGGATGCGGAACGGAAGCCCAGCGGATGGAAGTGGAAGCCTAGCGGGGGACCTCAGCAAAGCGGACACGGAACGGATACAGCGGATACAGAGCGGATGCACAGCGGATGCAGCAGATGCACAGCGGATGCACAGCGGAAGCCTAGCGGATGCCGAGCGTTAATTGCGCATGCGGAGAGGATGCATTGCGTCAGCCCCGCGGATATAACGGAAGCAGCTCGGAAGCAGGTCACCATTCAGAGGAAAGACCTGCTTCCGGACACATCGACTGCCTTGCCTGTCCTGCCTGCATGTCTGCCTGCAAGCCTCGCTGCCAGCCTTCCTTCCAGCCTTGCTGCCTGCCTGCCTGCCAGCCTTGCTGCCAGCCTCCCTGCCAGCCTTGCTGCCAGCCTGTCTGCATGCCAGCCTTGGTGCCTGCCTCCCTGCCAGCCTTGGTGCCAGCCTTCCTGCCAGCCTTCCTGCCAGCCTTGGTGCATGCCTGCCTGCCAGCCTGCCTGCCAGCCTTGGTGCCTACCTGCCTGCCAGCCTTGGTGCCTGCCTCCCTGCCAGCCTTGGTGCCTGCCTCCCTGCCAGCCTTGGTTCCTGCCAGCCTCCCTGCCAGCCAGCAACCCCACAACCATGCTGAAGCACAGCAAACCTCAGCCATCTGCTGCCAGCCCTTGCAAGAGGGCTACTATCCCGCCCCCTGGCCTCACTCTGGTTCTGCTGGGGCTTCTGCAGCACGGGCTCGCTCTTCTGGGGCTGGGACTTCTGCTGCTTCTGCTTCTGGAGGAGCTGATGAAAAGCACTCCAGCACCAGCCACCTCCACAGCACCTGTACCCTTCACCCCTGAGACTGAGCGACCAAGAGGAGTGCCAGAGACTCATTTTTGTCTTATAGCTTGTTGTTAATAAAGTCTATTTTTGATTCACACACTTGCTTCATTTCTTTTTTTTTAATAAAGTCTTGCTGGAAACTTTTAGAAAAGGTTTAAGCCTTTGCATGCTTGTGGGATGGGTTAAGATAGCTGTGGGATGGGTTGAGATAGCTGTGGGATGGGCAGGGATACCTGTGGGATGGGTAATAGCTGTGGGATAGATAAACCTCCAGTGCAAGCATGGTGGGACTGTATGGTCCTCCCTCCCAGGTGCCACACCTACGGTCCTTTATTATCAATAATAATATAATAATTATCCATACATGTCAACACAAACACAACTCTTTATTAAATGCCCTGTTCATTGTAGGGCCACTCAACATACATGGCCCAATCTCATCAGTGTGATGAGACAGGCTGAAGGAAGCATCCATTAAGCATCTATCATCCTGTCTTGCCACTCCACCACTCCAGCTGGGGAGTTGCACCATTGTCTCAGGAGGTTGCTCTGCTTCTTCCCTTCACGTGAGGCTCTGTTGGGGCCTTGCACATCCTCAGTGTCTATCAGGTTTCGCCCTTGCCTCCATTCCCCAGGCTCCATGTCCCCATTGCCTTGCTGGAGGTCCACGAGCCTGTTCTGCAAGACTGGGTAGCGGGTGCGCATGAGATTGTGCAGGATGCAGCAAGCTTCCATGATCCTCCTCACGGTCTGTGGGTGATGCTGCATGGTGGTGAGAAGTACCTGGAACCTGTTGGCCAGGATGCCAAAGGCGTTCTCCACCACCCGTCTTGCCCTGGACAGCCTGTAGTTGAAGATCCTCTCTTCACGGGTGAGGTATTTGGAGGTGTAGGGCTTCATGAGGTAGGTTGTGAGGGAGAAGGCATCATCCCCCACGATGAAGTAGGGCACATCTTGTGTGTCGTTGGGCAGGGGTTCTGGATCTGGGAAGCCCACGATGAGGTTGCCTTCCAGCCCCTCCTTGAGGTGACTGGCGTTGTATACCTGGGCATCTGAAGATGAGCTGCTGCCTGAAGCATCGATGTACATGAACTTGTAGTCAGCATCGACCATGGCGAAGAGGATGATGCTGAAGAAGCCCTTGTAGTTGAAATAAGTGGACCCCGACTTGGCTGGCGCTTTGCAGGCCACGTGCTTGCCATCTATGGCTCCAATGGTGTGTGGGAAGTTCCACCTCTGATACCAGTGCTCTGCAACTTTCTTCCATCCTTCTTCAGTGGAGGGGCACTGGAGGAGCTCCTCCTTGTATTCTTCGATGATGGCCTGCACCACTTCTCTGACCACAATGCTGATGGTGTTGGGTGGCACCCTCCAGCCGTACTGCATGCTCCTGTAGGTGGTCCCTGAGGCCAGGTGGCGCAGAGTGAGTGCCACCTTGAGCCCAGGTTCCAGGCTGGGCCGGAAGTTGGTGTTTGTCTTGGTCAACCCGGGTCAGGCGCTGCACAAGTTCGTCAAACATGGCTGGAGGCATCCTCATGAAGTTCGGAATGCATGAGGGTCTTCGCTCCTGAGCTCCACCATCAGCTTGTTGTACAGTCCGCCCTCTGCTCTTCTGGTGAACCATCTTCAGACCCAGACGCTTCTTGGCCGCCCCTTTTTCTTCCCGTAGTAGAGTTCACAGAGCCTGTAGATGGCTTCGCACTGTTGCAGAAGGATGGTGGCTGCCAAAAGGACCGTGTTACGATCCACGGTGGACATGACTGGATGCTGTGGAAGAGGAAGAGGCAGACAAAGGCTGCAGAGGTCCGCATCGCAGGGCTGCTGTTCTGAAAGTGAGATCCAGATGTGTTGCTCCCCCTTTTTATAGGCAGTATAGGTGTCCCTTTGCATCCTCTAGGCATTCTCTAGACATCCTTAATATCCGAGATAGGTCCCCTCTGCGAACATTTTTTCCGTTTTAAACGCTTTGTTTCCGTTCTGCATCCGTTCTGCATCCGTTCTGCGTCTGTTCCGCTTCCTCCCTGCATCCGAGCGGATGCGAGTTGCGCGGATGCGCAGCTTATATAGCGGATGCGTAATGGATGCAGAACGGATGCGTAGCGGATGGGTAGCGGATGCATAATGGACGATTTGGATACATTTTCCGCGCAAAAGTTTTGGGCAGCTCAAAACTTTCTGAGCGGATGAAACGTCAATAGATGGATGCTGGACGGATAGAGAGGAAGCAAAACGGAGGCAGTGAGTACATAGCGTTAACCAACGGATGGCAAGCTTTTTTGTCCGTTTTACATCCTCTTTGCATCCGTTGGTGCAGTGTGACAGAGGCTTTAGAAAAAAGAGAAGTGGGTATCCAAATTAAATAGCCAGCTCTGCCTGCAATTAGGGCTCAAGGCATTGAACTAAAGAACGAACATGTACTGATTTTCATGTGCTGTTATCAACCTGTTTCAACCAGAACAGGGAAAGACAGTATTTTCAAAATTTCTTTCCTAGAAAGCTAAACTAATACATTCCTAAAATGGCAGAAATAAATGCATACAAGTGGTTTCAACGTACAACCACAATTGGGACTGTAATTTCAGCAGAACTATAAAAAAACACATTGTAAATTGCAATCATGTGACCATAAAATGGTGTAATGAGCAGTGGTGGGATTCAGCTGGTTTGCACCAGTTCACCCAAAGTGGTAGTTAAGTTTGTGTGCAGTTCAACAAACTAGCTGAATCACCACTCCCGGCCCCACCTGGCGACTCCCACAATGGCCAACCTGATCATGGATGAACCGGTTGTTAAATTATTTGAATCCCATCACTGGTAATGAGTCATAAATGCAAGCCAAGAGCCTGGTCATGGGATGGGTTGGCACTTGTAACTTCGAGAATAGGCCAAAAGTAGTTTTTTAAAAGTTCATAATAATTTTGAATGATCATTAAACAATCGGTCATTAATTGAGGACTTGTATAGGTTTTTTTACTCTTCAAGTCAAAGTGTTGAAAGACGTGATTTATGTAGGACTGACAACCATTTAACTTATTAGTTAAATCAACCATTTAGCTAATTAGTTAAACTTGCTAGTGAAATTACAATGGTTTCATCACCTTTCACTCCTTTATTGCCCTTTGGATACTGAAATAATGTCTTGGTTTGCATTAGGTTGCGTGAGGTAGATATGTTCTTCACTTATTCCTGATGATTTTAATGTTACTTTTACATTTGTGAAGAATTCATCATCATCAAATCTTTATTTGGTCATAGACCAGCCTGTAGAATACAGAAATTGCAGTTAGTTAAAATAAAATACAATAGAAAAGTGTACATATTTTATATATACTGTATTTAAAAAAAAATACTAAGAGGACTTTGAATCTCTCCTACAGTGTAAAATGGAGATTACTGAGTAGTACTTGACTGTGGACAGAGAGGTGATGTCAGATTGATCTGATAAAAAGCATTTTAAGACGAAATAAATCAGAATGACCAGGATATTTAATCAAAAGTGGACATTATAACTCCTGGTGTGCTCCTGTGTTAAGGGTACAATAGATCATAATGTGTTCCAATCATTCTTTGTTTAAAAGGATTTTCCTTCCTTCAATAGCAACTGATGTAAAGAATTCTAGTTTATTTTTAGTTTCTATACTCTATTTGAATCTTTTCTAGAAGAAGTTGCATTCTGCAGCATATAGGGAGCAGAGTCTATCCATTCTAGTTCATTTTAGGTTTATTCTTAATCATAGTTTCAATAACAATAACAAATAGGGTTTATTAAGGCCAGAGGAGAGACAAATTAGGGCACCCTATTGCTAAACTCAACTCCCTTCAACCCAGCCTCAATTGGGGTTGGGGCAGTGGTGGGATTCAGCCGATTCACATTGGTTTAGACAAACTGGTTTCTAATCCTCCCCCCTCCCCATCAAAGTGTATCCAGGGAGTTGTGCTGCAATGGAGAAATAGGCAACAGAGCAGCCTTTGTGAGGTAAGGAGAAGGCCATTTTCTGTCTTTTTTATCCCTGCTCCTCCTTCCCTCAAGCTGGCTGCTCCATGTCCCATTTGTCCATTACAATCCAGCGTCCAGGATACACTTTGAAGGGGAGGATTTAACAACTTGTTCACCCAAGGTCAGGTTGGTTATCGTGGGAGGCTAGTCCTGCATGTACGGTGGAGCTGGAGGATGGGGATGGGCCATGCCTCCCATGACAGCCAATCTGACCCTGGACGAACTGGTGGTTAAATTATTTTGAATCCCACCACTGGTTTGGAGTGATAACAATAGCACTTATATACTGTTATATACTGTTTCTCAGTTTGTTACAGTCCTCTCTAAGCAGTTTACAGAGTAAGCATCTTGCCCCCAACAGTCTGGGTGCTTATTTTACCAAGTTCAGGATGATGGAAGGATAAGTCAACCTTGACCCAGTCAGGACCAAAGGAATTGAACTCCTGGCAGTGAGCAGAGTCAGACTGCAATACTGTATTCTAACCCTCACACCACCACAGCTTCTCAATATTTTTATGTTTGGTTTTCTTTGTCTTGGGTTTGTTTTGTTTTTTAAATATATATATATATAGGGTAGTTAGCATTTTATGCTTTGATTTCCAAGTAGGTTCTGATTTTAGGTGTACATTATTGATTATTTGGGGTATTTGCATAGTTGGAAATGCACCTCAGCTATCATCGGTTGCTCAGTTTTTCAACCATGTTAATTGTGCTACTTTCCATCTATTTGGAAAATAGCAGTTTGATCTTTACCAGTTATAGCAAGGGCATCTTCCATGCATGAAAGACGTGAGCAGCTCATTAGTGAAACCTGACTAAACAGTTGGCATTATGTCTTGAAGAGCAATAGCATACATACCTCAGCTATTTTAAGGTTGAGTTTATCCCGATGAACATGTGGGTGAAAGAGAAAGAGTATGTCTAAAATAACCTATTATTTAGAGCCAGGCTTACAGATAGCAGATTGTACGAGATGTTTGAACACTTTAGTTTTTTAATAATTACTAACTGAAGCCTGTATTGGAAAATTTTCCCACTTCTGTGTTCATTTTGTACTCATATATTGTGGCAATAGTAGTGAAAATATGTAGCTTGGGGTTGACATGTAGCAATGCTGGAGCTCTCTGGCTTTCAGTTAAGTTTTATGGTGGTCAATTACCTGCAGACTTGTCTCTCAAGCTTGTTTTTTCTTGTGGTGATATTTCATTGCTGTCCAAAATAATATTAGCAGTGTTTTTTGGGGGGCAGTGTGTTGAAAGGGAAGGCTATGAGTTAAAGCTGAAGCAGCATTGCAGTCTGGTTTTAAACAAAAATTAAGGACATTTTCCCTACATATATTGCCAGCATGTGTAAAAGCATAAGTTGAAATAAGGTGAAGACTTACTATGTAAATTACATTGTAGGATCTCCTGTTTTACATATAGCTTGAAGTATTTTGTTCAGTCTTCTCTGGCAAATTTATTATTGAATAAGCAGCTTACTGTTCACCTTTCACTTGCTGTAGCTTTCATTTATTAATCCAACCATTACTTTAACAACAGATTATGTGTGAATTCAGAAGTAACATGGGTTTTCTGTTTCAAAATTCATTCAGAAGAACATTTCTGAATAATAACATTTCTCATTGTTATTGCAATGAGTATGATATTCATTATTTCTTCAGTATCTAACTCTATTAAACCTCTGTGGTGAAACTTGTGGCTCTTTATACATTTCCTTTTTTGGGCATAGAAGTGTACTGTGCAGTATTTCTGAATATCTTTGAATAAACTGGGATATTTTGTGTGTGTTTCATCCCTAATCTGATGTTGATTCTGTTTTGTGTTTAATAAAAACAATGGAAGTCTTAATAGCAACATTGCATCTCTTTAAACAAGTGAATTAAAAAATGGAGAGTACAGAAGGACAATTATGTTATTCATTCATTATTCTTTCATTCATTCATTTAATTTATTTATTGAATTTATTTGCCACCCATTCTTGTTTTTTATTTGTTTGTTTTAGATACTAGTTTTTCTAATCATGGGAAGTCATTAGAGAGTCTTTGGCAAAATCTTGTTCATTATTGTCTAACCTAACTTGCCTATGTTTAACGGTAAAGATTTTTACTTTTATCCTTTAAAGGACAGGCTTGTGGTAGTTTTATTTATAGTTCCACAGAGGAAAGTTTTCTTAAATTCCTTTCTTGTGTTTATGGAAAAATATGGCCCAAAGCATCCCTATTTATATGTTTGTTTACTAGCAACTTGTCTTCCTTGTTTACTTATTTGAATCTTGTTTGATCAAGTAACTAATCTGCTGCATATTGAAAAAGTTGTATGAAGTGTGAATTTATAACAATCCTATGTCAAAGACAGGTATGTCAAACTCAAGGCCTTGGGGATGGACCTGGCCCACAGGGTACTTAAATTTGGCCTATGGGGTTGCTCTGGACACAGCTTCTGCCAGCAAAAACAGAGCATTGCTCTCCCAAGTTTCTTTCTTTTTTGGGGGGGCAGAGTGTTTGGGCCATCACAGGAACCTCCAACACAAGTGACATCGAGCTGGCTATGCCCACACTGACCCCTCCCCCTGGAGGTCAAGCACAACCCTGATGCAGCCCTCAATGAAATTGAGTTTGACCCTCCTCTACTCATTGCAGAATACCTTATGCCACCAGATTCGAAATTCTAGACCCAGAAAACCTAGAACTACGCCGCCTTCGGTCCGATCTATGTATAGTATGTCGGATCATACATTGCAATGTCCTACCTGTCAATGAATACTTCAGCTTCAACCATAACAACACAAGAGCACACAATAGATACAAACTCAAGGTTAATTGCACCAAACTTGATTGCAGGAAATAGGACTTCAGCAACAGAGTGGTCGATGTCTGGAATACTCTTCCATTCCATACATTTTCCATTGTCCTCTTGAGTCAACTTTAGGTAAAAATATTTGAATTTTCCAATATTTATCTAGTGAACTGACTTTCTACCCAGATTAATGTTTTGGGGGCCCAAGTATAACACTGAAGAGGATTTTCTGTTGATGATAAGGGGTTAGAAAAATGAAAAAGAAAAATAGAGACAATGATTCTGCAAAGCCAAATTTCATCACACGTGCTTTAAATGTTACAATGTTGTGAAATCACTGGCTAAAGGAGAGGGATGAGTTAAGACCGTGATGGCGAATCTATGACATGTGTGCCCGAAGTGGCATGCAGAGCCACTGCTGCCAGCACGTGAGAGGTCGCCTGAAAGAACTTCCTGTGCATACAGGCGCACCCCCGCCAGCCAGCTGATTGTCGGGTATCTGCCACGCATGTGCGGGGGAGACATGTACGTGAGAGATGTACGTGCATGCGCAGCTGCATGCAGTGCAGGAGGGTCATGCGTGCATGTGCAGGGTGGGTGGGGAAAGTTGCACATGCATTGCATCATGGGTGCAGGCACGTAATTGCGCGCACACACACTTTTGGCATGTAACATGGAAAAGGTGAGCCATCACTGAGTTAAGACATCCCAATATGGAGTATCTCCAGAGGATAAAATTTTGTAAACCAGGGAAGCCTTATCTACTGGTTCCCAAGGGAATGCAGCCAGTTAGGTGAGATTCTTGTGACATAGTTGATCTACGCTTTTGCCTATTCGTGAAATTGTTCTGATTCTTAGCTACTGACACATGGCCATGTTGTTTGTTTGGGCAATGAAACAGAAATGATTGCTGCTGCTTTGCTCCAGGCTATATTTTAAATTGCAGCTCTAGCCTACAGGAATGTGGAATTTCTTAGTGGCATCACACCCAAATATTAGCCAGGTTTTACCATTGATTGTTCAAAATTATCCCAGGTGGTTAGATGTTGGTTCTTGTTGCTATAGCAGTAAATTAATGCTTATATATGATGGAAACAATGAACAGTAATTCTGAGTAATAGGTGGAAAGACTTGAACGAGGTACTGAAAGTTGATTTTATTTAAATGGGGGGAAATATAATTCAATGCCATCTTTCAGAGAAATTTTATAAATTATGAGGAAATGATCCTAGGTCACCTCTATATAAATTCAGTGCAGTTATTCACAAAGAGCAGGGGTGTTAAACTTGCATTGTCACAGCAGTGTCCTGTGATATATTGCAACTTTTCCCCCCTTTGCTAAACTGGGCGTGGGCGTGGCCAGCATGTGATGCATCCAGCCCGTCGGCCACGAGTTTGACAGCCCCAACATACAGCAATAGGAAAGTGTCCACCGTGGTGTCTCTTTCAATTGATTCTGAAAGTGGATTAAATAAACTTTTTTTAAAAAGTATTTTTTGAATCAAATCTTTGTTAAGACTAAAAGACTAGCAGTACTATTTTGTCCATAAGTACTATTCCTAAATAATGAATGGGAAATACACAGCGCTATGAACTTCTCCTGCTGGTTTTACCTTTAGCCCAAAACTAGAAAAAAAATGGGTAGCACCCAAGTAAACAAGTAGATTTGTTTATATAAAAGGATATATGACATGTGTATATCGGTCAGAGACTTAAAAACAAAAATAAATTCCTGGAAATTCAGTACCTGGTTTAAATGTTGAAAGAATCATAAGAAAAGAGGACTCAAATAATAAGGTTCTATGCAAGTGTTGAACCTTGAATAAGTCAAAATGTTTAATTTGCATGTTCTTATTATAAGTAAAATGCAGAAGTTCAGTTCATTGCTGATAAACAAAATAATGCACAAGCTTTGGAGCACTGTTATTTTGTCTATATTTCTACACAGTCCATGATGTAACAGGTTCCTTGCCACATACTCCTATTTTAGACTTAACATTCACTGCTAAAATTTCTCCACTTCTTAAATATGATTATTGTGTCACTTTGTCATTACATGTTAAAGTCTTTAAAACATTTACTTTCCTCAATGAAACATATGCTTTTGTTGGCAGATGAGATTCTGCTGAAACATTGCTACAACTTTAAAAGCACTACAATGACGTGGGATAATACCCAAAGGAAGCTGAACAGCATATATGTATGTATGTATGTATGTATGTATGTATGTATATATGTATATATTTATATACACTGCAAAGCATGCATTTATCTACAAAATATAAACTCTTTGCTTTTATTACTGCATTTCTTGACTGCTACTGTTGATTAATCTTCTCATCTACAGTTTATATTAATTTTATTGATGTTTCTACTTTTTAAATTTTTTAAAATTGTTGTATAATTTTAGAATTGTAAGCCACCCAGAATCTTTTGGTTGAATTGGGTGGCTATAGAAATTGAATAAGTAAACAAATAAATAAAACATTTTGGTATATCTTTTTAAGAGAAAGTGAGTTATAAAATTGAGAGTATAAAATACAAGACCAAAAGTAATTATATTGTCCAATATAATTACTGTTAATAACAGTGAGGTAATCCAACATTTATGTGTGCTTGAACTTAGCTAATTCAATATAAAGGTGTATTTTTTCTCATGTGAATCTAACTATTGCGCCTGGTATAATGTAAAGCATCTTTAAATGATTTAATCAGTATATAAAATCTGTATTATCAGATTTTTTTATCAGATTTATTTTAGGTTGCTTCAGGTAGAACTTTTCCACCATTATCAGTCAAAAGATAATGTACGAGAAATTTTCTCTTCTCCTTCATAACTAATATGCCCCCAAAAAGAAAAAAAACCCAAAGCATTAGAGAAAATTGTGGAGGAACATTCATAAATGATAAATGGTATAATGTGCTGTTATCATCAGTTATCTGAGTGTACCATTGATTCCATGTTGATGAAACATCCAAATGGTTCACACAACAGTATTAATTCTCATTAAAGAGCTTTTAAATATTCCAACAGAGGAGATGATTAACCAGAAAATAACAGCCTGTGCAGAGATGGACAAGTTAACCTTAGCACTTAAGGAAAAAGAAACATCAGAATATTATAGAAGCTGGGAATGCTGGTATGACTGGATAGAACAAAAATAGAAAACAGATTAGTAAATAGCGTAAAATGTAAATCATAATTACATATTTACAATAAGATGTATTTGTAAATGTATCACCAATATTGATAACAAACAAGGAACCATAGACTGTCGATAGTAGAATTGTTAGTTTTTAAATCATTTTCTTTTTTTCTATTTCTTTTCTTCTTCTGTGTGTTGTGTTTGTTTGATATTTTGGTTTTGTAATCAATAAAGTTTATTTTTTTCAACTTTTTAAGGCCAATCTATTTTAAACCATTTAAATGTGACTTACAAAAATACATTGATGGCTTATATCTGACAGAATGTATTGAGTTTGCCAAATAAAAGATAATTCCGTTTTTTTATTCCGCCATTCCAACAACTAAATGCAATTCATGTTATTATCACCCAAGAGGAACACTCTTCAGACTCAGAGACTCTAATGTTACATAAGGATGTTCCTGAAGCAAATTAACACTGTGCATAATAATGTAACGTTGTACATAATACACAAGAGATACATTGAATTTTATTACATTGTCTCATTCACTACTCATGTAAAAGCACCTGCCATATTATAATTATTAATATTTCTAGACATGCATCTAAGAATGGTTCATAACATCACTTTGTCTTTTATTCTTTGTTTTAGTTTATTTTTTAAATACTTCTTAATGTATGTACTCACTTTTTTAGCTCCTTTGTACACCACCCAGAGTCCCTTGTTGGTATATTGCTTCCATAAAACTTGTCAGTCTGCCTACTAAAGATTGTATAATGAAAACTGGAATAGCTTTTGTCTGAAATTGGAATAAAACAGATGGATTCCATCATTGGAACAGGATAACTCTAATTTTTGTCATTCACGCTTCATTTGGTTGTTCCTTTTGCATTCTTTCTTTAATGATTCTATTGCAACGTTGCTTTGATATTAATTTAACTCTTTATCCCACAGAGAGTTATCCTGCAGTGAGTTGGCCAGAGTGAGTTAGCCATGGCAAGTTGGTGGTGGCAAGTTGTGTGCCGTAGGTTCACCATCACAGTCCTAAACCAAGGGTGTCAAACTCAGATTTTACTGAGGGCTGCATATCAGGGTTGTGTTTGACCTTGGGGGGCATGGCCAGGGGGTCATGGCCAGCTCGATGTCACTTGTATAGGGGGCCCCTGTTGTGGCCCAAGTGCTCTGCCAGCAAAAATGGGCTCCCGAGCTCTGCGTTTGGCTGCAACGGCCTCCTGTAACCTTCTGCCAGTGAAAAGAGAGCTCCTTTTTCACTGGCAGAGGCACCACGGGCTAGTCCTTCGCTGTTTTCAGGGCAGATGCACAGGCCAGATCTAGGCACCCCGAGGGCTGGATCCGGCTGCCGAGCCTTGACTTTGACACCCCTGTCCTAGACTCTCAGTCACACCTGATGGGCATTGTCTCTTCAGTTCCGTCTGTCACCACCATGTTTTAGGGTTAGATCTTATTTAAGTATCCAAAGTAGGAAACTTACCTGTTTAGAAAGGGATATAAAATGAATGAAGATGATTTAGTCAAGGAGGGGAATTATTAGAGCTTGCAGTGTTTCATATTCTAAGATTTTAAAAAAAAAAAAGTATTCGGGGGCAGGTAAGGACACACATTTGACCTCTGTCTAACACTTTTTTTTAAAGAACTTTCTCAGGCTTTGTGCTAAAATTTTGGAAGCCAGAAAAAGATACAGTTGCTGATTGATATAATATCAGTGAACATCATATATGCTAGCTGCATCATATATGCTGGGGAATTCTGGGAGTTGAAGTCTATACGGTATATGTTAAAGTTGCCAAGTTTGAAAAACACAGCATAGCACAAATGCTCCTCCACATGTGTGTTTGTGTGGCTTTGACTATAAAGCACAGCTCTAAAAAACTGCTTCATTAATGCTTGAATTTCCTTTCACAACTTCTTCTATATAGCTAATTACCATTTAATGATAAGTAAATGTATTGCTGCATTTGTTTTTAAGTGCTGATAAAGTAGGTGCACATTCTTACATGCAAAGCTACATAAAAAACTATGTAAAATACAAAAATAAACATAGGGAGTATAGTAGGCTTATGCTAACTTGAATTGGGTGTTTGTAGAAACTAAAATACTAGAATTATTTTAATGGTTAATGTCTATAATTCTATATGGTTTGCTAAAACAATTGAACATGGAAAACGCAGCATTTAGAAAGGCTAAATTGGCTTTTGTACATTGGCTCTTGGATATGATATTATTACCGAGGGCAAATCTTGTTAAAAGATTTTCTGTTAAATCCTTGTTAAAAATCTTTGTTTATGTCATTTGTATAAAAGGTGCCAAGCTATTCCGTTGCTCTGGTGATCCAATTCTTATTACAGTCATAGGCCAGCATATGATTTTGCTATGCCTCTGTGGTTACTGAAAGTATTTCCATGACTCACCAGGTATTCTGGGACATAGTCCAAGAATAATTGAGTGTTGAAAGCTAGTGCCTTCAATTCAAAATGAAAAGCAGTATATTTGCAAAAGAGAGAGAAAGAGTGAGAGAATAACTTGTTTCTTGTATAAAGAGAAGTGCTTACACTAGATATCGTCTTTTTGCAGTTTAATAATAATGTTATTAAAGGTTATTTAAGATATTAAACAGTTCTTTATTAGTTTTTTTAAAAAAACAATATTTTGATTCCTTAGATATTGTTCAATCATCTACAACATTAAGAGCAGACATTGTTCACGCAATATCAGAAGCTTTAGGCTATAATACTGTAAATCTTAAAAGTAAATTCTATTGAGTATAATGAGATTCAATGGTGAGTGACCTTATTTGTGAATGACCTTAACGGCAGCCTTCAGTCATTGAAAAACCATATGTTCAAAAAGAAAAAGAAGAAAAGGTTGCAAAAGGGTCATCAGCTTTTAAAATAAATGATTATTTTCTAAAACTATTTTTTTAACCTGAATAAATCTTGAAGTGTGTTTAAAGAAAACTATATATTGTTAAGCAGACTTGAATGTTTCTGTAGGATAAGGATGCAGGAAGTAGGACTGCAAATAATTATGATACAAAATATGTTTCACATGGACTCATTAGTCTATAATTCCTTTTCGTGAAGATGTCACAAAATAATTCAATGATTCTGAATTGCAGCATTGATAAGTACAAATTTTGTGCGACTTAATGAACGTAGCTTCCAAGTAGATAATGAGAATATAGATTTATTTCTGTTTCTGTGTCTATATCTCTAGGCAACATAAGTTTAATATAACTGAGCCAGAAAGAAAGAAAAAACTGACCCTACCTTCACTTTCTTTTCTTCAGCAAGAATACAGTAGATTATTTTCCTCTTGCATTTGTTGCTATTAACAACAGTGCCCTGGAGATTGATACAAAATTAAATCCTACATTCAATAAATTAACCTGAAAGATGGGCTCCTGAACTTAAATACTCATAAATTGTCATGTAAAATAAGGAAGGACTAGGAGATGGCAGTTCTTGTGGTAA
The DNA here is from genome assembly GCA_015471245.1 of Laticauda colubrina. Taxonomy (NCBI): domain Eukaryota; kingdom Metazoa; phylum Chordata; class Lepidosauria; order Squamata; family Elapidae; genus Laticauda; species Laticauda colubrina. Next base: position 22,039,638 of record BLBF01000016.1, read on the forward strand.
ATAAACTTCCTAAAAACATCGTGTTTCCTTGTGTATACTGATGTTTCTTATTTGTTTCTAAGGTCATTCCATGATAGGTTTTGTACTCCATGTGTATAGTCTTTGCCAGAGAAAGAGGCTGCCATACTCAAGAACCATCATCCTTTCCTTCAGCTTGCCCTGTACAATATCAATGAGAGCAAAATCCCAATTCCCTCTGCAAAATACATATGTCACTGTAGCTTACTGCACAAAGTCAACTACATCAACTTAAGATATTGGAAGATATATGACTTGGTTGCACTTATTGTGTGGGACTGTCCTCAGAAAACCATTATTAATTAAAATAACCTCTAATGTAAAATAAAAACTGAAGCAAATGCAACCAGGCAAAATAAGGTTTAGTAGATTTTTGTGCAGCCTTATAAAAATATTGATTTTGAAATACAGAGAGAGAGAGAGAGAGAGAGAGAGAGAGAGAGAGAGAGAGAGAGATTTTCATGATCTTTAATTAAGGCAACCATTTTTGATTCAAGGTATTTAATGGGCTAACTTATACAATGTGTCCAAAATCCAGAACCTATGACTCCTGAGGGAATGAAAATTGGGGAAGTTGTAGCTATTAGCTGCTGCTCTCCTGCTGGTTTGCCCCTGCAGTTATGAGACCCTCGTTTTCAATATTTCACGACAGTTTCCCAGCCAGTCTTGCAATCCCTCACCCCCTTCCCCACTCAGCAGCAGCCACTTACTGTGGGAGGGGTGGAAAGGTGCTCCCCCAGATTCCCACAAAAAGATTCAATGAGAAAGCTGTCTGGATATCAAAACACATACCTGCTCCCGCTGATTTCCCCCCCCACCCCCGGCTTGTTCTGTTTCTCTATTTAGGTGAGGAAATGTTTCTGAAACATTTCATGATGCTTCAGAATGATGCTTCAGAATGATGCTATGGAACATGGGATATCTAGTATTATTAACATTTACAGCACATTGAGATTATGAGATATTTTAAAAAATGATTCCCTGAGGAACTAAGACATTTATTGCCAAGCAATATTGGAGCTTTAAGACCATCATTACTGAACCAATAATTACTGCAAGGAAGAAGAGCATTAAGGTTTATCATGTTGAATATAATGCCTTTAAAATTGATTTTCAAATATCTGCCCTGCATTTAGAAACCAGATGGGAGACATATAATCACATTCTTCTATTCATACCACTGAAATGATCATTGTCATGATGGGAATGATAATGGAAGAATTCCTTCAATTTTTTTATAGTTCTTGAGAACAAATCAGTTGAAAATAATTTACAATAGATTGTAAAATATATACATTTATGGGTAAGGATAAAATGTACTGTGCATCATCTGGAGAATGGATGCTAAGGAATACAGTTTTAAGTAGTGAAATTTATATTATTAATTTTATACATCCATAGATTATTTGGTTTCTTAAAGAAACTTCAATATGAATAGCAAAATTAATATATAACTATGTTTCTTAAATATTTTTACTCAACGTTATAGTACAATATGCAGTACAATGAGCCATGGTGGTGCAGTGGTTAGAGTGCAGTACTGCAAGCTACTTCTGCTGCCTGCCTGCAATTTGGCAGTTCAGATCTCACCAGGCTCAAAGTTGACTCAGCCATCCATCCTTCTGAGGTGGGTAAAATGAGGACCCAGATTGTTAGGGGCAATATGCTGACTCGGTAAACTACTTAGAGAAGGCTGTAAAGCACTGTAAAGCAGTATATAAGTCTAAGTGCTATTACTGTTATTGCTAAATGCTATATGGTACATGTCTAGGAAACAATAAAAGTGCATTTGCAATCTGATGTATGTATTCATTCTTTGAGAGCTGATTTAAAATGCTTAATTTCAAACATTTCACTAGAAGCTTCAAATTAAACATGCCTAAAATTGTTTTTATTTCAATATTTAAAAAGCATGAATGGGTGAATTTCCTTTTGGCATTAGAGCAGGGGTGTCAAACTTGTGGCATCACATTGTTGTCACATGACTTATTTATTTATTTATTTGATTTGATTTGTCAATCAGTTACAAAATAATAGGTATAAGTATATACATTCGGTCGTTATGAATACATGAAATGGATACATATAAGAAAAATAAAAAGAAACAATAGGACAGGGACGGTAGGCACATTGGTGCGCTTATGTATGCCCCCTACAGACTTCTTAGGAAAGGGGTGAGGTCAATAATAGACAGTCTAAGGTTAAAGTTTTTGGGGTTTGGGGAAGAAACCACAGAGTCAGGTAGAGATGTATCGTGACTTTTTCCTCCTTTGCTAAAATGGGAATGGACATTGCCAGTGTGTGATGCATCCAGCCTGCGGGCTGCGAGTTTGACACCCCTGCATTGGAGCATATGTGGACTTCAATTCCCAGAATTCCCCAGCCAGCATAGAATTCTGGGAGTTGAAGTCCACATATTTCAAGTTACCAAGATTGAGAAACACTGCATTAAAGAGTAGGAATACAGTTAAATCCAAGTGTTTAATTGTCTCTATGTGTCTCCAGTTTCATGAAACAGAAACAGAAACTACTTCATACTGAGTAATACAGATCTCTGTGTTTCACAGATAGGTTTGTTATTATCTTTTATATAGCTTTAAATGAGAGATGAAATAACATACCCAAGGCAAAATTGCTTAGAGGAATATTACCTTTCCTCTTTCAGTAGCTACCATCTGTGAACAATGTGGTAGGGTCATTCTGAAGCTCTGAACATAGCAATAATTTAAGAACCTTCTTTGTATTTATTATTTGCTTAATAAATATTTATTTCAAGTAAAAACTAGCAGAAAGAAAAGAGGAACTTTGCACATATGATATGAAAATAGTTCTTTGAAGTTTCATTTCAATTGATAACTTCTCAAATAATTATTCATATACTGTTTGTTTACTAAGAAGAAATGTTCTACACGTAGTCCTACGATTGCAATGGACTTCATCCAGCACAGTTGTAAGTCGATGGTTGTAAAATGAATCACATATGTGACTGATGCGATTTTATAACATTTTTTATGGCGGTTGTTAAGAGAATACCATGGTCATTCACTGAATCCCGTGGTCATCAATCAAAGGAATGGTTTACTATGGGCCAATTTTGCTGAAATCCAGAAGTAAATGACGCATTTCAGCAAAAATGTCATCAAGCACAGTGTCAGCATTTCAGAAAACCTTCACTCCAGCAAATAACTCTGAGACAGTAATCTTCTCAAAAGTTCTGTTTTAATTGGATAGTAAACTGGCAAATTGGGGGAATCCCAAGTCTGAAAGCTCTGGGTTTCCTTACAATAAGTAAAAACTCAAACACATCCCCTGCATCCATCATCACATCACATGTCCCAATCACCATCCATCCCGACTTCAGACTTCCCCTTAGTTATGTGCAAAATAAGATGACCTTGAATTAGAAAAAGAATGTTGTTATTTGTAACTACATACACTCCAAGAAATTCCCCCCTCCCATTTTCCCAGGCTCAAAATGTGGCAGCGTGGGAGCGTCTGGTCTCAATATGGCTTCTAAAACTGACAAACAGTCATGTGACCATGACACACTGAAAATGGTCATAAGTGTAGCCACATGACTGTGGGGAGCCACATGACTGTTGGAGCTTCAAATCAGTCATAGAAACCCTTAGGGAGGTCCATCACAACTTTGAATGGTTGCTAAGCAACTGATTGTCAGACAAGGACTATCTATAAGAGTATGTTAGAGATTGTTCTGATCAATTTATCAAAAATGGCTGTGCTTCTCTATAGATGTCCCCATGCAAAATTAAGCATAGGTGCGATCTTCCTCTTAACTCCCCAACCCAATAATTCTTATTAATTCCATTTTTCCTATGTTCTTATTTTCACGATCTGATGAGGCATTAAACATTAGCTCAGAATATGCATTAATGTAACAGGAAAGGAAAGAAAGCAATTTTCCAGAAAAAGTACTGTATTTTGACTCGACAGTAATGACAGAAGATCATCATTATATTTTTTTAACGACCCCATAATTCTTTGTGGGGTGGAGTCTGGGCAACTGAATGGAGCTGAGTGTTTACTGGCCAGATGCCCTTCCTGTTGCCAATTAAGAGCTTTGTTCCGCAGATATATTCTCATTGTGCCCAGAGAGAAATATCTGCCTCTACCCAGGATCGAACCAGTGGTGGGATTCAATTTTTTTTTACTACTGGTTCTGTGGGCGTGGCTTGGTGGGCGTGGCAGGGGAAGGATACTGTAAAATCTCCAGTCAGAGGTGGTATAATTTGCCGGTTCTCCGAACTACTCAAAATTTCTGCTACCGGTTCTCCAGAACTGGTATTCAGAATCTGCTGAATACCACCTCAGGATCGAACTCACAAACTCCTGATTATGAGGATAGAGCTCCATCTCTAGGCCACCTTATTACTATAACAGAAGATACATTATATTATATGTTGAAGTCTAAACCATCTAATTATTTAAAAGTGTCCTGTATGAATATTCCTTTGCATAAACTGAATTTGGTACAAACCAAAAGGTATGTATAGTGCTGTAACTTAAGATTTATAAAATGATAATTACTTAGTCTGTCAATAGAGTAATCTTTGGCATAAATTCTGGGAGACTGGTTAACAAGTATCACACCTTTTGCCCAAATGTGTCAATTAGGTATACAAAAACTTATCCAAGGAATGAGCTTCAAAAATGACATCCGCATACATTACCAGTATATCATCAGCATAATGTACCAATTTATATTCTAATGAGTTATGCAATACACAAAGACCTAGGGATATTGTATTGTTGTCCAATACCACAAACTAAGGAGTCTAAACAAATCTCAAAATCAAAGGTTCTAAGGAACCGTATGAATATATCAGTATTGTGTATATGAAATATATATAATTAAATATTCAATATTTCTATCCACAATTACATTTGTATTGACAAACGTCCAGATTTCATGATCCTAACTCAGTCTAGCAGCTCACATTATAGCCAGAACTTTATTGCACTCATGCTTCATACACTCTGATTCCATCTTTGCAGCTTTAGAGTGTGTTTTCCTGAATGTCAGTATCAGTACCTAAATATCTCAAATGCTTTAATCTAGCTGTGTCATAAACACTATTAATATGTAAAACCAGAAGGTCCTCAGTTCTTCCTCAATAGCACTTTAAGTGACATCTGATCTGAGAAAAGATGCAAAATATAACATCAAACGAATTTACTTAAGAGTTAGCATATATCTTAATAGGAATGTTACTTTTCAGCATATCCACCATTTTTGGGGATGTAAAACAACACAATTTTGAAATTATATGAACAGCTTCTGCAGTTGTGTTTTACTTATAGCACATATCCCATTTGTTATCCTAATATTTTTACCCAGTATATGTTTTATTTAGATCATGAATAAATTTCCTCTGTGTGGTGCTTCACTAGTTTATATCTTACGTAGAAGTGAAGTTATTAAAAATTCAAACTGTACAAAACTAACTTTATAGACACCATGTGTACATTGTATGTAACTATCTTTAAAATTGAACCCTTTCAAAAATAATAGGTCCTAACTCACCCCAAATATGTAATATTGGAAACTGGAGTGAAACGATCAAAATGTCCTAAAATCCTTTTTTAGTTATCAAGCATCTTCATTACTTTATTGCTACAATTAAGTTGTAGCTTATTTGGCAAGAAAACTTGGAAGAAAAATTGTAATTCTAGTTGTGATTCGCTGTCCAAATTTTTCACTTGTCCTTAAACTCATTACTTCACCTTAAATGGTAAATTCTGCGTATTCAGAGACCTGAGGTAATCAAGCTATTGGAACAGACGCTCAAATGGCAAGAACTGTAAACAAAGATAGTTTGCAGGATTGAAAAGACAGTTATGTGTTGAGAATATTTTATATAATTCCTAGCTGAAGTAGAGAACTTTATAATGCATAGGAATAGGACATAGGAATCAGTATTTGAATGAGTTGGAAAGATATTCTGTTACCTGAATATTTTGGGATTGGAAGGAAATATGTACTCAGCCCTGTTCTCATCTTGCTGTTTCTCTGTTTAAAAGGAGAATATCATCTATTGATTGTTATATGAATTTTATATTCATATACACAATACACACACATATATAAAATATGTTTCATCTGTGTACTATCTAGCCTCTGAATTAGCAAAATTTGATCTTCCACAGTCAATGTAACAACATACAAGTGAGATTTTTTTTCAGGATTTTCTTTCAGATTCAAGATAAAAACAGTTTCCATATTCCATTGTACTCCAGCTATCACAACAAACAGGTTGTTTCCTGTAAAAATTTTAGTGGAAACAGGAACTGTATAATTTTAAAAACTTTCTGATTGTATTATGTTGATTTTTGAGATCTTAAATATTGCCCTGAGTTGATACAATAGAAGGAAAATAACTCCTTGTCATCGGAGCTATTTGTTGTTTAACTGAAATTCATTTAGTAGTAATTGTCCAGTTTTTTTAACTTTCTTAACCTCGATACATAGTTTGTTAAATTACCCATATTAACCTAATGACTACTACTCAATAAGACATAAACTCACACACAGACACATGCACACGTGCATGCACACAACTGAAGCATGGTTTTGCACACCATTTACTTGACAAAGATTGCTTCAGGAAAGCTTAGAGCAATTTCTAATGTTCCTGGGATTACAGCCAATAGATTTTGAGGTACTGCTTGTGTGAGCCAAAAATTGATTTTTATTTCAGAGTAGAGAGCTTGGAAGCAAGATTTTTTTTTTCTTTCCTTCCATAAGCATAGCTGAACTCTAGATCAGTAGAACTGAATTCATTTTTGAGGATCTACATACAACGTTGTGAGACAAATATTTTTTAACTTTCTTATCAACTAATCTTTGTCTGTAAGTACTAGAAGTAGAATCCCTTCAGAGGTTTGTTATTTAACTGACTGAACGCCAATGCTAGATTTTGGTCCTAAAATAAGAAATTGGAATTGTACAAAATTATCCCTGGGGGTTTTAAAAACATGTTTACCGAGTGTGCTAAATACTGGAAGCAGTGCTGTTACCAGCATGTACTTGCAATTACCGCATGTAAACATGTAAGTTGGTTTTACTCAATCTAGTAAGAGTGTGAATATACTGCAAAGAGAATTTTAATTCGTTCTCAGCCAGGCCTAACTCATGGAAAATATTGAAAAGCAAAAAAATATGTAGCTTCTTTGATACAAATGCAGCATTATGCTGTGAGGAATGCAAACATTAGTTTCAGAGTTCTTTGAAAATCAGATTTACATCCTGATTTTCAGTTACATTTTAATTGTGCAGTAATTATTCAGTGCAGTTCTCAATGCATAGCCATAGGTGAAAATTTAAGGCAACCAGGAACAAGGCATGTGAAGGTACTTATTAATGATATCGGGAAGGAGCACTGTCATTAGTTCCTCACACTTTGTTCAGAAAAGAAATTGAAAGTCAAAATACAGTCCAAAGCTCCTAATCTAATGGCAACCCCCAACACACACGATGCTCACGTTTAAATTTTATTGAGCAGTAAGACTTGCTCAACCACTTTGGTAGAAGAGATTTCCCATTAGACATCCATATTAATTTGCTGGTCATGTGTATCTTTAAACTTTTTTATTCCAAATAACATTTCATATGAAAACAGGCATCAATATAGTTATTGGTGAAGTGAATTAATTTGCTGTCTCTGATCCAAACAGGCTAACATATACAGCTTAGACTTTCTGAACTAGGGCAGGTAAAAACAGTATTACCAGGACAAAAAAGAGTACAATTAACTATGTGAGAGTATCCAACAAGAAAGTGCTCTTCTCCTAAAAAATACAGCAAGAAGCATGATTGGGAAAAGTTAAAAAAAAATAGGGAAGCTTATAACTCTTGTTAATCCAAAGAATGGAAGCTGAAAAGCTTTTAGTAGTAGATTTTGATAAAACACACACATTTTTTTTACAAGTAAGACAATACATCTACAAGATCTGTGCTGTTTTAAAACTGAAATACTCATTCAAAATATTAAAAAGTGTATTGTTCTAGTACAGGAATTATATTTACAGATAATATAATAATTTATCAGAATAAGCATTATTTTCTCCTGGCATAGCAAGGGCGGTAGCAATGAAAATATTACCTAAATGAATATGAACCAATTTATAAGTTAGCCAACAAGATTTTAAGATTATTTGTGAATTTTCTTGCATGGAGTAGTATGTCTTGGTGCTCTTCAATGTTCAAACCCACACATTTCTATACACCTTTTATATTATGCACTTCTTATTTTAAACTTACTCCTCCACAAGTCATCTGGAAGATGAACAAAAATGTTGGTCAACATGAAAATAATGTAGAGATGCTATATCTAATACATTGGAGAGAGACTGGGTTTTTTTCCTCTTTGCTCTTTAGAGTCCTTTAAATTTATATATTATCCAATTTATTGGAATAAAACAAGGGCCATTAAAAATGCAAACAAGTCCAAGTTTGGGAATCAAAGCCAATTTCCAAGGTTTTCCTAAAAGTGAGAGCACCATTCTTATCTCTCATACATTGCTTTTCCAGAGGGTGGTTAGTCCCTGTATTTATTCAAAATACCAAGAAGATTTCACTTTGACTGCTCTTCATCTTAGAAAGCATATTGCTGGATTTGGACAACTAGAAAATGTCTGCAAAACTGTTTAGTGACAGGGTCTCACATACAGTAAAATGTGTGAAGTTCGGAACCTGTGCAAATTAGAGGAACCTGTATTTTTTTCAGTACTAAAATAGTTTCCTCAGTCCACAGAATGGTGGATAGTGCGCCACATTAAAGTACTTTTTCATAACATTAGTGTTTGATCTGAGTAAATATCAAAGGCATTTTTACCAAGACAATTTTCCTTGTATCAGATATATTGATGTAGATTATCTTAACCAAATATAAATACTGTAGATTTCAGCACAGACTTTTTGGACTATTTCTTTAAAAGCATGGATTTCATTAAGAAGTAAACCGTAGAATTTATCAAAGCTAGTGTAGTTATCTTACTTGTAAACAAGCATTTTCAAAATAGGTCTCATATCTACCAAAGAAGTGTAGGATTCATAGAATGGCTTAGATTGCAGGTTCTTAATATTTAAACATTTGTGTGAAAGAAAAAAAATGACTTGTTAACAAGTCCTGTAGTTGTTTGTTTTTACAAAACATACAGATTTATTAACAAATCTTTGGTGGAGGGATTATTTGATCACTATCCCCAATGTATGGAAATCATGCTTTATTTAACAGATGCATATGACTTTAAAAAGCAGCATGCTTTAATCTGAATTATTTGCAAGCTCCATATCTTTGTGATGTGGTTTAATTTAATAAACAAGGAAAATGTGTGCAGTTAATACAGATTTATCAGTACTTCCTATACTGTTCTTACTCTTTCCCCATTATAATACTATTTTAGTTTTGTGTGTATATATTCACATTTCTCTTGTATGTTTGCTTGCATAAAATGTAGCACACTGATCATATCAGTGTTAGATATGCTGGCTGGGATTGCTGAATATACCCTCTCCTCCTGTTTTAGTGACAATCTTGGTTAAAAACCATTTGCAAATACAATGGTAATGAAAGGTAATAAATCATTTTCTGGCCAATGTGTTCTTTTACAAATAAATTTCATGGGCGTGCTGGAATGGCTGCTTGGTATGAATGCAAGAGAATTGTGGCTGTTTCCATCACTGCAGGTTTTAAAAAAAAACCTGGACAACCATTTAACCAGGATGGCTTTCCTGCCTTGAGCAGGAGATTGGACTAGAAGGCCTCTAGGGTACCTTCCAGACCTATGACTCTGTGGTCTAATGCAGGGGTGTCAAACTCAAGGCCCGTGGGGGGAGTATCTGGCCCATGGGGTGCTTAGATCTGGCCTGCGGGCCCGCCCTGGAAACAGAGAAGGACTGGCACGCAATGCCTCTCTGCCAGTGAAAATGGAGCTTGAGGGGGCCATGCACGGCCCACCAGGCTCGGTTTTTGGCCACTATGGCCTCCTGCAGCCCTCTGCCAATGAAAACTGAGCTTGGGGAGGCTGCACATGAGCCGCCTTGTCTATGCTTTCAGCCACGACAACCTCCTGCAGCCGTCTGCCAGCGAAAATGGAGCCTGGGCCATTGTGGCCGAAAACAGAGCCTTGATGATGACGTCGAGCTGGCCATGCCCCTGGCTACACACCCCAAGCCCCACCACAAGATCAAACGCAACCCTGATTTTGTCGGTGAAATTGAGTTTGACACCCCTGGTCTAATAAGATTAACACCAGCATAGCTGTGTGAGGGAATTTTATCTGAATGAAACGTTAACAAACAATGATCTTCACGTCATCTCTTTCGCTCTGTCAGTCATGTGTTCATTTAGTGACCATTTCACTTAATGGCCTGGTCACTGGAACAGAATGTGGTCATAAATCAAGGAGTGGCGGTATATGACTCAATTTCTAGCCCGTGTTGCTAGTGCAGCATTCCATTCTTGGTTCTGTCCAATATTATAAAACGCTTCCGTCTATGAATGTCTTTTCTCCATTTGTTAACTCCAAATAGGAATTAATCCCCAAAGTACACTTAAACATTTACTGTTTGCCTAATTTGCCTTTTAACAATCTGCCAATCAAAAATGAAAGGTATGAGAACTGGTTTATCTACATCAAATGATGATTTCCCCCTCCCCTTCCATTGTTAAACCTGGTTTACTATCTTCCATGATGTAGTTGTTAGGAGATGGCAAGATTAAGTCTGGTGGCATGGGTCATCTGAAACATGGGTCACCTGTTCTAACAAAAAAAAAATGCTCATTTTTTTTTCTAGGCACACCAAAGATTTCCTCCTTTGCAGACTATGGGATCTGTCTATTGCAGCACTGTAGCGCCCTCTAATGGTGAGTACCATATCGATAAACTTTTCCTTAAAGGATTTTTGTTGGAAGCTGAAGGAATTTGTTATAAATAATTGTGCTTTTTAAAATGAAAAAAAAATTAAAAGAGAAGATTAACTTAGACCTGGTAGAGTTCTTGGTGTGGATTTGGTTGGGTTTTTTTTTTTTTTGGGGGGGGGGGAACCTTTTTCTGTTCAAATAAAATTAATAAGGCATCTTGCTTGCTTTAGTCTTTCCATAATACTGAATTGCAAAATATGGTGCACTGTTATTTTTGGGGAGGGGTCATTTATTTTTCCTTTGCATGTATTTGCTTTGTTAAGGATCTTTTTCCATGGCTATTTGTTCACGACGGAAAAAAAACAAATGATTCCTTTTCCAAGATCCCATCTTTGTAAGCTGTGGGAAAGCTGTTTGGAGTTTCTGCCTTTGTTCTGAAGGTCAGCTTTTATTGCAGACAGTGTCAGGCACATCTGTGCTTCTGCTTCTCCTTCAAAAGCCAGCTTGTATATATTCTGTGCATTTATTACAGTTCTGAATTCTTTCTGTTTTGCAAATAAATCCATGGATGAAATGTTCACAACCGGTGCTTTTTAAGACCTTTGCTTTATTTTCGGCATTTTGGGTTGAATCTGAAATGCAGATGTGATCTTAAGCTGATAGATTTCTCTGCTGTGCAGAGTTCACCTCATCTATCATGTGTGACTAACAAATATTGGTTGAGTTTCTTAACCAAATTCCTTTAGCGGCATTTGCTTCTAAATACACCTTAATCTGTATTTAGGAAAAGTTGTGGTCTGTGAACCTTTGTCCTGTCTGTCTGTAACTCACCTGGTTCTGGAAAATGCTGAAAGACAACCAGGTGAAATGTGAAATAGTGGTAAGACATGAAATCTATACCTCCATGTTGGAATGTTATAGCAGATAACTTATTTTCCAAAGCATTTGAAGACAGAACAAGAAACTAAACAAAGACAGCAATGGTTGGAAACTAATCAAAGAGAGAAACAACCTGAAATTAAGGAGAAACTTCCTAACAGTGAGGACAATTAACTAGTGGAACAGCTTGCCACCAGAAGTTATGAGTGTTTTATTACCGGATTTTTTTAAAAAAACAGACTGGACAAGCCACCTGTCTGAAATGGTATAGGGTCTCCTGCTTCGGCAGGGGGTTAGACTAGAAGAGTACCCACCGACTAGTTCACAAAAATATAAAATCCAACTAAGGAAAAAAAAATAACTTCATGGCTGTCTAAAAGAAGACTTGCATGGTGTAGATAAATTTCTGGTTTTAAATTTCTAAACATTGCTCAATCTTTAGAATATTGTAAAATAAAGAGCATATATTGTGGGGAACTTAAAAACTTCTTTCCGCTCTAAAAATGCATTTTGAAGAATTATGTTATTCTATTAAAAAAAGGAAGTGAATAATCAATGCTTAAAACTTTGTTTTTCAAATTGGTATGTTAAAAAGCTAAACAGCCTAAAGAGAATACAATGTTGTAGAAATTAAAAAAAGACATTTTATTATAGTTATAGGCATTTAAAGTATTTTAAAACTGTCATGCTATCAATATGAGATTTTTCTTGGGGATTCCCTGTTACTATGTTACTGGTGGGATATTAAAATTAGTTCACTATCTCATGCAAACTTCAAATTTCTCAGATAGGCAATAAAATCAGTGCATGCTAGTCTATTGATAAATATCTTGTGGTGTGTATGAACAGCTGCCTGTTGTGCTATAAAGCTGGAAATGAGCCCTTGCTTACCACAATTTTGAGTAGCTCCATTTAAATTACTTAGCATTCAGACAGGTACTGTTGCGATATTTCCCTTAGAGAAATATATATGTAAAACAAAAGAGTTGTACTATATTTAATTAGGAGAACAGGAAGAATAAAGTTATTGCTTTGTGTCTCGATATATATTTTTTCTGTAAGCAACTTAGTTAGCTGGAGGATATTTTTTTTTCTTTAAAAACCCAACAGATAGGAGAAGGCAGAAGTACCCAACTTTTTTGGGCACCATGGACTAGTTCCATGGAAAGAGGTTTTTCCGCAGACCAGAGGGAGTTTGTTTTTGCACGCTGCCTGCATCCCACACTTACGGGAAAACAAATTGCCAAGCATGCAGATCATGATCACATAACTATGGTGGTGCTGACGCAATGCTTTGCGACAACCATTTGCCCAGAATGATATAAGATCTCCTGCTCAAGCAGGGGGTAAGATGTCCAAGATCTTTCCACTCCTGTTATTTTATGGTATTCTAACTGGAAATGCTTTTACAGGTTGGAAAGCACCTTTTCTGAGGCCATTGTAATTCTTGACTATTATTAAATGAACAGTCACAAATTGGGGTCCACCTGTAGTTCAAACAGAAAAATCTTACCTTTTAAAGGAAAGGAAAGATAATTAGAACAAGTAGGTATTTCATATCTTCTTATGTAATCAAATTTTGCCACTTGTTTCAGACTACGATTGATGGATGCTACTGCTGACACTGCAAAAATGGCATTGCCTAAGTTCAAGAGACAAAATATTGCAGAAATAGAACGCAGTATATTTAAAATGTTTGAATGCAGAACCAAAGTATAAAATTTCATATGGGACTTTACATGGGGAACAGGAGAGGAAGAAGAACAATAGCACAATTTTTTTTAAAAAGGTCATCTGGTTGCTGAAGATTCAGCCCGTGTTTTCCCCCAAGTATTTGGAGCGATTGATCAGACTTGGTTCACTGCCTTCTCCTCTTTAATGGCACTGCTTGTGCTTTGTTTATCTCTCAGCTAAACGTAATTGGTTCACAGATGCCGAAGGCTAACTTTCCATAGGGAATATCCTTTTGAAACCAGAGGTTGCATCATCTTGTCAACATGCAAAACTTTGTTTCAATAATCAGTAGTTTTACTGATTCAGGAATGGATGAATTCAAGGATGGAAAAGCAGGATGACGGACAAAATATACAAGTTTGTGACTTAGGTTTTTGACATAAAATAGTGGTAGGTTGTTTTGTCACAGTCTGCATATCTAACACAGATGGTGGGAAGGCTTCTTTAACTGCATCTGAAGCAATTATTTCGATATGGTGGTTTTAGAGTTTGGTTCTCCAATACCTCTGATGCTATTCATCTCCATTTCATGAAATCACATCTGCTACCTAAAGCAATTGTCTTATTTTGACCTGCATATAAAACTCTCCCAACACTTAAAACACATTGCAAAGTGTGGACAGCAGAGGGCTTGCAGATCATGGAGTACCTAGCCTTACTTTTACAACAGTTAGAATGTGCTTCTGAAATTGGCAGTAAGACTATGCTTTTTTTCCATTGGGGAATCAATTCATGCATTAAGCTGTCATGAAATATTTAGACTTCCCTTAAAAGCTATCCAGATCTCAAATGGCTGAAATGGCAGCCCTATCTCTCCATGTGTGTCAGTTGATGGAACAGACCAAGATGGAACAGACCAAGAAATCAATTTCACATGAAGGCTAAAACTACTCTTGCTTAGATTGGCTATAAGAACAGAATCTTCCAAATTGGTTGCACTGCCTATTTCTTCCTATAATTCAGTGAATTAGGGTGCCATCTGTCTAAACCAGGGGTCCCCAAACTTGGCAACTTTAAGACTTACAGACTTCAATTCCCAGAATTGCTGGCTGGAGAATTCTGGGAATTGAAGTCCATAAGTCTTAAAGTTGCCAAGTTTGGAGACCTCTGGTCTAAACTATTTTCCAATATTATCTGGATGTTCTGGACGTTAAAAAAAAAAAAACCCCTTCTTGACTTCCAGTTTGCAGGGCTTTGGTGGCAGGCAGAAATCCACGATCGTGCACGGTTTCTGCCTGGGCGCGCCGCTGGAGTGCCCCAAACCAGCTGGCTTCGGGGTTAAACCACCCCATAGAGGTCAGTGAAGATGGGGGAGACTCCAGCAGGGTCAAGGAAAGCCGCATCTTTCCTCCCCAGCTGGCTAAACTCCCTTTCCCAAAGGCGGTAGAGCGGCGGTCAGAAATGGCCGCCTCAAAGAAGCCCTCATCCGGAAAAGAATGTGCAGGAGGAAGAAAGTGCTGAAGTGAAAGTTTTGGCTGACCGGGATAAGAAACAACAATTAAGGCATCCTGGAACTCAAATTTTAAAAAAGGATACATCGTTCCCAAAGAAGATTCGGAAGCAGCGAATGAAAGGGAAAAGGGAAAAGAAAAATTCACTCTCCTTACGTTGACAGCGAACAGAGATGAATGAGAAATCGGAAAAATCTGCTTTGGCATCAACAGGTATTTAAGCTGGAAAACTTAATGCCAAGGGGATAATAAAGATTTCTGAATATAAAAGGAAAAAAAAAAGAGAAGGAATTTATTTATTTATTTATTTTTGCTGTAAGTGGGAAGGGAGAGGAAGAGCATAAGAACAGGGTTTGGAAGGAGGAGATAGCCTGGAATCTAAAGAATCTAAAGTTAAATTTTAACAGGACTTCTAAAAGATACCTTTTAACTGGAACTTTGTAACTAAATACTAATCCCAGGAAGACAAAGTGAAAAAAGGAAGAAGGTGTCAAAAGATACAGCTTGTGTGTATTTGGATTGCTTGCTGACTTTGGGACTTTTGGAACTATATTTGAAGGATTAAAACTATATTTGAAGGTTGTTTTAAAGGAAAAAAGAAACTCTACAATGGCATCACTTGTGGATGAACTGAAAATAGAATTTAAAAAACTTAAAGAAGAGGAACAAGAAGGGAAGGGCTCTCTTGTTTCCGTTTCTCAATTCTTAGAAATGGCGATTGGTACCTACGAGAAACTACAAGAAAAGACTATGCAACAAGAAGATTGGGACAAAGAAGAAGCCATTTTAAATGAACAAGTAACTCTACTTGGGGAAGAAAGGGGAAAGAGGGGAAAGAGAATGGAGAATTTGAGACCAAAAAAAAAAACAACCAAAAAAGGGAAAAATAAGGTGAAAAGTGGATATAACGTGAGAAAGCAACAGAAAAAGGGAATACAGAAAAGGGAAATTGAGGTGGAGAGACAGGGGGGTAAAAAGAGCAGAGAGAAGAAGCAAAGGAGGAGGGAAGGGAAGAGAAGCTACAAGGGTGTGAAGCAAGATGTAAAGAAACAGGATTTATTTAGAGATAATGAGTCAAAATTTAATTGAAACAGTGATTCTGCAAAAGGTACATATGATTGTATTGTTATATTTGTATTTAGAAATAATGTTAGAAAATTGGAAACAACGTATGATTTAGTGAAACATTTGTGAATAAAATAAATGGAATGAATTAAATGAGAGAATTAATTTAGAAAGGAATGGGAACATTTTAATGACATAATGTTTTAAAATGCAAGTGAAGTGGGGGGGAAGTAATTATGGAAAGTTTATAAGTGTTCCCATAGAAGCATGATACCTACTTGAAAAGTAATGTGTTCAATGTTTAAAATTTAAATGAATATTAACATTAATGATAGAATTGAATTGGTATAGATCGTTGTTTTAATTATATTATATATTTATATTTTTCTTTTCTTTTTCTTTTTTAAAATGTAGCATGTAGCTTTAATGTATTACGCAGAATCCGAATGGAAGTTATGTTCTATATTAAGTGTTATAATTTTAGGGGAAAGATATAAAGGCGTCATACTCCAATCAGTGACCACAGGAGGAATTTTGTTTAATGAGAAAAGATAATAGACAGTTGAAATAGGACAGACAATGAATATAAATATAATGATCTGATTTGAGATGAAACAAATAAAAATAAAATTAAGAAAGTTAAAAGAGGGGAGAAGCTATATAGAAAATGTAGAATGGTAATAAGATATGGAATGGTATATAAAAATGAGCATGAATTTGAATTGGTGTCTGTACAAAGAGATGTAACCCGGGATCAAGGTGCTTTCAGAAAAGAGGTTTTATGTTTTCATGTTCTGTGTTGTGTTTGTTTATGTTTGTTTCTAAAAATCAATAAAATTTTCTTCAAAATAATAATAATAATAATAACCCCTTCTTGATGTTGTGATGGAGCTTGCATATTTTCCTCAAGGTCATCTTCTTTACTGTCTATAACGTTGCTCCAAACATTTTAGAAACAAATCCATTTCCCCTAATACCAAAGAACAAATTCCATTTTCTATATTCCACAGGATATAGCATTGATCTGTGAGTGGTGCA
Organism: Laticauda colubrina; assembly: GCA_015471245.1. NCBI lineage: Eukaryota > Metazoa > Chordata > Lepidosauria > Squamata > Elapidae > Laticauda > Laticauda colubrina. Next base: position 22,056,709 of record BLBF01000016.1, read on the forward strand.
GTGGCCTAGAGGTGGAGCTCTCGCCTTACAATCAGGAGGCTGTGAGTTCAATCCTAGGTAGCAGCAAATATTTCTCTCTCTGGGCACAATGAGCATATATCAGCTGTGAACTCTGCATTGGTGACAGGAAGGGCATCCAGCCAGTAAACACTCAGCTCCATTCAGTTGCCTCAATTCCACCCTGATGCAAGGGATTACAGGGTCATTAAAAGACAAAATAAATAGCATTGATCTCTGCAATGATCTCCTCCCTTCTGGGACTTGGATAACATTTACTTAAAATAAGGTAGCTACTACTTCATGACATTTGTTCAGAAATGATTGTTACATGAAAAACCTCTTTTCCTAGGGAACGCTTCTCAAATAGAAAGTGTAACATTGATTTATTGAAGCTTCATATCAAGAAAAAATTGAAGTCAATACTTAGCAATCTAAGAAGTACAGAATTGGAAAGGCCCTGAAGAAACCTCCAGACCAGTCCTCTGCAGTGTTCAGAAAAAACAATTAAACTATTTATGATAGGACACCTAATTATAGGAATACATGTGCCTTTTGTCTATAGGCTTCAACGTAACACCAGTGTACATCTTAACATGCCTTTCTGAATTTGTTTCAATTGTCCCTGTTTATCCTTCTCAGATGTTACAGTAATTTACCAAAATGGGCTACCAGTGATATCCTTGAGTCTTCCTTCTCGTCGTGAACGCTGCCAGTTTACACTTAAACCTCTTTCAGACTCCGTCGGCATATTCTTACAACAACTCCAAGCAGAAGACCGGGGAATTGACCGAGTTGCAATTTATTCACCAGGTACTACTGAGAGTTGCTGGGGGAACCCAATGACCTCCTTCAGCTTTAGATTAGATCACTATTTCTCAACTTAAAAGATTTCTGGACTTCAGAATTCCCCAGCCAGCATGCTCTTGATGGATTATTTACACTCAGAACTATTGATGTGGCTATATTTCACTCTTTCGTTGACTTTTTTTTTGTTGTTGTTACATCATGCTAATACTATAGAGATTGGTGTTGTGTAAGGTTAGCCGCTTCGTTTTTGAAGAAAAATAGTATGTCACTTTTGGCCTACAGTTTGCTACAAACAAGCCGGAGTTCCAATGAAGAAAACATTAAGTCACCAAGTAGAAGTTAAATATATAATCAAAAAAGTCAAAGTAAAGTATAAAATAGTAGACCTTAATTATATTGAACACATGCTCTCTGTATTGACCAAAGATTTGTCAGTGGATCAGGATAACAACAGAAGAAAAGTGGACAAAAAATATTAAAGCCATCTGCCCATTTGCCATTTCTTGCTTGTAATAGTATCTGTTAGTCAAAAAAATATATATCTTCCCCTCAAGTTTGTTTCTGGTCTTAGAGCTCCACAGGGAGAAAAGGCAATTGAAATTGGAAAGTTGTTTGCAACTAAAAAAGGTAGGAAATAGGCATCCTACCACTTTTGTGCCCCTTTAACTCTCTACCCACTGATTTTGGTTGATGTTTTTACTCATGGTCCATTTTTCTCGTACACAGCTCTGCTTCCATTACACAAAGAATAGTTAAGTTTCTGAGATACAGGTCGCCCTCGACTTTACGACCACGATTGGCACCAAAATGTCCATTGTTAAGCAAGGTGGTGGTTAAGTGAATCAGGCCTCAAATATGACCTTTGTTGACACTGTTTGTTCAGCTAATTACTGCAGCCGTTAAGTGAATTGCATGGTCACTAAGCTTCCTCCCATTGACTTTGCTTGTTGGAAGTCATCTGGGAATGTTGCAGATGGCAGTCATATTACCATGGGATGCTGCAACCGTTGTAAATAAATAGATGCCAGTTGCCAAGCAACTGCCAAGCATGTGACTTTCGGGATACTGCAGGAGTCGTAAGTGAACGGACTGGCCATAAGTCACTTTTTTTTCCAGCGCTGTTGTAACTTTGAATAGTCTCCAAGTCAAGGTCTACCTGTATTTTGATATTATAGATTGGAACCCTTAAAATATAGTTTCAGTTTGTTTCTCTGAGGTAGAATATACTAATTTGCAATAGAACAGTGCTGAAATTTTAACAACTCATATCTAGCTCTTAATACGTCTATTCCTGTTTTCCTTTCAGATGGGACACGAGTAGCAGCTTCCACAAGCATAGATCTCCTACTTCTTGATGAGTTCAAACTAGTAATTAATGACTTGAGTTACCACGTCCGTCCACCAAAGAGAGGTAATAGCTTCATGTACTTGGGATAGATTTCCAGAAGTTATTTGCATGAAACTCTTCCATCTAATACTTTAAAAGATAATTTCATGTCTGTTTGGAAACTTGCATCTTCTCCAAATATACTATGGCTGGCCATCATGATATCCAGGCCAGTGGTGGTATGCTTCCGGTTTGCACCGGTTCAGCCAAACTGGTAGTAAAAAAAAAAAAAACTTCCAATGATCAGCTGAGAATAGGAAAAATATCCTCCACAATCAGCTGAGAGCAGAAAGAAGGAAAAAAGCGCAGGATTGGCCTTCCCACCTACCCCTGCGCTTTTGTCTTCTTTATCCTCTCAGCTGATTGGCACTACAGGCCTCAGCTGGTATGTAGAAAGCTGTGCATGCACATTAGGTGCACACACATGCTCGATCACTGAACCAGTGGTGGAACAGGTAGAATCCCATTGCTGATCCAAGCTATTTCTCCAAGCTTTGAGAAATGGTCCTATATCTGGTTTAGTTGTATGTTCTCCTGAGTCTTGACTGACATTTTTTCCTCTTTTCATTCTTCTTTTTTTGTGCTGTAAAATGAGTTTTAGTTTTGAAAAGAAAAGCTGTTGCAAAATATCTTCAATCTGCTGGGTTAGAAGAGGAAAGATTGTTTTGTAAAAGCTGTTTGTTTTAAATGTGACTTTAATGCATGTTTTTTTGGGGACTTGACTAGTTTGGCTTTATGCCTTAATTCTTTTCTGTGCTCAAGTTGTTTCAAAGCATTGGGCTCCTGCATTTTCTTTTATCCCTGTTGTATGATCTTACAATGCTTTTGTCATTACAAAAGGGCTTGCTGATTCAAATTGGCCCACATGCTTGTTTCATTGATTTTATTTATTTATAAAGGGCGTTTACATGGCCATCCATCATAAATGTATAAATCCAGGCAACTGACAACAGTTCATAAACAATAAAAAAATAAAACCTCAAAAGAATCTGAATTAAATAAAAATAATCAAAATACAGGTAGTCCTTAACTTATGACCACAAATTGGCTCAAAATTTCTATTGCTAAATGAAAGAGCTGTTAAGTGAGTTTTGCCCAATTTTACGACCTTTCTTCCCACAGTGAATCACTGTAGTTGCTAAGTTAGTAACATGATTGTAAAGGGAATCTGGCTTTCCCATTGACTTTGCTTGCCAGAAGGTCATAAAAGATGATCACATGACCCCAGGATATGACAACCATCATAAATAGGAGCCAGTTGCCAAGCACCCGAATTTTGATAACGTGACCATGGGAATGCTGCAATGGTCATTAAGTGTGAAAAATGGTCATAAGTCACTTTGTTCAGTGTCATTGTAAACTAAACCTTTTGTCATTAAACAAAAGGCTGTAAGTGGAGGGCTACTTGTACAACACTCAATTGTTTATAAAAACCTTGCAACTGAACTCCTCTATAGACTTAACTAATAACTTGGCCAGTGACTGGTGCAAAGGTTGAGTCTTTGCAGCCTTTTGGTAGAATGGGTTGGGATGGGATGAGATGGGATGGGACGGAACAGAACAGAACAGAACAGAACAGAACAGAATTCTTTATTGGCCAAGTGTGATTGGACACACAAGAAATTTGTCTTGTGCAAATGCTCTCAGTGTATATAAAAGAAAAGATACATTTGTCAGGAGTCAAGAATCATAAGGTATAACACTTAATAATAGTCATAGGATACAATAAGCAATCAAGTCATACTAGGAAACAGTCAATATAAATCGTAAGGATACAGCGACAAAGTTACAATCATAGTCACAAGTGGGAGGGGATGGGTGATAAGGAGTGATTTCATAGTAATAGTAGCGCAGACTTTGTAAATAGTTGGACAGTGTTGAGACCAAAATGATTGGGACCCTCTGTATTTAGGGGAGACTGTTCCATGTTATTTTTATCTTTAAAATGAACCATCATGATCACATTTCAGTAAAGGCAAAAGAGAAAAACAGGCTTTGAAAGTGATTGTCATTTGTTATTTACGCAAAGGTTTATCTTTTAACCAAAGTTAGATTTCATTATCCTTCCCCCCCCCCCCCCGTCCCATTCAATCGTGTCTAATTTTTGGAGACCTCCTTACCCATTGTCTATAGAGATTCTTAGTTATCCAGATCATGGTTGTCCCGAAGGTGTTTTTTTTTTCAAGAGGCAACTGGACTTTCTTGTTTTTCTTTGAAGAAGTTTTGTTTCTGAAGAAGCTTCTTGGATGAGAAGCAAAACCTCATAAAAAAAAACCAAGTCCAGTTGCCTCTTGAAAAAAACCACCTTTGGGACTCATTACCATTGGAAGGGCTTAAAGAGATGTTTTGGGCTTCATAAATGAAGATACAATGTTTATTTGGTAAAATGTATGTACTTAAGCATGAAAGCTCAAATAAATCATCTTGCACCCTGGGGTATAAAAATGTAAATTAAGCTGTATTAGCCTGGATCAAAGTCTTATCACTTTAGCTTTCTTGGGACTATTCAGATCAAATACACAGCTGGGAAGAAATCTACTTGTAAATGCTTGAATATTTGCTCATTCAAACATTTCTTATGCTGGATGATGGGTCCTGTCCATTGTGTATTTAAACTCATCTTCTTATATCATTGTTTTTCTTTCTGATATCAGAAGTTCTTGTAGGATTCAGATGATGCAGAAGCTCTATATTCACAGTTCAGTAGAATACTGCATCTGGTAGAAGTCCTTCATTTCTTTTTCCAGACTTAAACTTCTCCCAAGAATGAGGTCATCAGATGGTCCTCAGACATGGCCCTTCTCTGCATTATAATTTGTTTTAAGTTCTACTTTTATTATTACATGAAACAAGACAATGCTTTCATACATTATCTGTTTTATGTTTATTTTTGGGGGGAAATGGATGAAAGTCATCTTCCTTTATATACAGTATATACCCTTAAAAGCCTTGAAGTATTAAGAGGGAAATGTAATGTGAAGAATCTGAAGTACTTTTTTTGATCTGCCAACAACCCATTTGAGTGCAAGTTTCACATAGTTGTGCATTCTATATGACACAAATGCACACATGCACACACACACACATCTAACAGTTGAGGCACCAGGCTGGAAAGCAGGAAACCATGAGTTTAGGAAAAGGAAGGAGCTTTGGATATGTTCGCTGCCTTGAGTTATTTGTAAAAATAAAGACGGGATGCAAATAAAATAAAATAGAATATCTACCTGTTGTTTACCGATTAAGTCCAAAAGCCACTTAATGTTAAATACTGAACACTAACATTTTCAAGTTAGTTTGAATTATTTGCTGTAGAATGGACTTTTAGTTGAATAAATAAAAATAAAGGTAACATTAAAAGTTTGACCCAATTATCACAATTTAGATACTGAATTTTAAACAGAATTTTAGCCTTTCCTATTTCTGTAATATGCCAATCCAGCCTAGAAGAGTTTTATCAGTTTTAATTTTGGGAGAGGCCAGCATAAGCCAAACCTATATTAAAACAATGTTTGTTTAAAAACTTGATAGAACATGAGTTGCCATACTATGGATCGAGTAATCCAGTTAATTCCATCCTCTGCTTTATTTGATTTTGTAAATTTCAGTCCTTCAGTAGGACATTCTTCACAGTACCATCACATTGTGAAAAAAAAGGATATCAAAAGATCTGTGTTCTTTTTCAGATCTCTTAAGCCACGAAGATGCCACCACGTTGAATGATGTGAAGACTTTGATTCAGCAGCTCTATACTACACTGTGTATTGAAGAACACCAACTGAATAAGGAGAAGGAATTGATTGGGAGGTTAGAAGACCTCAAGCAGCAATTGGCACCCATGGAAAAAGTGAGGGCACTGAGATTTGTTTCAGCAGGATTGACTGCAGAACAAAGAACCTGTATATTACATTAATGTCTTCAGACAACTCTTTTTGTAAAGGGTTTTTTCATATGTAAAAAAAAATCATATGTAAATTTGTTTCTTGGATTAATTTTAAGTCGCCAATGAATATCTATTACTATATGTATTGTAATCATTTATTTAAAAATCATATAAAGGGAAAATAGACACCCGCAAAGGTATTCTGATCCGCACCCAGCCACCCAGGCAATGTTTACAAGTGATTTCCTTGTCAGATATTATTGAGCTAACTCTTCAGACTGCAAAATATTGAGACTTATCTATTAATAAATGGGTCTAGTTCTGAACATTTCTATTTAAAAACTATTTAAAAAAGGAAGGGAGGAAGAACATGAGTTACTATGAAGCACTGTTTCCCAGTTAATTGAATCATGCTGTCAGGATTCCAGGAGTTACCCCAATTAAATCATGAGTCTTGAGCCTTTCCAAAACTTGAAAGGATTTATTGGGAGTTAGCATGTCCGGTACTGCTTGGGTGTAGCCGACTCTGAGACATGGTTAGTTAGTCCACAGCTAAGTATAAGATTCCCAAATACTGTTCACAAATACATGGGCTCCTCTTGCATCGGTATTGGCTTTGATCGTCAATCTTTATCACAGTTTTTTTCAACCTCAGCAACTTTTAAGATGGTGGATTTCAACTCCCAGAACAGTCTGGGAAGTTCTGGGAGTTGAAATCCACCCATCTTATAGTTGCCAAGGTTGAAAAACACTACAAGGAATTATTTTAATATCTGTTTAGTCCTCAGAATCTGAAAACTTTGTTTTGATAACTGTGTTAAATCACAGTTCCTGGTGTTGGATTAAACAAGATTGGTGCACAAGAGTGATATAAAGGCACCATGGAAAGGGAATAAGAAATTGGGATTGGCTGTTCTTTCAGATAAATGAAAAAAGCTTAGGGCATGTAGCAATGCCAAATCCAAACCAAGAACAAGTAGTGGGTTAGCCTTCTGTTTGTAATTAGTAGCCAGAATCTTTTGGCTGATTCCTTTTACTATAAATAAGAAAAGAATACTAATTCCTATTGGGAGACTCATCCAAGATGGATTATAGTGAGGGGGAAATTCTGTTCCACTATTGGAGAAGAGGCTCCAGTTCTGGAATTCTGGGAGTTGGAAGTCCATACATCTTAAACATTACAAAGACTGAGAGACTCTTGTCTAGTCAGACATCCGTATTTTTGACAGGGGACAAAATGAAGGATTTAGTGATATTTTTTCCATAACAGAGACCGAAAGTAAGCATGATGTGGACATACACTCTTCTTGGGTTTGTTTATCTGTAAAATTTGGAAGAGAGGCCATCTTACTTTGAACTATTTTATTTTAAAATGAGTAGGTCCACCCATCTTAAAGTTGTTAAGGTTAAGGGAACCCTGGACTAGACAACATGCTTGGGTTATGTTTCAGCTTGTGTTAAAGGTTACTGCTCAATACTGTACTAGCCCTGGACAATTTTCTTTTGCAGATCAGGATGGAAATTTGCAGAAAAGCAGAGAAGAGGACAACCTGGCTCCTGTGGGGTGGGCTGGCTTACATGGCAACCCAGTTTGGAATCTTGGCTCGGCTCACCTGGTGGGAATATTCTTGGGACATTATGGAGCCAGTCACCTATTTCATCACATATGGCAGTGCCATGGCAATGTATGCATACTTCGTAGTAACACGTCAGGTAAGATGGGCTTTGCATTAAAATGGTGATTTCTTTGGAAAAAGGAAGTTGCGTAGTTCAGTGCATGAAGTGAACATGTTAATACCACTTTATACATTTATTACATGAACATGAACATTAACATGAAGTGTTCATACCACTTTATCCTGCCTTAGAAAGACCACACTTGGAATACTGCATCCAGTTTTGGTTGCCATGATATAAAAAAGATTTTGGGATTCTAAAAAGAGTACAAGGAAGAGCAACAATGATGATTAGGGGACTGGAGGTTAAAACATGGAAGGAACGGTTGCTGGAATTGGGTATGTTTAGTCTTATGAAAAGAAGGACTAGGGGTGACATGATAGCAGGGTTCCAATATCTCAGGGGCTGCCACAAAGAAGAGGGAGTCAAGCTATTCTCCAAAACACCAGAAGGCAGGGCAAGAAGCAATGGATGGAAACTAATCAAAGAGAGAAGCAACCTAGAAATTTCCCGACAGAACAATTAATCAGTGGAACAACTTGCCTCCAGAAGTTGTAAATGCTCCAATACTGGAAGTTTTTAAGAAGAAATTGGATAATCATTTGTCTGAAGTGGTATAGGGTTTCCTGCCTAAGCAGGGGGTTGGGCTAGAAGACCTCCAAGGTCCCTTCCAACTCTGTTATTCTATTCTAATTTATGTCAAGCCTGGGCAACATGACATAGATTCACTTTAGCAGAGAGATATGCACAGTGGAACTGATATGATTCGTTTTGCCAAGAAAAGCCTGAAGGACAATGGCAATTGACTTCTAAAAGTCAAATACACAACTTCAGAGGTCCGCCTCCCAGTTTTAGATTGACAAAGCTGCCTGCTCAGAAAATATTTGGGCAAAAGGGTAAGAGGAGCTGTTTTTCATCCTGCTGTCTTGAAGAGGTTTGAAGTGATGCTTCAAGTTGAACTGCAACTCCTCCTCAAAATATCCTCCTTCAAAATTTGCTGAAAAAGACTCCTCTTCCACTTAAGGGAGCATGATCTCAGAAAATTAGCCCTGTAGAAAAAAACCCAGACAGGCTGCCAAACAGGAAAAAATGCAAATAATCTGGTTGTTTCACCCTTTGAAGTGGGCAGATGGGGAAAAAACATTTTGTTCCATAAAATAATTATGAAAGGGTGTACCCTTCTAATCTTTGTGAGAGATAAGAATCGCTCAAAGCATTGCATAATTCTAATATATATACATGTGTGAATTGGTTTTTAAGCTTCTAATTTTGGATTTTAGCTAATTTTCTCTGGCAGTCACCTGTATTCCCTTTGAGACTTCTGTATGGTTTTCATATTATTGCACAGAAGTTCAAAAACTCCTTTAATAGTTCAAGAATACACTGAAGCTAAAGCCCATGTCACACTGCCCAACGGATGCAAAAAGGACACAGCGGACGAGCAAAATGTTCCATCCGTTGTTATCCGCTCTCAAAAGGGGCAAAAATTTGCATAACCGGAGCGGATAACACGGACGCGGGGAGGACGCAGGGCGGATGCAAAGCGGATGCGGAACGGAAGCCCAGCGGATGGGAGTGGATGGGAGCGGATGGCACATCCGCAAGGCTTCCGGGGGACCTCAGCAAAGCGGACACGGAACGGATACAGTGGATGCACAGCGGATGAAGCGGATGCACAGCGGAAGCCAAATGGATGCCTGGCCTTAATTGCGCATGCGGGGAGGATGCATTGCGTCAGCCCCGTGGATATAATGGAAGCAGCTCGGAAGCAGGTCGCCATTCAGAAGAAAGACCTGCTGCCGGACGGATTGGCTGCCTTGCCTGCCCTGCCTGCATGTCTGCCTGCCAGCTTTGCTACCAGCCTTGTTGCCAGCCTTGCTGCCATCCTCCCTGCCAGCCTTGCTGCCAGCCTGCCTGCAAGCCTTGCTGCCAGCCAGTCTGGCTGCCAGCCTTGCTGCCTGCCTTCCTGCCAGCCTTGGTGTCTGCCTGCCTGCCAGCCTTGGTGCCTGCCTCCCTGCCAGCCTTGGTGCCTGCCTTGGTGCCAGCCTTCCTGCCAGCTTTGGTGCCTGCCTGCCTGCCTGCCTGCCTTCCTGCCAGCCAGCAACCCCACAACCATGCAGAAGCACAGCAAGCCTCAGCCATCTGCTGCCAGCCCTGGCAAGAGAGACAGGGCTACCATCCCGCCCCCTGGCCCTCACTCTGGTTCTGCTGGGGTTTCTGCAGCACGGGCTCGCTCTTCTGGGGCTGGCGCTTCTGCTGCTTCTGCTTCTGGAGGAGCTGATGACAAGCACTCCAGCACCAGCCACCTCCACAGCATCTGGACCTTTCACCCCTGAGACTGAGCGACCAAGAGGAGTGCCAGAGACTCATTTTTGTCTTATCGCTTGTTGTTAATAAAGTCTATTTTTGATTCACACACTTGCTTCATTTCTTTTTTTTAATAAAGTCTTGCTGGAAACTTTTAGAAATGGTTTAAGCCTTTGCATGCTTGTGGGATGGGTTAAGATAGCAGTGGGATGGGTTAGGATACCTGTGGAATGGGTAAAAGCTGTGGGATGGGTTAGGATAGCAGTGGGATAGATAAACCTCCAGTGCAACATAGTGGGACTGTATGGTCCCCCCTCCCAAGTGCCACACCTACGGCCCTTTATTATCAATAATAATGTAATAATTATCCACACATGTCAACATAAACACAGCTCTTTATTAAACGCCCTGTTCATTGTAGGCCAACCAAACATACATGGTCCAATCTCATCCGTGTGATGAGACAGGCTGAAGGAAGCATCCATTAAGCATCTACCATCCTGTCTTGCCACTCCACTGCTCCAGTTGGGAAGTTGCACCAGTGTCTCAGGAGGTTGCACTGCTTCTTCGCTTCATTTGAGGCTCTGTTGGGGCCTTGCACATCCTCAGTGTTGATCAGGTTTTGCCCTTGCCTCCATTCCCCAGGCTCCATGACCCCATTGGCTTGTTGGAGGTCCACGAGCCGGTTCTGCAAGACTGGGTAGCAGATGCGCATGAGATTGTGCAGGATGCAGCAAGCTTCCATGATCCTCCTCACGGTTTCTGGGCAATGCTGCATGGTGGTGAGAACTACCTGGAACCTGTTGGCCAGGATGCCAAAGGCATTCTCCACCACCCGCCTTGCCCTGGACAGCCTGTAGTTGAAGATCCTCTCTTCACGGGTGAGGTATTTGGAGGTGTAGGGCTTCATGAGGTAGGTTGTGAGGGAGAAGGCGTCATCCCCCATGATGAAGTAGGGCACATCTTGTGTGTTGTTGGGCAGGGGTTCTGGATCTGGGAAGCCCACGATGAGGTGGCCTTCCAGCTCCTCCTTGAGGTGACTGGCGTTGTATACCTGGGCATCTGAAGATGAGCCGTTGCCTGAAGCATCGATGTACATGAACTTGTAGTCAGCATCGACCATGGTGAAGAGGATGATGCTGAAGAAGCCCTTGGTGTTGAAATAAGTGGACCCTGACTTGGCTGGAGATTTGCAGGCCACGTGCTTGCCATCTATGGCTCCAACAGTGTGTGGGAAGTTCCACTTCTGATACCACTGCTCTGCAACTTTCTTCCATCCTTCTTCAGTGGAGGGGTACTGGAGGAGCTCCTCCTTGTATTCTTCGATGATGGCCTGCACCACTTCTCTGACCACAATGCTGATGGTGTTGGATGGCACCCGCCAGCCATACTGCATGCTCCTGTAGGAGGTCCCTGAGGCCAGGTGGCACAGAGTGAGTGCCACCTTGAGCCCAGGTTCCAGGCTGGGCCGGAAGCTGGTGTTTGCTTTGGTCAACCTGGGTGTCAGCCGCTGCACAACTTCGTCAAACATGGCTGGAGGCATCCTCATGAAGTTCTGGAACGCCCGAGTGTCTTCGTTCCTGAGCTCCACCATCAGCTTGTTGTACAGTCCGTCCTCTGCTCTTCTGGCAAACCATCTTCGAATCCAGACTCTTTTTGGGTGGCTCCTTTTCTTCTCGCAGTAGAGTTCACAGAGCCTGCAGATGGCTTCGCACTGTTGCAGAAGGATGGTGGCTGCCAAAAGGACTTTGTTACAATCCACGGTGGACATGACTGGATGCTGTGGAAGAGGAAGAGCCAGATGAAGGCTGCAGAGGTCTGCACCGCTGGGCTGCTGTTCTGAAAGTGAGATGCAGGCGAGTTGCTCCCCCTTTTTATAGGCAGTATAGGTTTTCCGCTAGGCATCCTCTAGGCATCCTCTAGACATCCTTAATATCCGAGATAGGTCCCCTCTGTGAACGTTTTTTCCGCTTTAAACGCTTTGTTTCCGTTCTGTATCTGCTAGGCATCCGTTCTGCATCTGTTCTGCGTCCGTTCTGCTTCCTCCCTGCATCCGGGCGGATGTGAGTTGCGCGGATGCGTAGCGGATGCCTAGCGGATATAGCGGGTGCGTAATGGATGCCTAGCGGATGCGTAGCGGATGCAGAATGGACGAACTGGATACATTTTCCGCGCAAAAGTTTTGGGCAGCCCAAAACTTTTGGAGCGGATGAAACGTCCATAAACGGATGCTGGATGGATAGAGAGGAAGCCAAACGGAGGCAGTGAGTACATCGCGTTTTCGAACGGATGGCAAGGTTTTTTGTCCGTTTTACATCCTCTTTGCATCCGTTGGTTCAGTGTGACATGGGCTTAAAGGATGAATCTATGGGGAGTCCTCTGCTTATTACATGCCACTTTCAGACTTTTGTCTAAATTTGTAGGTTCATTTATGTTATCTTTTAAAAATGTAGGGCAGGAACCATATTCTCTGAGACATTACAGGGATATATTTGTATTTGCATTTTGTATCTTAATCACAGTAGAATGCACATTAATGGAAAGGGTACCTGCCTTCTGGTTCCCCTCTTACTCTGCTACTACTAGGAGTGTCCCACTGATCATTGGTTTTCTGCTGCTAAGAGAATCAGAAAGTCCTATACAATAACAATAGCACGTTGACCAGGGGTCTTCAGACTTGACAACTTAAAAGACTTGTGGACTTCAACTCCCATAATTCCTCCTCCAGATGTTAGTTCAGGAATTATGGGAGTTGAAGTCCACAAGTCTTAAACTTGCCAAGTTTGAAGAGCCTTGACTTAGACTTACATACTGCTTCACAGTGCTTCTCAGCCCTCTCTAAGCGGTTTATGGAGTCAGCCTATTACCTCCAACAATCTGGGTCCTCGTTTTACCAACCTCAGTAGGATGGAAGGTTGAGTCAACCTTGAGCCACTGAGAATTGAACTCCTGGCTGTCAGCAGAATTAGCCTGCAGTATTGCATTTGAACCACTGCGCCACCACTATCAGAATGGTATACTGGTAATCCTCGACTTACGACCAAAATTTCTGTTGCTAAGACAAGGCAGTTGTAAAGTGAGATTTGCTCCATTTTATAACCTTTCTTGCCACAATTATTATGTGAATCAATGCAGTTGTTAAATGGGTTTTAAACTGAACCTGGCTTCCCCATTGACTCTCCTTGTCAGAAGGTCACAAAAGGAAATCACATGACCTTGAGACTCTGCAACCGCCATCAATATAAGCCAGTTGCCAAGTGTCTGAATTTGGATCCCATGACAACGGGGATGCCACAATAGTTTTTAAGTGTAAAAAAAAATAGTCATAAATCCATTTTTTAGTGCCATTTTTAACTTCGGTCACTAAATAAATGGTTCGAGCACTATCTGTATAAAGTCCACTGATCAGAGCTGAAGAAGCTTCTTGGATGAGAAGGGAAACATCTTCAAAAGAAAAAAAAAAAAAAAGGAAGTTCACTAGTTTCCTGAAAAAGCACTTTTGGGACAACCATGACCTGGATGACTGAGAATCTCTACAGATTTTTAGCTTTACAATTTGGGATGAACAGCTTTTGAATGGTGTGGGAGGAGGAATAAATTTCCAGAGGAAAAATTGCAGACTACAGGAACCAGGAGCATTATTCAGGTGCCCCGAGGACACAGATAAACTTCCTAGTGCTTCAATGACCCTCTAAAAGGATGCAAATGACCTGCAAGGAGTATAAATCCTTCCATTCCCCACTATCCTATCAGAGCTGAAGAAGCTTCTTAGATGAGAAGTGAAACATCTTCAAAAACAACAACAAATTGCCTCCTGAAAAAGCACTTTTGGGACACATGCAGCATAATGACTCTGTAATGCCGTAATCTCTCTTCTCTTAGAGCTTATGGGTAGTTGGGCTCCTATATGCCATTCTTCTAGATACCCCTTCCATCAAGATCCGAGTGCCAGAGACAGAATGACTTTGAAAGCTAGTGGAAAGCTTGCTTCTTTCTTCCCCATTTTGGCACAATTCAGGATTGCTGAATATGAAGATATGCAAAATGGCATATGGAGCTGATGTGCATCTACAGGTCCAGTAACCTGTTTGGCATTTAAGACCAAAATCATTGGCCATTAATGGAGTAGCAAGTGGTGGTAATATACTGAAGATCAAATAACCATATTGTTCTAGTTCCTGTCCCTTGTCCACAATAACTTACTCTGCATAATTGCACCCAAGCAGAGTTTCATACACTGCCTGCTGTTCTCCAACAAGCTGGTTAATCATTTGTTTATTTATAATACTAATTTGTAATATAGCATTCAAACTCTAGGTGGCTTAAATTACTCAAACCACTGTGGAGCAAAATTAAAATTAAACTGACTAAGCTGTCAAAAATTGCTTTCGGTGGCATATTTGAAATGACACAGTGTCTGTTACATTGCTCAATTCCTATAACTAAGATATATAAAAAAACCTTAATATATTATCACTATTCAGTTGATAATCAGATCTACTGAGCATCATGTGGCATATACTGTAGTTTGTTTGTATTCCATGTTAAATGAATGCACAAATACAAATTAGCCCAGAGTTGAGTTTCTTGTCCTTTCAAATTGGTTATTGATATATAAGTGTTTGCGTCTTAAGGTTTTAATTAATTTATTCTTTCATTCAATAGGAATATGTATATCCAGATGCTAGAGACAGGCAGTACTTGCTATTTTTCCATAAAGGAGCCAGAAAGACACGTTTTGATCTAGAAAAATACAATCAACTCAAGGACGCCATTGCTCAGGTAATAAAAATAAATCCTTGGAGGAAATTGGGGGGAAATAGGAAATTGTCCCATTATCAGTTCTTGAAAATTCAGTAATTCTTTGATCTGCTTTCCTCATGTCTCTCTCATTTGTATTCCAAAAGACACTGTTATTGACAGCAGATTTTATAACAATATAGATTTCAACCCAGAAGAAAGTTGAAATAGCTGATTAAACCTGCAGCACATTGGAAAGATAAAGCACTACAGGTAGTTCTTGACGTATGACCACAATTGGGACTGGAACTTCCATCATTAAATGATGCAGTTATTAAGTAAATTACATCAAATTTGACAACTTTTATTATGATCATTAAGCAAATCGCATGAATGTTAAGCAAATCTGGATTCCCCTACTGATTTTGCTTGTTGGATACCCCCCCCCCCAAAAAGGGTTGTAAATGGAGATCATGTGACTTCATAATTGTGATTCATTTATTTATTTTATCACATGACTCCCAGGATGCTGCATTGGTTATAAGTCACCTTTTCAGCATTGTCATAACTTTGAATGGTTGTTAAAGAAATGCTCATAAAACAAGCACTATCTCTAGTGTGTTTTCCAATGTAAAATAAGCAAACATGCTTTTGCCTGTGTATCTGAGGTCTGTTTCTTCAGGCAACTGATTATGTCTAATAATAGCAACGAAACTCCATATATTTTGTCTACCATATGAGTCAGTGTTTCTAAGGCAATAGAATATGGAGATCAAATATATGTTATAGCAATAGATAGGTAGATGAATAGATAGATAGATAGATAGATAGATAGATAGATAGATAGATAGATAGATAGATAGATAGACAGACAGACAGACAGACAGACAGACAGACAGACAGACAGACAGATAGATAGATATTATATAGATAGAGATATATAGATATATATGTGTTTATGTGTTTGTTATATGAAAAAGGAAAAGGAGTAGATGAAAAATTTGCATGGAAAAAAAGTCTGTCCTTAGAGCCTCCCCATCTCTAAGAAATAATTGCTCAAAGTTGTTTTCAGTGGATGGAAGCTGATTTTCAGGATTACCAACTAGCCATTATTTTACCAATCCAATGACTAAAATAGCTGCATTCCATGATTGATCTGTATTACAATGCATTACATGATTGGTCCGTATTAAATTTCAAAATTGAGCCAATATAGATTCAGTTTCATCAAATCCACCATGATTTGTCTCTACTGAATATTTCCTAACATAATTCACTAGTTTATTTGAAACTGTTAATGGCCATTCCTTCCTATTGGAAATACTCATCTTACTGCCTCTGGCATTATCTCAGCTTCTGGAGAATGTACAGACTTTGTTGATATGTAAAGTTAAGCATTCATTGGAATGGGATTTACAGGCAGTACAAGTTCACAACCTTCACTGAGCCCAAAACTTCCATTGTTAAGCAAGACAGTTAAGTTTTGCACCATTTTATGACCTCCCTTGCCACAGTTGTTAAGTGGATCACTGAAACTGTTAAGTGAGTAACAGAGTTGTTCAGTGAATTTGGCTTCCCCATTGATGTTGCTTGTCAGAAAGTCGCAAAAACCTATCACATGACCCCGGGACACTGCTATTGTCATAAATACAGGGCCGTTGCCAAATGTCAGCATTTTGATCATGTGACTCTGGGGATGCTGCAATTTACTGTAGAAAACAGTCATAAATCACCTTTTTTCCAGTGCCATTCTAACTTCAAATGTTTACTAAACTAATGGTTATAAGTCAAGTGCTACTTGCACATATAATCTAACAAGGGTTCAACACTTATGTTCACCTCATGAGAAAGTCCTGGGTTTTTTTATGATGACCATTTGTGAATGTGGATATGTCGACTTGGAATGAGATTACCTGTAATGCAGCTACCCCCAACTTTTTCAACTTCAGGAACCGGTTATGAGGAGAACAATTTTTCCTCGGATAGGGAGAACGTGGTTTCATGTGCTGCCAGCATCCCACATGTGTGTGGATGAAGCTTCTGTCGCTTGCGTGGCCTACTTCGTGGCAGACTGCAGACCACTGCTTGATCCACAGTCCAGGAGTTGGGGACCCCTGCTGTAATGCCATACTAGAACAGGGGTCTTCAAACTTGTCAGCTTGAAGATTTGTGGATTTTAGCTCCCAGAATTCCTCTTCCAGGCATGTTAGCTTAGGAATTCTGGGAGTTGAAGTCCACAAGTCTTAAACTTGCCAAGTTTGAAGACCCTTGCACTAGAGTATGATGGAGAGAAATGTGTTATTTACACCTGCATTTTATTGATTTTTAGGCAGAATTGGACCTTAAGAGACTTCGCGATCCCTTACAAGTACATCTACCTATCCAACAAGTCAACGATAAAGACTGATCGTCAGAGGAACCTCTGTATCTTGACAGAAGTGGCAGATCTTTTCAAGCTCTTGCCTCTTTCGTTAGAAAGCATTTCAGGTGGAAGCTGGAAGGTCTTCTTGGGGTGAAGGGTTTTTAAATCATTAAAACAGAGACCTTGGCTTGGGGAGGGGGTAATGTGTTCAGTCAAAAATAATAATAATAATAATAATCAGGCATTGTGGAATGCTAAGTCTTTTCAAAGGGCTTAAAGATTGTCTCATTCAAATGTTTTTTCTTTTGGATGAAAATATATATATTATAAAGGTGGGCATTTCATGAAGAAATCGTACTGGGGACATATTTTTCCAGCTTTGCAGTGTCTGCCTCTTGAATAAGCAACAGCAGCCTGCTCAGAATTTTTTTAAATCTTTCAAACTGTTGCACAATAATAGTGCACTAAACAAAAGAAGGAAACAATCAAGCCATTTTAAGATGCCAGGACTGGTGATCCAGATTTGAAGTATCTCCATTAAGATGCTACCTGAGATTGGACCCTAGTGTGTCTCTCTTTTTTTTTTTTTTGGTTCTCTTTTTTTTTTTGTAAGAGCAATGCAGAATTTCTTTTTACTTCACAAAAAACAAAACAAAACAAAAACCCACCTAAAACATTTTCCTTCCTTATTTGTCAAACAAACTGTCTCCCATACAGAAAGATTATTGATGTTATCAGTTTTATCTGGATCACAGACTGAATAATGCTCGTTGTGAACATTTGAACATGGAAGCATTCCCACATATCTTCTTCAGCTTCACTGCCCTGATCAACTTTTACACATAAATGGTGATGTTGCATGAGAAAAATCTGTTCATATACAGTCTTAAGGGAGGAATGTTTTTTCCCCCTACTCTTTCTCCTTCCAAATAGACTAGTCATCCGAATTAAAGCAAATCAAAAGAGTTTGGGCCTATGGTAATGCATATATGTATGAGGTATTTGGCTTGAGATCATGACGCTTTTTGAAGTCCCTTTGAAAGAGGGTTGATTAAATATTATGTTTGCCTAGCAGAATAATTATGTCTTGATAAGCAAAAGACTACAGTTGCACTTTGATCCACAATCCCCCCCTCTTCTTTAAGTAACTTTAAAAGTACGGGCCGCTGCTGAAGGGTCAGGGTTTCTGCAGTTGTAGTCCCTTGTGGGAGAAAGGCAGTGACCTCCATCACCTGCTAGAAGCCCAATAATCTTGTCTAAGGAGAACGTACAACTTGTGCTAAACGGAATCCATGGCCGCCTTCGTTGTCCTGTTTGATAGATCCTGGGAAGGCAGGATAAGAGATGGAAGAAGGTCTCTAAAGTTCGTTCTCACAAAGTTTGGGATTTCCCTTCAGCTCACCCCTTTTCACTGTGTCAAGGCAAGAGGCTCCCACTTTCGGAGGAACCGTGTTTTAAAGTATAAAATAAATATAAACCAGTCGCCAGGTGCCTTGCAAGACGGGATGGTCTCTCCTCCCTCGCCCTCAATGGCATGTTGAGCTGAATGGATGCATGTTTCAAGATGTTTCCCTCTTCCTACTTCTTTCCCATCTTTCTCCTTTCAATTATAATTGTGGCATTTTTTTTTAATTTTAGAAAAATTAAAAAAAATGATAAATATCTGTTCATCCTCTTTGTATGCAGCATTTTGAAAAGGAAGAACGCAAACAGTCCTGTAGCAGAATTCTCTTGAGTGTGTTTGGGGTGAGGGAGGGGGCATGGAGAAAAGACCTTAAAAAGAACAATAAAATAAAATAATGAACATGTGTACAATCCTGTATCATTTATTAAATATGTATAAAAGAGAAATGTACTTCTGGAACAATAAATAATTATTCTGTTTTTGAACTGTTGTCTTGAAATTGTGTTGTGCCCAATTCAATGGAGGGTCAAGAAATGTGTGAACTTGGGTGTAGCAAACCTCCATTCATTCTGTCTATAAACAACATTTCTTAAGCTCTTGATGTGTCTCCATGCCTCTTCATGTGTTACAAAAATGCAGCACAAAAATATTTCAATATAGAAAATTAATCCCATAAATCATGGCATATCATTTTATTTACAGACTTTTCTGATGTGTTTTATCTTACATTGTAGATAGTTCCATAATGGATTTGCTTCATCTTTTTTTCTCCACCGCCCTGCCTCCTGTTTATTTAAGTATCTTTAGAAGACATTCATATATACATGATATCTCTTTTAATATCTTCTCCAAATTAAGCACTTGTCATTAGGGATGCCACACCTTTGGCACACAGTTTTATTATCTAGCCAATTGTCAACCGAAGGGGAAAATCAAAGTCTTGGACATGGTGCCAGTGACATTAAGAAGCAGGCAGGCAAATTTATGGGATGGAGACATCAACAAATGATATTCCAATACTTTCTCAATTACATTATTGCAAAATGAATTGCTAGTCAAGGGGCTGCATAACAAAAGCATAGGATTTGGGGGAAATGAAACAAAGCTGTATATCTTCTTGCTACATAAAGAATGATGTACCAAGGAAGAAGAACATTACTCTAGAGTTATCCATAATACCACACTCTGTATGAGCAATTTTTAAATATCTTTTTTTTTTAGTTGATACTACTTTCATATACAACGTGTGATCGTATAGCATCTGCAGGCACTGAGGCAAAAGTGAGCATGAGATGAATATTGCATCCAGTTTTGGTCACCACAATATAAAAAAGATGTTGAGATTCTAGAAAGAATGCAGAGAACAGCAACAAAGATGATTAGGGGACTAAGGGCTGAAATGTACGAAGAACGGTTTTAGGAATTTGGTATGTCTTAGTCCAGGGGTGAAATTCTACCAGTTCACACCTATTCGCTAGAGCTTAACATTCTAAGCAGTTTGGAGAACCAGTTGTTAGAATAAATAACTGGCCTAATCCTGTAAGGAAGGCAGGAAGGAAACATTCTGGTGTTGCTTACAGAAACTGCCTCTCCGTTAACCCTTATCACATTCTTGGCAGGACTAGACTTCCTGTCTCAGGAACTTCTCTGAAGTTTTCCCCCCCTCTTTTGCTGGTACTTTGCTTGTGTGGAGTGACCACTCAAAGTTACAATGGCACTGAAAAAAGTGACTTATGACCCTTTTTCACACTTATGACTGTTGCAGCATCCCTACAGTCATAAGAGGCCAGACGAGGAGATGCGCACCTCGATGTGAGTGATATTGAGTTGGCCATATCCAGCCAGTCACATGACCACCAAGCCCCGTCCACCCAGTCACATGACCACCAAGCCATGCCCACCACCTAAGCCACGCCCACAGACCCAGTTGTTAAAAAAATTGAATCCCATCCCTGTCTTAGTCTAATGAAAAGAAGGACAAGGGCAAAATAATAGAAGTGTTCCAATATCTTAAGGGACTGCCACAAAAAAGAAATGGTCAACCCGGTCTCCAGAGCACCTGAAGCCATAACAAGAAGAAGCAAAGAATGAAAACTTATCAAGGAGAGAAGCAATCTAAAACTAAGGAGAAATTTCCTGACAGAACAATTAATCCGTGGAATGAGTTGCCTCCAGAAATTGTAGGTGCTTCAACACTGGAGGTTTTTAAAAAGAGATTGGGCAACTGTTTGTCTGAAATGTTATAGGATCTGCTTGATCAGAGAGTTGGACTAGATCACTAGAAGAATTCTGAGGTCCCTTCCAACTCTTATTCAGTGCAGTCAGATCAAAGGCTTTCCTAGTCTAACACTGAAACTCCATTATCCAGTTGCATATAGAAAGCCCACAATCAGAGAAAGATCTATTTCAGAGTTATTCATAGCTTTCAGATTATCTTGGCAGGAATTCTATTATTTTATCAAATTGGTACCCATGGGCTCTGATCATGGACAGCTTCCATATATCTGTCTTCTTCCCGTATATTTTCCAATTTTTCAATCTAGCCAGCAATTCTTCCTAGATTTTTAGGATCAAGGAAGCTTGCCTCAGTGTTGCTATTTAACTGGGCTTACTGTAAAATTATTTTCAAAGCATGTACACAGCAACTAATCATGAGAAGTAAATTACATCGGATGCTGAAAGTGACTTTTGGGTTTTTTTAAAGTTGCCATGGGTGCAGTCACAACTAATTATGCAGCTGGGACAATCTTGCGGTTGTAAGTTTGATGAATGCTATGCAAAAAAGGACTCGGTTTTATGTGCTCAAATTAGTATAGTCTTCATTGCTGTTTTCATAACAACAGCTAAAATCCTCAAACACAAAGAAAGCGTGTGTATGTGAGATTCTCAGTCATCCAGGTCATAGTTGTCCCAAAGGTGTTTTTTTTTTCAAAAGGTAGCTGGACTTTCTTTGTTTTTCTTTGAAGATATTTCACTTTTCATCTAAGAAGCTTCTTCAGTTCTGACTGAGTCAGAACTGTTGACTGAGTCAGAACTGAAGAAGCTTCTTGAATGAGAAGCAAAATGTCCAAGAAAAATTGACTCTTGAAAAAGCACATTTGGGACAAGGACAGCATGTGCATTTCTTTTTACCAGCTGTTAATCTTTCTGCTTTTTTTCAGCTCTGTGTAAACATTTTGAGGTTTATAAACATTTTGAGGTTTGTAAGCAGAACTATATTAAAAGTATGGGTGCAAATATAAAATTAGAAAAATAAAATGTGAGTTAACAATTTGTTTTAGGTTCCTAATTATGTGATATTGCATCTTTTACAGAATGCATACATTGGCACAATATTTTCTGGAACTCTCTTGACTTCTACCATTTGAGACTCAACAATAGAACCTAGATGTTGCTTTTTAATAATTTACAAATTCTCAAGACAACCTCTCTTCTTATCACATTTGCTAAGTTTGCTAATGGACTGTGAAAAGTTTTTTGAAAGTCTAAAGAATAAATACAGTGCTGAATTTCTGTCCACATGCCTATTGACTTTCTGTAGAATTCTTAAGATTTGTGAGGTAGGACTTCCAGACGTTGTCTTGTTTTTCTTTATATCCTTCATCTTTGTTCTTTAAAGGCTAGGTCCCACTGGCCGACGGACGCAAAACGGATGCATAAAGGACACAGCGAATGAGCAAAATTTCGGGGGTGCTCCATCCGTTGTCATCCGCTCCAAAAAGTGGTGAAAATTTGCATAAACAGAATGGAAAAGAACGGAAAAGAACGGACGGGGGTAGTATGTAGTGGGGATGTAAAACGGACGTTCATAGGAAGCCGAGCAGATGTATATTGGATGCAAACCGTTCACTGTGCATCCTTTCTATTTCCATGCTACGAACGCTGTGTGGACGTTCCGTGTACCTTTTGTTTCCTCCCTCTTTCCGTTTTCAGCTGCAGCGTATGTGAGTTGCGAGGATGCCTAGAGGATGCAGAGAGGATTGTCAGCCTTCAAGATCTTCTACTATTGCTTTGCATCTTTCGGATGTCATAAGAAACGGGGGGGGGGAGGGGAGGAAGGGATAGGTTTGGGAAGTGAGCTGGAGGTGTTACATTCTTCTGTTGTGTAAATGGGGGGGGGAAGCATACAATAGAGTGAGGTTTCTATTTCTCGCTTAGCTTTCTTTTCTCTGCGCAACTGCAACCCGTTATCAAAATATGCCAAGGTCAACGGACAGAGGCCTCATCATCACCTGAAGATGCTCACATGATCATATTCACAACATCTAATTGGAAGTGTCATCTGAACTATTGGGGGTGGGAACATTTCCATCACTTTGTATATGTGAATTGCGCGCCTAATTTCTCAGATTCAGAATTATTTGGTTGCTACCACTTCACTTTCAGTAAAAGATATCTTTTCTCTAAACTAAAGAGTCTAAGTATTTCTTTTCTGGATTTTGAATGGAGCTCCGCCTGACATTATTCTGAATCTCCCCACCAGCCCACCCGGAGAGAATACCCAATTTTCTTCTGAGGGGGCCTGGACATTATGTCATCTTCAAATAGTGACCAAGAGGATCCGGGAGCCATTGGAGGGCAAGATTCTGTGCTGGTGCAGGAAGCTCAATCGCTAGCAGAGCTCAGTCTGGAAGAGGATCCAGCTGTGAAGCCCAGATGGTCAGTGGGGGTTGGTTGGAAAGATCCGGAGAAGGACCCCCCTCCCGGGGTCACAACTACCTGCCGGCGTGGAAAAGAGGAGCCTTGGCAAGAGAAGTAAAAGAGGGAACTCTTACTGGATCAAGCCAGGAGACTCCTGAATGAAGCCTTTGAACAACCCCAAGCTGCACAAAGGTATGAAGGGGGAGGGGAAGTAGCCCCAGCCAGAAGAAGCAGAGCAGCCCCCTCTCCCATAAATCAACCCGATCCAGCAGCAGTCCTGGGGCCCTCAGTGGGAGGTGTGATTCCTAGAAGGCGTAGAGCTCCTAGGCTGCCTCCATTAGATGTAAAATATGGGGGGGATCCCAAAACCTTGGGATTTTTCCTAGCTCAAGTTTGGAGCCATATGGAAGAATACGGGGAGGACTTTCCCTCAGAAGCAGCCAAAGAGAGGTGTGTTACCAGGGCTATGGAGGGAATAGCGGCAGAGTGGATGGTGACCTTGCATAATGATAATGCTCCTCAGTTGCTGAACTACAACCTGTTCATGGCTGCACTGAGGGCTAGGTTTGAGGACCCACTGGCAGAGCGCAAGGCCCAAATTAGGATGAAAACCATAAAACAGGGGCGGAGGTCTGTGGCTGATTACACCCAAGAATTTAGACAGTTAACTGGCCATTTCCGAGGCTGGCCCCAAGAAGCCCTGATAGAACTGTTTAAAGATGGTTTAAATGAAGATGTGTACCAGAGATGCATTGCTAGAAGAGACCTCAATGACTTGCAGATGAGGTACTTGCTGGCAGAAGAAGTGGAGATTGATTTAACCCGAAGCAAACGGCGGGGAGATTATGGGTGGAGCAAGTTTCCCCCCCCCAGGTCCTCAAGAGGCTCCTAAATCTCAGAGGGGAGGAGTGGTGGAAAGACCCAACCCCTCGGCCTGCTTTCGATGCGGGAAGGAAGATCACCGGGCTGTGAACTGCAGAGTCAAGCTGGAGCCAAAGGCGGCGCCAAAGGAAGGAAAGAAACCTGAAAAATCCCCAGCGAAGCCTCATGAAACAGCACTAAAGTCGAAAGAGATGGCAGAGGTCGCCCCTCCCGCAGGAGAGGAATAAGAAACCCCAGTGACCCCTGAGGAGGAGGATTTCGACTCAGAAGACGACTTTCTGGACTGATGGTTTTCCTTTTTCTAGGAAGGCCGAATGTCAGCCTTCAAGATCTTCTACTGTTGCTTTGCATCTTTCGGCTGTCATAAGAAACGGGGGGGGGAAAGGGGAGGAAGGGATAGGTTTGGGAAGTGAGTTGGAGGTGTTACATTCTTCTGTTGTGTAAATGGGGGGGGGAAAGCATACAATAGAGTTAGGTTTATATTTCTCGCTTCGCTTTCTTTTCTCTGCGCAACTGCAACCCGTTATCAAAATATGCCAAGGTCAACGGACAGAGGCCTCATCATCACCTGAAGATGCCCACATGATCATATTCACAACTTCTAATTGGAAGTGTCATCTGAACTATTGGGGGTGGGAACATTTCCATCACTTTGTATATGTGAATTGCGCGCCTAATTTCTCAGATTCAGAATTCTTTGGTTGCTACCACTTCACTTTCAGTAAAAGATATCTTTTCTCTAAACTAAAGAGTCTAAGTATTTCTTTCCTGGATTTTGAATGGAGCTCCGCCTGACAAGGATACAGGAGACGTTTAATGGATGATAAACGGACATAGAGTGTTTGTTGCTCATATGTCGCAGATTTACATCGAACACGGCAGAAAGTTCATCCGTTCACAAAGTTTTGTGCAGCTCAAAACTTCTTGCGTGGATGAAATCACAGTGGACGGATGCTCGATGGATAGAGCGTATGAAACACGTATGCAATGAGTACACAACGGATGCATAGCGTTTTCCAACGGATGGCAAGCTTTTTTTAACATTTTACATCCTCTTTGCATCCGTTAGTGCAGTAGGACAGGGGCTTAAGTAATGACTTAAGCGAGTTGATCCAGAAAAACAACTTATTTGTAATTTCTTTCATCAGTGTGGGGTACTCCTTTACATTCCTCCAGAACAGAGTGTAATATTAGAATACTGAAGTTCTTATAAAAGAGAATATAGCTAGCTCAAGGTTGAACTATGGAGTTCTTGCTGCTCTCTGAGTCATTTGCTTGCAGACAATTCATTACCTGACTGACATCAATGTTAAAGAGTATGGCGTTTGCTCTTTTTTTAAAGTTGTTTGCCCTGCCAATGTTGGTGTGTTTTTCTTTGGTGGGGGGTGGGAAAGGAGGGAAGTTTAGCACAGAAACCAATTAAAGTTCTCCAAAACATGTTTAGTAAACCAAAAGACCCAAGAGGAACAAACAGGAGTCATTTACAACATACAATGTAAGCATTATGTAGGACAAACAAGCAGAAGAACCAAGTAGCAGTTAAAACATGATGAACATTTGTTAATTCCACAGCTCATGGACAGACTCAATCATTTTAGTTTCAACTGGGAAACAGTTGACATTCTAGAGCAAACCAAATCCCCCCCCCCCAAAAAAAAATATCAGGGAATTCCTGGAAGCTTGGCATTCAGACAAATCAGCATCACATAGAGATAAACCACATTTCCAGATTATTCAGAAGAGACAGTAAAAAAGCTAATGTAACAAAATGGCCCAGGGATTAACATCAGACAAACAAGCAGAAAACAATTCTTTAACCAAGGGACTGCAAAGGAGAAAACCACACTCTCACCAATACTTGGCTCATAAAACTACTGGATATAAATAGGGAGTAAACCCCACACCCAATTGCACTGATGATGTCACCTAGTTAAGTATTTAGTTTAGTTTAGTTTAGTTTAGTTAACTTTATTGTCATCGCACCTCATACAATGAAATCAGACATCATCTTCAGTGTACATCATGACCATGAAAATAAACATAAATACACATCCTTCACCCTCCACACATTGAACCGAAAACCCCCAACACTACACCAATACTGCAGAATTCAAAAGAGCTGCTTCCCTGGGATAGAAGCTGTTTTTCAGCCTATTTGTCCTTGTTTTTATTATTCTGTTCCGTCTGCCAGAGGGTAATAGTTCAAAAAAAGGGTTCCCAGGATGAGATGGATCTTTGAGAATGTTTTGAACTTTCTTAAGGCAGGGGGAGCTATAAAGTTCTTTCAAAGAGGGAAGAGGGCAACCAATGATAACAGATAACAAATAATCATAGTTCGAAGAGATCTTATAGGTCATCTAGTCCAACCACCGCCCAAGTGGGAGACACTACACCATTTCTGACAAATTGCAGTCCAATCTTTTCTTGAAGGTTTCAAGTGATGGCACTCCCACAACTTCTGATGGCAAGCTGTTCCATTGGTTGATTGTTCTCACTGTCAGAAAGTTTTTTCTTATTTCCAGATTGAATCTCTCCTTGTTCAGTTTCCATCCATTATTCCTTGTCTGGCCTTTGGATGCTTTGGAAAATAACTTGACCCCTTCCTCTCGTGGCAGCCCCTCAAATATTGGAAGACTTCTATCATGTCTCCCCTGGTCCTTCTCTTTTCTAGACTAGCCAAGCCCAGTTCCTGCAACAGTTTGTTGTATGTTTTAGCCTCCAGTCCCCTCATCATTCTGGTTGCTCTTCTCTGTACTATTTCTAGAGTCTCAACATCTTTTTTATAATGTGGTGACCAAAACTGGATGCAGTACTCTAGGTGTGGTCTTACTAAAGCTTTATAGAGTGGTATTGTACTTTTGATCTTAATTGAATCTCTCTGTTAATGCAATTTAGGATTGCATTAGCTTTTTTGGCAGCTGCTGCACACTGCTGGCTCATATTTAGCTGGTTGTCCACTAAGACGCCAAGATCCCTCTCACAGTTACCACTATTGAGCCTGGTTTCACCCAGTCGATATGTGTACTTTTGGTTTTTCTTGCCTAAGTGTAGGACTTTACTTTTCTCTACATTGAATTTCATTTTCACTGTTGTAGTCTGGTCAAGATCCATCCGGATGTTGAGCCTATCTTCAAGGGTGTTACCTATTCCTGCCAGTTTATATCATCTGCAAATTTGGTAAATTCTCCTACTATTCTCTCATCTAAGTCATTAAATGAAGATATTGAATAGTACTGGGCCTAACACTGAACCTTGTGGCACCCCGCTGCTTACTTCCCTCCATGTAGACTTGGACCCATTAAGGACTACTCATTAAGTACAGTTTGTCAGCCAGTTGCAAGTCCATCTGGTGGTGGTGCTATCTGATCTTCTGGGCAATGACGTTAATTAAGCCAGTGGTGGGATTCAAAAAAATTTTACTACTGGATCTGTGGGCATGGCTTGGTGGGTGTGGCAGGGGAAGGATACTGTAAAATCTCTAGTCAGAGGTGGTATTTGCTGGTTCTCTGAACTACTCACTACTGGTTCTCCAGAACTGGTCAGAACCTGCTGAATACCACCTCTGACATTAACCCTCTGGAGTGCTTTCCTATCTGCCAATGTGCAATTGGCAAACCATACACAGGCGCAGTAAGTTAAGATACTCTTTATGGTGCAGCAGTAGAAGGTCACCAACAGTTTTTCATTCAATTGTTGTTTTCTGAGAAGTCTCAGGTAGTATAATCTCTGCTGGACCCTTTTGACCAGGGCTGCAATGTGAGCACCCCAGGTCACCCAGAAACTTAAAACTGGCCACTTGCTCCACTCGGTCTCCACTGATAAGCAAGGCTGGATGTCTGATCTGTTCCTTCTATAGTCCAGTATAAGCTCCTTGGACCTATTGGTGTTGAGGACCAAGTTATTGTCTCCACACCATGAAAGGAACCGATTCATTTCATCTCGATAGGCAGATTCATCCCCACTAGAGATGAGTCCCACCACTGTTGTATCATCTTCAAATTTAGCAATAGTATTGCTAGTGTGAGTGGGAATGCAGTCATGCACATAAAGAATATAGAGTAAGGGACTCAACAAGCAACTCTGTGGTGTACCAGTGTTAGGAATAAGGGCTGAAGAGGTATGATTATCTAATCTGACCCTGTGTGAGCAACCATAATCCAAAGGCAGATTGAATTAGAAAGCCCGAGGTCCAGAAGTTTAGACACTAGTCTATGTGAAAGAATTGTGTTAACTGCAGAACTAAAATCCACAAAAAGCATCCTCACATAGACCTCCCACTGTTCTCGATGAATCAGAGCAGTGTGAAGAGTGATGGCTAAAGCGTCCTCTGATCTATTTTTTTCTGTATGCAAACTGGTGTTTATCAAATGTCTGGAGAAGACCAGAAATGATGTGCCGGCAGACCAATTTCTCAAAGCACTTCATGATGATCGGAGTGATTGCCACTGGTCTGTATTGACATGTCTGCAGGAAATAGCTAAGCTCAGAGAGCACCAAGAACTCCACAATGCTGCATTGTATTAAAATTCCTTATTGAAATTCATGTGATTCTTTCTTCCCTGATTGTTCCTTGCAATTTTTCATTAATTGATAACTATTGAGAATTATGTCCAACAGGTTGGTATCAACTCTTAGCAACCATACAGAAGAACTTCCATCAGGTTGATCTGTCTCCAACTTGATCCTTCAAGTCTTTCAATATTGCATTCATTGTTGCTTTAACTGACTCTGTCCACCCTGCTGTGCCCTGTTCTCTGTCATTCTGCTTTTCCCAATATTGTGGACTTCTCAAGGAGCTAGATCTTTAATTTTTTTTTCTTTTAATGACCCTGTAATCCCTTGCATTGGGGTGGAGTCAGGGTGACTGAATGGAGCTGAGCGTTTACTAGCCGGATGCCCTTCCTGACATCGATGCAGAGTTCACAACAGACAATTACTCTTTGTGTCCAGAGAGAGACATATCTGCTGCTACCTAGAACTGAACTCACAGCCTCCTGATTGGGAAGCGAAAGCTCCACCTCTAGGCCACCGTCTTGCTCTGAGCTACATCTTCACATAATTGGTCAAAAATAAGATAATTAAAATTTAAATAATTAAAAGGGAGACCATATAGAGATTATCAGTCACCCAGGTTACTGTTGTCCCAAAGGTACTTTTAAAGAGGCAACCGGACTTTCTGGTTGGTGGGAATCTCTCTTCAGAGAATCCAGTTGCCTCTTGAAAAAACACCTTTGCGTCAATTAAAAGGGGGGTTAAGATGTACTTGAATCCATCCATTGACTACTCAAGAAAGCTAGTTCTTCACAAAATCTTTAGCATTATACTTCCATTTAATTTGTTACTATGTTAGTCACTCTTCTTATTGGTTCAAATAGTCTCAAAATTCACAGTAGATGCAACCTGTCATTTAGGGTGAATTCTGCAGTCAGTTCTAGAATACAGTTACCCTGTGCATTTGTTCAAGCCACAAGTCAACCTGAATGAAGCACCAGTGATGGGATTTCAATTTTTTTACTACTGGTTCTGTGGGCGTGTCTTGGTGGGAGTGGCAGGGGAAGGATACTGAAAATCTCCGGTCAGAGCTGGTATTTGCCAATCCTCTGAACTACTCAAAATTTCCACTACCGGTTCTCCAAAACTGGTCAGAACCTGTTGAATACCACCGCTGTGAAGCACCCATTAAAACACTTCTTCATTTAAGTGTTTCTGCTTTCACTCTCTGATTCAAACTCCTGATAATTACTTTTAACTGGCATTGCCATTTTAAGCTTGTATTTTCACTCATAGAAATTCTGTGAAGATGTCTACTGTCTGGATTTTTAATTTGTTCTGCTCTCTAGGTTCCAATGGGATATGGTGCCATATTTGATTATTGGTTCTGTGTTTAGAGCAAACGCTTGAAGTCCAGAGTTCAATGTTCAATGGTGGTATGTCATCTATTGTACAATACTGGATTTGTCAACAACCAAATACATCAACAGCACAGGATATACAGATCCATATGCACAAAAATCCAACAGGTTTTCTTTCTTTCTCAAATTGACATGTCATCAACTTCCACCAGATTCATGAGAACTTTCAAACAATCATACAGAATAAACATCTACATTCAGGTAATGCCTGCCTTACCACACAACTGAGCCCAACATTTCTATTGCTAAGTGAGACAGATGTAAAGTGAGTTTTGCCCCATTTTATGACCTTCCTTGCCACAGTTATTAAGTGAATCACTGCAGTTGTAAAGTTAGTAATACAATTGTTAAATGAACCTGGCTTCCCCATTGACTCTGTTTGTCAGAAAGTCTCAAAATGTGGTCACATGACCCCAAAGGATTGCAACCGTCAAAAATATTCATCAGTTTCAAGCGTCTGAATCAAAGGTGATATTCAGTAGGTTCTGACCAGTTCTGGAAAAGCAGAAATTTTGAGTAGTTCGGAGAACTGGCAAATACCAACTCTGACTGCCCCTGCCCCCATCTATTCTCTGCTTCCCAAGTCCCAGATGATTGGCTGGGTCTTCTTTTATTGCCCTGCACAGGAGAATGGAGCTGGAAAGCAGGTTAGTGGGGTAGGGAGGGAATGGGGATTTTGCAGTATCCCTCCCCTGTGATTCCCACCAAACCACGCCCATAGAACTGGTAGTAAAAAAATTTGAATCCCACACTCTGAATTTTCATCACATTGTTGCAACAGTCGTAAGTGTGAAAAATGGTCATAGATTACTTTTTTCTGTGCTGTTGTAACTTTGAATGGTCAGTAAGTAAACTGTAAGTAAACTGAGGACTACTTGTACATATATAAGGACAACAGAATTTTAATAACAATATCACATATTATAAATAACAATATTACAATATAAATAAAGGCAATCACCTGGGCAAAAAGAAAAAATTCTCAAAGGCTATTTGGCAAAGAAGTTTTCATTAATCTCTAGAAGGCCTATTATTAAGAACTCCATTACTTATGTAAGCACCCACATAAATTACTTATTTTTTAAAGTTTCTCTCTTCTCTGTGGTTTCTGTCATTTTTCAGGAAGCAAAGTTAAATCCTTGAAACTTAAAGGAGAGGAAGTGAGAATGTATAATGTAGATTCTATTCAAGCAAGAAAGATGTTGACCTTCAGTTGACTTCAATTTGTCTCTAGCAAAACTCTGGAGGTATTCTGTTTTCTCACAAAGACTTAAAAGTGTTCTTTTGCTACACTTTCCAATCCCAATGTGGTCAAAGTCTTTAAAACTGGTGCCACTTTCCAGTGAAATCCTCACAGGGATGACATGAGTGGAATTTAAAGAGAGCACTGAATGCAAAAATTCCCATTCAATGCATAGTGCGTTGAAAATAAAAAAAAATTAGTATCAGTGGGTTGAACGCTTGATTTTTCCTGGAACTTCACAAACCACGATGTGCAACTTAAACTGATCATGTTTTCCATTATGTGGATTAAATGGTGATAAGATAAAACAGATTAAGTTGGAAGGGACTTTGTAGATCATCTAGTTCAGTCCACACCCCCACCCAAACAGGAGACCCTACACCATTTCTGAGAAATGGCAGTCCAGTCTCTTCTTGAAAGCCTCCAGTGATGAAGCTCCCACAACTTCTGAAGGCAACTACTGTTCCATGGGTTGATTGTTCTCCCTGTCATAAAGTTTATCTTTATTTCCAGGTTGAATTTCTCCTTGATCTGTTTCCATTCCTTGTCTGGCTTTCAGGTGCCTTGGAAAATAGCTTGACCCTTTCCTCTCTGTAGCAGCCCCTCAAATATTGGAAGACTGCTATCATGTCTCCCCTGGTCCTTCTCTTCACTAGACTAGCCATGCCCCAGTTCCTATAACCATTCATCGTATGTCTTAGCCTTCAGTCCCCTAATCACCCTGGTTGCTCTTCTCTGCACTTTTTCTAGAGTTTCAACATCTTTTTATAGTGTGGTGACCAAAACTGGATGCAGTACTCTAGGTGTGGTCTTACTAAGAAGACAGATAGAAATGCATTCAGGTCCAGGGACCCAAGTAGCTGAGATATCAACCCCAATTAACATAAAACTGTGCAGAAAGATTTGGATCCTGTCTATATGCATTTAGTTTGCACTGAAATAAATAGAATTTAAGGCCTAATTGATCTTGTTGGTATCAATAGGACCCAAGTTTATCTTATATAGCTGACATGAAGTCTTATAAAAAAATAAATAATCCTTACTGTGTTCACAGAGATGGAAAGATTCAACATTACCTACTCTGGAGGAATGGTTGGTGAAGTTGATAGATTTTATTGAAATGGACATCTGTGAATATTGAGGAAATATATTTTCCATATGGTTGATGGGAAACCTTTTATGGGCTTTTGGGGTAAAAATGAATTTATAATATACAGACTGATGTTTGCATAGATTAGATTATAGAAAGAAAAGTACTGTGATATAACTTTAGAGAGAGAGAGAGAGAAAATACATTTATACATATAACTGTTGTGAAGAATAACAGAAATTACTTCTTTAATATTTTGTTTTTCTATTTTTCTTCATCTTTTCTTTTCTTGTACTTTTTGCATTTTGTTTGATATCTTTTTTCTTCTTTATTTTATATGATTCTACTCATTTTTATCTTCTTGATTAACAATCTTAATAAAAATCATATAAGAAATAAGAGAACTATGTTATAAAGGAGATATGCAAGTATCCAAAGAATCAGGAGGCCTCTGTAAGCTTTGAAGATTCCAAAATCCCCTTTTAATGTGAGAGAAGGAGAAACTATTTCTATGCAAAATCAATCAAAATTATATTTTTTTTCCCTGTTGTGCCCATAATTGAAATGCAGTTCTGGAATGACATTCACAGACCCACGGCCAAATAAACTTTGTGTTCTTTCTGGCAACTCTTTTTGTCCAATACTTTTTGGCTTTTTTCTACATCCTGTTCAGGCTCATTGTTGTCAAAAGCTGCTTACATCCCCCTTCTATACAAGCATTTTTCTGAAAGATTCTTATTTGGCTTTAAATACTTCAACAAAATAAATAATTTAACAGGCAAATGGCAAATTACCATTCCAGCTGCCTGTTTTTACAAAATTCTTGCCCATGATGGGTTATATAGTATTTCATCCTGAGTACTCTCCTTTTCTCTGTTACCATCATTTACCAAAGGGCAGTTGGGGATTCCTGCACTAATATTAGCAACAAGCAATTAAAAATATGATGTGAGTATTACCCCCAATGCAAAGTATAATGTTGGAGCATAAAAGTATAAGAGTGGGTTTTAGAGATTTAAGCCCATGTCACACTGCCCAACGGATGCAAAAAGGACACAGCAGACGAGCAAAATGTTCCATCCGTTGTTATCCACTCTCAAAAGGGGCAAAAATTTGCATAACCGGAGCGGATAACATGGACGCATGGAGGACGCAGGGCGGATGCAAAGCGGATGTGGAACGGAAGCCTAGCGGATGGAAGCGGATGGGAGCGGAGGGCACATCCGCAGGGCTTCCGGGGGGTCTCAGTAAAGCAGGCGCGGAACAGAAAGAGCGGATGCAGAGCGGATGCACAACGGATGAAGCGAATGCAGAGCGGATGCAGAGCGGATGCACAGCGGAAGCCTAGCAGATGCCGAGTGTTAATTGCACATGCGGGGAGGATGCATTGCGTCAGCCCCGCGGATATAACGGAAGCAGCTCAGAAGCAGGTTGCCATTCAGAGGAAAGACCTGCTGCCGGACAGATTGGCTGCCTTGCCTGCCCTGCCTGCATGTCTGCCTGCAAGCCTTGCTGCCAGCCTTGCTGCCAGCCTTGCTGCCACCCTCCCTGCCAGCCTTGGTTCCTGCCAGCCTCCCTGCCAGCCAGCAACACCACAACCATGCGGAAGCACAGCAAGCCTCAGCCATCTGCTGCCAGCCCTTGCAAGAGGGACAGGGCTACCATCCCGCCCCCTGGCCCTCACTCTGGTTCTTCTGGGGCTTCTGCAGCACGGGCTCGCTCTTCTGGGGCTGGCACTTGTGCTGCTTCTGCTTCTGGAGGAGCTGATGACAAGCACTCCAGCACCAGCCACCTCCACAGCACCTGCACCCTTCACCCCTGAGACTGAGCGACCAAGAGGAGTGCCAGAGACTCATTTTTGTCTTATAGCTTATTGTTAATAAAGTCTAGTTATGATTCACACGCTTATTTCATTTCTTTTTTTTAATAAAGTTTTGGTGGAAACTTTTAGAAATGGTTTAAGCCTTTGCTTGCTTGTGGGATGGGTAAGGATAGCTTTGGGATGGGTTAGGATACCTGTGGGATGGGTAATAGCTGTGGGATGGGTTAGAATAGCAGTGGGATAGATAAACCTCCAGTGCAAGCATAGTGGGACTGTATGGTCCACCCTCCCAGGTGTCACACCTATGGCCCTTTATTATCAATAACGATATAATCAATCATCACACATGTCAACATAAACACAACTCTTTATTAAACGCCCTGTTCATTGTAGGCCAACCAAACATACATGGCCCAATCTCATCCGAGTGATGAGACAGGCTGAAGGAAGCATCCATTAAGCATTTACCATCCTGTCTTGCCACTCCACTGCTCCAGCTGGGGAGTTGCACCATTGTCTCAGGAGGTTGCGCTGCTTCTTCGCTTCATGTGAGGCTCTGTTGGGGCCTTGCACATCCTCAGTGTCGATCAGGTTTCGCCCTTGCCTCCATTCCCCAGGCTCCATGTCCCCATTGCCTTGTTGACAGTCCACAAGCCTGTTCTGCAAGACTGGGTAGCGGGTGCGCATGAGATTGTGCAGGATGCAGCAAGCTTCCATGATCCTCCTCATGGTCTCTGGGCGATGCTGCATGTTGGTGAGAAGTACCTGGAACCTGTTGGCCAGGATGCCAAAGGCGTTCTCCACCACCCGCCTTGCCCTGAACAGCTTGTAGTTGAAGATCCTCTCTTCACGGGTGAGGTATTTGGAGGTGTAGGGCTTCATGAGGTAGGTTGTGAGGGAGAAGGCGTCATCCCCCACGATGGAGTAGGGCACATCTTGCGTGTCATTGGGCAGGAGGTCTGGATCTGGGAAGCCCACCATGAGGTTGCTTTCCAACCCCTCCTTGAGGTGACTGGCATTGTATACCTGGGCATCTGAAGATGAGCCATTGCCTGAAGCATCGATGTACATGAACTTGTAGTCAGCATCAACCATGGCGAAGAGGATGATGCTGAAGAAGCCCTTGTAGTTATGATAAGTGGACCCCGACTTGGCTGGAGATTTGCAGGCCACGTGCTTGCCATCTATGGCTCCAATGGTGTGTGGGAAGTTCCACTTCTGATACCACTGCTCTGCAACTTTCTTCCATCCTTCTTCAGTGGAGGGGTACTGGAGGAGCTCCTCCTTGTATTCTTCGATGATTGCCTGAACCACTTCTCTGACCACAATACTGATGGTGTTGGGTGGCACCCTCCAGCCGTACTGCATGCTCCTGTAGGTGGTCCCTGAGGCCAGGTGGCGCAGAGTAAGTGCCACCTTGAGCCCAGGTTCCAGGCTGGGCCGGAAGTTGGTGTTTGTCTTGGTCAACCTGGGTGTCAGCCGCTGCACAAGTTCGTCAAACATGGCTGGAGGCATCCTCATGAAGTTCTGGAACGCCCGAGTGTCTTCACTCCTGAGCTCCACCATCAGCTTGTTGTACAGTCCGTCCTCTGCTCTTCTGGCGAACCATCTTTGGACCCAGACTTTTTTTGGGTGCCTCCTTTTCTTCCCGTAGTAGAGTTCACAGAGCCTGTAGATGGTTTCGCACTGTTGCAGAAGGATGGTGGCTGCCAAAAGGACTTTGCCACAATCCACGGTGGACATGACTGGATGCTGTGGAAGAGGAAGAGGCAGATGAAGATTGCAGAGGTCTGCACCGCTGGGCTGCTGTTCTGAAAGTGAGATGCAGGTGAGTTGCTCCCTCTTTTTATAGGCAGTATAGGTGTCCCTTTGCATCCTCTCGGCATCCTCTCGGCATCCTCTAGACATCCTTAATATCCGAGATAGGTCCCCTCTGCAGACGTTTTTTCTGTTTTAAACGCTTTGTTTCCGTGCTGCATCCGTTCTGCATCCATTCTGCATCCGTTCCGCGTCTGTTCCGCTTCCTCCCTGCGTCCGAGCGGATGCGAGTTGCGCGGATACGGAACGGATGCCTAGCGGATATAGTGGATGCGTAACGGATGCGTAGCGGATGCATAGCAGATGCAGAACGGACGAACTGGATACACTTTTGGAGCGGATGAAAAGTCCATAAACAGATGCTGGACGGATAGACAGGAAGCAAAACGGAGGCAGTGAGTACATCGCGTTTTCCAACGGATGGCAAGCTTTTTTGTCCGTTTTACATCCTCTTTGCATCTGTTGGTTCGGTGTGACATGGGCTTTAAGTATAGAAGTCTAAAGGGAGGAATTTAGGGAGATGGATTTCATTTCCTACTTCCGCATCTCATTTATTTCTCTATTTTAACAAAATGCTTATTTGTTTCAATCTTTTTTATTTTTGTATACTGCTGCTTCAGCACTCTGTCTTAGATTATTT
Source organism: Laticauda colubrina (assembly GCA_015471245.1). Taxonomy (NCBI): domain Eukaryota; kingdom Metazoa; phylum Chordata; class Lepidosauria; order Squamata; family Elapidae; genus Laticauda; species Laticauda colubrina. The sequence goes on from BLBF01000016.1 coordinate 22,093,322, forward strand.
TTCCATTGTCTATCTTGGTCTTTAGTTCCAGTAATGTTTCCGTTAAAGCCAAGTACATTTCCCCCACCCCCCCTTGCTTTTCTTGCTGTTTTTAACTTTTGTCATGGTGGAATGTGAGCTCATAAAGTTGTAGTCTCACTTTTTTTTTCTCCTTTTAATGTGATTCCTCCGCCCCCCCCCCCCCCGCCCTTTGACCCTTAGCAATCAATTTTGGAAGTATCTCTTATCTGCAGTGTTCCAGCCTTGAAGTAAACAACACCAGGGTATTGTCATGTAAAACCAGTTCTTGATGGCCTCACAACAGCTACAAAATAGCAATGCTTCTCAATCACTGTTCTTGAAAGTTATTACTTTGTCTTACGACCACAATTCAGCCCAAGTTTTCTGTTGTTAAGTGAGACTTGTTACGTGAAAGTTGCCCTGTTTTACAACTTTTCTTGCCATAGTTGTTAAGTGAATCACTGCAGTTGTTACATTAGTAGCATGCTTCTTAATTGAATCTGATCTTCCCATTGACATTGCTTGTCAAAGGTCGCAAAAGGTGATCACACAACACAGCAACAATCATATGCCCAGCATCAGAATTTTGATTACCTGATCACAAGATGCCACAACTGTCATCGGTATGCAAACCGATCAAAAGTTATAATTTTCAGTGCTGTTGTAACTTTGAGTGGTCACTGAACAAACTGTCATAAGTTGAGGACTACCTGTACTTAATATGGCTATTTAATATATATGTAACACACACACACACACACACACACATACCAGAGGTGGTATTCAGCAGGTTCGGACCAGTTCTAGAGAATCGGTAGCAGAAAATTTGAGTAGTTCGGAGAACCAGCAAATACCACCTCTGACTGGCCCCGCCCCCATCTATTCTCCACCTCCCAAGTCCCAGCTGATTGGCTGGGTCTTCTTTTGGTGCCCCGCACAGGAGAATGGAGCTGGAAAGCAGGTTAGTGGGGTGGGTGGAAATAGGATTTTGCATGAACCTTCCCCCAAGAGTGGGGAGGGAATGGAAATTTTGCAGTATGCTTCCCCTGCCATGCCCACCAAGCCAGGCCCACCAAGCCACATCATGCCCACCAACCCATGCCCACAATTGAATCCCACCACTGACACACACATACATACACACACACACACACACATACACATTAATATGTAAAGTATGCTGCCAAAATAGAACAAGGGATTAGCATCAGAAATGATCAGAATTTGAAAATGTGGATGAAGGAACCTTTGGTTGATTTTAGTCTTCAGGACATCTGCCTTGTTGTGTGCTGAGAATCTGTGTTTCTGAATAAAGATTTCTATATCAATAGTCAGTTTGAAGCAATCCTCAGTTTGAAAGTGATAATCTTCTGAGCAACACCACTCTTCTGTTATGTTCTATATTGTTTCTATCCAGAAACAATGCAATTCTTAGACAATATCTCTCAGAAGCTTAGAAATCACATCACATTTTTCTAGGACAGAATGGGAGATGGTAACTTCTCTTTTGCAGTTTTTAAAATAGGACAAACCTGAACTAGAGGCCACTAATCTTTTAGTTATACTCATTTCTCTCTGAAAACCAGAGCGCTGAACCTAGTTTAAAAACGAATAATATGAGCTATCAATGTATGCTGGGTAGGGAAAGGAAAACCAAGCACTAGAATCTTAATCGGAGCTGCTATTTCACACTTGACATTTGTCATTTTAAAATTGAAGAACACAACAGCTTTTAAGTCATTGTGAGAACCAAGCATTTGCTCTATAATTGCTTCTCCTGTATCGTTCTATCTTCACAGTTCAAAACCTACCATTTTTTCAGTAAGGGTTCTGCAGCAATGGTGGAAATCAAAATTTTTTACTGCCAGTTCCGTGGGTGTGGCTTGATGGGCGTAGTGTGGCTTGGTGGGCATGGCAGGGAAAGGATACTGCAAAATCCATTCCCTCCCTATTCCACTAACCTGCTTTCCAGCTCTGTTCTCCTGTGCAGGGCAACAAAAGAAGACCCAGCCAATCAGCTGGGCCTCAGGAGGCAGAGAATAGATGGAGGCGGGGCCAGTCAGAAGTGGTATTTGCCAGTTGTCCAAACTACTCAAACCTTCCACGACTGGTTCTCCAGAACTGGTCAGAACCTGCTGAATACCACCTCTGATTCAGACGCTTGAAACTGATGAATATTTTTGACCGTTGCAATCTTTTGGGGTCATGTGACCACATTTTGAGACTTTCTGACAAACAGCGTCAATGGGGAAGCCAGGTTCATTTAACAATTGTGTTACTAACTTTACAACTACAGTGATTCACTTAATAACTGTGGCAAGGAAGGTCATAAAATGGGGCAAAACTCACTTCACATCTGTCTCACTTCGCAATAGAAATGTTGGGCTCAGTTGTGTGGTAAGGCAGGCACTACCTGAATGTAGATGTTTATTCTGTATGATTGTTTGAAAGTTCTCATGAATCTGGTGGAAGTTGATGACATGTCAATTTGAGAAAGAAAGAAAACCTGTTGGATTTTTGTGCATATGGATTTGTTAACCTTTCCAACCTCCGTCTCCAATTACTATCCTGGTTCAGATTGCCACTAATAGCTGTTCTGTTATTTCAGCTTGCCACAATTTCCTCACCTGTCATAGGCTAAGAAGAGTCACTATTTTTCCTTGATGAATCAAAGGATATTTGGCTTGATCCTTTCAAATTTGCAGGGGACAAATTTTGCAGGGAACTATGGCTAATAATAATAAAATAAAGGTTAATTTTGATGAAAATGTGGTCACCAATAATAAAACTACATGAATGAAACAATTAATGCAATGTTGAATTGCAGATTGACCGTGGCAAATTGGCCATGGCTAGCTGTCTTAGATTTGGTGATAGGTTGGGAAAGTTAAAAAATACAGGTTTTTTGTTTGTTTTCTGAGGCCTAAAGCAGGCACTTCATTTGGTTCCCTTCCCTAATACCATCAGACGTTTATTATTGTGGCCTGCTGAATGTATGAAATATATATTTCTGTATTTTAGTCTGTATTCTCTTTTTCTTGCTTTGCAATGCTGTATTTCAGTATTCAATGTAGTGTTGGGTTGTTTGGAAAGAATTTTTTTTGCACGTGCTGTGAATGTTTTTTAGATAGGCAAGGAAGAGGGGTTGAAATTCCCAAATAACATTCCTTGCAGTTGAAGTATTACTTGGTCCAGCAGGCCCAAGGAAACCAGCATCCTTTTCAGTTTGACTGACAATTGATGTTTACAGGATTTACAACAGCATGCAAAATCACCGGCTATGGATAATGTCAATCCATCACAACAAAGGATCAAGGACAAAGAGGGGCAGGAAAAAACAACCTTCGAAGTCTGAGTTGTGTGTGCTCTAGCCTAAAATTGCTGATTGCTCTTCCTTGAATTCCTTGAACAAAAGTTCTACACCAACACACCGGAAATAGATTACCTCTAAAAGAGTGGGAAATACTTTTAGTTTATTCATTTTGCTTGCCTGTATTACCTGGTTATCAGCCAAATCTGTCAGATTATAGCCAGCTGGTGAGGGAATTGGCAGCTGTAGTTTCACACATTTGGAGAACACTAGATTTAGGGAAGGCTTTGTGGGGCTTCCTCCACTCCAATCTGCTTTCCTCCACTTTAGCAAAACCAGGAGTGGAGTCTCATTCTCCACTGTTCTTCCCTTTCAGAGTTGCTTTTCTTATTCACAGAAGCAGAAAAGATAGATAAGGGCCACCATCTTCCCTCATCTCCACAGGATGTCTGTGTGTCTCTTCCTTAGTTGTCCTTCTGGATAAGATAGCAGATGGGTCACTGCAGGGCACATTGCAAGCAAACAATTGGAGGATGGCTTTGCAAACAAAATGAATGACTCCGGGGAGAAAAAAATAGTCCCCTTTTGTCTCTTAAAAGCATTGCTGCTGTGGGCAGGTCAAGGCTACAGTGGAAGTTATTATCATCTTGGCCTCTTCCTCTGATAAAAGACCCAGTGCCCACAAGACTTTCTCTCCATATGTACACTTTGCTTCAAAACAGCAGAGCCCGAAGGCACCTGGTGGAATTATAAGAAGTAGACTCACCTTGTCTTCTTCAATGGGCCCTGCTGGGATTTCTCGCTTCAGATGCCTTTGCCACCAAGAGATGCTCCTGCTGTTCATGTTGTCCTTTGGCCTCCACGCGAATACACAGTCCTTGCAGAATACAGTGGGTGAGTACTTGCAAATGTCCCTTAACTGGAAGCCCCAAAAGTCCATGTTCTTGTGCAGAGTTGCCGTTTCTTTTGAAGCCTTTACAGGCCATTCATATGTCATGAGCAAAATGCTTAGTTGCTTGCTTGCTGCATACAATTTGGAAGAAGATTTGCACTTTTTGTTTTGTTTTGCTTTGCTTTTCAGGGAATGTTAATTTCTGTCACATTTAGTCCATATTGTTCTTGTAATGTTGTTCTTGTAATTACTTAGTGTAACTCCAGAGAAGTTAGAGCAACCAAACCTTCATATATTACGTGAAAAAAGGACTGAGATGACTCAGAATTCTCCCCACATATTATTCCCTGCTTGCTTATGCCATAGCTGGCTAAAGAACCCTATAGACTCAGCAGCAGAATTTCAGATAACTTCAGAAAAAAGTAATGAGAAGTAACCATTCTAGTGCTAAAATATGTAAGGAATAAACTAGATTCTACAATTGTCCCAGAAATCCCCCTCTTCTCTCTCTCTCTCTCTCCCTCCCTTGCCTCCTCCCCTCTCTCTCCCTCCCCCACTCACTCACTCACTCACTCACTCCTACAATGTAAGGGATGGATATTGAGCTGATATATTAAAATTAAATGAGATTATCTGACTGAAGCATAAAATGAAATTAATGTAAGTAGAGAATTATTGCAAATAGATGCTGCTAATTTAAAGCATGTTATTATAACATGATTCTGTGTTAGTTGTAAATTTCTTTCAAATCATGAACTACCATACATAACAGCTGAGCAGGATCTTCTATATTTTAACATATTTTTGAATACTCTGATGTATTTGTGTGATATCTTTTATTTGGAGGCTAATACTGTGTGTCTAGAAATTTACTTATTTTATTTTTACTCCAGATAGGTTAGACGCAATAGTTCAAAAGACGGCTTTCCCACTGCCCGCATAAGGTTCATGACAGATATTTCATTATACTTGGGATAGCCAAGCAAATATTGAGTGTTGCTATATTTCCATATTTATTTGATGAGCAATTCTACATTAGAATTCAATGAAGATGTCTCTAAAGGTGGTGACAAAACATGGGAACATACACACACTCACTGCTATTTTGAAATCAAGGAGTGATTTCAAAAGATTTATTGGTTGTGTGACATCAAGTCAGCATTCGTAGTTAGATCTCCACGAGGATAAACAATTCTGAGACTGGTCCTTCAGGTTTTCCAATGGTCCACTCATCACTGTGAGTCCATCCAGATTGCCGCTGGTCATCCTCTTCATTTCTTCTGTCTTTCCCAGAATTATAGACTTCTCAAAGTAGTTTGATCTTCACATAATGTGTCCCAAATATAATAACTACAATTAAAGTAATTCAAAGGGAGATTAGTGTTGATAAATTCCAGTGGCAACAATTCATCTTCAAAAATCAGTCCATTCAGAGGTTTGTGGAAGTGGCCAGCATTATATGAAACATAATCCATAATGCGATCATATTAACTAGGAGAAATTAATTATTCTAAATTCTGTGAAACCAATACATGCAGAAGAAATTTAATTTTTAAGAAACATAACGGCAGAAAAAATCTACCAAATTATAGACCAGCCAATCATGTTTTAGTATAAAAGGAAGTTACTCAATCTGGACTGCAAAATCTGGATGTTTACTTGTATCCTTACAATTTTTCTTTAACTGTTTCCTAGTATGATTTGATTGCCCTATGACTATTATTAACTGTTGTACCTTATGATTCTTGACTCTTAACAAATGTATTTTTTCTTTTATGTACACTGAGAGCATTTGCACCAAGACAAATTCCTTGTGTGTCCAGTCACACTTGGCTAATAATGAATTCTACTTCTATTCTATTCTATTCTATTCTATTCTATTCTATTCTGTTCTGTTCTGTTCTGTTCTGTTCTGTTCTATTCTATTCTATTCTATTCTATTCTATTCTATTCTATTCTATTCTA
>BLBF01000016.1:22117851-22133466 GCA_015471245.1 Laticauda colubrina
ATTTTCAAGCCAGCCATCTCACCATATGTCTCTATCTTTTCCAATAATTTTGGAGCGGTTTCTAACGGATCTTCCAGAATAAAAGCTAAGTCGTCAGCAAAAGCTTGTAGTTTGAATTCTTCCTTTTTAATTTCCTTTTCTTGTAGTGATTGTTGTCATGTTATTGGAGGTTCGTCTCTCCCTTTTTTATTATTTTGTGTTTCTTCCCCCTCCTTGGTTGTTTTTGGTTCATTTATTTGCGGCGCTGATGTGGTGTTGCATTCTAGTGTTCGAGAGCGAAGCTGGTCGATGTGCCGCTTCCATGTTCTACCATTGTCCAAAACAAGTCGGTAAGACTGGGGGCCTGTGATTTGGGTAATTGTGGCTGGAAGCCATAATGGGTCCCCGGTAAGGTTTTTTTGCGTAGACTAAATTTCCAATTTCAAATGAGCGGTATTTACTGGAGGAGTCAGGGGGTTTGTCCCAGGTATATGTGGGGTGCAGTCTATCGAGGTAGGAGCGCAGTTTCCTACCCATGAGGAGTTCTACTGGGCTTTTGTTGGTTGTTGTGCTAGGGGTGATATGTTGGAATGTTAACAATCTGTTAAGTTTATCTTGCACGTCCCCCGTATCCATTTTTTCTAGGGCCTCCTTAGTATAATGAACCATGCGTTCAGCCCATCCATTTGAAGCCAGATGAGCCGGTGCTGTCAGGGCATGTCGGATGCCCTGTGCAGCCAAATACTGCTCGAACACGAGAGCGGTAAACTGGGGCCCCCTTATCCGAAACTATTACATCTGGCAGTCCATGCGTGGCAAAAAGTTTGCTTAACTGTTTCATGACTGCCTCGGTGGTAGTGGATGCCATAAGAGTGATTTCTAACCAGTTCGAGTAGGTGTCTACGACTATAAAATAGGTGTTCTCTTTTGTAGGCCCAGCAAAGTCAACATGCAATCTCGACCATGGGCCTCTGGGAGTCTCCCATTCCATGACTGGTGCCAGTGGGGGGGTAGGCTGCGATTTTTGGCAGTCATGACATGTTTTCACCCATCGTTCAATGTCCTTGTCCAGCCCTGGCCACCAGACGTAACTCCTGGCCAGGGCTTTCATTTTGACTATGCCCGGGTGTCCCTCGTGCAACATGCACAACACTTCTTCCTATAACTTTTTGGGGATTACCATCCTGTCCCCCCACAGTATACAGCCTTTTTCACTAGACAATTCAGTCTGTTGTGAAAAGGTTTAAAAGTCTTGCTTTTATTTTCATCCGGCCAGCCCTTACCTACCCAATGCAGGATTTGAGCTGTCAGTGGGTCTTTCGCGGTAGCTTTAGCGACGTCTGCTGCGGTTAGTGGCAGATTCGGCCAGGACTCGATTTTGGAGAGTGGAGACAGTGGGAGCTGGGTCGTCTTCTGTGTTGGGCAGTGAGGAACAGCTCAAGGCATCCGCATGGGTAATGGTCTTTCCTGGGTGATGGATGAGCGTGTAGTTGTAGGCAGCGAGGAATTCAGACCACTTCGTCATTCTTGGTGATAGAATGTTCGGGGTTGGTTTGGTTCCTGCCAGGATCCCTAGCAGCAGTTTGTAGTCAGTGATAATTGAAAAAGTCCTACCATAAAGGTATTCGTGGAATCTTTTGACGCCGGCTATGATTGCAAGAGTTTTTCAATCGAGTTGGCTATAGTTTCTTTCCGATTTTGACAGCATTTTGGAGTAGAAGGCGACTGGTGCCTCTCTGCTGTCTGGTAGCTGGTGGCTCAGTATGGCACCAATTCCAAAAGGTGATGAATCACAGGTGACCATCAAAGGCAAAGTGTTGCTGTACTGGATCAAAATGGTGTTAGACGTTAATAAGTCCTTGATACTTTGGAATGCTGCTTGTTCCCGGTGGCCCCATTTCCACATAGTTTTTTTGTCTAACAACCAATGTAAGGGTTCTGCTATGGTTGCTTTTTGGGGCAGGAATACATTGTAGAAATTTATGAGACCTAAGAATGCTTGTAAGTCAGTTTTGTTCTTAGGTCTGGATGCGTCTCTGATTGCCTTTATCTTGCTTTCAGTGGGGTGTATCCCTTGCTCATCTATAAGGTAGCCTAAAAATTCGACCTGATCGGTGGCTAGTTTCCATTTTTCTCTTTTGACTTTAAGCCCTGCTTCTCTGAATCTTCACAAAACTTCTTTTAGTCTATTTTCTAATTGTTGTGTATTTTTTGCTGATACTAATACATCATCAAAATAGGGGATGACTCCTTTGATTCCATTTAGAAGGTGCTCCATGAGGCTTTGGAAAATGCCTGGGGCAACGCTAATGCCAAATTGTAGTCAGTTGCACTTGAATGCCCCCCTATGTGTGACTGTAGTCTGTGCCTCTGCAGTTGTGGGGTCAATTGGTAGCTGTTGATACGTTTGTGCAAGATCAAGCTTTGCAAAAAAATTTTCTCCCCCTAGTGAGTGCAATAAGTGTTGCACTACCGGTACTGGGTATGCGCTTTCCTGGAGCGCATGATTTAGGGTTGCCTTATAGTCTCCACAGATGCGCACTGACCCATCTGGTTTGACAGGAGTCACAATGGGTGTTTCCCACCTGGCATGGTTGATTGGTTCTAACACCCCTTGTGCTATATGTTTGTTTAGTTGTTCATCTATTTTTGGTTTTAAGGCAAAGGGAACGCATCTGGCTTTGACCCTGATGGGAGTTATCTTTGGATCTAGGCTAAACGAGATTGGGGTCCCCTTGTACTTGCCTAGGGTCCCGTCGAATACATCCCGGAACTCTTGCAACAGGCTCTCTTCCCAGTTGGCCACAACGACGCTGTTGATCCCAGTCACTCTGATTCCCAGGGGCGCAAACCATTCAATATCCAGCAGGCTAGGGCGATCACGGTCGATGATTGTTAGAGGCAGGATTTCAGCGTGATTTTTTAATTCAACTAGGAAATGTCCAAGGCCTACTACCGGGATTCGGTTTCCCTGGTAGTCCTTTAATATCAGTTTTTTGTTGTTCCAATTATCTTTGCTTGATGTCTGGTATGAGGCGTCTGATAGTGTCCCAAGATACCATTGATAAGTATGATCCAGAGTCTACTTCCATCTCACAGGGCTTCCCTTCAATGTTCACCTTTACCCTGACCTTTTTTACATTAGCTGCCCTGGCATTTCTGATGGTTATCGTCTGATGAGTCTCTTCTCTGTTGCTCGTTCGTCGGTTTCTACTCTCACAGTTCCACCTGTTTCCGGCTTGTCTCTCTTCGATTCTGGGGGGAGTGTTGCCGCGTCTTTTAGGACTATAGCTCTTTTTGTTTTGGCAGACCCTTGCGATGTGCCCCCATTTTTCACAAGGTCTACAGATGGCATCTAAGAACCTACATTCTGAATGCGGATGGTTGCCTCCACATCCAGCACACTGGAATTCCCGCCTGCTTTTCCTTTTTTCCCGCCATTTTTTGTCCGACTGAAGCCTATGTACATCTTCATTGTCGTCATCATTGTCGCTCGGGGAGTCGAGATCTTCATAGTGGGCGGTTGCTGTGGGCTTTTTCTTGCTTCCTTCTGCCCTCTTTTCTCTGGGTTGATTCGGTGGATCTGGAGTTGCGTTCATCTGGTGCATAGTGGCTGCGGATTTCTTGGCTGCTTCAGCGGCGGTGGCTTCTGCGATGGCCTCGGCCACTGTAATATTCAGTCTGTTAAGCAGCTTGCTTTGGAGAATAGTGTCTTTCAAGCTGAGGACCACGCGGTCCCTCATGGCCTCGTCCATGTTCTGGAACTTGCAGGCTTCTTTGATATTCCTCAGGGCTGCTACGAAGTCTCCGACGCTCTCGTCTTCCCTTTGGTCTCTTTTGTAAAACTTGTGCCTTTTGATCAGGTTGGAGACCACAGGCGCATAATGGGCTTGAAGCATTCTGTTCAGCTCAGGCCATGCCATCTGCTTAACGTCTCTTGGTTTAGCTAGCACCTTAGCCATTTTAAAAACGGCTGGTCCACAGTGCATGAGGAATACATCCCTCTTCCTCTGGTCAGATATCTCCCACAGCTCATTGCTTTCTAGAAACATTAGGAAGCGATCAATGTACGACTCCCAATCTTCCTCGGCTGGGTTGAACGGTGCAGGCGGCGCATTGTTACCGGCCATCTCTGTCGCTCAGTTCTGGTTGCCGCGTGCTTCGGTCTCGCTCTTGTAGGATGATCCCACCTTCCTCGCCAGTGTTCTGTTTGGAAATAAGGTGCACGAGACTGGGTTCTAACAAACAGCTCTTTATTCAAACAGTGAAGTAACTGGTAACAGGACATTGGCTCAAGCCGCGGCAGCCCTTCTTATAGGGGCTTGCTCGCGGCTTGTGGCCAATGACAGTTGCTTGAGTGCTCCCACCATTCAGTGGGCCAATCAGAATGGCTCTTAAGTAACCAATCCGAGAATGGCCTTCTCGACCAATCAGATTGAGGTATTTGGAGTCTACCAAGTTCTACACACAACAAAAAGACAACCATTTGCTGAAATGGTATCGGGTCTGCATCTCGAGCAGGAGGATGGACTAGAAGATCTTAGAGGTCCCTTCCAACTCTTCTTCTGTGTTCTAAATAGAAATTGGTGTGTTGTAAATCAAAGCACAAGATTCTACCTTCATATGTGTTTTGAGACATTTTATTTCATTCCCATAAATAACCCAATGGACTGGAAGAGAGCTATCTGATCGTTAGCTTCACTTTTGGTGAATATATTTTATGACTGACCATGATAAACATTTTACAAATATACAATTCTCTCTTAATAGCCATTTTGTGAGTATGTCTACAAGATTTCAAAGTTCCTAATATGCTTCTATTGTAGTCCAAAAATATTGTGACCAATTTTATTTTTTATTTTATTTATTTTGTCAAGCGATTATACGATAACAGGTATAAGTATAAACATAGTTATGAATACATGAAATATAGTTTTGATGCTTTTCAGCTTTTCAGATTAGAACTAGTGGTTCTAAGCATTAATCGATAATACCCAGCAGGCCTTTTTGATGAATTAGTCTGTGAGATCAGAATAGTTCCTTCTCTGCTGGCATTTAGAAAGACAGTCTACATTTTTAAGCCTTTGAGCTAATACTTTCATTGATTTGTCTACTGTTAGTTTTGCTATTTGTTGCTATTTTCTACTGTGTGCTTTTTTTTTACTTTTGATAACGTACATCATTCTGAATTTGACGAATTGTCTCTGCTGGCAGATAAAACAGTCTGAATTTTAAAGCTATTATTTGCACTAGAACTCATCCCAAGCTAGAATTGCATAACAATGCAAAATCATCACTGTATTGCTACATGACATAAGACTTAATGCATATATGTAGTCCTCAATGTATGACCAGAATTGGGGACTAGAATTTCTATTGCTTACCAAGATGCTTGTTAAGTGAGTCCAATATTTCTTGCCATGGCTATTAACCAAATTATTGCAATTGTTAAGTGGATTATGTGGTCATTTCCCCATTTGCTTGTTGGAAGCTGGCTGGGAAGATTGCAAATGATGATCATATGACCACAGAATGCGGCAACTGTCATAAATATATATCAGTTTTCACGTGCCCAAATTTTAATCACACGACCAGGAGGATACTCCTTCCTCATCCTGTTTTTCCCACAGTAATAACCCTTTGAGTTGAGTTGGGCTGAGAGAAAGTGACTAGTTCTTGGCTTAAGCCCAACTAATTTAATTAAGTACACTCAATCAGTTATCTGCTTTTCTAATAACTTTCCTTTATCGTTCTGCAGATTTCTATGACATCTGTGATGTGGTTGATTGTCAAGGTTCCTGTTTGGACACTGGAGATTGCATTTGTTCCTTGGGGACAATTATGGGACCAGATGGACAGACCTGTCTTGGTAAGTAGCCTCTACACAATATGTCTTACATATTGGCAAAAAAAATCAGAAAATAAAATACAAGCTGAATAGTCAAGACCTTGTTGATGACCCAAACTTTATCAAGGACCTTGGAGTACTCATCTCTAATGATCTAAGTGCTAGAGCCCACTGTAACTACATAGCCAAAAAGGCATTAAGAGTTATAAACCTAACCCTGCATAGCTTTTTCTCTGGTAATATTACTCTACTAACTAGAGCATACAAAACATTTGCTAGACCAATACTTGAATACAGCTCATCAGTCTGGAACCCGCATTACATATCTGATATTAATACAATTGAGAAAGTTCAGAAATATTTCACAAAAAAAGTTCTCCACTCCTTTACTTGTAGCAGAATACTTTATGTCACCAGACTTGAAATTTTAGACCTAGACAACCTAGAACTATGCTGCCTTTCAGTTGAATCTCAGTATAGTACATAAAATTATGCATTGCAATGTCCTACTTGTCAATGAATACTTCAGCTTCAACCACAACAATACAAAAGTACACAATAGATACACGCACCAAACTTGGTTGCAGGAAATACGATTTCAGCAACAGAGTGGTCAACGTCTGGAATACTCTGCCTAACTCTGTGGTTTCTTCCTCAAACCCCAAAAACTTTAACCTTAGACTGTCTTCTATTGACCTCACCCCTTTCCTAAGAGGTCTGTAGGGGGCGTGCATAAGCGCACCAACATGCCTACCATCCCTGTCCTATTGGTTTTTTTTTCTTATTCATATCCATTTCATGTATTCATAACCATGTTTATACTTATACCTGTTATCTAATAATTGCATGACAAAAGAAAGAAGAAAGAAAGAAATAGAGAAATATGAGAACTGAAAGGAAAATACCAAGGCAGGGGAGAAATCTGAGGTGGGGAAAATTTAAAAAAATGCTTATGGATTGCTCCCTTTTTCTTAAGTGACAAGGAAAAAAAGAGGAATATAAGTAATCATTGTCACAGTGAAAAGGAGCTAACTTTCATTGTAAGGGCCATCTTCTCATCATTCCCACACATGCAAGCTGATCTCTGAAAAAGTAAGTAGAACAGGAACCTAATTACATACTAATTCTGAATGAACTCATCTTCAGAAAATGATCTGGAGCTCTTCCAGCTGACGTGTACAAGCTTCAGTTTCACCTGATTTTTTTTTCTGGGTAGAAACAAGGATATTGGGGAGTTGATTACATTTCTTCTGCATGCTCTAATGGAATAACAGAAGTGGAAGAAAACTTTGAGTTCTTCAAGTCCAACCCCCTGCACAAACAGGAGATCCTATACCCGTGATGGCGAACCTATTTGCCATTTGTGTGGGCACACAAGCCCCAGGCAAACTTAGCACATTGCGCATGCGTATGCGTCCCAGATGATTTTTAGGCCTTTTTCAGTCCCCCAGAGGCTCATGGGAAGCCTCTGAAGCCTTTGTGGGCTGAAAAACAGGCCTGTTTAGTCACTTCTGGTATTTCTAGAAATACATTTTCCGGAAATACTGGAAGTGATGAAACAGCCCCATTTTTCGGCCTCCAAAGGCTGCAGAGGCTTCCCAAGAGACTTTGGGAAGCCGAAAAAGGCCTGAAAATCAACTGGGAGGCACGCGCATGAGCAGTGCAGTTAAGGGGGAAGGAGAAAGATAGCACGTGCATGTGCAGGGGCATGGGGGGCATTGCCTTCTGGGTGCTGGCACACGGGCATGCACACATGAGCACGCACACAATTTTGGGCACAGGAGCCCAAAAAGATTAGCCACCACTGCCCTATACCATTCTAGGCTGCTTCTCTCCTTAGTTAATTTGCTTCTTGTCCTGTCTTCTGGTGCTTCAGAAAATAGATTGACCTCTTCTTCTTTGTGGCAGCCCTTCAAATATTGGAACATTGCTATCATGTCACCACTAGATTAGACATGCCCAATTCCTGCAACAGTTTTAACCTTTAGTCCCCAATCATCTTTGTTGCTCTTTTCTGCACTCTTTCCAGAGACTCAATTTCTTTTTTATACAGTAATATGGTGACTAAAACTGCATGCAGTATTCTGGTATTCTTGGTGTAAAATGGTAGCCAATGATCCCAGACTACTCTGGGAAACTATGTCACGATTGTAGGCTTTATAATGAAAAAATAAATAAGTAAATCTGCAGATTCTAGAAAGGGTGTAGAGAAGAACATCAAAGAGGATTTGGGGTCTGGAAGCTAAAACATGAAGAGCAGTCAGAAAATTGGGTATATCTATAGTGAAAAGAAGGACTAAGGCCGACATGAAAGCAGTCTTCCAATATTTGAGGGGCTATCACAAAAAAAGGAAATCAACCTATTTTCCAAAGCACCTGAAGGCAGGACAAGAAGCAATGGATGGAAACTAAGCAGAGAGAGAACCAACCTAAAACTAAGAAGAGATTTCCTGGCAGTTAAAACAATTAACTGGTGAAAAGGCTTATCTTCAGAAGTTGGGGGATGCTCCATTACTGGACTAGAAGACTTCCAAGGTCCCTTCCAACTGTGTTATTCTGTTATTCTCTTCAAAGCAGTATCCCAGTATATTTAACCAAATCAAGACATTAATACAAAGAAAGTTAATAAAAATCAGCTCCAGGTAAGGGGGAAAAAGTTAAATTCAGTCTAAGCTTTATTTTAATTAGATTTTTGGTTTTGACAGCTGTGCCAATACTTTTAATTTGTTGAAGTTGGAGAAAGGACAGTAATCTCCAATGCAATACCACTTGGTAAGCTAATCAATTACCACAAGTCAGAAAGCAGCTGCATCACTATTAGGCTTTAAATTATGTTTCAGAATAATCAGGCTCATGAAAGATTATGTATTAAATGTGTGAAGAGCATTCAGATGAGATGCTTCATAAAGCATGAATTTCACCTTCACAAACAAATATTCTGCTTTTATATATATTCCCCCATCCACCCAGAAGCCCTTTAGAAAGTCCATTAGAAGTTTCCTTTGATTATTTGATTTGTTTCACTCCACCATCAAAGTCTGATTCTTTTTCATGCATTCTGAATCCCCACACAATACACACACACACATACCTGCTGTGCCCCCAAAGCCATACTCACCTCCTGCTCAGTACTGTGGTGCAGATAACAAGGAACTCTTAATGACTGCATTCACACACATCATCTGAAGTCAGAAAAAAACTAGCAGATTAGAGAAGGGCAAGGAAAATGATGCAAGAACTTGAGGATGTGCCTGTCAGGATAGTCTGAAAGAATCCAAGAAGTTCAAGCTGAAGAAACGAATATTAACAGATTAACAAAGTTAGAAGGTTGTAGGTCATCTATTCCACACACACACCCATCCAAGCAGGAGAGCCTACACCATTTCTGACAGATGGCAGTCCATCCTCTTCTTGAAAGCTTCCGGTGAAGAAGCTCTCACAACTTCCGAGGGCAACTTCTGTTCCATTGGTTGATTGTTCTCACTGTCAGAAAATTCTTCCTTATTTCTAGGTTGAAACTCTCCTTGATCAGTTTCCATCCATTATTCCTTGTTTGGCCTTCAGATGCTTTAGAAAATAGCTTGACCCCTTCTTCTCCATGGCAGCCTTTCAAATATTGGAAGACTGCTATCATGTCTCCCCTGGTCCTTCTCTTCAGTAGATTAGCCATGCCTAGTTCCTGCAAGGTTTCTTCATATGTTTTAGTCTCCAATCCCCTTATAAGCCTTTGTTGCTCTTCTCTGCCACTTCTCTGAAAATTTAGGCCATCAGCTATTATTAATGGCCATGGAAAACAGAAAGCAAAATAATAGGACATATAAGTTTCAGCTGTCTAGATTTTGTTCAAATATAAGAAAAAGCTTTTTGACAGTAAAATTGTTACAATAGGAAAGTCTACCTACAGGTGCTCTGGGTTCTCCAATACTGAAGGTTTTTAAGAAGAGGCTGGACAACCATCATTCATGGGTGGTCTAATTGCCCTTCCATGCACATTTTGGAGATTGCTATGAGATGGGCCTTGTGGTTCCTCTCAACTCTACAACTCAATGATTTTACAAGCTGTATTCATGCAACATACAGTACTAAGTTACATTCATGTTCACCTTGAATATATAACGTGTTATGTGAATTCATCCTATATCAGGGTTACTAGATATCTGGCCAGGCAAAGGAGAGCACAGACAATTAGAAAGGAGGACAAATTTAAGGTGGAGGAAAGGAAGACACACTAACTTTCTTGGCCTCCTGGACAAAATTTACAGTGAAAAACAAGCCAAAAATGTTCTGAGGCTCACATGTACATGAAATTACTTTTTCCAGTATCAGAAATACTGTTTTTCACCTGCAACATTTTCCCAACAAATCTTAATTTTCAAGAACATATGCTAGTGATAATGCAGAATCAACAACCACATGTTTTTCGAATTTCACCAAAGAAACATTTGAGTTATGGGATGTTCATAGATTCGAAAGGGCTGGATCGAAACTGATTGCTGGAATCAGGAAATAAACTAAATGTAAATCTTGTCTGTGGAGTCTATCAATAGACGAGAGGCAGAAAATAGGTAATTTACACAATCATATTACACAAAAATTTGGATGATTACTGTTGCGAAAACAGTCCAGAGTTTAAAACAAAAGAACAAAAATTGAACAACAAAAAAGCTGAACAATATTTAATTTTAAGGGTATGATTGCCAGACAGATAGTTTATAGTTCATTGAATGATACAAATGCAAGTGTGAATAACTCAGTAAGCTGACTTAGCATGTTGTATTAGTTCATAGCCTATTGGTGGCAATATCAGTAGAACCGCTCTTTTCTTTAAAAAAAAAATATGTAGATCTTACTGGAGAGAAGGTAGAGCCTCAAAGAGAGTGGAGCTTTGCACATTATTCAACTGGACAGAAGAGACAAGGAGGGTGATTTTGTGTTTTTGTACAGTCCCTGTCTAAAGTGAACATTCCAAGTCCTCCTAATGATGTGGCTCATTTATCTTTCTAATTAATTTGCTTAGCTCTGAATAATATAATTTCAAGCATGGTCAGACTTTTCTTCCCCTTTTCCTTGTCCTTAAGCACTCCTTGTTTTCTAGTCGAGGGTCTGCACAATTAAATTAGATTGGTAAAGTCATAGTTAGACATGGAGTTATCAGTCCTAAACATTTTCATCTATCATATCAATTGGACTAGCTTTTCACTGCAACTTAGTAAGTGTTAGCTGTTTTTCAAATTCAGCCACTTTTACTTCAGCCACTTTCAGGTACATGAACTTTGAATGCCAGAATTTCCCATCCAGAATTCATGTTTGAAAATTCTGCTGGGCTAGATGTTATGAATCTTAAATTTCAACTGCCATTTCTGAATTCCTTCTTCATCAGGCAGAAAAACCTACAAAGACATGTTATGATTTTTCTAAGCAGATTTCTTGATTGTTCTTCACTTATAGACTGAAAACTTACCAAACTAAAGCAGATTACTTGCCTCCTAAAACATTTAATCTGGGAACTATTAGGGAGGAACTGTCTTTACCCACTTTCTCTCACACAATCTAATTCTAAACTGCGTAGCCTCTTACTCAGGGGTGGGATTCAAAACTCTGAGCAACCAGTTTGCTGTCCAGTTGCTGGCTGAGCATGGCCATGGTGGGTGTGACCCTCCAACTTCTTGGAGGGCCGTTTTCCCCCTCCCAGAGTCTGCACTTATCTGCATCGAAAATGGGTCACGTGGAGATTCCTGGGAACCAGATGCAAATTTAACATGCGGTTTGCCTGAACCAATCCGAACTGGAAGAATCCCAACCCTGCTCTTACTCCCCTGGAATGTACAGTACTCTCTCCCTCCTGGAAAGCTGAACAACATTCCCTCACAAACTGGCTTTCTGAATGCCCTACAGCAACCTCCAAGCTAATGAAGTTTATAATGTTAGAATTTACACAAACATGTTTACATTTTAAAATAGCTATGCTTAAGCTGAATGTGCAAATGTTCAAACCAGAGGTGGTCTATTTAATGCTGGAAAAAATTAGTGTGTCATTTGCATTTTAGTTTGCACCCAGCCTCCCAGTCATTCTTTATATCCAGCCAAAAGCAACGTAAATGCCTCTCAGTTCAGCTGTCAAAAATAAATAAATTTGAGGCTTATTGATTAAAAGTTAGCAAACATTCCAAAAACTGTTAATTGACAAAAGCAGAGAAAGACAAAAACCATAAATAACGGTGAAAAATTGCAGTACGTGTATCTATCTATCTATATCAAAAGGACACATAATATTATAAACACTGAGTAATTTACACGAACTGTCCCAAAAGGAATGGCTTTGGGTAAGTCCAGCTTTATATAGCAGAAGAGAGATGGGAAGGAGGGTACCAGGTGATCCTCCTTTATTTTGCAGACTAATTTAATGGAAACAAATGATAGATCCAACATCTTAAAAAAAATATTTTATCTCAATGTCTATCTTTTTGGAACTGCTTGAATTGAACAGGCATCCTTCAGTCTCAAGAGATTATGGTATCATGCAATGAAACCGGTAATGGCCACTTCCCATGTTATTTCAATGCTATATGCAAAGCTAGAGTGTCCTCTCCAGAGCACAAGGCCTGGGAAATTTCATATGGAGGATAAACTGTTACCCAAGCAGCAGATTCCCCCTCTAAACATCACTGAAATAGTCTAATGCAACGGCAGAGCTGATACTATTCGTTCCAGGTGCATCGCAGGAGTTACCAGAACACGATTGTGTATCGTCACAAACTCCTTCCGGGAGCCCAGCTCTGGATTTTGCTTCAAGGTTGACTCCTGAAGTCTTTTCCAATGATAGATATAGCCACAAGGCAGTGGAGGTTTGAAAACAGAGTTTCCTTTCTCCTAGAAGATGGTTTACCCAGGGGTGGGATTCAATTTTTTTAACAACCAGTTCTGTGGGTGTGGCTTAGTTGATAGGTGTTGCTTGGTGGTCTTGTGGCTGGGTGGACATGGTTTGGTGGTCATGTTATTGGCTGGGTGTGGCCAACTCAATATCACTCACATCGAAGCACGCATCTCCTCGCCTGGCCTCTCATGACTGTAGGGATGCTGCAACAGTCATAAGTGTGAAAAATGGTCATAAGTCACTTTTTTCAGTGCCATTGTAACTTTGAATGATCACTCAACACAAGAAAAGTACCAGCAAAGGAGGGGGGGGGAAAAACTCCAGAGACGTTCCTGAAACAGGAAGTCTAGTCCTGCCAAGAATGTAATAAGGGTTAATGGAGAGGCAGTTTCTGTAAGCAACACCAGAATGTTTCCTTCCTGCCTTCCTTACAGGATTAGGCCAATAATTTATTCTAAGAACCGGTTTTCCGAACTGCTTAGAATGTTAACAATTGGTTTTAGCGAATAGGTGCAAACTGGTAGAATCCCACTCCTGGTTCTCCCGTTTTATCTGCCAGTGGGGTATAAAGCCCTTTCCCGCCTTCAAAACTGTTGACCCTCTTCTCCTGTAACCCTGGAAATGGGCCCTTATGAGGTGCTACCAGCCAAGCCAGCTGGACCAAGTTTTTTTTAAGGAGGTATTATCCTCCTGCACTTTTCCTCACCCCAGGATGCCCAACTCGGCTCCATTTTCAGTGTCCATTATCTTCCAACTGTCATTTTCGGACCATTCCACTCTACCAGCTCTTGACCTACCAGTTTCTTCACCTCTCTGTTTCTTCAACAAATTTCTGCCTCACAGTTAGTTTATCAAGCTGCTCAGAGTTCTTGATTAAAGCTGCAGTCTGTCAGAATTTGGTCCCACTGATTTCAAAGAGACCGACACATTACTAATTATACATAGGACTGAACTGTAGGTCCTCGCTGGAAATAAGAGTACAGGTAGTCTTCAACTTAGACCCACAATTTAGTCCTGAAATCCTGTTGATAAGCAAGAAAGTTGTTATGTGAGTTTTTTGTCTCATTTTCCAAACTTTTTGCCGCAGTTGTGAAGTGAACTGACCTAGCACAGTTGTTAAGTGAATCCCCATTGACTTTGCTTGCTTGTCAGAAAGTTGCAAAAGATGATGCCATGATCATCATAACTACTGACCACTTGTCAAGTGCCTGAATTTTGATCACGTGATAATGGAGATACTGTTACAGCCATGAATGTGAAAGATAGGTCATTATTTTTCAGTGCCATTGTAACTTCGAACTGTTAGTAAACAAATGGTTGTAAGTGAAGGACTATCTGTATTGAACTAGATGTAACTGAACACCTTATCTTTATTCAGAGACAATGCATGGGACACAGACAGCTGTTTTTCATTTGTGAATGTTTCAGTCTATTCCTTTCACATCCAAATGCTAGCTGTTTACATTGGAGGAAGCAGGTAGCTGCTTCGTCGATGCTTCTTAATGAAAAATGGATTTCTCATGTCAAATTATGCAAATTGTAATGCAATGTCAACAGACCTTGGGGGCATAGGGGAAGCAGAGCAGGACAGTTACAGGCTGGAACAGCACCCATTATACAAACATTTCTTGAGTCTGGGTCAAAGGAATGTCTCAGAAGAGACTTAGAGCACCTAAATCAAGGGTCTTCAAACTTGGCAAGTTTAAGACTTGTGGACTTCAACTCCCTGAGCTAACATGACTGGAGGAGGAATTCTGGGAGTTGAAGTCTACAAGTCTTAAAGTTGTCAAGTTTGAAGGCCCCTGACCTAAATTGTTCTCAGTATACTGTAGGTTGAGCAAGAAAATTCTCTGGATAGCTTTCAAGAAAGATCTAACAAGAAAGATCTTAGAAATTCCAGTGAGCAATTCAATCTGCCTGCCTGCTTTGCCTGATTTTGGGTAAAAGTTGCCCTTTTTTATAAAAAAAATCAACATTTATATAAATATTTATAATATTTACATACAAGCCATGCCCAGCCAGTCACATGACCACCAAGCCACCCCCACAAATTAGGCCACCCCCACAGAACCAATGAGTGATCCCTGGGATTTAAAATTATGAGTTTGGTGGTCCCTGAGGTCCAAAAGGTTGGTGACCCCTGCTCTAGCATACATGTCCTACACTCCAGCTCTTAGCTGCTTTTAGCGTTGCTGCTAAGTTGGAAGTCTTTCATCCATGTTTCCTTGTAGATGAAAATGAATGCGAAAGGAATAATGGTGGCTGCAGTGAATTCTGTATTAACCTAAAGAACTCCTATCGCTGTGAATGTGGAGTTGGACGTGTCCTGGGGCCGGATGGAAAGACTTGTGAAGGTAAGGAAATGATTTAGAATTACTAGGTGAACTTTTGCCTTTGACTAGTAGATTGATTTAATTAATTTGCTTTAAGATTCATGAGAGGATAAGGTCCAAAGTGCCAGAAAACACCCTAGAAGTCAGTGGTTGTGTTTGAGGGAAGGGGAAGAGGAAGGGAAAGGGAATGGAAGGGGGAGAGGAGGGAATAGGAGAGGAGAAAGGAGATGAAAGTAGAGGGGAGGGGAGGAGGGGAGAGGAGAAAGAGGAAGAGAAAAGAGGATAGGTTAGGATAGGATGGGATGGGATGAGACGGGTGAGGAGGGGAGGAGAGGGGAAGGAAGGGGAGAGGAAGGGGAGGAAAAGGGAGGAAAGGGAAGAGAAGAAGAGAGGAGGAATTAAAGTAGAGGGGAGGGGAGGAGGGAAGAGAAGAGAAAAAAGAGAAAAGAGAAGAAAATGGAAGGGAAGGGAAAAGAAAGAGAAAAGAAGAGAAGAGAAGGGAAGAGAAGGGAAGGGAAGAAAAGAGAAGAGAAGAGAGAAGAGAAGAGAAGAGAAGAGAAGAGAAGAGAAGAGAAGAGAAG
>BLBF01000016.1:22133476-22165943 GCA_015471245.1 Laticauda colubrina
GAAGAGAAGAGAAGAGAAGAGAAGAGAAGAGAAGAGAAGAGAAGAGATAGGGCAATACTGTGACAGATTTCTTTCTTTTTTCAGGCTCCATACAATAACCGGTATTAGAGTGCCAGTGGGAGTTTTCTTTAGTGCTGAGACGTGGGTGGAAAAAATTCATAGACAAATGTACATCTTCATGTAACTGGGTCTTCTATTGAAAGCCCAGAATTCACAAATAGGGATGTGCATAAATCCAAAGAACAGTTTTCTTTGTGGAAGCATCAATTAAGGGGACCTGCTTCCACAAAGTAGACACACACCCAGCTAAGGAGGATCCACTTTGGGAGCTTATTCAACTTCTAGTTCCTTCACATAGTTTATCTTTGTAAGACTTACTAGGAAGAACCCTGAAACAGCCCCTGTCTGTTGTCTGTGCTTTCCACAACTCTCATTAATTTCAATGCAGAGATTCCTGAAACCTCCACAAATCTTTGCCCGATACAATTAAGAGGACAATGAAACATTTAGACAGTTTAAATGACTGTATAATAAATGAGTATAATTCCCCCTCATGTTTACCTGATCCTACAGCTTCATTCAGTGTGAGCAGATAAGGGACATGGTTGCAGAGGCACTGCTAGATGGGAAAAGGTTATTGATCTATTCATTATTTCTGCCTTAGAAATTGAAGGGTGTCACAACAACAATGGAGGCTGCAGCCATAGATGCAACATGATGGAAACCAGTTATCAATGTGAATGCCCTCGAGGTCTTGTTTTGTCAGAGGACAACCACACCTGCCAAGGTACAAGGGAAAAAGGGATGTGGCTGGTCTTGGGTGAGTTGTTAATTTGGTAGGTGTATATCCTGCTTTTGCCTCAGGAGGTAAAGGCCACAACTATCTTCTGGTGAGCTTCCAGGGTTGAGATGGTTTCTGAACCTAAAGTTCTGAGGTAATTATTGTTACATTGCTATCTTATTTCTGTGCCTGATCCTATTAGCACGGAATTGCATTTTGAAAAAGACTGAATCCAAACATAAATTTAATCTGCAGGTCATCCCCATTATATTTTACCAGCCAGCCTAGAACTTGTAATCTGGTCCCTCCAGAGAGTTTAGACTTGAGTTCCCATCAGACATTGGCCAACAGGTGAAGACCACAAGGAGCAACAACCTAAGAAATTTGGCAGGCAATGGCTTGATGGCTTCCTAGGAATTGTAGAAATGGTTGCCCAACACACATTTATAGAGGGCATTGAAGAAGACTTAAAGTTGATTGATCTATGGACAGAAATAATGTCATATTCCACTACCACTTCCATAGGGAAGGTTAATATTAAAGGGCTAGATGCTGCTTTTTATGGAGACTATGAGTGGCATATCCACACATATGTGCCCGGTTTGATCATGGCAAGAGGACCTGCTAAGTGTTGCTCCACTTTCTGACATATGTGGGCTGGGATAAGGAAGCGAGCCTTTTCAGAAGCACCTTCCATTTTATAGAATATCTCTCTCTCTCCCCCTCCCCCACAAGTACATTCAACCTCCATCCTTCTGGCTTTTCATGAATTAGTGAACAAATTTATTCCAGGGGTACCTTTGGTCCAGCAGTCGAGGGAGGCCATTATGGGCGTCCCTCCATTAAAAAGGAACAAGATTTAATTGCACAGAGAGAGCCACCCTCTTTATTTCTTTTTATCCTTGTACTCCCTCTTACAGATGTCTCTCAAGGGAGTTTTAATTCCTATAGTTAGTATAGTTAGTGTATTGCTTTTCTACCCATTTTTCTTTTAATTGTACACCACCAGGAGTCTATTTGGAGTATGACAGTATACATCAAAAGGGGGGGGGGGGGGGAGAGACAGTGAGACAGACAGAGAGAGAGAAAGAGAGAGAGACACACACAGAGAGAGAAACAGAGAGACAGAGAAAGAGAGGAAGAGAGAGAGACAGAGAGACACACAGACAGAGACAGAGAGAAAGAAAGAGAGAGATAGAGACAGACAGAGAAACAGAGAGAGAGAGAGAAAAAAAAAAGACACAGAGATAGAGACAGAGACAGACAGTGACGGAAAGAGAGAGACAGAGACAAAGAGAGACAGAGACAGAGAGAGAGGTGAAGCACGTGTATGCAAAACATGCCCTGCATTCAATTTCTCTCTCCTTTCCTATTGTGATATATTATTATCCTTCTCTAAGAAGAGAGGCATGGACAAGCATTAAGAGTGTGCAATTTTCTTGGAGACTTCCTTTCAGAGAAAGAAAAAAAAAAAACTTTGGCCTCATAAATTCAAGGGAGCAGTTAAGATTATTTTTTAATATATTCTTTTGGGAGAAGTTTAGGGAAGTCCCTCCAATCTTTCAGCTTGGTGCTTCTTGCCTTTATGTCTGGCTAAGATTGGGCTGACAGTCTCACCAATTCCAATGCTGTCAATCTTGTGACAGCTGGTGTTGGCATTGCCACTGAATTGCTGCCACCACAGATGTGTGGTGACTGATGAGCTGGAAGGACAGTGAGATTGATTGGAACTGAGGGTTGAAGCAACATGGCCTCCCTGCATTGAGTAATCTGTCTTTTTGAAGGGGTTATGCACCTGCTGGATCTCTGTTCCACCTGGACCATAAGCTTCAGATATCCATCTGAATTATTGATAGGTTCGGCTGGCTGGTTTCAGAGTTACTGAGCCCCAGAAGTCAGGCTGGATTACAGTACAGCTGACAGAGAGCCAGGAGTGAGTGTAAGCTAAAATTTCTGTCAACATCCTGCTTAGGTGGGAGGCAGCAGTCAGCAGGTCAGTTTCCTTGGGAATTATAGAAGCTAGTGTCCAATACTTCTAGTCCACTACAAACCCACAGAAAGAATAACAGAATAACAGAGTTGGAAGAGACCTTGGAGGGCTTCTAGTCCAACCCCTTGCTGAAGCAGGAAACCCTATACTATTTCATACAAATGGCTACTCAATCTCTTCTTAAAAACATCCAGTGATAGAGCACTAACAACTTCTGGAAGCAAGCTGTTCCACTGGTTAATTGTCCTCACGGTGAGGAAATTTTTCCTTAGTTTTAGGTTGGTTCTCTCCTTGATTAGTTTCCATCCACTGCTTCATGTTCTGCCTTTAGGTGTTTTGGAGAATAGATTGACACCTCTCTCTTCATTGTGGCAGTCTCCTAGATACTGTAATGCCACCCCAGTCCTTCTTTTCATTAGAATAGACACACCAGTTTCTGCAAATGTTCTTCATATATGTCATGAATTAATTGATAATTGAGTTAATTCAAAACTTCACCCCATTTTTCTGTGGAGAAACTTCTCAGCCTCAAAGTTAATGACAAAATTACACTTCTATCAGGATGCAGAATGTTGTTCTATTGTACAATAACACTGTCAAAAGGAAAGTAAGCCTTCTTGGTCCTTTGTTGAGTATTTTAAATTGCTCATCTCAAATACCATTGCTTTCTACAACAATGGCCATCCAACCATTTTATATTCACGCACTAGCAACAGCAATTAGACTTATATACAGCTTCACAGTGCTTTACAGCCCTCTCTAAGTGGTTTACAGAGTTAACCTATTGCTCCCAACAATCTGGGTCCTCATTTAACTGACCTCGGAAGGATGGAAGGCTGAGTCAACTTTGAGCTGGTGAGAATCGAACTGCTGGCAGTGGGCAGTCAGCCGGCAATACTGTATGTTAACCACTGTATCACCACAGCATCATTTTCTGAGGCCAGAACCTGGAAACATTTGATTTAGAAGTGACAGATATTCAAAAAGACTTAATCCTGCTTCTTATAGGAATATCACTGAAAGGCAGTGTTTTAACTTCCAACTCACTTACTAGCTGTGCTCCTTCTTACAGTTCCGGTTATATGTAAATCTACATCTATAGAAGTGAATATTCCCAAGGATCTTGTTGGGGGAATGGACCTCTCGCTTACCAATGGCTCCTGCAAAGGAGTATCCAATGGCACTCATGTCAACCTTATTTTCTCACTGAAAACCTGTGGAACATCTATCGATGTATGTACTGATTGTATTTGTTTGTCTAGTGTTGCAATGATATCCTACCTTTCCTCTTGAGATGTCATGCCCTGTTGGAATTTGATTCTGAGGGGGAGGTCGAACAAATGACAGAGAGTGGGAGTGTGGCTCCAGTGGTTGTGGAGGAAACTGGGGAAGGGTGGAGTCCAGCTGGGCATTCAGAGGAAGACCCAGGGCCACCCCCTCTTCATCCTAGGGCACAGGGAGGAACGGATAGAGGAGGTTATGGGGGAGAAAAAGATCCTGGTTCCCTTCATTAACTGCAGCTGAGAAAACAGAATAAAGAGGATGTTTGCACACAGATCCTTGCTGGAAGCAAAGTGGACATTATCTTTGTTTGTCAAGTCTTATCTGGGTTCTGGCATCCTCCCAACTGTATGTGTTACATTATCTTTTGAATTCTGCAATTCCTTATCTTGTCCTGTCTCGTTAATTGCTGCAGCAGTGGTTTATGTTGGTTTTTATTTATAATTTATATTTACTTTGGATTCGGACTAAATTTCTTCCCTTTAAAAACTGTTCTTGGGAGAGTTTTTTCTTCAGCCGATGATAACTCGACATTGGAGGCCAAGTTGGAGGA
The DNA here is from genome assembly GCA_015471245.1 of Laticauda colubrina. Taxonomy (NCBI): domain Eukaryota; kingdom Metazoa; phylum Chordata; class Lepidosauria; order Squamata; family Elapidae; genus Laticauda; species Laticauda colubrina. The sequence goes on from BLBF01000016.1 coordinate 22,138,082, forward strand.
ATTAAAGGGACTTTACTTACTTTTCTGACTTTGTTGCTTTTGTGCCAGGCCCCGGGTCATCACATGAGATCTCAAGGTACAGTCCATGGGGAATCTCTCCTCATATTATGTGCATAATACAGTTAGTCCTTAACTTACAAAGGTTCATTTAGTGACTGTTCAAGGGCACTGAACAGTGCCCATAAAAGGGCTCTGAAAACTCTGACTTGTGACCGTTTTTCACAGTTACGACCCATGATCGTGCATCTCCATGATTGTGCCATCAAAATTAAGATGCTTGGCAACAGACTCATATTTATGACCATTGCTGTGTCCCAAGGCCCTTATATTTTATTCCTTCATTAAAATTTTCCACAGTGGCTTTAGCATACTTAAATGAATGGACGCATCTGTCACTGGAGGTGCAGACCTAAGCAACTGCTCTATATATAAATTGCCTAGCAACTGTGTGGAGCAAAAAAAAAATTCCCAACCTTTTGCTTTCAACCTGCTTCTCTGCCAGTGTGCAAAGGCCATTGTTGTTTAAATAAACCTGTAGATCAGTGGAACAGACCTAGACAGTTGTTTCTGCCAACCTCACTGTGTGACCTTCCTAAAGAATCCTAGAAGAGGAAATTTCTCCAAGCTTTCGGAATGTTGGTCCCCTTGTTACATCCAGGAGCAGACTCCGGAATAGGAGAAAAGACAGAAATAATGACTACTGCTGTTATGATTTGTCTTAAAATATCCAGGCAAGAGTAGAACCTGAAATAGCATCTCCTATTCCACACCATTCAATTTTTTTTTTCAAATAAAGGTAGCCCTCAACTTATGATGCAATTTAACCCAAAATTTATGTTGCTAAACGAGATATTTAAGTGAGTTTTGCCCCATTTTATGACCTTCCTTGTCATGGTTGTTAAATGAATCACTGTATTTGTAGTAAGTTAAAAGTACAGAGAAGAGCAACTGGGATAATTAGGGCACTGGAGGCTAAAACATATGAGGAACGGTTACAGGAACTGGTAATGGCTAGTCTAGTGAATAGAAAGACCAGGGGAGACATGATAGCGGTCTTTAAATATTTGAGGGGCTGCCCCAGAGAGGAAGGGGTCAAGCTATTTTCCAAAGCACCCGAAGGCCAAACAAGGAATAATTGATGGAAACTGAACAAGGAGAGATTCAACCTGGAAATAAAGAAATATTTCCTGACAGTGAGAACAGTCAAGCAATGGAACAGAAGTTGCCTTCAGAAATTGTGGAAGCTTCATCACTGGAGGCTTTCAAGAAGAGACTGGACTGCCATTTGTCAGAAACAGTGTAGGGTTTCCTGCTTGGGCAGGGGATTGGACTAGATGACCTATAAGGTCCATTCCAACTCTATTATTTTGTTAAATCTGTTCATAACACGGTCATTAAATACACCTGGCTTACCCATTGACCTTGCTTGTCAGAAGGTCACAAAAGGTGATCACATAACCCGAGGAGACTGCAACCATCATAAATATGAGCCAGTAGCCAAGTTTCTGAATTTTGATCATGTGACTATGGAGAAACTACAACGAATAAGTGTGAAAAATGGTCATAAGTAACTTTTTGCAGTGCTATTGTAACTTTGAATGGTCACCAAATGAATGAATGTAAGTCAAGGATCACTATATACATACATACACACACACACACATGCTTTTTGGAGATGAAATCCACACAGCTTTAAGTTGCCAAATTTGAAAAAGACAATTCTAAAAGAGAGAGTGCAAGTTAACTTATCTATCACCTATCAAGTCCCGCAGTGGTAGCAGTTATTTGACGATATCCCAATTAGAAACATATTTCATGGAACCGAGAAAGGGACTCTTCTTTTATTATTGTAGGCTGGGATATTCATTATGCTTGACTTTTGCCTTTCTTGACAAATTCTGCAATCGATTTTTGTAACTTGCTAAAATTTGGCTTTTGTGCTCTGTTATGGCATAATCCTGTTAGCCCAAGCAGAATTCCAATTTTTTTCCAGAAGGGCATTTTTAATTAACTATAAACCGTTTTTAATGAAAATAATAAATACTGGAATATTTTACTTCTCTAAGAAATCATTGTTTAAGCAGAATTGTTATGATCTATGGGCACCATTAATTTCCCTTCTTCTTCTAATGCACTTTGTTATGGTAGATAATAATATAACCAGCCCTGCTCATTAACCCTGGAAAACTTATTAGTCATGCATGGCTTATTAGAAGAGACTCCTTCTAATATGCAAGCTAGAAATGTATTCTTAAAAAGAGATAAATATAAAAAATATAATGCTAGATGGCTGGTTTCTGGTTTCTGGTTCTTGACTTCCCCTTTTGGCTAGATTTTTTTTTTTTAAATTCTTGCAGATGATCACCTAGTCCAGATGATGTTGAATAATGTTGTTCCTGACATATTCTTTTATTCAGGCAGTCCGTCTAACTTTACCATAACATCTTCACCCTCTGTCTACAGGTAGTAAATGACAAAATAGTTGCTACCAATATGGTCACCGGCTTGCCAAAGCAAACACCCGGCAGTAATGGGGACATTATTGTCCATACAGGAAAGCTGTTGATTCCTGTGACTTGTGAATTTCCTCGCCACTACACGATCTCGGAAGGCTATATCCCCAATGTGAAGAATTTGCCCCTGGAAATTATGGGGCACAATCAAGGCGTCTTCCCTTTCACACTTGAGATATTCAAAGACAAAGATTTTGAAGAATCCTATCAGGATTCCCTTCCCACTCTTAAACTCCGAGACTCTTTGTATTTTGGGATTGAGCCCTTGGTGCATGTCAATGGTTTGGAGACATTAGTGGAGAGTTGCTTTGCTACCCCTACATCCAAAACAGATGAGATCCTGAAGTACCACTTAATTCAAGATGGGTAAGCCTTGACTGCTTTTGTCTTTGTTCTGAGATTTTAAAACTTGATTATTTAGTCATCGAAGTTCAAGGAAAGAAAGGAACTCAAATCTTTCCTGAGACTGTCAGCATGCCTTTTAGCCAGCTGAGAAATAAGAACAATAGCCAGCGGTCATAATTATGCAGACAAAACTATCCATTCCATAAAAAGAAAGCAGAGGTTGAGCAAATAGGTGAAATGTATTCATTTGTATCCCACCTTTATTATTTTTACAAACAACTTAAAGCAGCTAATTTATCCGACACACCTTCCCCTTCCTTTTTACCCCACAACAACAATCCTGTGAGGTCAGTTGGGTTAGAAGTGAGTAGCCCTCAGTCACTCAGTTGGCTTTCATGGCTAAGCTGGGACTTGAACACATAGCTTTCCATTTTCTAGCCTGGTGCCTTAACCACGGGACCAAACTGGCTCTCATTTACAATTAAAATTACAATCCTGTTTAGCAGAAAAGCTTTTCTTTCTCATGATAATGCTTGAACAATTTGGTGGCCATAATTAAAGACATTTACCCTTTTTAAGTAGCCCAGCTGTTCATCCATCATTAGAGCATATTTAACATGAATGAGCAGAATGATCTTTTACATCTGTTCCAGACTTCAAACAGAGCCCAGTCCTTTTGCCTTTGCAAAGAATTTGTGTTTTGTATGAGAATTGCATTGACAACGTTAACAGCATTGATTCTTGCTTTCTATCCATTTTTAATGGATTGCTTACACAATCAGCCAAGATGTTTAGACTGGATTTGGCATTTTTATCTAGCTCTTGAGTCCTTCCCAAAGACCTGGAATGGGCAGAAGTTGTGTAAGTAGTATTAGAGGTATTGTTGCAGATATAAGATGTTCCAAGCAGGTCTGTCTTTTGCTGGTGGTGATTTTGTCAATGCCAATGGTATTGAAGCAATGCTGCAGTTGTTTCTGGATTGCCCCCAAGGTACCTATTATTATTGGTACTAACTTTATTTTCTTTTGCCACACTAATTCAACTTCTGTTTTAAGTCAAATACAAAACTCACATCATGTTGTAATCTTCTCCTTTTCTTTTCTTTCTATTTTGCTGAATCCAGGTATTGCATTTTTGACTTTTTTATTAACAATTGTTACTTTAATATTATATTTTATCCCACCTTTATATGTGTGTGTATGAATGCATGTGCATACACAGACTTTCTATATATAACTCAAGGCAGGCATTTTTATCCTAATTGTTTTTCATTGGATAAGCCTTTGTATTGTAAACCTTAAATTGTTCAGTACATTTGGATGTATGTGATGGTCTGTTATATCACCCTATATGTAATTTGATTCAAAATCTTGTTACCCCTGTGCTTAGGTAGCCCAAACCAACATGACTATGAGAGGAGGGGGGGAGAGGGAAAGGGAGAGAGATTAGCCAAAAGATTTGTAGACTGACTCTTGAGAACGGCCATCCAGAGATGGCAAAATATCTCAAATGAACCACAAACTAGTGCAGAGGCAGAGAATTTGAGCAATAGAGAGGAAAATATGACACAACCAGGTGGCTAGAGGAAAAGAGAATGATTAGGAAACACAAGCTAGTAAAACTTATACTTTTTGAAGTATGATAAACATTGCTGGGTGGGCGTGGCCATGGTGGGTGTGGCTTAGTCAGCCTCCTGCACCATGGCAGGGGGCGTTTTTTGCCTTCCTTGGGCTCCGGACGCTTTCTTTGAGCCTCCAGGAGGACGAAAACAGCCTCCCTGGGCTCCAGAGGGCTTCTGGAAGCTGGAGACAGGCCCATTTTCAGCCTTCCCAACCTTCTGGGAGGCTCATTTTTTACCATCCCCGAACCTCCCCATGTGCCCTGAACTTACCTGCACCCAAAACAGGCTGCATGGGGACTTCTGGGAGGGGCAGGATGGGCGGGGCCAGCCAGGAATGGGATTTGGGGGTTCTCTGCATAGAATCTTTGTTATGGGCTCTCCTGAACCCCTGTGAACCCCCAGCCACCCATCCCTAGATAAAAGGACATACAGAAACATGAGAAGTAAGTTGGTCTCACCTTATATTTACATGAAATGGCCATATGTCCCCTAATCTTCTTGCTGGTGACCAGAGACACCATGAGAGATAAGAGCTGATTAAAAGAAGTACAAACTCAATGCAACCGGGAGCCCCAATAAACTACCATGTAAAATGCCTGTGTTCAACTGGAGGTGAATAGAACTTACCCAGCCTAGGGTTACATTTATGTTTTAGCCTCAAGTTATTGAAGCAGATTAGGGAGGGATTGTATAAAAGCAGTAACAAATTCACAATATCTCTGACTGCTTTCAAATGAATTGTTCCTGAACTAGTTAACAGATGGAATGTTAAAACTAATCACAGCTTGGCTCAAGAATAATTCTTGTTTCTTTATCATTTTCATTAGTTTGTTCCATGTTTCAGAATGCTCAAAATTCAGATTCTATGTATTTGTATGTTCTGCTGAACATCAACGTTCACAAATAATAAAATGACAGCAAGACCAAATAAAAAACCCAAAGGAACAGCAACGGGAAATGGCAGTCTTGAGCCACTCATCATTGCAACTATAAGTATATACATTAACTATAATGTTTAGGCAAGTCTAAGGGTATATAGTGTTCCTTTAGAGAAATGAGAGATTAAATGAACAGTTGGAGTCCCTTAAAATATAAATCCCTTAAGTAGATGGAAGGGGGGGAAAGCATTTAGTAATCACACTATACCACACTTATGACTGATGGGCTGGAAATGATTACCCTAACACACATACTGCATAAAGGCTGAAGTTTGGGGACAGCCCAAACAAATCACAAAACTTTTTGCAAAAGAAATTCCTCTTTTGAAACCCAGTGTCAGACCTGCCTCAGCTTAAACCTCTAAGTAAAAATGATCCTTGACTCCATTTGTTGAGAAAGGTATAGTTTACTTGAAGTCAAGTGAATTACAGTAAAGTCAGAACTAAAAATTGTGTGCCAAAATCCCCAAGTCTAACTTTTCCTTCCCTTAGGTGTCTCCCAATGCTGCTCCCCGTATGTCCAATCAAATTCAAAGAAGATTGTCAGTCTTCAAGATCTTCTGCTATTGCTTTGCATCTTTTCGACTGCCATAAGTAACGAGGGGGTGGAAAAGGGAGGTAGGAATAGCTGGGGAAGTGAGCTGGAGGAGTTACATTCGTCTGATGTATAAATGGAAGGGGGGAGCATAAGATAGAGTTAGGTTTCTATTTCTCGCTTAGCTTTCTTCTTTCTCTACACAACTGCAACCCGTTATCAAACTATGCCAAGGTCAACGGACAGAGGCCTCATCAGCACCTGAAGATGCCACATGATCATATCCACAACTTCTAATTGGAAGTGTCAGTGGAACTATTGGGGGTGGGAACATTTCCATCATTTTCTATATGTGAATTGCACGCCTAAATTCTCAGATTCAGAATTCTTTGGTTGCTACCACTTCACTTTCAGTAAAAGATATCTTTTCTCTAAACTAAAGAGTCTAAGTATTTCTTTCCTGGATTTTGAATGGAGCTCTGCCTGACATTATTCTGAATCTCTTTCCACCGGCCCACCCGGAGAGAATACCCAATTTTCTTCTGAGGGGGCCTGGACATCGTGTCATCTTCAAATAGTGACCAGGAGGATCTGGGAGCCATTGGAGGCCAAGATTCTTTGCTGGTGCAGGAAGCCCAATCGCTAGCAGAGCTCAGTCTGGAAGAGGATCCAGCTGTGAAGCCCAGATGGTCGGTGGGAGTTGGTTGGAAAGATCCGGAGAAGGACCCCCCCCCTGGGGTCACAACTACCCGTTGGCGTGGAAAAGAGGAGCCTTGGCAAGAGAAGGAAAAGAGGGAACTCTTGCTGGATCAAGCCAGGAAACTCCTGAATGAAGCCTTTGAACAACCTCAAGCTCCACAAAGGTATGAAGGGGGAGGGGAGGCAGCCCCAGCCAGAAGAAGCAGAGCAACTCCCTCTCCCATAAATCAACCCGATCCAGCAGCAGCCCCGGGGCCTTCGGCGGGAGGTGTGACTCCTAGAAGGCGTAGAGTTCCTAGGCTGCCTCCGTTAGAAGTAAAATACGGAGGGGATCCCAAAGCCTTGGGATTTTTCTTAGCTCAAGTATGGAACCATATGGAGGAGTATGGGGAGGATTTTCCCTCAGAAGCAGCCAAAATGAAGATGTGTACCAGAGATGCACTGCTAGAAGAGACCCCAATAACTTACAGATGTGGTATCTGTTGGCAGAAGAAGTGGAAATTGATTTAATCCGAAGTAAACGGCGGGGAGGTTATGGGTGGAGCAAGTTTTCCCCCTCGCGCCCTCAAGAGGCTCCTAAACCTCAGAGGGGAGGAGTGGCGGCAAGACCCAACCCCTCAGCCTGCTTTCGATGCGGGAAAGAAGGTCACCGGGCTGTGAACTGCAGAGTCAAGTTGGAGAAAAAGGGGGCGCCCAAGGAAGGAAAGAAACCTGAAAAATCCCCAGCGAAGCCTCGCGAAACAGCACTAAAGACGAGAGAGACAGCAGAGGTCGCCCGTCCCACAGCAGAAGAATCAGAAGCCCCAGTGACCCCTGAGGAGGAGGTTTCTGACTTGGAAGACGACTTCCTGGTAAGTCCAAGTGTGGGCCCTATGACCATTCCGGTGAAGTTAAGAGTACCCAATTCAGGGGTCGAAGGGGAAATGCTAGCCCTGTTAGATTCTGGGTGCACCAGGTGTATAATAAACACGGAAGTAGTGAAGAAAATGGGCCTAAAGTTAAAACCTTTGAAGATGCCCATTTCCTTTTGCCAATTAGATGGATCAGTGGCTGGAGGTTGCCCTGCACGTTATGTCACGGAACCTATAGAAATGATCATGGGAGAGCATGATGAGACTCTGCGGTTTATTGTGGTCCCTGGAATGGAGCAACCATTAATACTGGGATTTCCCTGGCTCTGGAAATGGAACCCCCAGGTTAACTGGAGAAAGGGGTTGTTGCGCATACGCACAAAGCAGCAACTGGGAGGAGGGGCCAGATCGCAGCCGAAGCCTGGGGCCCTAATTGAAATAGCTTCCACAAGTACTGAGCCCATAAAAGATGAGGAGAAAATTCCTAAAGAGTATTGGGATTTAAAAGAAGTGTTCAGTGAGAGGGCCTCAGATGAGCTTCCGCCTCACCGACCAACAGACTGTGCTATTGAGATTTTGCCCGGGGTGAAACTCCCGAAACCAAAATTGTACTCAATGACCCCACGGGAATTGAAAGAGCTAAGATTGTTTATTGATAAAAATTTGGAACGTGGTTTTATTCAACCCGCTAGACCCCGGGTAGCGGCCCCAGTGTTGTTCCGTGAAAAGAAAGATGGTTCCAAACGCTTGGTGGTGGATTACAGAAATTTGAACGCTATTTCTGTGGAAAACATGTACCCCCTTCCTTTGATGAAGGACATGTTGGCCCATTTAGCGAAGGGAAAGATCTTCACCAAGTTGGATTTGAGAGAAGCTTACTACCGGATTCGAATTAAGGAAGGGGATGAGTGGAAGACCGCTTTTAACTGCCCGATGGGATGTTTCCAATTCAACGTTCTTCCTTTTGGTTTACAAGGGGCCCCAGCTGTATTCATGCAAATGATCAATCAAGTGTTACATGAACATTTATACAGAGGGGTTTTGGTTTATCTTGATGATATCCTTATCTACACAGAGACCCTGGATGAACATGTGAAGTTAGTGCGGTCGGTTTTACAGAAACTGTGTGCCGCTAAGTTGTATGCTAAATTGTCAAAGTGTGAATTCCACCAAGACAAAATTGACTATTTGGGATATCGCATTTCATCTGAAGGCATAGGGATGGATCCAGAGAAGGTGCGTGCCGTTCTCGAGTGGGCTCCACCACGCACTAGAAGACAACTTCAAAGCTTTTTGGGATTTGCAAATTTTTATAGGCAATTCATCCCAACGTTTGCTAAGATAGCAATGCCCATCACCAATCTCTTAAAAACAAAAGGGGAGGTGAAGCCGAGGCCAGGAAAGTCACTGGAGTGGTCCATGGAGTGCCAAGCCGCTTTTGAAAAGCTAAAACGACTATTTGCTGCAGAACCAGTGCTGAAACACCCGGATATGGACACTCCTTTTGTGATTCAAGCTGATGCAAGTGATGTAGCTATTGGAGCGGTATTACTGCAAATCAACGAGAAAGGGACCTTACAGCCTTGTGCGTATACCTCCTGTAAACTGTCTGAAACAGAGAGAAGATGGGCCGTCTGGGAGAAAGAAGCTTTTGCAGTTCATGGGCCTTGTTGATCTGGAGACATTTCCTGGAAGGAGCAAAACATCCGTTTGAGGTATGGACTGATCATAAGAATCTGGAAGCCTTAAAAACACCCCGGAAGCTGTCCCCTAAACAAGTTCAGTGGGCCCAGTATTTCAAGCGATTCAATTTCTCATTGAAGTACATTCCGGGCGGGAAGAATTTCATGGCGGATGCTCTCTCCAGACTACCTCAATATAATAGTATGCGTCAGGAGGTGATAAGCCCAATTGTCTCAGCCAAACACCTAGCTGCTCCAGTAGTTACCAGAGCCCAAAGGAAGAACCAAGAAGTGGTTTTACCGAATGACCTTACCGAACAATTAAAAGAAGCTTTAAAACTGGACGAATGGTTCCTGGCTCATTCAAGTGACTATACAATTAGAGATGGTTTGGCTTGGGTGGGGGCCAAGTTGTATGTGCCACAAGTATTGAGGAGCCAAATACTACAACAGGCTCATGATTCTAAAGCAGCTGGCCATTTCGGATTTGTGAAGACCTTACATCTAGTCAAGTGGCAATTCTGGTGGCCTACTTTAAAAAAGGACATTGAAATTTACATAGCTAGCTGTCCGATTTGTGCTTCGGCAAAGAGACCTCCTGGTAAGCTAGTAGGATTGTTACAAAATGTAGCTAGACCAACGACTCCTTGGAAGGAAATCTCTATGGACTTTATAGTAGAACTACCCGAAAGTGGTGGAAACACGGTCATCTGGGTAGTGACTGATTTGTTTTCCAAACAAGTACATTGCATACCTTATTCCAAGATTCCATCTGCTAAGACGCTGGCTAAACTATTTATATCACATATCTACAGGTTACATGGCGTCCCGGAACGCATAATCTCTGACAGAGGGGTCCAGTTTACTTCAAATTTTTGGAAAGAGTTCCTGAAGTTAATAGGCTCCTCCCAGGGGCTAAGCTCTGCCCACCACCCCCAAACCAATGGGGCTTGTGAGAGGACTAACTCAGTGTTAGAACAATATCTCAGATGTTACATAAACTATCAACAAGATAACTGGTCCGAATTACTACCATTTGCTGAAGTGGCATACAACAACTCCGTACACAGCAGTACTGGATTTACTCCATTTAAAGTGGCTTCGGGACAAGATTTCGTTCCCATACCTGAACTTCCTCGTGAAAAGCCAAATATCCATTCATTGGATGAATGGATAACTCAACTCCAACTGAACTGGCCAGTAACACGCAAAGCATTAGATGAGGCCCATCAAGCTCATAAGAAATTTGCTGACAAGAAAAGATCCCCACAGAAGGAATATAAAGTGGGCGACAAGGTTTTCCTGTCCACCAGATACCTGCAGACCACTCAAAAGTCAAAGAAGCTTGGTCTAAAATACGTTGGTCCATTCACAATTGAACGGATTATAAATCCTGTAACGGTCCAGCTGAACTTACCAAAAACTCTTCGACGAATTCATCTGGTTTTCCATGTTAGTTTGCTAAAACCTGAGCGTACTTCTGAAACTAAAACCTGAGCGTACTTCTGATCTAAGGCCCATTCAGACTGACTCTCCCATACCAATATTGATTGAAGGCGAACAACATTTTGAAGTTAAAGAAATTCTGGATTCTCGCAAATGGAGGGGTCGACTCCAGTATCTTGTAGCCTGGAAACATTTCCCTTCTTCACAAGCCGAATGGGTTAATGAAACCGACGTTAAAGCCCCTAAGTTGATCAAAGCATTTCGTTCCAAGTATCCTGATAAGCCTTAGGAGTGTATTGTTTTGAAATTGTTTAAAGATTAATAATTGTCTTTATATTCTCTCCTCTCTCTCTCTACTAGGACTTCTAGGACTGATGATTTCCCTTTTTCTAGGAGGGCCGAATGTCAGTCTTCAAGATCTTCTGCTATTGCTTTGCATCTTTTCGACTGCCATAAGTAACGAGGGGGTGGAAAAGGGAGGTAGGAATAGCTGGGGAAGTGAGCTGGAGGAGTTACATTCGTCTGATGCATAAATGGAAGGGGGGAGCATAAGATAGAGTTAGGTTTCTATTTCTCGCTTAGCTTTCTTCTTTCTCTGCGCAACTGCAACCCGTTATCAAACTATGCCAAGGTCAACGGACAGAGGCCTCATCATCACCTGAAGATGCCACATGATCATATCCACAACTTCTAATTGGAAGTGTCAGTGGAACTATTGGGGGTGGGAACATTTCCATCATTTTCTATATGTGAATTGCGCGCCTAAATTCTCAGATTCAGAATTCTTTGGTTGCTACCACTTCACTTTCAGTAAAAGATATCTTTTCTCTAAACTAAAGAGTCTAAGTATTTCTTTCCTGGATTTTGAATGGAGCTCCGCCTGACAAAGATGTTTTTTGAACGGTCACTTTACATGTAGGTTGGCATCAGAGGTGGTATTCAGCAGGTTGTGACCAGTTCTGGAGAACTGGAAGTGGAAATTTCGAGTATTTCAGAGAACCAGCAAATACCACCTCTGACTGGCCCCGCCCCCATCTATTCTCTGCCTCCTGAGGCCCAGCTGATTGGCTGGGTCTTCTTTTGTTTCCCTGCACAGGTGAACGGAGCTGGAAAGCAGGTTAGTGGGGTGGGGAGGGAATGAGATTTTGCAGTAAACTTCCCCTGCCACACCCACCAAGTGACACCACACTCACCAAGCCATGCCACAAAACTCGTAGTAAAAACATTTGAATCCCACCACTGGTTGGCATGCAACTGTGTTCTGTTCCAGCCAGTTTACCTTGAAGTTACGTCTCAGGGAGATACAGCAAACTTTTCGCTTCCTTGAAACCGCCTCCTTCCTTCCCTCCCCTTCCCAGAGTTCATGGCAGATTGTTGCCAAACAATAGTAAAACATAAGCATGAGATGGCAGCTGACACCCAGCTTGGAAACTAGGAGTACACTTACTCTATAAATGGGAGATAACTCAAACTTCATGCAACGGTTGTTTTCTCTGCTGCTGAAATTCATTTAGAAACCACCTTTGTGTTTTAAAGGAGGGCCATGCACAGGAATGCTATAGAGCCAGTTCTTACCTGCATTCTTAATCATGGGAAGGAGCATCTTCTTGCCTATGGCACAATGTGATCACAAACTGTGGAAACTCTGCAGAAGGTTTTTGATGAAGAAAGATACCCAAGTGAAGCACAATTTAAAAAAAAGATTTCTCAGTTGTGTTCTTAAAAAGCCAAATTGCCTGCCATTAAGGACATACTCTATCTCTTACTACACCAGGCTATTTTAATAGCAAGGGGAAAATATGACATTTTTTTAACATAATGGGATGGAGGGGTTGTGCCTCTTGCAGCACTATAAATATTAGCCAATTTCTTATGTCATAAATTTGAATGGGTTATATTCCATCCTAGCAAATACAGTTCCTAAAATACAGAGGTTTTTTTCCCCAGAATAAGCAGTTAATGACATTCTCATCCTGAATATCTAATACATGGTTCTGTTTTCTTTTAAATAAACAAAATAAAGTACCCTTTTAAATCAATGCAAAGTGATCAGGTCTTCCAAGAAGGCCTTATGTAGCATCTAGTGTTTATCCAGTTTCTTAATTTATATTGGTGGTGGTGTTTTCTGATGTACTTCATACATTTATAAGTTCCCCTCGGGATCATCTTTGTACCTGTTATTTATGAAACAATTTTAGATGTGTTATCCCTAAGCTCATACTGTAAATTAACATTTTCATTTGTGAATAACAATGTCAAGTTCCTTCATAAATGTTTTATGAAGTTCATTGAGTCTCACTGACATAAAGTAACATGGGGGAAATTTACTAGATTGGCATTCTGGAGCCCTGGTGGCTCAGCGGTTAGAATGCCATATTGTAGACTCACTCTGGTGTTCGATTTTCAGTGGCTTAAGCTTGATTCAGCCTTTCATCCTTCCAGGTCAGTAAAATTAGGACCCAGATTGTTGGGGGCAATAGGCTGACTCTGTAAAACCACTTAGAGAAGACTGTAAAGCACTATGAAGCGGTTTATCAGTCTAAGTGCAATTGCCGCTGCTATTCTGGCATTCTTATTTTTGTAATGCTAAAATTATAGCACAATGGAAGTCTTGGGTGAAAGATCACCTCTTTGGATTCCTTACCATTGCTTCAGGGTCTTCCTGCCACTTGTCTTTGGAGTAGTTCTGCTGTTAATCACGAAGACACATGTTGGTCGAACATTAGAGAAATGGCAAAAACTTCACAAAGGCAAAAAAGCATACAGTAGCATCTGTTGTAGGGGTAAAAACAAATCAAGAGACAGTGATTTGTGAGATCAAAGCTCCACTCTTTTTATCTATAATACGCATCCCCCCAAAAGGTCCAGGCGTTGAATTTTAATAGTAACCTCCTTGAATTTTTGAATTTCTCCTCATCCATTCCATACCCTCCAAGGCTGGCCTTGAAAGTAAATCTAGGTGTGTCTCATAATCCAAAGCAGCTCCATTCCTGCCACTAAAGCAAGGAATTCTCTACCATTCAGCTTTCTTTGTAGAACATGGTAGCATTATAATCCATATTCCAGATGCCATTGATTTTTTTAAAGCTCTCGTAGAGTATTCATTTGAGATCTCTCTCTCTCTCTCTCTCTCTCTCTCTCTCTCTCTCTCTCTCACACACACACACACACACACACACACACACACACATCAATGAAAACCAATGGCCTAATAAATAGAAACATGTAAAGGAACTTACAGGGGGAAGTAATCCTTGAAATTGTACTTGAACAGATGGCTTTTATAGCTGTGACTCAAGATAGTGATTCTATCTGATCTTTTAAGGTGCTGAAGCAAATGTTGGAATGGACCTTGCTCAGTACATGCTACTATATTTCTGTTTATAAAATGTATTTGAGAATTGCAAGAAAAGCAAAGAATCTAGTGGTATCTTAAAAACAGTTGATTTATTATAGCATAGTTTTTAACTAGCAAAGATAGCAATATTTTCTTAACTGATCTATTTTATTCTTTTAAGCCTGTCCTGGGTACTTACCACATAAATAATTGTTGAACTTTTCTTGATATGTTTACAAAATGATTCACACACACACCCCATCTAGCAATAATACAAGGAACAAAAGTCCACCTTATCCTGAAAGTTCAAGTTCTGTCTGATAGGCTCTTCTCACTCATGATAAATGCAATTAATGAGCAATTTATGTCAGATTCCAAGAGCCAAAGGTTATTTCTATGTAGGACATCGCTGTCCACGTCTAGTACTTTTCCTTTGCTTTTTGTTCTGTGTAGCAAGTTTTATAATGTTCAAAGTCTGCATTCTGGAGATTAGATTGCTGGTAAGCATTCCTTTGTGTTATCATTCAACACCAAAGAATATACTTTTTCTTTGAAGACACAGACACAGTCACACAAGAAGCTAAGCACTGAGGAAGAACAACACCCTATCAGCTCATTCTCAGTATTTTTGTGTCCTTAGAATGACATCTCATTTTTCAAGGAAATTCATTTTGCTTTCCTCTGTCTATTTTCTTTCTATTAATTCAGTTGGTTTTGATTAGGGCTCAGAAGCTATTACATATTGACAAAACAAACAGACAAAAAGATGTTTGTAATCATTTGATTAATTCAATTTTTGAACTCAGAAATCCTGTAACATTATAAGCATAATGGAACAAAATCACTTGGGAATAATGCATTATGTTGCCTATTTCTTCTCTCAGATAAATGTCTTAGTTATTTGCAGAAGTATCTGGCAGGAAATGAAGATGGCCACCACAGCCCTCTGCTTGATGTCTTGCTCTTTTTTGTGGTATATCACAGTGTACATTCAAAAGGGACAGGGCTTTGATCCAGGAGTGTGACAGCCATTTTGATGTTTCCCTCTTTGTAAACACAGATGATTATTTGCCAACAACATAATTAAATATAGGACATTGATTCTATCCTCTACATTCAAAAGGTCCACTTCCAACCCATGTTTAAAAACTTTCTCCAACACTAAGATTTGCAATCTACTTTAAAGAAATATACAAAAATAAACAGAAAAGTTCAGATTAAGAATTATCAGGAAAAATTATTTGATGTGTTGTCATTCATCCCACGTAGTTGAGAACCTGAGAAGAAGAAAAAATCCGACAATATTTTCTCCATTAGTTCTTTGGTTTTGCCACGTCTCTAAGTCATATCTATATCTTTGTTAAAAAAAAAAAAATCAAAGTTTGGCTAAGGATTTCTTTGATTTAGGATGATGGTAAACCTTCTGGTCATTAGCAGAACTGCAAATGCAGATTGAAGGAAGCCTAATGCATTATTTTAATCATTTTTTAAAATTGCAATGGATATTTTTTACATTTCTGGCAATGCAATTAGACTCCTGTTCTGTTTTTTCATCTTCAGTCTTGGCTGACCTACCAGTAGAGTTAAGACAGCAATATGAATGCCTGCCAGCCTCCCTGGAAGGCACTAAAATATCTTCTGTCTTTTGGGCATCATTCTATGAAAGCTGTTGATGTTTTTCTTCTCTCCCTTTCTCGTCAGCTGCGTTTCGGATGATTCCATAAAGCAGTACACATCAAAAGATCATCTGGCTAAACACTTTCAGGTCCCAGTGTTCAAATTTGTGGGCAAAGACAACAAGGTGAGCAAAAATTCAAATTCATGAATTTCAGGAGAGCTGACAAAGTCAAAAGTCTGTTGAAATGGACTAGCAGAAGATCCAGATACCACCAAGATCTTCCCTCACTTTTGATAGACTTGACTAGGAGAACCTGAGAATGAATATTATTGGTAAATGGGGATTTAAATTAATTAAACAGTGCTTTAGTGACAACACCACATTGGGGGAAGCTAATATTAATATTGTAAAGGGTTTGCAAAATGCTTTCAAGTCTTGCCTGACCCTGCTGTTTTCTTCTTCTATTTCCCAAACCTACCATATTTTCTTCTGAGCTGTTGTTTCATGAAATGGACCATCTGAGATATGGTCCCTAAACACCACCCATTGCACCAAATAGATGATTTCACAGCTTGCTTCCATTGGAAATGTTGTACCATTATTTTAGACAAGGTAACATCAAAGTTCTTGTTCTGAAACAAGAACTTTTCATGTGCAAAGCACTTCTTAACAATGTTTGCAAGATCAATAAATATAGGTGGGCTCATCCTAAGAATTCATGATCACAACACATTTTATGGCAATAACCATAACATTCAACATGGAGTTTCAAATACCTGGCACCCCAGCAATTTCAAAAATTCAAGGAAAGAATGATAGGGAAACCAGCTTTTATTCTACAGTGTAGACATGTCATCAGTTTTTCTTGAAAAGAAGTTAACAACATTACTCCTTTTAAGCTTTAAGGGGTAAAATAATATTGTTGCCTAAAATGATATAAAATCTGGCTGCTTTTAAAGATTTCCAGTCAAAATGTTCTGACTCGTTCTGTGAAGCTCACACCTACAATTGGGCAGATAAATTTGCATTTACAAAAATGTATCTAATGTTTGAGGTAAAGATTATTGCTGGATTAGTGTCTGCTCCATATTACGGGATGGCTGAAGATTCAGTGCAGATAAGATTCCACCAGGCTAATATTGTTTCTACTGTGTGGTTTCTGTCTTCACCTACCGAATGAGAGACGTTTCAAAATATTGTACCAAGAACTGCAGCTAAGGCAAAATGAATACATCTCTTATAGAAAGTCAATTTCCAGGCTGTCTGTGTGTGTGTGTGTGTGTGTGTGTGTGCGTGTGTGTGTGTGTGTGTGTGTGTGCTTCTTTCAATTTCTGGCAGGAAAATCCATAGAAGCTTAAATATTCTTTGTGCCTAAAAAGCAAAGCAGTGGTGAAATAGCATTTTTTCTGAGCTGCTGCTTTTCCTTCCCCAATAATGTATGCAGTATGTGTGTAGGTAAGTAGGTACATAGACATAAATATGCTTTTTCTCCCATTTAGGAAGTCTTCCTACATTGCCGTGTTCTTGTGTGTGGAGTAACAGACGAGAGATCTCGCTGTGCACAGGGCTGTCACAGGCGGATGCGCAGAAGAGCTAGATCACAAGAGGAAAGCGATCACATCGCACACCATATCCTGACAAGTGGCCCAATTAAAATTGATGTGCAAGAATAGATGTATGATTATATACATCCATAGATGGATGAACAGATGGAATAGATGTGTGAATATATATATATCCCCTCCTCCCCTTGAGTTCAAACTAGATATAGTCTACATCTCGATTCCGTTGCATGTGGTGGAGACATTGAATGGGAAATTTGATTTTGTGGGGTCAAAGCATAATCTGCTTCAATTAGGCATGATCAACCCTGAAGCTGGCCTGGCTGAAGCCATCTTGGAGCTTCAGTGTTGCCGCACTGGAGCGAGGGATTGGGAGGGGGGATTAGAAATAGCTGGGGTTGTGTAGTCAAAATATAATACTTTCTTTTGGAAACTAAGGATATTCTCACACCTGGCTGGAAGAAGGAGGATTGATGTTACCAGACCAGTGGACGCTGCCTTGATTGAGCATGTGATTGATTGCTTGGGATTGGGGAGGAAGCTTTTACTTTTAATTAGATGAAAACTGAGGGACCTTTCAGAGTTGGTTTTCACCAGATATGTGCCAATATGATATTTCCAATAAAGTTATTCTTTGAAGAATCCACCTGGCTCAGAGTTTTTGCTTGCAATGGATTTATTACTTGGAACCCTGACACATGATTTATTCAAAGCACAGCCAAGAATGCTCCTTTGGGGCATCCACATCTCAAACAAATGTCAAGTTGAAGCTCCAGCTGTAACCGTTGAAGCCTTGCTCCCTTTTCTTTCTTTCTTTTTGTACACATCTAAACATACATGTCAACATTTTGAATTTCTGTAAAGCAGTCGTGACACTAGGATAACAGTTCGGAGTGGTGGAAATGTATCAATTTATTAAATTGTCATGCTTAATTGTGTGTGTATGTTTTGAAAAGTTGACATCCTCATAGACTGATAATTTATTATTTCATGGATCTAGGACCTTTCCCTACTGATCTGAGACAGGCACTGCCCTTATGCACCATCACAATATTTTGGGGCTCCTGGCAGTCTTTTCTTCTCAACCAATTAAATTCAGAAGTTAATTGGCTACTGATCTAATGGAAAGGCATATTTGTGGCAGATCCTTCTAGCAGATCCTTCCCTAGAATAGGCAGTTCAGTTCCTTCTTGGAATTCTTATCTTCCTCAGCTTTCTGTTCCCAAGATTTTCCCTTCCCTTCTGAAATGAAAGTACTGATATGATAATTTACACTATTGCTCCACTACCTTCAGGCTGTTTTGAGAACTATTTTTTTTTTGTGCCACTGCAGAATGATCATATTCTTTTTAGAGAAAAAAAACCCTAACTCCATAAAAAGGTAAATGCAACATGAAAATAAGAAAGAAGGCGTAGGGTACAAGTTAACCTGGCACCCATAAGGGATACTATTTGTAGCTCAGTGTTGAAATGAAGGGTTCTTGGTGCTCTTTGAGCTTGGTTGTTTTCTTGCAGACATTTCATTAACCAACTGGCTAACATCATCAGTGCTGCAAGAAAACAACCAAGCTCAAAGAGCACTAAGGACCCCTCAGCAGTTAACATGCATTTTAATGATGCCCCATTGGCCAGCTGCAGGAAGAAGAAGAAGAGAAAGTGATGGTGCAAAAATGTTAGCGATGATTGGGTAGACAGTGTGGTGGTTGTGTGAAAAGAGCAACAGCCATTCTGATGCTTTCTTAGCAGTTCTGCAAGCAATGAGAACATTCTTGGTGATAACCAAGAACGTTCTCATTGCTTGCAGAACTGCTAAGAAAGCATCAGAATGGCTGAGAAAGTCTTGCAGATAGGAAGGAAAAGAATAATAACTTGCAGGGTTATACATGGATTAAAATTTTTCCTGTTCTCAGAGTAATGCACACTAAAGTTTTCAGTGTGCCCAAACTCAGGCTGTGAAACTTGGCTGTGCAGCTATGGAAACTGATAAGCTCAAGTTTGAATTATTCAACTTCCTGAAGAGAAAACCATGACATTTAAATACACATTTTTTCCCAGAAATTTTATACATTGCACGATTACAGACTTTGGAAATTTATTGCTACTGTTGCATACCATATTATTATCTCTTTCTTACCACTCCCCCCCCTTTTTTTTCCTTTATGGAATTATCAGGAAATTTCTTCCAACTACTTGATTTATATTAGCTCCCTATGCTGATTTAAGAAACTCTGCTTCAATTAATATTGTCTGAAATTCTCCCACCCCTCCAAAGTAGATTTTTCCAAATCTATTTTGGAAAAAAAAAACACCATATTAATATTTACACTACTGAAATTTATATGCTTTAACTAGCTAGCCATGTTTTTAGAAACAACAACAACCTCCCTATTCCCAGAGGTGGGAGCAGTTTTCACAAAAAATTCTCTTTTTCCCTCCTGATTCAAAAAGCTTCTTATATTTTTTTCATCGGGATACTGTGATATTGCTGTGTATGCTGTTCTGTACAGGCAGTCCTTGACTTATAACACTTTGTTTTGTGACCATGGGAAGATACAACAGCACTGAAAAAAAGTGACTTATGACGGTTGATCAAATTCAGACACTTGCAGCCAATTCATATTTATGACAATTGCAGTGTAACCTTTTGCAACCTTCTGACAAGGAACATCAATAGGGAAGCCAGATTCACTTAACAACCATGTTGTTAACAACAACTGCAGTGATTTATGAGCTATGATGGTGCAGTGGTTAGAGTACAGTACTGCAGGGTACTTCTGCTGACTGCCAGCAGCCTGCAATTCGGCAGATCGAATCTCACCAGGCTCAAGTTTGACTCAGCTTTCCATCCTTCCGAGCTCGGTAAAACGAGGACCCAGATTGTTGGGGGCAATCTGGGTAAACCGCTTAAAAAGCACTGTGAAGCGGTATATAAGTCTAAATGCTATTGCTATTAACTTAACAGTTGTGGCAAGAAAGATCGTAAAATGGGGCAAAATTCCATTTAAAATGTCTCGCTTAGCAACAAAAATTTGGGACCCAATTTTGGCCATACATCGAGGACTAACTGCATTGGGATAATAACAATTTGGGGGAACCAAGGAAAGATTCCTGATGTCTTTCTCAGGATCATAGGAACAAGAGGGAAAGGGAAAATTTTCTTCAGGGGATGATGAAAAAGAACCAGTCCTTCTGATGTAAAAGGTTGGCCGATGCAAATCCAATTACTGCAGCACAATAAAGCAGCTCCAAATACTTTAATCTCAGTGAGAAAGAAGCTTAATTCCATTACCCTGTGTTCAGGGGGAAAAAAAACCAGTTTTTTTTCTTTAGAAAGCAATGGGTAATCTACCAGAATGCTTCAATTTTAAAGAGGAGAATATAGAAAAAGAATCAGGAGGCCGGCAAGAGTTTTCCATGTATGAACTATATATAGTTATGTCACTTAAAGTTGTAGAATACTAGTTAATTCTACGTAGATAAGATATAAGTTCCTTGCAATCTCTGATATTATTTTAAGCTATATGTCTTATTTAATAAAAGTTTGGAATGCACTGCATCTTACATTATTTTTTTTACCCTCATGTACCATTTATATATATTTTTTCTTATTATAAGATTATTTGTATTTTTTTACTCTTCTAAGGGAACGATGATCTAGTGAAAATAAAATGAGCATTATGCAAGGACTTCATCCTCCGATCTTGGTGTTCTTCTCTTCTTTGTCTTCAAGCAGATGCTCACAACTCAAACTGAGTTCTGTAATGGATAATCCAGTCAATATTGATGGGCTTCTTCTTTTTTTAACAGCAATGTGAGGTTTCCATGACTTTGTATCCCTTGAAAAGCAAAAGCGACAGCATCTGAGGAAAGCCGTGGGCTTATTATACACATATAGGCTGCAAAGGTGTATAATAGTGTCAGAATCATCTTGTAGATCTTCTTTGATGCTTGGACCACTCATGTCCATCTCAGCTGCTCTTTTTACATGATGAATCATCTCTAAGTCAAGCCGATGCTCTGGGAAGTGGATAAAAGTCATTAGATAGAACAGAGAAGGGT
Source organism: Laticauda colubrina (assembly GCA_015471245.1). NCBI lineage: Eukaryota > Metazoa > Chordata > Lepidosauria > Squamata > Elapidae > Laticauda > Laticauda colubrina. The sequence continues at coordinate 22,159,288 of BLBF01000016.1, forward strand.
ATTGGACCAAGCCATTCCATTGCTTTTGGGGGCATTCCTTTCTCAATCATGCTGATGTGACAATTAATGCCTAGGTATTCACCAGCCTTGGGATTGATTCCCAAGTCCCAAAGTTAAGATACTTATGTGCTTGTTCCAGAAGACAGAAGACCAAGCCTCTTGTAAACAAAGGACACCAGAAGCCACCATTGTCATACGACCAGACAGCTTGATGGTTATTTTCACAATTCATCTCGTTCTTCTTCACTGCAGATGCAAGCACTTCTTTGGCTGTTCATGAAGGGACGGCAACCCAAGGTCCTAACTGTTTGGAATATCGTATCGGCTATGGATTCACATGCTGTAGCAAAAGAGAACGAGATCAAATCCATCACATCCTTTCTTTTATAAGATGACTGGGATTTCTTTTCCTTAGACTGGGGGTCTCCAACCTTGGCAACTTTAAGACTGGCGGACTTCAACAAAGCTGGCTGGGGGATTCTGGAAGTTGAAGTCCTCCAGATTTAAAGTTGCCAAGGTTGCCAAGGTTGGAGACCTCTGCTGTAGACCATAGAAAAGCAATCAAGATCTGACTCAACAAACTCCAGAACCTGTGCCTAATGTTTCCATGCCACCACAGCAAACAGAGCCTTGCCATTCCCCAAAGCAACAGTTTTCTTATTTTAGAAAAGCTTCCAAAAATGCATTCAGTATTCAGTTATGATTGAATATTGGTCTCCTGCTTGAGCAGGGGGGTGGACTAGATTAGAAGACTTCCAAGATCTCTTCCACCTCTATTCTGATTGATTTTAATTTTGAAAAGGTGCATGACTTACTTTAGGAACATTAGCGTCCTGTCAGTGTGTGAGAGATGAGGGCTATTTGGAAACTGAAACAGTATTTGCTGTGTGAGCAAGAAGGAGATAGCAAGGAGCCTGGGTGTGGCTTAGCTCAACTGTTCTGTACGAAAGCTGCTTGCTGCTGTAAAACTAAAACTGAAACTCCTCTGCTTGTGTTTTGCATTTGGAGTAGATTTCTTTTCAGGTGGGGAGGGAGAGTAGAATTCCTTAGCACCAGAGTGTGTTAATAACAATATAGGAAATACCAATGTTTTGATGGTCATTTTGCAAAATCCTTTCTTAGTGAGCACCTAGAAGCCAAGAGGAACAATAGGTGCCAAATTTCAAGTTTGTAGGCTTTACGGTTCTGGAGATTTTGTGGTGATGTGTGAGTGGTATTTCACTATTATATATATCTGTAGAAGTATCTACAGGACCATTTTCATTTTTAATTATATAAAGCCTTTAGTATCAAGAAATCATAAGCTGCCCAATACAACATTTCTCACCAAGGGCATTTCTTCTTGAGCCCCAAAGGACTTTTATCTCTAAAGGGGTTGCCAGCATTCTGGTTGGTCCTAAGAGGTGCGTGAGCTGGACTTCAGGTTTTGTTCCAGGCTTAGCAGAACAAGTGCATCTTTCCCACTCAGCCATTCTTGGCAGTTCTTTGGTCCCTCAAACACATTGGAAACAGTCCAATTTCTCCTTTCTCTGGCACCTTTGAGATAACTTGGACTCTAAATTCTTTCCCATTAGCGGGAGAATTCAATAAACTGCAAAAGGCTGTCATTGTCCCTTTTAATTTGGCACGATAACATGCTAAAAATATAGTAAAGATTGCCATTTTTAAAAAAATAAAAGCTCTTGTTTTCTGGGAGCGTGAAAGAGAATGAGCTGATATAAAAACATGGCAATGAGGAAAATGGTTTTAATAATTTTTTTTCTATGCCATTTTCCTCTTTTAAAAAATCCCTCCTTCCCCTGTTGCCACATTGTCACTCTATGGCTAAATTTCAGTCCTCTTGATAATTTTAGGGTCACTTTATCCTAAACATTTATCTATCTAGTTAAGGCAGAATTTTTAATAGGTGTGCCTAAAATGCTTTTTCATAGTGCTAGGCTTTTGTTCAGAAGCGCTTTGGAAATCACCAATACCATCAAGACGATCAATCTAACATGGCAAACCATTGTACACGAACAGAGAACAAACTCCATCTTTTCTAGCACTGAAGATGTTTCCTTGTTGGGTCATGAAACGTCTGCAAGAAAACAACCATGGAACCCAACTCTGTGGAAATCATTTCTGTCCAATTCATCCAACGTGAAAGGCTAGAAACAAGAGATGCTCAATCCCATTTCACAAAGAAGGGAAATGGAAAGGACAACAGTATCCATGGAGAGGTCAAAACAAAAGTTAGCATAAGGGCTGCAGATGGATGGTCAAGAATCAAGAAAAAATAGTGGAGTTTCAGTCATGCAGTCATGACCATGTCCTGTCATTTTTAGGACCTTTTTTTTCCCTGGAGGGGAAGGAAAAGAGAATCCAATCTGGTTCGGTTACAGGGACCAGAGGTTTTGTCTTCTGAACTTTCAGACTTGTGCTAAAGCCCATCTTCAGGGAACTTCTCTCTAGCCAGAAGTTCCCTGAAGATGGGCTCCAGGATGAGTCCAAAACAGAGGTGATATTCAGTAGGTTCTGACCAGTTCTGGAGAACCAGCAGTGGAAATTTTGAGTAGTTCAGAGAACTGGCTCATGCCACCTTTGACTGGCTCCTCCACATCTATTCTCTGCCTCCCGAGTCCCAGCTGATCGGTTGAGTTTTCTTTGGTTGCCCTGCACAGGAGAATGAAGCTGCAAAGCAGGTTAGTGGGGTGGGGGAGGGAATGGGGATTTTGCAGTAACCTTCCCCCAGGAGTGGGAATGGGGATTTTACAGTATCCTTCCCCTGTGATGCCCACCAAACCATGCCCACCAAGCCACTCCCACAGAACCAGTAGTAAAAAATTTGAATCCCACCAGTAGTCCAAAAGCTCGGAAGACAAAATCTCTGGTCCTGGTGACTGATCGAGATTGGATCCTGCAACATTATCTTGGAATACATATAATATATTCACTTTCATTCATGGAAAGGAAAATAGTGTTAGATGGGAAAACACAAGGAAAAGGAGAAACTGAGTCATTTTCAAAGCTGCCTCTGGTATGGTACTTGTGAACTTTCGGGCATGTTAGAATGCAGAACACAGAATCATCGGGCTGGAAGGGAATTCGGTGGTCTTCTTATTCAACCCCTTGCTCAAGGCAAGAGACTCTATACCATTCAACTCAAATGGTTGTCCAGTCTATTTTTGAAAACTTCCAGTGATGGAGCACCCACAATTCCAGGAGACACGCGATTCCATTGATTAATTATTCTCAGTCCAGAAAATTTCTCCTTACTTCTAGATCAGATCTTTCTTTAACAAGCTTCCACCCATGACTTCTTATCCTGTCCTTTGGAGACTAAATCTAATAACAGCCTCTCCAGTACTGGAAGACAGCTATCATGTCCTTCTTAATCATTCTCTTTGATGGGCTAATCATATTTAACTCCCTCAACTGTTTGTCACATGATTTAAACTCCAGACCCTTCATCATATTTGTTGCTCTTCTCTGCACACTTTCTAGGGTCTGGAAATCTTTTTTGTAATATGGTGGCCATTATTAAGATGATTGAAGGCCTTGAGACTAAAACATACCAAGAACAGTTGCAGGGTTGGGGTATGGCTAGGCTAGAAAGAAGGAGGACAGGGGTGACATGATAGCATTATTCTAGGATTTGTGGGGCTGCCACAAAGAAGAGTGGGGTCAACTCATTTTTCAAAGCACCAGAGAGCAGGACAAGAAAGAATGAATCGCAACTACCTGGAATTAAGGAGAAACTTCCTCACACTGAGGACAATTCATCAATGGAACAGCTTGCCTCCAGAAGTTGTGGGTGCTTCATCACAGGACACTTTTAAGAAGTGCCTGGACTGGACAGTCATTTGTCTGAAATGGTATAGGGCCTCCTGTTGCTCTATTCTGACTGACTGGATGCAGTCAAATGTGACCTCATTGATAGTGTGGTATAGAGCAGTATTATCACTTCTTCACCTTCTGTTCTTCTTATTCACCTTCTGTTCTGTTGATGCAGCCAGAATTGCACTGGCTTTTTTGAGGAATGGCAACACATTGCTGGCTCGTACTCAAGTAGTGATTACTAGGACACCTAGATTTCTCTATGGAAGGAGATTTGCCAAAAATGTCAAACTAGCATTTTCCTTATAGGTCTGAAACAAAGAGCTGGAGACTAGAGTACTAGGAAAATGGAGATTCAGCATGTCTAAACATTTCTGACCTCAAAGGAACATAGAGGGACTTTCAAATCATACATGAAGAATCCCTGTGCAGAAGTATCCTAAGTCTTGGTAAAAAAAATCAACTATTTTTCCCACTGTGGTTTCTTCTTCCTGGCTTCTGATGATTTATGAGTTATGAGAAATAGTTTCTTCTTTTCAGAAGAGTTTCTTACTTCTTGGCGTTCTAGCCAATATTTATAACCTTATTCACCTTTATTAACTAGTAGAACTAATCTGGAAAAGGTTTTTGGCAACATGATTTAAAATATATAGCTTTATAAATATGCATGAGACATTTGCTAAAATTAAAAAAAGAACATCTCCTTCCAGATAAATACTTAAAGGAGGATTAAAAAGAAAGAAGAGAGAAATTCAAGGCAAGGAAAATAAATAGAAAATTCAAGGATTGAGTATTTAAAAGGGTGTCTGGATCTGTGAGACAGCAGAAAATCATATAACTGGAGGGGAAAGGGCTTCCTAATTAAAAACATGGGTTTCATTATTTATTTCAACTAAATTAATTTTGAAGGCAGAATATAGCAAAGGTTTGGAATCTAATATTCAAAGGTTTGAAAACCTAATATTTTCAGAGCTAGCTGTAATATGCTTGGATATTATAATTTTTAAAAGAAGTGTATATTAATTCAGAAATACAAATTAGATTTTCTGTTCTAGTTAGTATGATTCAGCATTTTGGGGAATTTACTCAGGCTAAGGCTAACTGAAGGATAAATTTAGCTTATGCAAAATAGAGTTTATTAACCATCCAATCATTTTTTATACATTTTTTTGTGCATTTATGATTTGTGGCTTTGTTTCATTAATAATGTTTATTATGAACAATTATTTTTATTAATAAATATGTATATATATATAACTCACAGGTTTCTTTCATCCTTTTTGATAAACTGTTGAGATTTAATTATATTTATAATGTAAATTGGAGCAGATTTAATCATTGCACATATTTAAATCATAATTTTAATTAATAATTCAATAATTATTGAATAATAGAGACATACAACAGCAAGCAAACCTTCCCAGAACAAAATAATCTAGTGGTGCCTCTAATATGGTATTTATGAAAAATGGATTATTCTATTACATTTGCAATTCATCAGAATGGTCTTAAAACACTATATCCCATCATCTTTCTTTTCTTCCATTTTTCCCTTAGAAAGGTAGATCACTCAAACTGTCCATCATGTAATTGCTCTTTTTTAAAAGATCGAAGTTGGGATGGGATGCTTTTTAGATAGGATAAGGTTAAAGTTCCCCTTAGTAGACTGGAGGAAGATGTGCTTTGATCGCAGACATAATTAAATGTTGCCCCCTGTCTTACATAGGTTCTGTAGTGACACAGTGGTTAGAATGCACTATTGCAGGCTGACTCTGCCCACAGCCAGAAGTTTGATCCTGACTGGCTCAAGGTTGACTCAGCCTTCCATCTTTCCAATGTCAGTAAAATAAAGACCCAGATTGTTGGTGCAATAGGCTGACCTGGTAAACTGCTTTGAGAGTGCTGTAAAACACTGTGGAGCGGTATATGAATCTAAGTGCTATTGCTCTATGATCATTTCTAATGTTAGCCTGCTGGAAAAGTCATTCATCCCATAAAAGAGAAATATAGTGAATATTGTCTCATGTTTCTAAGTGCAGGAAGAAATTTTGCTAGAAACTAAGTGAGAAAATAGAGGAAATGGGACAGTAAATGGTCTGTATACATAAGATCATAGGTTCAGTTCCTGGCATCTGTAGAAAGAGCTAAGAAAGATTCCTGTCTGAACAGCTAGAAGATAATACCAGTGAATGTACTGTAACTATCACTAATCTTGTATATTAAGGTAAATTCTTAGAATAGACCCATGCAGAACTGGGCTACACATACCCAGAATTAGAGAACAATATATCCTAATCCCAAATTTCATGGAAATCAAATCAGTCCTCACCCCTATTTACAGATATATAAATAATTATTGCTGAAATGGGGAAAGACAAAAAGAGGACAAACTTTGAGTAAGAAGCATTGTATTCAAGCCATGTGACCAGGAAGTAGCAAATCTACACATTTTATCACCCTAATGAAGCCAATGAATTATTGTCACTTTTTCTGAGAAAGTCCCATACATCAGTACCTAGTATCAGTACCTCATATTAGGAAGTATGAACTTCCTAATTTATCTTAATTGTTACATTTGAAAAATAAATTAGCAATCCCTCTGCCATCTAATTGCTTCTGATTTAACCTAAGAGAATTTAATGGCACATGAGGATGAAATGCTGCTTTCTGCCTGAATGAACTTTTTTGAAATACTTTGTTCAGTGTTCCACACCTTTTTTAATTTGCAAATGTGTTTTAATAAATCTCTGCATCTTTCAATGCAATAGCCTTCCTTCCTTCCTTCCTTCCTTTCTTCCTTCCTTCCTTCCTTCCTTCCTTCCTTCCTTCCTTCCTTCCTT
>BLBF01000016.1:22165953-22217595 GCA_015471245.1 Laticauda colubrina
CTTCCTTCCTTCCTTCCTTCCTTCCTTCCTTCCTTCCTTCCTTCCTTCCTTCCTTCCTTCTTTCCTTTAGCTGGCTGGTTTTATAGGAAATCTTGTTCTTAGTTATTCAGAGGGAGATTCCGGTAGTTCAGGCTTGGAGTGGTGTGCTGACCTAAAGGTGGAGCCTCACAATCAGGATGCTCTGAGTTCAATCCTAGGTAGAGGCAGATATTACTCTCTCTGGGCACATTGAGAATATATCTGCTGAACAAAACTCAATATTAGCAACAGGAAAGGCATCTGGCCATTAAATCACTCTGCTAGCTTCATTCAATTGCCCAGACTCCACCCTGCAAGGGATTATGGGGGCATTAGAAGAAGATAATGATGATACAGGTAGTCCAGATTTACAGTCATTTGTTTAGTGACTTTTCAAAATTACAACAGCACTGAAAAAGGTGACCTATGAGCTCACACTGATGACTATTGCAGCATCTCCACAGGCACATGAACAAAATTCAGGTGCTTGGCAGCCAGCATATATTTTTGATGGTTGCAGTGCCCCAAGGTCCCGTGATCGCCATTTGAAAAATTTCCCAGCTGGCTGATAACAAACAAAGTCACTGGGGGAAGTGGGATTTGTTTAAACAACCACATGGTTCATTGAACAACCTCAGGGATTTTTTAACAGACGTAGCAAGAAAGGTCATAACTTTGAGTATAATTCATTTATCAGCCATCTTGCTTAGCAACAGAAATTTTGATCCTAATTTTGATCACGAATCAAGGACTAACTGTATAACCTGCAAACGTTTTGGGGCTTCAGCTCCAGAGTGGGAGTTGAGGTCTAATATGTAAAGAACCATACTTTCCCTATTGGTCCTTTCAGGAGTACAAGCATGCAATAAAAAAATTGTTGAGTCACCTTTTGTGATGACCCAGGGTGGGATACAAAAGCAACAAAGTCACAAAAATAGATGAAGTCCCTTTAATTCCTTCAACTTGGCTTTAAAGGTCCGATTATCATTGACTGGAGAAAAAATCTCCCCCACAAACAGTTGCGAAAAGGAAGAACTTCAGTTCAAACTCAAAATACATATAAATTATAAATTAAAAAAAAACACAAATCACACTGAAGAATTAATGAGACAAGGCAGGATAAGGGCCTGAAGACGTCCACAGATGTTGAAATACATACAACTGGGAAGGACATCAGAACTCAGATAAGAACTGACAGACTAGAAATATTTTCACACTTTGCTTCCAGCACTGGCCCATGCATAGTTTGTCCTTTTAAACAATCCTCACATCTGCAGCCCATGAAGGGGATCAAGGCCCTTTCCTCCCCATAGACCAAACCACATTTCTCCCTTATCCACTTCTCCCTGTGTGCCCTAGGATGAAGAGCAATATCGTTGAAGACCATTACAACATATTCTTACTAGAAATCAAAAGAGCCATCAAACTATATGTATCAATAACAACTCCCAAAACCAGGAAAAACAGGTTACCCATAACAATAAGGAAGCTTCAATACAAAAAGAGATCACTCTGGCGAAAAAACAATCTGGTCATGTTGCCAACTTGAAAAGCCGATACAAAAATTTATGCCACCAGACAAAAATTGAATGCATTAATTATCACATTAAACAAGAGGAAAACCTTTTATGCACAAATTCCACCCGTGCTTTCTACGATTTTGTAAACAACAACACTAAAAGACTCAAGGTCCATCCCACCCCTGAAAGGACCAATGGTAAAGACTGCAATGACGACATCATCAAAGTAAACCTCTTTAACACATTCTTTCGCTCAGAATTTGTAAACGGAAATGGATCAAGCCCAATACTTCCGAGTCAAACCACAGACAACTACAATGATCTAATACATATCGATTTTACAGAAGACAATGTTGAAAAAGCACTGCACAATCTAAAACCATCTCTATCTCTGGGACCAGATGGAATATGTGCCTACTTCTTTAAAAAGCTACCCAATGCCACAACCAAACCTCTAAGCATAATCTTTGAAAAATCTTTCAGAACCAGCTCCTTGCCAAAACTATGGTCACAAACCACAGTCATCCCCATCTTCAAAAAGGGAGGCCCCAGCCTAGTTGAAAATTACAGACCAATCTCTTTATGCTGCGTCACCTGTAAAGTCATGGAATCAATTATTAAAGCCCATGTCACACTGAACCAACGGATGTAAAGAGGATGTAAAATGGACAAAAAAGCTTGCCATCCGTTGGAAAACGCGATGTACTCACTGCCTCCATTTTGCTTCCTCTCTATGCGTCCAGCATCCATTTATTGACGTTTCACCCGCTCCGAAAGTTTTGGGCTGCCCAAAACTTTTGCGCAGAAAATGTATCCAGTTCATCCGTTCTGCATCCACTACACATCCGCTAGGCATCCGCTACGCATCCGTTATGCATCCGCTATATTCGCTAGGCATCCGCTGCGCATCCGCACAACTCGCATCTACTCGGATGCAGGGAGGAAGCGGAACGGATGCAGAACGGATGCAGCATGGAAACAAAGCATTTAAAACGGAAAAAACATTCGCAGAGGGGACCTATCTCGGATATTAAGAATGTCTAGAGGATGCCTAGAGGATGCCTAGAGGATGCCTAGCGGAAAACCTATATTTCCTATAAAAAGGGGGAGCAACTCATCTGCATCTCACTTTCAGAACAGCAGCCCAGCGGTGCAGACCTCTGCAGCCTTCATCTGGCTCTTCCTCTTCCACAGCATCCAGTCATGTCCACCGTGGATTGTAACAAAGTCCTTTCGGCAGCCACCATCGTTCTGCAACAGTGCGAAGCCATCTGCAGGCTCTGTGAACTCTACTGCGAGAAGAAAAGGAGGCAGCCAAAAAGAGTCTGGGTCTGAAGATGGTTCACCAGAAGAGCAGAGGGCGGACTGTACAACAAGCTGATGGTGGAGCTCAGGAACGAAGATACTCAGGCATTCCAGAACTTCATGAGGGTGCCTCCAGCCATGTTTGACGAACTTGTGCAGTGGCTGACACCCAGGTTGACCAAGGTAAACACCAGCTTCCGGCCCAGCCTGGAACCTGGGCTCAAGGTTGCACTCACTCTGCACCACCTGGCCTCAGGGACCACCTACAGCAGCATGCAGTACGGCTGGAGGGTGCCACACAACACCATCAGCATTGTGGTCAGAGAAGTGGTGCAGGCCATCATCGAAGAATACAAGGAGGAGCTCCTCCGGTACCCCTCCACTGAAGAAGGATGGAAGAAAGTTGCAGAGCAAGGAGGAGCTGGAACGCAACCTCATCGTGGGCTTCCCAGATCCAGAACCCCTTCCCAATGACATACAAGATGTGCCCTACTTCATCGTGGGGGATGACGCCTTCTCCCTCACAACCTACCTCATGAAGCCCTACACCTCCAAATACCTCACCCGTGAAGAGAGGATCTTCAACTACAGGCTGTCCAGGGCAAGACGGGTGGTGGAGAACGCCTTTGGCATCCTGGCCAACAGGTTCCAGGTACTTCTCACCACCATGCAGCATTGCCCAGAGACCGTGAGGAGGATCATGGAAGCTTGCTGCATCCTGCACAATCTCATGCGCACCCGCTACCCAGTCTTGCAGAACAGGCTTGTGGACCTCCAACAAGGCAATGGGGACATGGAGCCTGGGGAATGGAGGCAAGGGCAAAACCTGATCGACACTGAGGATGTGCAAGGCCCCAACAGAGCCTCACATGAAGCGAAGAAGCAGCGCAACCTCCTGAGACACTGGTGCAACTCCCCAGCTGAAGCAGTGGAGTGGCAAGACAGGATGGTAGATGCTTAATGGATGCTTCCTTCAGCCTGTCTCATCACACGGATGAGATTGGGCCATGTATGTTTGGTTGGCCTACAATGAACAGGGCATTTAATAAAGAGTTGTGTTTATGTTGACAGTGTGGATAATTATTACATTATTATTAATAATAAAGGGCCATAGGTGTGGCACCTGGGAGGGTGGACCATACAGTCCCACTATGCTTGCACTGGAGGTTTATCTATCCCACTGCTATCCTAACCCATCCCACAGCTATCTCAACCCATCCCACAGCTATCTCAACCCATCCCACAGGTATCCTAACCCATCCCAAAGCTATCCTTGCCCATCCCACAAGCATGCAAAGGCTTAAACCATTTCTAAAAGTTTCCAGCAAGACTTTATTAAAAAAAAGAAATGAAGCAAGTGTGTGAATCAAAAATAGACTTTATTAACAACAAGCTATAAAACAAAAATGAGTCTCTGGCACTCCTCTTGGTCGCTCAGTCTCAGGGGTGAAGGGTGCAGGTGCTGTGGAGGTGGCTGGTGCTGGAGTGCTTGTCATCAGCTCCTCCAAAAGCAGAAGCAGCAGAAGCCCCAGCCCCAGAAGAGTGAGCCCGTGCTGCAGAAGCCCCAGCAGAACCAGAGTGAGGGCCCAGGGGCGGGATGGTAGCCCTGTCCCTCTTGCAAGGGCTGGCAGCAGATGGCTGAGGCTTGCTGTGCATCCGCATGGTTGTGGGGTTGCTGGCTGGCAGGGAGGCTGGCAGGAACCAAGGCTGGCAGCAAGGCTGGCAGGGAGGCTGGCACCAAGGCTGGCAGGAAGGCTGGCAGGCAGGCAGGCACCAAGGCTGGCAGGCAGGCAGACAGCAAGGCAGGCACCAAGGCTGGCAGGCAGGCACCAAGGCTGGCAGGAAGGCTTGCAGGCAGGCAGGCACCAAGGCTGGCAGGCAGACATGAACCAAGGCTGGCAGGAAGGCAGGCAGCAAGGCTGGCAGGCAGACCGGCTGGCAGCAAGGCTTGCAGGCAGGCTGGCAGCAAGGCTGGCAGCAAGGCTTGCAGGCAGGCTGGCAGCAAGGCTGGCAGCAAGGCTTTCAGGCAGACATGCAGGCAGGGCAGGCAAGGCAGCCAATCCGTCCGGCAGCAGGTCTTTCCTCTGAATGGCGAACTGCTTCCGAGCTGCTTTGGTTATATCCGTGGGGCTGACGCAATGTATCCCCCCTGCATGCACAATTAATGCCAGGCATCCGTTCGGCTTCCGCTGTGCATCCGCTTCATCCGTTCGGCGTCCGCTCTGCATCCGCTGTATCCGTTCCACATCTGCTTTGCTGAGGTCCCCCGGAAGCCTAGCGGATGTGCCATCTGCTCTCATCCGCTTCCATCCACTGGGCTTCCGTTCCGCATCCGCTTTGCATCCATCCTGCGTCCTCCCCATGTCCGTGTTATCCGCTCCGGTTATGCAAATTTTTGCCCCTTTTGAGAGCGGATAACAACGGATGGAACATTTTGTTCGTCCGTCGTGTCCTTTTTGCATCCGTTGGGCAGTGTGACATGGGCTTAACCAATCCATTATCCTCCACTTAGAGACAAACAACCTACTCTCTAATAAACAATCTGGTTTCAGAAAAAAACTATCCTGCAATCTGCAACTCTTCCATTGCAAAAACATTTGGACTACACAACTCGATCAGGGCAAAGCAATAGACGCAATCTACATAGACTTCTGTAAAGCCTTTGATTCAGTGGTACGTGACAAATGACTACTACAACTAAAATCTTATGGTATCTCTGGACACCGACATAACTGGATAGAAGCATTCCTGTCAAACAGATAACGAATGGTCAAAATTGGGAGCGTCCTATCAAATTCTGTACCTGCCAATAGTGGTGTCCCCCAAGGCAGTGTTCTAGGACCAAATATCTCCATACTCTACATAAATGACCTCTGTGATCATATTAAGAACAACTGTGTTCTCTTCGCTGATGATGTTAAGCTGTTCAACACCACAGACAATACTACTACCCCCCAAAAGACCTTGACTATGTATCAGAATGCTCAATCAAATGGCAACTTCAAATCTCAACAAATAAATGCTCTGCCTTACATATTGGCAGAAAAAAGTCAGAAAATAAAATACAAGCTAAATAGTCAAGACCTTGTTGATGATCCAAACTCAAGCAACTTGGAGTACTCATCTCAAATGATCTAAGTGCTGGAGCCCACTGTAACTACATAGCCAAAAAGGCATTAAGAGTTGTTAATCTAATCCTACATAACTTCTTCTCTGGTAATATCACACTCCTAACTGGAGCATACAAAACATTTAGTAGACCTATACTCCAGTACAGCTCATCACTCTGGAACCCATATCATGTATCTGATATTAACACAATTTAAAAAGTCCAGAAATATTTCACAAGAAGAGTTCTCCACTCCTCTACTCATTGCAGAATACCTTATGCCACCAGACTTGAAACTCTAGACCTAGAAAATCTAGAACTATGCCACCTCCAGTCCGATCTAAATGTATATAAAATCATAACATTGCAATTTCCTACCTGCAAATGAATACTTCAGATTCAATCATAACAATACAAGAGCACACAATAGATACAAACTCAAGGTTAACCGGACCAAACTTGACTGCAGAAAATATGACATTGACCACAGAGTGGTCAATGTTTGGAATATTCTACCTGACTCTGTGGTTTCTTCCCCAAACTCCAAAACTTTAATCTTAGACTGTCTACTTTTGACCTCACCCCCTTCCTAAGAGGCCTGTAGGGAGTGTGCAAAAGCACAACAATCCTGCCTACCGTCCCTGTCCTATTGTTTTTTATTTTTCTTATAAGTATCTCATGTATTCAAAACTATATTCATTTTTATATCTGTATCTTGTAAGCGATTGACGAATCAAATTAGTACTAAAAATACTAAAGGGGGAATGGGCCTGGGTCTTCCTCTGAATGCCTAGCCGGCCTGTGCCCTTCCCCAGTTTCCTCCACAACCTCCAGAGCCACACTCCCACTCCCTGTCGGCTATTCCTCCTCTACCTCAGAGTAAGATTCTAACAAGGGCATGACACCTTTGTAACATCCATCTGAAATTATTTTACCTCCATTCCTACTTAATTATATCCTATAAATCTCATAAGAAAAAAAATGCACTTGGTATGCTTTTTAATTATTTCAGGATGAATATATGTCTGGTCTAGCCTTCTCTTTCCATCAGGGTGATAGATTTTTTAAAAAATTCAGATAATCTCAATACAGGTAGTCCTTGACTTACGACTATAATGGAGCCCAAAATTTCCATGGCTAAGCGAGACATTTCTTAAGTGAATTTTGCTCCATTTTTTTCAACACTTTTTGCCATTGTGGTAAAGTGACTTACTGCTGTTGTTCAGTTTGTAACACCATTGTTAAGTGAATCTAGCCTCCCCGTTGACTTTGCTTGTCGGAAGTTAGCAAAAGGGGATCATGTGACCCCAGGGCACTGCAACCATCATAAAAATGAACCAAGTGCCAAGCATCCCAGTTCAGATCATGTGACTGTGGGAGGCTGCAATGGATCTAAGTGGGAAAACAGTCACAAGTCCCTTCTTTCAGTGCTACTGCAACTTCAGACGGTCACTAAATGAACTATTGTGTGTCGAGGATTACTTCTGTTTGATTTTTGAGCTGATTCACAAGGGCCTGCGGCCAGGTTACTATATGCGCCTTGGTGATGCAGTGGTTAAAGTGCACTACTGCAGGCTCCTTCTGCTGACTGCCGGTTTCCTGCAATTTAGCAGTTCGAATCTCACCAGGCTCAAGATTGACTCAGCCAGCCATCCTTCTGAGGTGGGTAAAATGAGGACCCAGATTGTTGGTGGAAATACGCTGACTCTGTAAACCACTTAGAGAGGGCTGGAAAGCACTATAAAGCGGTATATAAGTCTAAGTGCTATTACGATTGCTATTGTCCCTCTCCCTACTGTTAGCTTAGAACATGGTGTGACAGTGTAGTCATGTGTTTATGTGTTTAACATCTTCCCCAACAGGAAACTTACCTTCTACCTTGGAGACAAAACCAAGGCTACGTTTAAGGTCAGAGCAGATGGACTGCATGCACCAACGAAACTTGGCATCGCAGCGATATTTATTAGACCCACAGGTATCATAACATGCGTCCAGCTGGTTACAGCATTTAGTCATGGCCGGGATGCCCATATCAAGCTGTAAAAGAATGCCAAGAAACAGGGGAAAAAAAATAACTCTGGGATTTGAAACGATTCTCCCCTCCTCCCATATTTCTCCTATAAAAATGCTCTTCATGGCTCTCCACCATGAATATTTTAACAAGTGAAAGTGCTAAATATTTGACTGCCCTGCCCAGCAGGAGAACTGCAGTGAAATGTGAGATTAGGCAAATTGATCTTCTATTTATTTTGGGAATAAATAGGAACCAGGAGAGGATCTCCTGAGCTTTATCTGCCCATGGCTTTTAGCGACAAGATATTGTTCAACGTCCAAGGATACTTTCAGCCAATCTGAATAGGTCAACAAAGCGGCAGCCGTCCCAAAATTTATTGGAGAGTTACCAGGAAATTTTAGGGTTGCAGAGCAAGACTTCCCTTCTGTTGCATGATGGTGAAAATACCAGCAATCAATGAACAATGAACCTGAAGCTGGTGCAGTATAATATAACATCCAGGATGAAGTTGTACAAAGGAAATATGCAATATGGAGAATGCAAATTCCATTCAGCAAATGCAGATCCTTCTTGCAACAAAGAATTCTGTAATGTGGGAATTTCAATGCTAGCAAATTGTATATCTGCTAGGAAATAATAAATGTTGGCTAAATTAAATTAAGTCATAGCACCAGTTGAAGTGAGATTAATGGAGTCTAATCTGAATCAGACTTGAGTGTTTTAGCAGTCCCCTTATTACTAATATTCATGTTACAGTATTCTGGGCCTTTAACTTTAATTGATAGGTGTTTTCTAGCCAGCATCCATTTCCAAATCTGCAATTTCTAGAAGATATATTTAACAGCACAGCTGCTCCTAACAGTTGGGGATTAAGTAGTATGTTGCCCAACCAATCAAAGAGTGACTTCTATGGGCAGTGGTCAGACAAAAACACATTCATTTTGTCTGCCATACACAGCTAGCCATCCCCTTTGGCATGCATAGGGAAATAGCTTGCATAACATGAGGAGAATGACTGCCTAGGCAACTTTGAATAGAAACAGTTGAGCAATTGCAGCTATTTACAGCAAAGTCAAACATCTCTTTCTTCCTGGGTGTTTTGATCAGTTAATTATTTCATCAAGGAAATGGGCTATTAGTACATACACTTTCTGGTACCTTGAGACCCAGGAAATAGGAGCTACAGCCATTGGGCTCTGGAGATTTATAATTTGGTCTAGGCAATGGTGCTTTACCTGGAAAAAAGAAAAGAAAAATGCTTTGTGACAGGATAGCAAATAATTATACAGTACATAGCAAAAAGTCCTGTACGTGCACCTGATGTCCTTCAGAGGTTGAATTCCAATTATCATCAGGCCTAATCAGCATGGCCAGTGATAAAGGATGATAAAGTCTAGCAGCAGCTCAAAAGCTAGAAATTGCATGTCCGTCCTTTACAGCGTTGTTGGAAAATAGAAAAGACACAGCTCGGGGTTTGCCAAAGACAAGGACAAAAATTGAATTAGGAATCCTTGAAACAAAATCCAATATGTGTATATAAGATCAGAAACTTTACTTGTGTTCACTCTTCTGAATAGAGCTATAATTCAGTTCTGGACGTTTAACTTTTGAGTTGTTCTGTCTCCTTCTGAAATATAAAAGCAGACTTTGAAAGGGTTTCCTTTTGTCTTTAGCCCTTTAGATGTTGCCACTGCAATCAAAAGAACTTTCAAAAATATCAAAATTCATGATCACACAAATGCCACTTCATGTTACCTTTATTTTCAAATTTAACAAATAATGTGTTACGCCAGGAATCAAAGGCTATAGTTTTTCTATTTCATATTTAATGTTGCAGATCATGCTCTCGTTAGAAACTCAATAAGTTTTTTAACAAGATAAAATTGTTTTTCTTTGTTTATAATGAAGTAATGCAACTAATTTATGGAAGGAGAACATTATATTTTTGGGTATAGTATAGTTTAGTTTACTTTATTGTCATTGCACCTCGTACAACAAAATCAAACACCATCTTCAATGCACATCATGACCATGACCATGAAAATAAAGAAGCAAGTTTTAATATCAGAGACTTATATATGAGGGTTCCAAAGAGTCAAAATGCCAATAACAACTGCAGAATGAAAGCCCTGTGTCCTTTTTCATGTCACATGTGCCATGCAGTTGAAAAAAAATGGGTGGGGCTTCGAATACAGCTAGTCCTCGACTCTAACCCCCACTCCTTTAACCTCAAACTATCCACTATTGACCTCACCCCATTCCGAAGAGATCTGTAAGGGGCATGCATAAGTGCATCATCATGCCTACTGTCCCTGTCCTATTGTCCCCAATTATTTGTTCCTATTTCCTGTCTTCTTATTCATGTTTATACTTATACCTATTATCTTGTAAGCGATTGACAAATCAAATAAATAAAAATAAATAAATAATGGCCAAATTTGGGAGCAGAATTTCCATTGGTAAGCAAGATGGTTGTTTAGTGAATTGTGCTGAATGTTAAGACCTTCTTTGCCCTGGTTTTGAAGCAAATCACTGCAGTTGTTAAGTGAATTGCCAGTCATTAAATGAATCCGGCTCCCCCCATTGACTTTACTTGTTGGAAGTCAGCTGGAAAGGTTACAAACTGTGATCACATGACCCTGGGACCTTCATAAATGCATGCCAGTTGCCAAGTGCTCAGATTTATGATTGCATGACTATGGGGATGCCACAATAATCATAAGTATGAAAACCAGAGTTCGTATTCAGCAGGTTCTGATCAGTTCTGGAGAACCGGTCGTGGAAATTTTGAGTAGTTCAGAGAATTGGCCAATATCACCTCTGACTGGCGCTGCCCCCATCTATTCTCTGCCTCCCGAGTCCCAGCTGATTGGCTGGGTCTTCTTTGGTTGCCCTGCACAGGAGAATGGAGCTGGAAAGCAGGCTAGTGGGGTGGGGAGGGAATGGAGATTTTGCAGTAACCTTGCCCTGGAGTGGGGAGGGAATGGGTATTTTACAGTATCCTTCCCCTGCCACACCTGTTGAGGTAATTCCCCGTTAGGAGAATGAGCGCATATAGGGAGACGTATAGAGAGTAATGTTGGAATAATACACACATAGTACACAGATACACTGTACAGTAAATGTAGGTTTTTACTTCCAGAAAGGTTTAAACAAAGTCCAAAATAAGCAGTCCAAGGTCATTCACAAGTTAAATCAGTCAGTTTCGCAATCCAGGGATAATCCAAATATCAAATTCCAGTGTCAAAAACAATTCAGTATCAGACTTACATAAAATCCAGTAATATCAGTCAATTAAGAAAAATGGAGCAACGGCAATACTTTCCAACAGAAGGCAACAAAGATACACTCACACTCTCTTCTGAGACTCAGACTAAGACAAACCAGGTTTCTGGCTCCATCTTATGGCCGTTTGAGAAACCACACCCAATTGCATGCTCTTGCATTCCCTTAAAGAGACAGTATTAAAATGTCTATCCTGGTTTATATATTTCTAACCCAAATACCTGTTAGGAGACTCATATTCCTAACAACGCTCACTAACTCATGCCCACCAAGCCATGCCCACAGAACCGGTAGTAAAAAGAATTGAATCCCACCACTGATGAAAACCAATCATAAGTCCCTTTTTCAATGACATTGTTAACTTCACCAGGTCACTAAATGAATGGTTGTTAAGTCGAGGACAACCTATATGTGGGTGTAACCATCAACGTGACTTCTTTGTTCCATACATGCACCTGCAGATACACAGTTTGAGTTGACAACCATCAAATAAAGAGGAAAACATCAGCTGCAAGCAAAAATTAACACTCGTCATTCCTTATTCACATAAGTAACAATGTTTAACATAGAGCAGGGGTCCCAAAACTTAGCAGTTTTAAGATTTGTCAACTTCAACTCCCAGAATTCTCCAGCCAGCTATGCTATTCTGGGAATTGAATTCCACGAGTCTTAAAGTTGCCAAGTTTGTGGACCCAATTCAGCAGGTTCTGACCAGTTCTGGAGAACCGGTGGTGGAAATTTTGAGTAGTTTGGAGAACCGGCAAATACCACCTCTGACTGGAGATTTTACAGTACCCTTCCCCTGCCACGACCACCAAGCCACGCCCACAGAACCATTAGTAAAAGAAATTGAATCCCACCACTGATAACAATTCTAATTGGGTTGGCAAAACAATTCCAAGTCTTAAGCCCATGTCACACTGTACCAACGGATGCAAAGAGGATGTAAAACATTAAAAAAAGCTTGCCATAGCGTTGGAAAATGCTATGCATCCATTTTGTACTCACTGCATACGTATTTCATACGCTCTATCCTTTGAGCATCCGTCCACTGAGATTTCATCCATGCAAGAAGTTTTGAGCTGCATAAAACTTTTTGAGTGGATGAACTTTCCTCCGCGTACAATGTAAATCTGTGACATACGAGCAACAAACGTTCTATGTCCATTTATCATCCATTAAACGTCTGCTGTATCCTCTCTCATCCTCTGGGCATCCCCTCAACTCACATCTGCTGCAGCTGAAAACAGAAAGAGGGAGGAAACAAAAGGTACACTGAACATCTACATAGCGTTAGTAGCACAGAAATAGAAAGGATGAGCAGTGAACGGTTTGCATCCTATATATATCCTCTAGGCTTCCTATGAACATCCCTTTAACATCCCTGCTACATACTACCCACGTCCGTTCTTTTCCTTTCTTTTCCATTCTGTTTATGCAAATTTTTGCCACTTTTTGGAGCGGATGACAACGGATGGAGCAACCCCCGAAAATTTGCTCATCCGCTGTGTCCTTTTTGCATACGTTTTGCATTAGTTGGCCAGTGTGACCTAGTACTCAAAAAGAGTTGAAAAGGTACTGAAGTTCAAGTTTAATCTCTTCCGGAAAGCAGTGAGCAAACAAGTACCCTATCAAAGAAGTAATATTATTTTATAAAATAAATCTCTTCATCCTAGCCCCTTTGGAGATGGTTTTCCCTGATACAGTCCCATCTGCTTGTAGACAGTGAAAAATGTGCTATTTCACATGTTGTCAACATCATTTCAACAGGGAAACCCATTCACATAGCAAAAGAGTTCATCTTTGGGCAGAGATGATTAGCACTGGGGGGAAAAAGATTATCTGTCAAACAGCTTGTGCAAAACAATCTAAAATCTGCTTCCCTGTCTATTCCAGTGCTATCTGAAGACTATGAATGATAAGTTCTTTTTATCAGTTTTAAAACCATTGATGCTGAATAAGCTTGTTTAGAGAAAGCTTGCCTAATCATGGGATGCTTGCTTGGGTTACTCTCAGACTTGATTATTCAACAGAAATGTGCATATTTTAGGAATTATTTTTATCCTTTCATTTTGTCAAAACATTCTTAAGAAGGAGTAATTGGGGCAGAATATAGCATCCAAAATACTTGCAAGAGCTAGAAGCTCATAACATACTAAAGCTGTCCCAATAATTTTGTACTAGCTTCTTACTTCAGAAGATCATGGGATTGAACCAAGTATAGCTGTTTCAGTCTACCTCAATAAAAGGGAAAGGTGATGTCAGGCTATTCTCCAAAGCACCCGAAGGTAGTGTGTGAAGGTGTGTGAAGGTAACAGATGAAAACTAATCAAGGAGAGAACCAAACTACAGTTAAGGAGAAATTTCCCAACAGAACAATTAATGGAACAACTTTCTTCTAGAACTTGAGGGGATCTAACACTGGTAGTTTTTAAGAAGAGATTGGACAACTATCTGAAATGGTATAAGGCTGTGATGGCAAACCTATGGCACGCATGCCAGACATGGCACACAGAGCCCTCTCTGTGGACATGCACACCATCGCCAGCTGCTCTTCTGGTTTCTGGCATGCTGGTCTTTGCAGGCATCAGAGTGCTGGAAAATGGCTCAAAAAAACAGGCCATTTTTCTGGCCGTTTGTCAGGGCCACTTTCAGGGCTGTTTCTGAGCCAAAAGCAACCCAAAAAACACCCTGAAAAATGCCCCCCAAACAGCCCCAAAACACACTGAAAATGGCCCCCAAAAGATTTGAAAATGGCCCAAAGAATGGTCTGAAAATGGCCAAAAAACCCACAAAACACTGCGCTCCGGCACCCACACATGCACATGTGTTCTGGTTTGGGCACTCAGTGATGAAAAGGTTTGCCTTCACTGGTATAGGGTTTCCTACTTGAAGAGGGGTCGGTCTAGAAGACCTCCAAGGTCCCTTCCAACTCTGTTTTTCTGTTCGTTTGTAAGCAAAGTATCATCACAACCATTGAATTCTGCCAAGAGAGAGAGAGGGAGGGAGGGAGGGAGGGAGGGAGGGAGGGAGGGAGGGAGGGAGAGAGAGAGAGAGGCAGGCAGGCAGGCAGGCAGACACAGATATACACACACACATACACCATAGTTTTACATGCATGAAAGGTTAGTTGACTACCTAGTAGCTGTTGAAATGAAAAGCATAGGAACAGACAACTGGTATGTGAAATAGCTATGCATAATGCTTACATGCAAATGAACATCTGTGTCTATCCTCTATTGGCATCACTCAAAAAAAATGGGTGGGAAGGAAGTTCAAAATACTGCATTACCTTTTTAGTAGCTTAATAGTCTACAGAATTCCCTGCAGGACGAAGACTGGCAGGAAGTTGTGTGAATTTTCATGGGTTGCCAAAGAAGGCTGACATTCTAAGGACATAATAAGAGCAGGATGACCTCTCCTATTGTCATGACCTAATAGGTTCTTTCCCTCAATTTTCTGGGCATCTGCTCCAACAGTATTAATAGGGGCTCTTTATTTTAGGAGGCAAGAAGTATACTTTACATTGAATCCCGATTTAACCCAGATTTATGACTCAATGCACAGTGTATTTGCTTTTCATATATATGGATGTCATTTTCCATTTATAAATTGCACCCTAGTAGGCACCCTTTAGCAATGTACAATGTAATCATCGATTAAAGTTTATCATGGTAACCTGCTTTGTTTTTTTAAAAATGAGCTGTGTAAACTTTAGAGCATACAAATCATAGAGTAATAAAGTTAGACGTATCTGAGGTACCATGTCTTCCTGACTGTGTCTCCTCATCCCGTCAGATCAGATAGGAGAGGCATATCCAGAGGTGGTATTCAGCAGGTTCTGACCAGTTTTGGAGAACCGATAGCGGAAAATTTGAGTAGTTCAGAGAACTGGCAAATCCCATCTCTGACTGGCCCCACCCCCATCTATTCTCTCCTCCTGAGTCTCAGCTGATTGGCTGAGTCTTCTTATGTTGCCCTGAAGAGGAGAACAGAACTGAAAAGCAGGTTAGTGGGAATAGGGTAAGAATGGGATTTTGCAGTAACCTTCTCCCAGGAGTGGGGAGGGAGTGGGGATTTTACTGTATCCTTCTCCTGGAGCGGGGTGGGAATGGAGATTTTACTGTATCCTTCCCCTGCCACGCCCACCAAGCCACATCATGCCCACCAAGCCATGCCCACAGAACCGGTGGCAAAAAAAAATTTGAATCCCACCACTAGAAAAGATACTATCTAAGAAACAATCAGAAGAGAGAAGCAGGAGCCCTCAGTGGCTTAATGATCAGAGGAAGAAACATAGGAAGAACTCAATCAATTGCATCAAGCAGTTAAAAGTGGCAGTGGGAAGTTTGTATTTTCAGAGTTGCAAGATTGATATCAGTCCTCCTAACTAGACTAGAAGCATGACAAGATGGACTCATTCTACCTCGTGGTAAGATTCCATCACGGTTAATTTTACAAGCTACAGAAGTCCAACACTGGATGGAACCTGCAGAGAAGCTGGAATCTGGCCATGATGAAAAGTGGGAAATTTGGCAATCGCTAAATCAGAGGCCTTCAAACTTGGCAACATTAAGACTTGTGGACTTCAACTTCCAGGATTCTCCAGCCAGCAAAACATTGCCAAGTTTGGGGACCCCTGCGCTAAATAGATTGTGCATGGCTACAGCAAGATCAATAGATATTTGAATAAAGGGGGATATTTGGTGATTTCTGCCTACTGCAAGTGTGGAGATTTACAGACAACAATACACACGTATACACTTGCTCCTTGTGCCCCGCCCAATGTACTGTTATGACAGTGCAACAGCATGCAATTGAAGCTGCATACTTCTGGACAAGCATGGCTTAAATCAGGTTTTATACTTTTTAAATGTTTTGTTCTTATGTTTGCATTTATACCTATGTATAAAAATGTAACAATGGTGCTTCTGACATGAATAAATCCATAAATCTTGCAAAAGTGGAAGTACAGATTTCCCACTTTCACTTTTAGGCATCTGAACAATTAGGGTGGTCTTCTTCTAATCAACACACTCTATTATACATCCACTCTCCCCAGAGAGAAGATTAGCCCTTACCCTGCAGGCCTCTGAAGACTTGATTATGCCACAGCACATCTGGATGGGATGGGATGCTGATACTTGTGATATTTTTTTCACCTCAGCTGCCGATTTGTATTCAGTTGTCATATTATTACTAATAACAATATATTAAGAGCCGTTGTGGTGCAGTGGTTAGAATGCAGAATTGCAGGCTAATTCTGCCCACTGCCAGAAGTTCGATTCTCACGGGCTCAAGCTTGACTCAGCCTTCCATCCTTCCAAGGTTGGTAAAATGAGGACCCAGATTGTTGGGGGAAATAGGCTGACTCTGTAAACCGCTTAGAGGGGGCTGTAAAGCTCTGTGAAATGGTATATAAATGCTCTTGCTACGGCTACTATTTTATATTGTTAACTGCAGCTTGCTACCCACAGTCATGAAGCTGAGAAGCATAACTCTAGGAAATTCTGAGAGTTGAAGTCCAGACATCTTAAAGTTGCCAAGTGAAGAAGCAGTATTTTGAGCTATTCAAAGGATCAGGAACACAGATATATAACTTTGTGCACAAACACACAGTTGAAGTTAACCATTAACATTAGGCATTTTAATGTTAAAGCTTTGTTTCTATGAACAGATCTGCACATTTCGAGTGATTTAACTGACTTTTCAAACAAACACAATAGTAGAACTACTGCCTGTAAAAGACAAACTAAAAGGCTTTCTGGAACCATGTGTCTTGTGCTAAATGGTTCAGTATAGTGAATGTTATGCTAAATGGTTCAGTATAGATACTTGCTGATTAGTAGCTGCATTTCAGAGAAATAGCACCTCAAAAGGGATTCCAATCAGTGGTGGGATATACTTTTTTTTACTACCAGTTCTGTGGGCATGGCTTGATGGGAGTGGCTGGGGAAGGGTATTGTAAAATCTCCAGTCACAGGTGGGATTTGCCGGTTCTCTGAACTACTCAAAATTTCCACTACTGGTTCTCCAGAACTGGTCAGAACCTGCTGAATACCACCTCTGATTCCAATGGACACTAGATCCTGTCAAAGATATGAACTTGGAACAAGATTGATGATAATTATAATAGATTATGGGTAATGTAATTTAATAAGAAAGGAAATGATCTTTCAGTTACCCTAGAGTTGACTCCATGGATTTTGTCAGTTAAAAAGAGGGACAACTTGATTTATGTCAAAAAATAACTGGAAGGTGGTAAAGTTGTTCCAACATGATCTTCAAAACATTCTTCTGATCAAAGCCAAAATGCTATACTTTGTACTATCTGTTGTTTCTCAAACACTTTTCAAGGAAAGCAGTATACAGAGTGTTAGGAATATGAGTCACCTAACAGCTATTTGGGTTAGAAATATATAAACCAGAATAGACATTTTAATCCTGTCTCTTTAAGAGCATGCTAAAAACTGCAATTGGGTGTGGTTTCTCAAATGGCCATAAGATGGAGCCAGAAACCTGGGTTGTTTAGTCTGAGTCTCAGAAGAGAGTGTGTCTGAGTGAGTCTCTCTGTTTCCTTCTGTTGGAAAGTATTTCTGTTGCTCCATTTCTTCTAATTGACTGATATTACTGGATTTAATGTAAGTCTGATACTGAACTGTTTTTGACAGTGAAATTTGATATTTGGATTATCCCTGGATTGAAAACTGACTGATTTAACCTGTGAATGACTTTGGATTGCTTATTTTGGACTTTGCTTAAACTTTCTAGAAGTAAAAACCTACATTTACTGTACAGTGTATCTGTGTAGTGTGTGTGTATTATTCAAACACTTCTCTCAAAATACGTCTCCCTATATGCGCTCATTCTCCTAACAGGGAATTACCTCAACACAGAAAATATTGCCATCATGTAAATGAGGCATTTAAAATATAAATCATTGTAAGCAATCTCAGCTCTGTAATGAGGATATTAGAATAACATGCTTTTATCTTACATTATGTGACAATATAAGAACTGGCACTGAATCTTCTATACACCTTGGCATGTCTATATGTGAATCAAATGTCTTTTTTTTGTACCTTAAAGTAAAAGGGAAGGAAGTCAGAGTAAATAATTATCAGCCATATGAGTGGGGAAAAGAAAGAAGATAAGAAATTGATTAACAGTAGCTGGGGAATTCATTAGTACCAAAAGGTATTAATGGAGTGTAGAAAGTATAATTAAAACAATATTCATTATCAAGCAAACCAGAAAAACAAAGAAAGGACAAGAATATAATAATTTGCATCCAACAAGATTATCCATGCTTTTTTCTGTCACCATTTCACAGCCACAAGGGACCAGTTTTGCATCACAAAGACCTTTGCATGTATTAATTTTACTGATCCAAAAATGCATTTTTAGCTTTTGTTCAGGGAGAAGAATGGAATGTGCCTCTGTATTCTAAAAGAAAAAAAAAATCAGTCTTGACAGCATCACACAGAAAAAAATTCCATTCCAGAAGTTACTTCAGTCCTGAATCCACATGGGCTAGTCAAGGCAAATGATTTTTCTCAACCTATGATAGACAGCCTTCTAGGTTATTGAATGGATGGGGAACATATTATGATTTTATACTGAGAAACCATTCACAGAATGCACAGTTAAGCAAGGCTGATGGGTAACGGCCATAACCAGTGTGAATGCACTCCCATATGCATATTTATTTATTTATTTTTATTAGATTTGATTTGTCAATAGCTTACAAGATAATAGGCAAAGTATAAACATAGTTATGAGTACATGAAATGGATACATATAAGAAAAATAAAATTATTATTTTATTTATAAAATTATATTATTTATATAATATATCCACTCTTTCACTCACACATCTAGCTAAGAAGCTCTCACTCCCTGGCCATCCTGATTATTGTCACTGTTTTTAATTGCTCTTTGCGGTTAGAAATTAGTGGCATGTTACCCATTTCTTAGATAATGGGTAGTCGTTATGTGAGAGGTTAAAAAAAAAGACAGAGATTATGGGTCTATACAAGAAGAAAAGAGAATTATGGTTATCCATACTGTTCTTGTCCAGTGTTTGAAAATTCCATAAATATATGATCTAATTACTCTTTCTTAACCTCGTACCCTCGTAGCGGAAATTTTGAGTAGTTTGGAGAACCGGCAAGCACCACCTCTGACTGGATATTTTACAGTATCTTTCCCCTGCCATGCCCACCAAGCTACGCCCACAGGACCAGTAGTAAAAAAAATTGAATCCCGCCACTGGGATGAAGGATGTACTGTGATCCTACAAAACTAGAAGGCATTCAAAACCTCACTTAGGACAGAAATTAAGTTGGCATTTTGACAAATCTGGCTTCTTAAAATGCATGGGAAGTAGAACAATTCTATTAGTAAGGCAAAATAAACAATCATTTGGAGAGAGTTCTGCCAATATACCACATTTTAGTTACAGAAGCATACTGTAAAGAGAACTGTCCCCTTCTAACCACTTGTTAGAAAAATGATATGCATCTCAGTCTTTGCAACCGAAGAGTAATGCACTGTTTAGTATCAGCTGTTTTGCTAGAATAAATGATATTTAAAGGAATACCAAGATACATCCATTCTTGTAGATGAAATATATAATGATGTACATGACAATAGAGGCAGTGTTGAGTTCAAATACACAAATGAAAAGTGCAACAGTTCAGTGAAGTAAAATAAAACATGACAGTAAGAATACAGTGTCTTGATCAATTACTCATCATTAAACATCTAGTCAAACAAAACAAGGAAACACTGCCTAGTGTAGGGAAACAAGAACTGTCAACACAAAATAACAATGTTGAGCTATCAGGGGCTAGTTATGGAAGGAAGAGGAGCAGAAATACTTACCATATCTGCACCTGTATTGACAAACTCCATTCTTGCCTCCTAACAGCTCTGAGACAAAGTCAAAATAGCCATTAACAGCATCAATGCCATCTCGGATGGTCCCAATTCCCCAGTCGGAATAGGAGCTTTCCTCTGGCAATGGAGAAGGAGGGATGACATTATCCTGCATGGTTTCTTCAATGCATTTCCCTTGACTCAGAGATAAGCACAGAATCAGTGCCCCAATTAACAGCTTCATGCTGAAGTTGGACAGAGCAAAATTGGTCCCAGGAAATCTCCACAAACAGAAGCGGTGCCAGTAGGATTGTGATAACAAGACTGGAAGTATTTTGAGTGTGCTTTTGTGGTGGACTTTAAACAGTGCTATGTTAACAGGATGAAGTCACCCTAATCATGGAGCACAAAGTTCACATGAAGAACGTGTGTTGCCCAATATTGAAGGGCTTTGATATGCTCTGCACAGGAGGACACTGGAGTTGGCAGAATTCCAAGGCTAATCATAAACTCCCACAGGCAAACTTATCCTCTCCCACAAACCTTTGAGTTCCCCCATCCAAACCTCCATTATGGGCCCATTGAGCTATTTATGGCTTCTGCTGAAATGCCTGAAGCAGTTTATGTTTGAAAAAAGCATAAAAGAAAGTGAGCCTCCCACCTTAGTTTTTGAAAGACAGGTATTTTCCCCAACCTCAGGGTATCCTCAATCTCAGAGGCCAAAAACTGTTCCAAAAGCAAATGCAGGGGTAATGGCATGTAAACTATATTAAAGAAGGGGGGAGGCCTCTTCCCAGTGGTGCACTCAAAAACATCTGCAATTGAAAATCTAGCAGGATCCAGTTGTTTCAGTACTTTATTGGAACACTAGAATTTAGGAGGTACCTGAAGCTCCTGGGGTCAATAATTTCACAAAATGGGGGCCACGACTAAAGAGGTTCCTCTTATTGTCCCTAATCTCCTGCTGAAGAGGGACTTGGGACACATTTTCTTGACCCTTACGAGGAAGCTGCTCCAGCCAGCATGTAAAATAAGAGTTTTGGGGCATGTAGATTCAATCTTGGTACAGCAGGACCTGCTAGAACCCGACACACCATCCAGATTTCAAATCCCACCCTCCTCTTTAACTCCCCAGCCCCTGGAACAAGTCAATTTGTCTCCCTACACAGCAGTGAGATGACCACTTACCCCATCAAACAACAAGAAGGATATATATATACAAACACACACACACACACATATACACACACACCATATATATTGCTGCCTAGATAGAATTGCAAATTTTAAAATAACTACTTTAATTTCAGTAGAATTACAAGACCAAGTTCCTGCGATATCTTTTCAGTTTGTATTCAGCTTATTATCCTGGTGGGAAACTTTAAGTACCCCATTTCTATCAGCGGTATTCTGAAACTTCAGAAGCTCCCACCATCTGGGTCAATGGTAAAGGTTGCTGGATTTGTTCCTCTGGAGATGGTTGTAGAATCTCCATCCTTTTTTTCCCCACAACTTTCATTTGGACTGGATAGTCTTTCAGATGGAGAATTATCTTCTGTATATTTGGATATTTGTAAATTTGGGTAAAGTTGGACCATAAGAAAGGCTGAGAGCCAAAGAATTGAGGCCTTTGAACTCTGGTGATGGAGAAGACTCCTGTGAATCCCTTGGACTGCAAGGCAATCAAACCAGTCAGTCCTAGAGGAGATCCACACTGCCTGATCTTTAGAAGGCCAGATCCTGAAGATGAAACCCAAATGCTTTGGCCACCTAATGAGAAGGAAGGACTCACTGGAGAAGAACCAAATGCTGGGAACGATTTGAGGGCAAACAAAGAAGGGGATAACAGAGAATGAGGTGGCTGGCTGGAGTTATTGAAGCAGTCAGCGTGAGCTTAAATGGACTCCGGAGGATGGTAGAGGACAAGAAGGCCTGGAAAAACATTGTCCATGGGATCCTGATGGGTCGGACACGACTTCACAACTAACAACAACAACAACATTATTTACTCTTATGGCAGTCAACAAGTAAAATTAAAGACAAAAGCAATCTCCCTCTCATTGCAGCCAGTGAAAGAAGAAGAACGGGAAGAGATGAGGTTGCCTCCTTGAGCAGCAAAGCAATTGAGCCATTTGTTTCAATGCAGAAGTGCCATCCAGGTTTTATCTAGAGGCTGTACACTTTAATCCTTTGATGGATGTTACTGCAGGTCAGGATGCACTTAAATGTTCATCATCCAAATCTCTACAACTTCAGCTAATCAACAATCCCCTATTAAGCTCACTGAGATTTTCCCACAAGTAAGATATACCACATAGGTAGGGGTGGGATTCTACCAGTTCGGACCAGTTCTATAGAACCGGTTGTTGCGATTCTGTGCAGTTCGGAGAACCGGCAAATCACGCCACCAGCTGGCTTCTCCCCTCTTGCTTTCTAGATAATCTAAATCGTTGTTTGCCTTCACCCAGGAGGCTTCCCTGAGGCCCAGTCAGGGGTGGTATTCAGGGGGTTGGGGAGAAGTGGCCTGAGAGTAGAGCTGAACCTTCCTTAGGACTGAAACTTCTATTTTTCAGTGCAGATTCAGGCAGTAGATAGCAGAAAGGTAGATCTATGAGTGAATCTGTGATTTTGCAAGCAACTCAATCTGCTTTGCCTGATTTTGGGTAAAAGTTGCTCTTTTTTCAATAAAAAATTCAATATTAACATAAATATTTACAACATTTATATACAAGCCATGCCCAGCCAGTCATGTGAACACCAAGCCGCCACCCCCAGTTAGCAAGCCACACCCACCCAGTCACATGACCACCAAGCCACACCCACAAATTAGGCCATGCCCACAGAACCAGTTGTCAAGAAATTTGAATCCCACCCCTGCATATAGGGCAGCAAAGTAGGAAGTTTATTTGAGTTTAAGTACAGTCTAGGAGGTTTGAAAGAAGCCTCTGTAATTTTATTCTCATGCATGTATTGAAAGGAAAGATGCTATACCTTATATCTTTATAAGATATGCTATAACCTTGACATACATCACTGACCTTTGCCAGCCTCAAGCCACAACACCTCATCAGAAATAGATATTTTCAGAGAGTTTTCCTAACTTTGTGATTCTCAGCGCCACACAGAATTAGCCTTAGAATTAGAATTAGTTGCTTCTTTCTGAAGGCAAACTATCTCACTGATATTTTACAATACATGGAATTTCTACTCAAGACTGGCTCAATATATTTCATTATTTGAGAGAGTTAGCCTCAAAGCATATACTATGTTTTGTTCTAGGTCAAGGGCACAGTACCTCAAAACTAGGTGAACTATTTTAGTCTATGAGGTGGGAAATATGAAAAGAACCTGTTCCAATCTCTGACACTAAAACTACAATAAGAACAATTTATGTTACTAACCTGCCCTCCTCTGATTGCAAAAATCTGACAGGTACCTTGGCTAATGCTAAAGGCCTAACTTGCTTATCCCAAGTAACAGTTGACTGATTTTGCTACACTCTGAGGTTTATAGATTAGACGGAGACTCTGAGCAGTGACTGCACCCATAATGTTGAGAAACTGAGTGAAATAGTGACAAGAAATTATGTTTCAATACAAATTCTTTCTAATCTTCTTTATGCGGACCACTACATTGCTTCTGAAACATTTTCAGGATTAATGGAGTCAGCAGCATAATGGCTTGGCTAGGATGGTGCATATGATGATCTTCTGAACATGTCTGCAGGTTTCTAAAATTAAAGAAAAAATAATTTACATTTATCTCTTCTTTTAAATGATTGAAATCTGATGAAACTACCAACTCTTGCAAAATGTTCATGTTCCTGTAGAAACTTCTGCAAGATTTGGGGCAAGAATGTTAAAACTCACAAGTTTTCAATGGAATTTGAAATTAAACTAGATGTTGAGTATTTAATTATAGGCTGTGTGGACATCTCATTATTATGGTATCCTTGGGGACCCCCAGTTGTTTCTGATTCTCAAACTGAATATCCTTGTTCTAGTCCTTACTGATGAACCAAGTCAGAGGGTATCCCTTTAAGAGTCCTTTAAAAATTCTGGGAGTTGTATCCAGTTCTGGGGGTTGAAGTCCACAGGTCATGAAGGGGCCGTAGTTCCCTACCCCTGCTTTAAAACAAGGGGGGGGGGTTTCATATGGCTGAATTTGCTCAAATCAGCTGTTTTTCCACATCACGGTGAAGAACCGTGATTTACTCAATCAATCTCATTCTCTGGTGCCATGCATATCACTGCCTAATTGAAATTATGGAGGGCTTTTTGTTATTTGGTGGCTCTAATTTTCACTTTGTGGCCTTTATTGGATTATTGGTTTGATGAGGATCAAAGGTGGTTATCTGGATTTGTGAAAAAAAATATTTTGATAACCTCATAATGTATATTCCAAAATCATGACTAACTCTATAAGATATGATATGGAGTAAAAATTATCACATAAATAGAAGTGAACCCATTGATATAATCTTCTTAAATTGTGATGGATTTTTGGAATCACTTAAATATATGCCAACAGTGTGCTGCCACTGCCAAAAAAACCAACACAGTCTTAGGCTGCATTAACAGAATAATAAGCATCAAGATCATGGTGAAGTGTTAGTTGTTGGTTTGTAGTGCCTTGGTTAGACCATGCTTGGAATACTGCATTCAGTTTTTTGGTCACCACAATATAAAAAAAGATGATGAGACTCTGGAAAGGATGCAGAGAAGAGCAACAAAGATTATTAGGGGACTGGAAGCTAAAATGTATGAAGAATGGCTGTAGGAATTGGGTATATCCAGTTTAATGAAAAGAAGGAATCGGAGTGACATGATAGCATTGTTCCAATATCTAAGAGGCTGTCACAATGAAGAAGGGGTCAACCTATTCGCCAAAGCACCTGAAAGCAGAACAAGAAGCAACGGAAGGAGAGAGCCAATACTGAACGAAGGAGAAATTTTCTGACAATTAAATCAGTGGAATGCCTTGCCTCCAGAAGTTGTGTGTTTGTTTGAACCAAGTGTTGGACTAGAAGATCAAACCTCTAAGATACCTTCCAACTTTGTAATTCTGATAGTCTGAAGATTTTTTCACTCACCAAAGAATCCTGAGCAATCTTAGTGATCAATGGATCATGAAATAGATAAATATATGGAAATATAAAATATAACATTTCTACTTTGATGCTGCTTGTTTTATCAATTCACAAGTGGGTTAGAGCTTAAAACCAAGTTTTTGGGGTTTTAGGGCAGCGGAATACTAATCTGGATGAATCTCATCTAGAAAATACCTCTTATTTGTTATGTTGTATTCTACCAACCAGGTTACTCTTTAACTGCATACACCTGCCTAGGATATACTGTATTTTTCAGTTCTAAGATGGCCTATTTTCATAAGGGATGATCATCTAATGTTCTGCAACATGACACTTCATGAAACACTGCACACAGAAAAAGGTGATCAGATAAAACACTTTTTCTTCCTACATTTTGTTACCATCTGTTTGATTCTCCGTTTTAGTCATGTACTACAACTTAAAACCAGATCAATTTGACCTGAGTGCATCAGATGTTAAATGCTTGTTTTCCTTTCCTTCCGAAATATTATTTGTAATTTGGATGACCTGTTATCAATAACAGCTGAAATAGAGGAAAACAGGTTCAAAAGTCATGTTGTCCACTCTGTTTTGCTTCAAGTACTTCAAAAGTACATCCTCGGTGAATCATCTCAGTATATAAAATAAAAGGTTACAGCTTTCAAAATCCTTGTACAGACCCATGCTTTGGTTTATATGGATGAGCCAAAGGCTATAGTTTATGGCATGGAAAATACATCTATAACCAGCTTGTAAAATTGTAAGCCTATTCTTTATATAGTGGGTTTTCATAAGAAATCTGATCATTCTTGTTTCATACAGATTGAGGGAACTGGAAAGACTCCACAAAGTGAAAGACCAGGGGTGATATGATAGCAGTCTTCCAGTACTTGTCACAGAGAAGAAGGGAGTCGACCCAGAGGTGGTATTCAGCAGGTTCTGACCAGTTCAGGAGAACCAGTAGCAGAAATTTTGAGTCATTTGGAGAAGCAGCAAATACTACCTCTGATTGGCCCTGCCCCCCCTCTGTTCTCTGCCTCCCAGCTGATTGGCTGGGTCTTCTTTTGTTGCCCTGCACAGGAGTATGGAGCTGGAAATCAGGTTAGTGGTGTGGGGAGGGAATGGGATTTTTCAGTAACCTTCCCCCAGGAGTGGGGTGGGCATGGATATTTTATTGTATCCTTCCCCTGCCATGCACACCAAGCCATGACCACCAAGCCAAGCCCACAGAACTGGTAATAAAAAAAATTGAATCCCACCACTGGGTCAACCTATTCTCCAAAACACCTGAAGGCAGTATAAGAAGTAAAGAGTAGGCCATTAAAGAGAGGTCCAACCTAGAAGTAAAGAGAAATTTGCAGAGTGGGAACAATTAATCAGTAGAACAACTTGTTCTAGAAGTTGTGGGTACTCCATCTCTGGAGGTTTTCAAGAAGAGACTGGACAGCCTATACCTCCAGAATGATATAGGGTCTCCTGTTTGAGCAGGGGATTAGACTACAACTTCCAAGGTCCTTCCTACTCTATTATTCAATATGTTCTATGAATATATTCCATATTCATGAGCCGGTGGTGCAGTAGTTAGAGTACAGTACTGCAGACTACTTCTGCTGACTGTCGGCTGCCTGCAATTTGGCAGTTCAAATCTCACTAGGCTCAAGGTTGATTCTGCCTTCCATTCTTCCAAGGTGGGTAAAATGAGGACCCAGATTGTTTGGAGGCAATAAGCTGACTCTGTAAACCACTTGGAGAGGGCTGGAAATCACTGTAAAATGGTATATAAGTCTAAGTGCTATTGGCATTGCTATTGCTAGTTGCAGAAATATATGACTGAGCATGCAAAACATATTAGCATTGAACTTTTTCTATTGCTTTTATTAGTTATGATCATGAAAGAGTAAGTAGGTCAACGATGTTCATATTTATGGTTTTTATTATATATCCATTAATTTAATGGGAATGTATATTTATTATTTTATTTATTGGTTAGATTTATATCCTCCACAACTCTGGCAATTAGACTGGACTGAGAAAAGATCCTCCAATGAATGTCTATGGCTGAAGATGGACTAGAACAGTGATGGCTAACCTTTTTGGGCTCCTGTGCTGATAATTGTGTGCACGCTCAGAAGGCAATGCACGCGGGTCCCCTGCACATGCACATGTAACCCCCATGCGCCATGCATCTCTGTGCATGCGCACACATCTTTCATGCCCCCCTGCCCCCCCACGTGCACCAGATACCCGACAATCAGCTGTTGGGCGGGTGGCACACACGCATGTGCAGTAGACTTGCTCTGGGCAAGGGCTCGCATGCCGGCAGTAATGGCTCTGTGTGCCACTTCCGGCATGCATACCATAGGTTCGCCATCACAGTACTAGGAGCTAGGTCCCCACCCAACCTTTGAACCATTAACATCAACCTGGCTAGGGAATTTATAGCAGAAAAGTGTACTATATACATATGCAGCTGTTGATCCCTTGGTTTACTTTTGACGAATTATGTCTAAATTACCTCTTTCCATTTTAATTATCTCCAGCAATTAAAAGAAGGAGATAAAATGCTTTCCTGATTTATCCTTACAATAACCTTGTAAAGAAGGTTGGAATGATGGTGCTTAGGCTGCTGTTCTAAGCCATGGAATATATTATCAAAGCAACATGCTGTTTTTAATATGCAAACTACTTCGGGGACCCACCAATATATTGTGTATTTTTCTCTTTATTTATTTAAATGGAACAAAGAAAAAAAAATAAAACCATGAAAAAACAATAGACAACAGAACCAAAAATAAACAATAAATGATATAGCTGTTATTGATGAGGGAATATTTTTAAATGAAGAATGCCCATCTATATACTATTAAAATTTCTGTAACCTAATCATTCAACCAAATTACCTCAAATGGGCTAGCTTACAGAATGTGTCCAAAATTTGAAATCCACATCTTCTGTGAAATTCAAATTTTATAAAACTTTTTATAACAAAATGATCATAAAACAGTTTATGACATAATACATAATGTTATAAAACATTTCCTCTGCTGATGTTTGACTGTATCCCAGCTTTTCCCAGTGAAGACAGTACATTAGAGATATATTGTCCAGTCTTTTCTTTAAAAAAAGTTCTGTTATTTTTGAACACATTGAGGAACTTGGTAAGGAAATACCTCTGAAAGACTGACCCAGCAGGTCATGGCTTGTCTCGCATATCATTATAATCATCTATATGTAATCTATGACTGTAACTTTATGGTAGGTTAAAAGTAACACATGACCCCAATTACTTAGTGAATTGAAGACCTGATATTAACTTCCTTTAGGGATGTGGCTTCAAAGTAATGCAGAAATAAGCCTAGGACTAGGTATGTATAGTGTGTAAGTAGTTGTCATTTAAATTTCTAGAGCTGCCTACCCATTCATGACTCTCAATTTGCATAGAAGGATTACAACAGAGAAGCAATACATTCAAAGCCATAAACAGCAAATCAAGATGCCAGAGGAAAAAGGCCATAATTGTTGAAATGCATGGCCATTTACTCCACAATGAATATACCTGCATCCTAGCCCAGAGCCTGAAGAAAAACTAAATCTTCAAGGCTTTCTTGAAAGAGAGTAGGGTTGGGGATGGGTGAGTGGAATGCTCTCTAGAGATTAGGAACCATTTCAGAGAAGGCATGACTCTTGGGAGCCACAAGATGGCACTCCTTAATAGATGGAACCCAAAACTCATGTCAGATGTTTCAAGAGAGAACATCTGGAGTTCCTTAAATCATTCTTCAAGGGGTGTGCATAAGGGCACCAATGTGCATACTGTCCCTGTACTATTGTTTCTTTTATTTTTCTTATATGTATCTATGTATTTATAACTATGTTTTTACTGATACCTATTATCTTGTCAGCAATTGACAAACCAAATAAATAAAATAAACAAGTGACAGTTTGCAGTACCTGAATTCCAGCTGAAAGCTTACTGAATTATTACTTAATGCAGAGATTTATGCTTGTGTGGCCTGAGGGTGTTTCTTTGCTTAAGTTTGTGGCTCTGAAACAGCAGGTCTCAGAATGAAGGAAATTCTATGGAATTAAGAAAATACAACACCATCATTTCCCCTCACTGATTACATTTAAAAGTGATTGCTCTATTGGAATGCAACAGTTTAAGATGTAGGTCATTTAAAACAAAGCCCCAACTTGGAGGTGATTGGCAGCAATTTGGAATAAAAAGTATAGCAAGCAAGCAAACAAAAAACAAATAAAAAAATTACCTGTGAAAGTTTAAATTATGTCTATTCCAGACTCACTTAATGGACATGAAAATAGCTTCAAGGCACTTTCAAGACAAGTGATGGTTCTTTTATCAATCAGATGGCTGGATCGGGATTCTTATAAAACCTTCGCTGAAATTGCTTTGAAATGGAGCAATTTTCAAAAGGAACTTCATTAATGTTTTATAGCGTTATGGATGGAAAATACAGCAAAGTGAATAATAAAAAAATATCTGAATGACACTTCTTTCACTCAATCCCCATAATAATTTTTCAAATATTTCTTGAAGGTACACTGAATGTTTGTTCTTCCAGTTCTGTATCACTGCTAATAATTTCTCCCAAAACCAAATTGAGGACCCATATTGTTGCATATCTCTATATCTCTATGATAACACAGATAGTCCTCAACTTACAACCACAACTCACCCAAAAATTTACATCACTGAATGGGATGTGAGTTTTGCTCAGTGGTGGGTTTCTTTTTTTTTTTTTTACTACTGGTTCTGTGGGCATGGCTTGGTGGGCGTGGCTTGGTGGGCATGACAGGGGAAGGATACTGTAAAATCCCTGATCCCTCCCCACCCCACTAACCTGCTTTCCAGCTCCGTTCTCCTGTGCAGGACAACAAAAGAAGATCCAGCCGATCAGCTGGGACTCAGGAGGCAAATAATAGATGGGGTGGGGCCAGTCAGAGGTGGGATTTGCCGGTTCTTTGAACTTCTCAAAATTTCCACTACCGGTTCTCTAGAACTGGTCAGAACCTGCTGAATACCACCTCTAGTTTTGCTTCATTTTATCATCTTCCCTGCAGTTGTTAAGTTAGTCACAGGATTGTTAAGTCAGTCTGGCTTCCCCATTGACTTTGCTTGTCAGAAGGCTGCAAAAGGTTCAAATTTTGATCATGTGACCATGGGGATGCTTCTAACAGTTGCAAGCATGAAAAATGTTCCTAAGTGACTTCTTTCAGTGCCATTGTAATTTTGAATAGTCACATAACAAACGGTTCTTCATGGAAGACTATCCGTACTTATGGGTAGTGAAGTCAAAGGAGATATTTATATAAACCCCCTTCAGTCGTGCCAAAGATATACTGCATATTGAAATATGAATGATAAAATAGCTTTCTAGGAATTTGAGATAAATGAAATAAAACTGGCTTTCAATGCTGTGGAGAAATTTCCTTCAGAAAAGCTCAGCACAGCAGCTCCCCCTGTTGACCTCACATCTCCACTTGTGCAATTTCTTCCAGGTGTCCTTGAATTACTTAGCTGCATGTTTCTCAACGGTATCAGTGTTAAGATGCGTGGAATTCTGGGGGGTGAAGTCCCAAAAACCACTGAAAATGAGGAACTGGCTTGGTTTCTGTGACAGATGTTGATGCAAAGGAATCTTTTCTTGCTGAATATTTCATGTAAGGCCTTGATGACCTAAGGTGCTTTTACAAATTGACTGAGTCACAGACTTTCATATGGTATGCCCCAGTTATTTTTTTTTTTTTTTAAATATTTAGTAGGATTTGAATGGTGATAAATACATTAAGCTTTACAATAAAATACAGTAAGGAGTTGGGATTTTTTCTCTCTTTCCCAGGTTGGCTAAACTGGATGACCTTTTCCTGCCATTTAGGGCTCTCAAGCTTGTTTTTTGGTGTTTTTTTTTGCTGTCCCCATCTGGTGGTCCTACTTTTAGGCCACTTGGGTTATTTAGAATTTGGGAGTGATTCACAATGTAGGTGCCATGATGGATAGGCTATAAACAGGGGTGGGATTCCACTGGTACAACAACCGGTTCGGTGATCACATGCTTTGTGTGACCCCAGGACGCTGCAACTGTTTTGAACACATACCAGTTGCCAAACGCCCAAATTTTAATCACATGACCATGGGGAATCCTGCAGCTGATGTAAGTGCTAGGACTTGTCATAAATTACTTTCTTCAGTACCATTGTAACTTTGAATGGTGACGAAACAGAAGTTTGCCAGTTGAGGATTACCTATATAGGATTACAAAATGCTATCAAGGGCATTTAAAATGCATCTAACTTTTTCACATCTTATATTTTATTCAGAGAATCTAAATCTTTTTTAATCAGAGGCCACAGAATTGAGGTCTGTCTGTCTGTCTATCTGTCTGTCTGTCTGTCTGTCTATCTATCTATCTATCTATCTATCTATCTATCTATCTATCTATCTATCTATCTATCTATCTATCCATCCATCCATCCATCCATCCATCCATCCATCCATCCATCCATCTTCAACTTTCATGAGAGAGCATGTAAATTTCTTTTGCGGGTGGGCATATCTTGAGAGTTATAATTCATAGCCTAATATTATTTTTCATCTCCTATGTCTTACGGTATGCTTGCTTGGGAATAAGTCTTGTTATGTTCCATAGGAGACCATTGTGAGTAGCAAATCATAACGCAGAGCCATACTGGGCCAGATCCAATTGAATCTATATAATGACTCTTAGAGAACCACAGAGAGGTCCCCAACTACAGTGGCCATAAAAATAATGGCCATACATAACACACACAGGGACACAGATAGCTTATATATGGTGTCTATATTCAAAGCATTTTTAAAGGCCGAATAGTACCTGAATCCAAGGCTTGATTTTTACTCTGTGCTTAAATGATTCTGCTGATTTCACAATGGCTCTATAATTCAGACTTTCCCATTCATTAACATCCTTCATTGGACTAGCCTTGTGTATGATGCAAAGGAGAACAGAGTTACTCTGCATTTCTTTTGCATTTGGTGACTTCAGCAATTTATTACTGAAAATGCGGGCATTGGTAATCCATTAAAAGTTGGCACAGAGAGGACATTGGACTATTAAAGCTCCTGAATTACCATGCCAGCACGTGGCTAAGGAAAGACATGCATTTGCAAATGAACCCTTCTTTGCACCAAGAAGTAAACCTATAGGGGCCACCAAGGGGTGGGATTCAAATTTTTAACAACCGGTTCTGTGGGCATGGCTTAGGTGGTGAGTGTGGCTTGGTGGTCATGTGACTGGCTGGACGTGGCTTGGTGGTCATGTTATTGGCTGGGTGTGGCCAACTCAATATCACTCACATTAAGGCACGCATCTCCTCGCTTGGCCTCTCATGACTGTGGGGATGCTGCAACAGTCATGTGAAAAGTCATCATAAGTCACTTTTTTCAGTGCCATTGTAACTTGGAACGGTCACTCCACACAAGCAAAGTACCAGCAAAGGAGGGGGAAAAAACTCCAGAGAAGTTCGAAACAGGAAGTCTCGTCCTGCCAAGAATGTAATAAGGGTTAACTGACAGGCAGTTTCTGTAAGCAACACCAGAATGTTTCCTTCCTTACAGGATTAGGCCAGTAATTTCTTCTAACAACTGTTCTCCGAACTGCTTAGAATGTTAACAACTGGTTCTAGTGAATAGGTGCGAACTGGTAGAATCCCACCCCTGGGGCCACCTGGATCTGTACTTTTTCTAGAGATCTGCTGGGGGATGTTGCAACATTTAAAACCAGTATTTTGTTTAGTGGGAAACTGTAGCAGAACTGAGCTCTCCAGATAGGTTTCTCTTATGAATAATGCAGCCAAATGGTTTCTGTCAAAGTTATAGAACAGCTGAAGAATGGTTTGAAGTAGGTTAAAAAAAAAAAAAAAGCTTTTAGAAAGGATAGGAAGACATGGAAAGGATTCTTTCCTGCAGGGAAAGGGGCCTCAGGTTCTGCAATGAATGTGAAGCCGATACTTGCATTTAATTCAGTCAGTTGCTATGCTGCTTGGGAAAACATCTTCTAGCTCAATATTGATTAAATTCTTAGAATATTGAAGTTTATACAGAATGGAAAAGGCTATGTAGAGTTGAGAAGAATAAACAGCCTGGGATAACTGCCTGCATTTGCTGCAGAACTGTTAAGAGGAAAAAAAAAATCTTCAAGGATGAAGAATGAACAGAAGATACTCTGAAGAAAAAGGAATAAAGATTTGGGCGGAGAGGAAGCCCAATGATTTATTTATTTATTTGTTAAACATGTACAAGATAACAAGTATAAGTATGAACATAAGCAAGAACAAAGGAAATAAATACAGATAAATGGGGACAGTAAGACAGGGACAGTAGGCATGCTGGTGCGCTTATGCATGCCACCTTTAAGGACTTCTTAAGAATGGAGTGAGGTCCATGGTAGAGAGTTTGAGGTTGAAGCTGTGAGGGCTTGAGGCTGTAACAATGGACTCTGTTAGGGCATTCCAGGCACTGACTGTTGCTAAAGTCATATTTTCTGCAATTGAGTTTGGAGCGGTTTACCTTGAGTTTGTACTGGTTGTTTGCCCATGTATTATTGTGATTGAAGCTCAAGAAGTCATTGATAGGCAAGACGTTACAGCAGATAATTTTGTGAACTATGTTTAGATCGGACAACAGGCAGTGCAGTTCCAGATTGTCCAGGCCTAGAATTTTGAGGCTGGAGACATAGGGTGAGTGGAGGAGTGGAGTACTTTTCTTGAGAAATATCTCTGAACCACGGGTGGGATTCTACCGGTTCGGACCAGTTCTATAGAAGAGGCTGTTATGATTCTGTGCAGTTCAGAGAACTTGCAAATTGTGCCCCTGGCTGGCCCGCCCCTCTCCACCCACTCCTCCCAGCCCAGTCAGTCCTTACTGTACATGCGTAACAACGTAGCATTCTCCCCCACCCAGTAACTCCTTAAGGTATTACTTTTTCCCCCTCCCAACTATCAGCTGTTTTGATGATCAGCTGTGCCAGGATCCTCCTTGCTGTCTTACTGCTTTGTCCAGGAGGTTTCCCAAGGCCCAGGAGGCAAAACGGGGTGTGGGGGGAGCAGGGGGGAGCTGTGTCTCCTTGTGTTCCATTTTTTTTTGCCTTCCCAGGCCCCAGAGATGCCTTCTGGGTGCAAAAACACCCCCCCCCAAGAGGCTTCCCTGAGGCCCAGGAGGCAAAAAATAAATGGGGGGGTTTGCTGCAAAAAAGCCACACCCACCCACATGACCACACCCACCTAACCATGCCCACCTAGCCACGCCCACAGAACCAGTTGTTAAAAAAATTGAATCCCATCCCTGCTCTGAATCCTCTCAATTGTGTTAATGTCCACTGTACAGCGTGGGTTCCAGACGGACAAGCTGTATTCAAGAATTGGTCGGGCAAAGGTTTTGTATGCCCTAGTTAATAATTCAATGTTGCCAGAGAAGCAAAATAAGGTTAACAATTCTTAAATTTAATGGTAACTGCCAGTTGATTTATTTGTCCAGCTAGCATCTGCATACACTATTGAATTTCCTTTAGCTAGGCTCTGACCTGAGAGCTTTGAAAAATCTTGACACACCCCAGTTGAGCTGTTTCAGTGTACAATTGTATAGAAATTACATTCCCGTGACTACACTCTCATGAATGGAGAAAACCCAGATAATCTTGATTAATTGGCACACTCAGAACACCCATTTGAAAACAGATTTGCTTAATCAGTGAATGTACACAATCAGCTTTCTTTTTTAAAAAATGTTTTTGTTTTGCAAAGTAAAAACACAAATACAAAGAAAAAAAGAAAGTGTTCAGTAAATAGAAATGAAAAAAGGCAAAAGAAAAAGAAAGACATAAGGAAGTGGCTTCCAATCTTTATAGCATTGATATTTTGTCCTATCTCTCCAAGGTTACATCATGGCTCTCTTCTTTTCATATTCTATCCCTTCTGATCATCAGACAGGCAAATCACAA
This sequence comes from Laticauda colubrina, assembly GCA_015471245.1. NCBI lineage: Eukaryota > Metazoa > Chordata > Lepidosauria > Squamata > Elapidae > Laticauda > Laticauda colubrina. The sequence goes on from BLBF01000016.1 coordinate 22,201,169, forward strand.
GTTTGATGTTTGTTTTTTTGTTTTCAGCAAAGAACCCATATTTTTTTTCCAGTCACTAACAAACATAGTTATTGTCTTTTCCTTAATCAAACAAGTCACCCAGTTTTTCCAAGATTATGGTGAAGATTATGAGTTTATTATAGGGTTCCCTGAATTGGAATTCACATGGTTTACAAACGGGTTCCTCAAAAATCTCCTTTAGGAAATGAGTTCTCCGTTAAACAAGACAAATGTTGGATTTAGACACACTGGATACACTTCCAGAAATCAAGGCTCCATTTCTGATATTGGTAAAACCACCAACACGAATCATTATGTCATGATGGTGCCTGAAATTCACTAGGTGCCACTTGAATCATAGCTCATTTGTTTGAGAACCAGTGAACTGGTGTACTATTTTCAAAACCTTTTCCTTCCTTCCCTGTATTCCTTTCACCTTCTTGTATTTGTGTTATTTTTATATTGTGAACTGCCAAGAGTTGCCCCAGAACTGGGTAACATTGAAGTAATAAATAACATTTTGAAAATCATGTGTGGAATTTATGTTTTTTCTTCCTAATGTTTTTCCTACAAGTGCACTTTTTAAATTAAGTTGTTGATTCATTGGTTGCAACAGAAATTGATCAACCAACTTGTCGCCTAAGCTTGATATCTTAGACTAGAGAGTGACTGGTCAGCCACCCAGCTGGCGTTTACGACTTAGGCAGGATTAGAACTCACAAATATCCTGGTTTCTATTTTTATTATTTTTACAAATAATTCCAGGTGGCAAACATATCCAATGCTTCCTCCTCCTTTACTACAATTGTGCTAAATCAAGTATTTGAAAGATTTGAAAAAGTGAAGAGAAATGGAAATACTCCTGTGTTTTGGGATTTGGTGGTGCAGTGGGATTTTTGTGTGTGGGGTGTCTATGGTTTGAATTTAAAATTAATGTATTTTAAAACTACTTTGCTAGGAAATTTCAGCCATAATTTATACATTTATATTTTATGTTTAATGTTGCACAAAGTGGACCAAAATTCTCAGCTTCATCGCTCCTTTATGATTTAAGTTTCATGCTGTAAAAATTATTGAGGCAGATCAGTTTTGAAATACAAATCGCAGGGCAATAAAGCACTAGCACACCTATCCATTCAAATTCCACAAAATCCTATTTATTCCAATGCAGGTATTTCCTACGAGTTTAGGATCCTCTTTTGCAAATAGATCAAGAAAACTGAGTTGCGAATCCAAGTTGTGATACTGTTGGTAACCTTGTCTTGTCCGTGAAACAGAATCTCTTTTCTTGGTATGCCAAGAACCAAAAGGAAATTGTGACAATATTCCTATTTTCCCTGCATACTTCTTCCTCCCTTGATTAGGGTTAGAGTTACAGTTACGGTTATACTTCTTCCTGCAGTGAAACCATGCTGGCCGGGGTAACTATCTTTGGAAGCTGGTAGAGGCATTATATAAATTGGCACAACTTATATAAAAGACACCAAATACCAGTTGGATCCTATAAATGAAATATGAATGAAAAGTCATGCAAAATACATCAAGCAAGATTCTCCCCTCTTTTTTAAAGATTAAAATGGTATTATGAAAAAGGAACATCAAAAGAGCAAGCCCACATGTTGCCATTTGTGTTTTATATGATCCTCATTCACAGCAAGTCATACTTTGCTTCTTAAAGCAATGGAGAAGGGCTAGGTCTTCTTAACTGAATAATCAGAGATACAGGACCTTAAGTTGGGAAGGACTATCACAATACAGGTAATTCTTGACTTACAACCACAACTAAGCCAAAAGCTTCCACTGCTAAGCAAGACAGTTAATTTTGCCCAATTTTACCACCTTTCTTGCCACAGTTGTTAAAGTGAATCACTGCAGCTGGTTAAGTTAGTAACACAGTCGTTAAATGAAACTGGCTTTCCCATTGACTTTCTTTGTGAGAAGGTCACAAAAGATGATCACGTGACCCCCCCCCCCCGGGGACACTGCAACCATCATAAATACCAGCCAATGGCCAAAGGTCCAAATTTTGATTTCATCACCATTGGGGATGGCTCCAACAGTCCAAAGTGTGAGAATCAGTCATAAGTTAATTTTTTCAGTGCTGCTGTAAATTCGAACAGTCACTAAACAAATGGTTGTAAGTCAAGGATATCTACCTATACAGAATATCAAGGTGAGAAATAGGAATTTTACAATAGGCTTAAAATATTTTTTCAATAATTGGGAACCATCTGAAAAACAGTAAACTGTTGCTCCTCAGTAAAAGAGGTTTTATTTTTTTTAATCCAAAAAAGAAAAATCAACCTTAAGTTTCACCGAATTAGATATTTCACTGTTATGAACAATTAAGTGGATATTTTCTGGTTTTTAGATGTTCTGATGCTCAGATGTTTCTGTGGCACTATCACATAGTTACTGTTTCATTTTAAGTTCAAACATGATTTTTTTCTTACTTGAGAAAAAATTACCTAACTTTGTTTCAGGAAAGGTTGTGAAATCTTATCTAGTATTTCAAAAAACCATCATATTTTTTTCTGATTTGTTGTTTTTACAGGGAGAGGAAAGTAAATGGTAGGTTTTAAACTGGAATTTAGTGTTTCAGAAACAATACTTAGAAAAACCAAGCCACAGATGAATACTGAACAATCAATCACTGTTTTGAACAGATACATGAAATAAAACATTAAATTTCTTCCAAGAGAAGACATTTCAACTTATATTATCAAGCTTCACCTCACCATTTATGAGTGATGTGTCCTGTCATCACCTCTGAAATGAAGACTGACCTCTCCTCACCCCATTCCTGTAATCTTAAATTCTGTAGAAGAATTTAAGTCTTAAATTAAGTTCTGCAGAAGAAAGACTTGCTATTTTAATTCACAGGATGGAACCATGTGAAAGTAAATCAAAGAGCATTCCAACTCTTTCTAAGTGATTGACAGCAGAGGATTATTTCCAGTGCTAATTTAAAAAGTGTGAGTAAAAACAACTCCTTTTGAATTGTATCTTGCAAGACAAAGTATGCTGATGCACTTTAATCAAGATGAAAATTGCGATTTTGCAGTCCTTTTCAGAACTTTAAGTTATAGAAAGAAAACTGCTTTACATGATAGTTCCCCCACAGCTTAAACTTAATGCAAAGTATCAAGGGTCAGCTCTAATGGCTTTGGCCTTCATTCTATCCAGATTTTCCTCAAATATGAGGTTAGCACCCTGATCAAAGTAAATTAACATCTGCAGCATTTTCTAAGGGAACAGTACCACAACCATTACTCTTACAACACTTTTAAAAATACATTTTGGCAACAAATCTATTAAAAAAATGCTTTAAATATGGAATAGTCACTAAAAGCAAAGTTACTACAACAAGCTGAAGTGCTTCGCTGGCATTTCAAACTACTGTAAATTTTAAGATATGCCTAAATTGAAATCTACTTTCTTTTATTTAAGAATGATTTTTTCTATACACAATGATGTTGGATTGTTATGTGTAAAATTGATCTGGTTGTGCAGTTCCTGTTGCTGATCAGAAATACTTGCTTTAGCATTCAATTGTTCTTTGTATCCTTGTTCAAATATATTGTGGTCAGCAGTATATATTAAGGTTGTTTTTAAAGTATTTTTGATCTAAGCCAGTGGTCGCCAACTGGTGGGTCTCAAGAAAATTTTGGTGGGCCGCAGAGAAACGTCACCCCCAGAGCACCCCCCAGAGAAATTAATCCAGGCTATGCAGGAACACAAGGCTGTGCCGCCCACAAGACCTGCAGGAACCCTCCCCACCCACTCATTCCTTACCCGGCAAACTTGCTTGCTAAGTTGCTATTTTTCCTTTTTCCGACCATCAGCTGTTCTGTTGTGCCGGGAGATTTAGATTAGCTAGAAAGCAGAAAATCGTTGGATTTCTTGCTTTCTAGCTCATCTTTAGATCTTCGGCTCTGCTTTTAAGCACAGCCAAACCTCTCTTAGGACTGAAAGTTCTATTATTCAGTGTAGACTCGCAGCAAGCAAATTTTATGTGACAGACTGAGCTAGCTGATGGCAGATAAGATAGAGATCACTGAATGATTCTATGAGCAACTCAATCTGCCTGCCTGCTTTGCCTGATTTTGGGTAAAAAGTTGCTTTTTTTAAATAAAAAATTCAATATTTACATACAAGGTGTGTTGTGAGTTAATTTTATGAGTTTGCTTGCAAGCAAATTTTATGTGACAGACTTAATTAGCCCATGGCAGATAGATCTCTGAATGAATCTGTGATTCTGTGAGCAAATCTGCCTGCCTGCTTTGCCCGATTTTGGGTAAAAGTTGCTCTTTTTGTTATAAAAATTCAATATTTATATAAATATTTATAATATTTACATACAAGCCATGCCCAGCCAGTCACATGACCAAGCCATACCCACAAATTAAGCCATGCCCACAGAACCGGTTGGTGGTCCTTGGGATCTAAAATTATGAGTTTGGTGGTCCCTGAGGTCCAAAAGGTTGGTGACCCCTGATCTAAGCAATCTAAATAGAAAGATCACTGGGCCCTATCCAACAAGATGTAATTCAATGAGCAACGATGATTAGGGGATTGGATACTAAAACACATGAAGAACAGTTACAGGATCTGGTCATGGCTAGTCTGGTGACGAGAAGGAACAGGGGAGACATGATAGCAGTGTTCCAATATTTGAGGGGTTGCCACAAAGAAGAGGAGGGGTCAATTTATTTTCCAAAGTACCAGAGGGCAAGACAAAGAAACAATGGATGGAAACTAATCAAGGAGAGAAGCAACCTGGAATTGAGGAGAAACTTCCTAACAGTGAGGACAATTAACCAATGAAACAGCTTGCATTCAGATGTTGTGAGTGCTTCATCACTGGAGGTTTTTAAAAAGAGACTGGACAGTCACTTGTCTGAAATGGTATAGGATCTCCTGCTTGAGAAGGGGGCTGGACTAGAAGTCCTCAAAGATCCCTTTGAGCTCCATTCGGATCCTCAATGATTCTAAAGTTCCCTTTTTCCAATCCCTTAAGCAGCTGTGCACAAAAAAAGGCACAAACAGCTTGGGATGGACTAAGGTGACCCAGGTAAATGCAGTTTATTTTAGAAATGGGGGGGGGGGGAAATGAGCACTTGCTTGAAACACATGGAAATAGAACCAGGAGGAACCATGAAAGCATTTGATTCAGTGATATTTTTGCGCATTATCTGAATTGCAAAGGTAGGGGAACTCACTTTCATGGCTAAAATCCGTTTTATGCGTTGCCTTCAGAGACATCTGCAGGAGGGGGTAAAAAAATGTCAAGATAGCAACCATGACCACAGAAGTTCCATCTTGACATATTTTTTTAATAGCCTCCTTTGAATACCTCTGATGCTCTTTTATGTGATCTGGCTATTTTTCAAGTATGAAAATGCAGCAGCAATGGATACAAGAGTTCATTTTTCCTTCAAACTTAGCTCAATACCGAATGATTTTACTTAAACAAGTGCAGCCTGCAGTGATTTGGGAAAGAAGAATTTCCTGTTACAGAGATAAGACAATGATTTACTGCTCTCTGAAGAATCTTGGATTAAGCTGGGAAGCTTCATAACTAAATCGGCTCATGTGAAGCAAGAGGTCCTTTTCAATGATCTAGCACAACAGCTCCTTCTGCTTAGAAATACTGAATTTAACAACGAATGAATATCAATGTACTTGAAGTTATTAATCATCTCTCTTTACTGAACTGTAACTCTTAGGAAAGATTAAGAGAGCTAAAAACTCTTAGTGGAGGCCACTAAAAAAATTAAACAAAGCCTGAAATGGAAAAAGAGAGAAGCTTGTTGTATAGGTAAATGAGCCGTTTGTGGAGCAATGGTTAGAATACATGATTGCAGGCTAACTCTGCCCATTGTCAGAAGTTCGATCCTGACTGGCTCAGCTTTCCATCCTACCGAGATCAGTAAAACCGGACCCAGATTGTTGAGGGTGATACGCTGACTCTATAAATCCCTTGAGAGGGCTGTTAAGCACTATGGAGTGTACATAAGTGTTACTGTTACATGTAAGTTTTTCAGAATTATTTGTACTTAGTATTTCGGACACCTTCCTGTACAAACAGAGACTTCATTTAAAGGTTTCTATTGGAGACAACGCACACCTGAGGCTCACAACATAAATCATTCTCCACACCACCAAGAACTTTCAAAAAGATTTTGTATTATAAATATATTGTCTTTTTTCAGAAAGCCCCACCATTGGAACATAAGATTTGGTATTGTTGGTAAGGGAAGTATGCATTTTCTTATACATATGGATTCATACAAATTCAGACTTGGTAGATAAGGCACAGTGCTCTATGTTTAAGTTAGAACTGATCTTGTCTCCATGCCTTCACGGGGTAAAATTGTTCTTCCTTAAATAAAAGCAGCAGTACATTTAAAATTACAATCTTGAGTCACAGTGAAATTTAAAAAGACGAGCTGTACTTAGACACACACAAAAAAGTCATTTTCTGCAGCCTGTCTTCACACAGTGTCCCCCGGCATATGTAGACAAAGCACAGCTGCAGTCTTTTTTAAGTGTGGACAGTTACTGGCTCATTTCTTGGAATTAGCTCAATTTATTTGTGAGGGATAAGGGGAAAAAACGATACTGGGCAGGATAATTTGTTTCTGAAGTTTTTTGGCACTTGGGAAAACCAGACAACTTGGAGTGAAGGCCTAGAAGCACAAATGGCTTGGTGTAGAAATTTTGAAGTCAATCAAATCTGGTTTACGAGCCCTTAACCCAGTTCTGCAGAAAAGTTCAGCATTCAAAACCAAAGAAGCAAGTAGAAGTGATATATAATATCTTACCATCCAAGCAAAGCACTTGTCAGATGATGAGAAGTTCATATATCCATTCTGCTTCCTTCACAAACCTGGTGTCTCGACAGAACTTTTTTAGCCATGGCATCATACAGTTGTTAGAAATGAAATATATCACTCAATAAAAACATTTAAATGGGTATATCTGCAAAATATATATGTATATATATTTTGTCCATAGATAAAATATTTGTCCATAGATGATTGGCACTGGAGACAAAAGTTGGAGTGGGATATTAGTGTAAACTATCAGTGTTAATCAAGGCAATGAGAAAGGGAAAATAATTTGGACTAAAAAAATAAAAAGGGGACTGGTTATCATTCAAACTCTGATAAGGCACATCGTCTTCGAAACTCTTGCCCACGTTCGTGGATCCATTTATTGGAGACTATAAAAGAAGAAGAAAAGGAAGTATTCGTTAACTCATAAAATGTCCATCCGGTTTTCCCTTCAAAAGCTCAAGATAGTGTACACAGCATTTGTTCCAGCAACCATCAAAAGGGTAGGTTGGGCTGAAAGACATGACAGAAGCTACTGAGATTTCATGGATGAGGGTGAAGATGAACCTATTTCTCCCCCAGTTCTCAACCAAAACCATACTGGTAATCTCACCACACCGGTAATTCAACCTGGTTATATTTAATGATTAATCCACCTACAGAAGTGTCATATAAATTGCATCATATAGGTCAGTGGTGGCTAACCTTTTTGGGCTCCTGTGTCAAAAATTGTGTGCACAACCCCCTCACACCGCCCCTCCCCTTACCTGTACTGTGCCTCACAGCTGATTTTCAAATAGGCCAGTTTCTTCACTTTCTGTAATACTGGAAGTAACAAAACAGGCCTATTATTGGGCCTGCAGAAGCTTTTTACAAAGGCTGAAAATCAGCTGTGAGGCATGCACATGCACAGTGAGGTAAATTTGCCTGCGGCTCACATGCCGGTTCAAATGGTTCTGCATGCCACCTGTGGCACACGTGCCATAGGTTCGCTATCACAGATATAGGTAGTCCTCAACTTATGACCACAACTGAGCCCAAAATTTCCATTGTTAAACAAGACAGATGTTGTGAGTTTTGCCTCATTTTACGACTTTTCTTGCCACAATTGTTAAGTGAATCAGTGCAGTTGTAAATTTAGTAACATGGTTTGAAGTGAATCTGGCTTCCATCATTGCTTTGCTTGTCAGAAGGTGGCAAAAGCTGGTGCACGTGATCCTGGGACACCACAACCATCATAAATATGAATCAGCTGCCACATATGACCATAGGGATGCTGCAACACTCATAAATGTAGAAAATGTTCATGTCATGAGTTGCTTTTCTTGCAGTGCCACTGTAATTTGTTGGTTGAGGACTACCTGTACTTATTTTTGGGATGAGGAGAATAGAGTGCTGTGCTTTTTTAAAAAAAAGTTTTTTATTTTATAGCAAAAACAAACAAATAAAACCATCTTTCTGTTCAATGGTGTGTTGTTGGGTACATATATCTTGTGCACATAATATTATTATACATTTCTTACTTGTTTATATTTATAACCATTCTAATCAATATTTTATATCACATTTATCAATTGTATTATCATTAACATTATAGCTATTGTCTTTCAAAAAATATATTTCATCTTTACTTAAATTATATTCATTTTCTTACTCAGTCTAATTCAATCAATTATGATATATTATACTATTATTACATATTTCAATTTCTTACTCTTCTGTCTAGCCATTCATAGAATAAATTCCAAATTTTATAATAATCTTTAAAAAAAATAGAGTGCTGTGCTTGAACCATGACTGTCAGGACTGAGCCCAAAGACAACACAAGATCCAATCAAGTTCAATCCTTTATTTGCTTACAACTACCGTTTTCCCAAAAATACGACCTACCCTGAAAGTCTTAGCTTGATTTTTACATGTGCACCCAATATAAGCCTTACCCCCAAAATAAGCCTTAATTAAGATTCCACCCACTCCAGAGTGCACTGGTAAAAATCAAGCTAGGGTGGGGATTGGGGGTGGTGGAGCTGCTCTACTACTTACCTTTGGACAGCTGTAGCCAGGTCTCATGAACTCTGATACCTGCATTGCTGGCCCATTTCTTCTGCAGCCGGCAAGGCTTTCCTGAAGGCCTCTGTAACTGATAACAAAGCTCCGGATCAATCCGGAGCTCTGTTATCGGCTGCAGAGGCTTTCAGGAAAGCCTTGCTAGCTGCAGAAGAAGAAATTCCTGAAGGCCTCTGACAGCGAAAAGGAGGACAGGGGCAACAAGTGAGGTTAGTCGGTGGTTGACATCCCCCCAAAATAAGACCTGGTGGCTTTTTTGGGTGCCCCCCCCCCAAAAAAAAAAAAGATAGGGTCTTATTTTTGGGGAAACATCTTAAAAGACAGAATCTTGTCAAGCAAAAGTGCTATCCTTTTACTATCTAAGAGATTCCAGGATATGGCTATCCTGGACCTCTTCCTTCTCCACCAGCTCAGGTCTGCACTGTCTCTTAATCCAGGCCTTTCTGTGGGAATTCTCCTCGCTGCTGTTTTAGATGCACATTCCATCACAATACATAAGTCTCAAATCATTTTTCATGTTAGAAACAGGTTCTGGTTTTGGACCCTAACTTCATATAGATCACTGCTAGGACTAAGAGGTACTTAGCATCAGAGGGATCATTAAGTCATTTTCCACCCACAATTAAATGATTAAATAAATTTAAATTTAATTTAAAATAAAATAAAAATAAATAATTAAAAATAAATTAAATAAATTCCACCCCCAATTAAATGATCATTAAATCATTTTCCACACTACATAGCCCGTGTCGTATGTTGTAGATTAAACAACTTCTCTTCACTGTTTGCAATGGGAGAAAGTAAAAATATATACAAAAAACATATAAGTGTGTTTCCATTCTGATTCTACACTCTTCCTAAAAAAGTTTAATAATTTAATAAATGAGACATTTCAAGTATGTTCCACACATGATTTAAAAGGAGACTATTAAAATCTTATCTTTCAAATTGCATACATACCCCATTTGTTACCGACTAATACTGGACATGCGGCGTGCTGGGTGCTGTAGTCTCCTTCACCGCTTGGGAAAAGATTGTACCAAAATACTGCTGTTCCCTGGTAAAACACAAAGTAACAGCAACTTATTTGGGGGCTAACTTTTGAAAAATGCCATACTAAAGAGGGAATACAGAATGTAAATATTCACCAAGTGCCTGACAGGATATGGCAAAGCACTCCCCATCACCTCTACTTTGGTTTCTAATATTTCTCAAATGCTACCATTTCAGAGTGGGCAAGTTATAGATAATCCTCAGTTAACAACAATAATTGGAAGTGGAATTTCCATCGCTAAGTGATGAGATGCAACATCATGTTAAAGAATTTCTTAGCAATGGCAAACCTGACAGTTCCTATTGCTATTGTTAACCAAATCCCTCCCCCCCGCCCCGACATTAGTTGAAGATGCACCAAGACCACTTCCACCCATCATGCCAGGACAAGCTACCAGAGTATAAAATGGGAGCAAACCCCATTTCCAACCAGCACTGATGGAAGTTACCTAGTTTGATAATGAAATGTCTCCCAGAAAGCAACCAAGCTCAAAGGACCAAGGACCTCTCATTTCAACCCTGAGCTACAAATATTCTCCGCTGTGAAGATCAACCCCAATACAAGCTATTCCTGGCTTGGTTCCCTCCCAGCTGCGAGCCTCAATAAGGGAAGAGTCTGCCACCATTTTAACTCCTCTGACCCACTTTATCTTTCCCCCTCCATCTCTGCCCTTTTGGCCACCATGAACTCCACTGCTTCTGATACCACCACCACTCCAGGTGATCTACACTGTCTTCTTCCTCCCTGTTCTGACCCAACTTCCCAAACACAACAAACCCTGTGAAGTGAACTCCACAAAGATTCCTTTACTAGGAATGCCAGCAGCCCCAGCAAAAATTTATCTCGCAGGCTAACAAGTCTGGCCGGAAGATGAATAGTTGTCTGCCACACCTATTCATCTCCACCTCCTGCCTTTTGTCCCGAGCTAGGGAGGGCCCTCATTAGCAGCAGTGGCTCTTCCTTCCCCAGGATTGGCTCACGGCTTTTCATTGCTCTCCTCTTCTCTGCCGATTGCGCACCCACACATCAGGCACTGGACCCAGCTGTTCCTCTTCTTCTTCATCAACCACCTCCAGACCTAGGAGCTGCTGACTCTCCATCTGAGGGCTGATGGATGGCCCAGGTTCCGCCTCTGTCTCTCTCTCTCTCTCTCTGCCAGCTCTATTTCCTCTTTCCCCTTGGGGCTCCCAGGTTGCCCTGATGCTGATCCTAACTCCCACGCTGCCGCCTCCTCCTCCTCTGATTCTGCTGTTGGAGGGGCCGGCGGCCAACAGGCCACAACACTCCCACTGAAGAGGCACACCTGGGCTGGCCCTGTACAAGACACTTGCTGGCTGTGCCGGGTCTTCTTCCCAAGAACGTTTGCAACCTTGTCCAAATAGTGTGTAGTTTACTTTTGAGGCTTTGGAAGTGGAGCATAGGGTATAGGGCCAGGAGAGACAGTGGAATGGAGGGCAGTCAAGGGGGCAGAGATAAGGGGGAGACAAGCAGGTGGGAAGAATTGAAGCATCTCTGCAGTTATGAATGTGGATGGACTGCCAAGCCATCTGAATTTTGATTATATGATTGCAAGGGTATTCTTTCAGTAACCATACATAACTACTGTTCCTTCAGCAGCGCCCTAACTTTAAATGGTCACTGAACAAATGGCCACCAGGAGAGGACTACCTGTATTTCATTTCAAAAGATTTTAAGGGTGAATTTTCAAAAAATTATCCATCTCAAGCACAAAATGCTGAAAACAACTCAAAAGTAAAAGGTCGATGGAATTTCACCTGGGAAATGGTTGAAAACAGAACGTTTTGCACATCCTATCTACATTCTTCTCATCCAGGTTTAAACAGTTGTGTGTTATTTCAGTTTCATTACAAATGAGGACAGCCCCAAATCTTTTAATAAAAACATTCTTAAGACTATTTATTTCTTATAATTTATTGTAAAACGTAACAGGAATGTGCAAAAAATTAGGATTGCAAACTGATGTTTGCTTCTGATATGGAAGCAAAGCTTGTTGCCAGTGTTCAAATTGCTGTGTCTAAACTTAGATATAATAACAAAGAATTATTTTGTAAGTCCAGAGTTATTGCTTCAAGGCCTATGAGAGAAGAAAGAAAAAAAGACGTGCGGCACAACTATTCCTATGTACAGTCCTTGACTTACAGCTGGTCTCTCAGTGACCATACAACTGACCCTCCCCCCCAAAAAGCACCAGACTAAGAGAAAGCAAATGGACAGGTCATGACTGGTCCTATAGACTGACAACTTCCAAGGTGAAATCAGAAGCTGTTACAACTATTCTGGCAACCCAAACTATTGATACAGCCTAAGATGGAATCAAAAGAAGACATAAAGAATTCTTTGAATCAGTGTATGGTAAGAGAACAAAATGGCAAGCAGTGTGATGACCCATAGTCTTCTCAAAATAACCCCAAACCCAAAACATAAAATCAGATAAGGCCTTCAACTTAACTTCACTGTTTTATTAGGCACAGTTTAAAGTCACAAAAGTAAATAGTGAAGCAAAAAGAAAACCAAAACAAACCGCATTGACGAGAGTTCCAAAGCAAGCCCAGATAATTAATCATACATTCCACGAAAATATCCGGAGAACGGGAAGAACGCCAGCAAAGATAAACCTCTTTCAAAGTAAACATTTAACTTTGACTCCAGCAATTCTACCTGCATAGTTACAAACTTATATACATAGCTCCCAGCTGCAAGTCATGAGGATCATGGTAATCTCCTCTTGAGTAGACCTCAAGTTTTCCCTGATCTTCTCCTCCCCTGGATAGGGGATGGGCCTGGATCCTCCTCTGACTGCTCAGCCTCCACCACCACTTCTGGAGCCACACTCCCACTCCCTGTTGGCTGTTCCTGCCTCCTCTTCCTCAGAGTCAGTCTCCACCAGGGGCATGACAGGCAGGCAGGCAGGGAGGGAGAGACTGCCTGGACTTGTCCTATCTTCCTTTAAAAGTGTTACTTCCAAAACCCAACTCTTACCTTTCTGCCAGCAAAAATGAAAAGATATTAATACTTTTATGAGGTACATGGAGAGAATGGTCAGAGAATGGTCACTTTACATGTATACTTTTTGCTTACCTTCTTTGGCCAAACACTGGCTCCGACTTCAGGGAATACCGTTGCTCCTCCTGCTGCCACATCACTCATCTGAAAAGGAGAAAAAGTGGCCATTTATTCACAACTCTCTTTGAACCATAACTGAAAAGGAATCTCACAGATTCCATCAATGAACTGATAAAACAAGGTAAAATTTTGACGGCACCAAAGATTATTTATGCTAATTGAAAGAAAGCAATAATCAAAGATGGTAAAAGGCTGCATGAATTATTTATTTGGCAAAATAGTACATATAGTTCAGTAATACAGAGGTACATATATGCTAATCATATGAATGCTGATGAAACTATATTGTTAGATTACGGACAAGGGAAAAGCTTTTGGGATTGTGGTGGAAAACTGAGAGAAAAAAATTGCCCTGTGGATATTTGCTGTGAAAAAAGACAAATTCCATGTTGGGAAAATCAGGAGGAAAAGAATGAAAAAATAAAGCTACCAACATCATCATGTTTTCTTAAAGCTTAACCTGATACATTGGTACATTTTGTGCTTTTTGTGCTTGCCAGAAAAATATTGTAGCCCTTAACAAAGGGGCAGAAAATAATAAAATAATTAATCATCTGACGCCAACATCATAACAAGGAAAAACTCCATCCAGAGTACACTGGGGTAAGACAGGTGGCCAATAAATTTTATAAATAATTAAAAAAAGTGAACACAGATGAACATAAGGGAGATGACAGTGGTAAAGAAAGCCAATCGAGAGAGATATTCCCCCATTTTCTCACATCTAGAATGGAGATCTTCCAGCGAAGACGAACAATAGAAAATTTAGGACAGGATAAAAGAAATGTGTATGACCCCTTCTTATGAAGGCCTCCAATAACAGTGCCTACCCTTTGGAACACCTTGCCCCCCCCACCCCAAGGCAAGATCTGCTCCCATGCTTCTGACCTTCCCTAAGGACCCGAAGACCTGCCTCTGACAATTGGTTTGGGGGCCCAATGGGAGTGCTGGAAGTGGTTGATGGATTAAGAGAAGACCCCCTACCTTCCCCCTCCCCTCTCCCATGCATCTTGCTCCCTTCCTTCCCATCTTTTTAATTTAATCTTTACTGTTATGAAAGATATTTATTCTTCTTGGTTTCACTGGCTTTCATTGTTGTAAGTCAGCTCGAAGTGAAATGGACAACAAAGAAATCTTATGATTTTCAATATTTACTTAAAGGGAAAAAAAATACAGGAGGATGAGGAAATCTTTTGCTCGTGGCTCCTTGATGGGTTTCCTGGAAGCATTTGGCTGGGCATCATAGTAACAGAATAATGGCTTAATTGGCAGCACAATAGTGAAGTAAAAACTTTCCACGTTGAAAGTTCTAAATCTTCAATTAAAAGTCACAACTGAAGTACTGTACTATGGGAAGCTGACTGGTCTGTTTGACAGACTCCAGAGAAGCGCTATCATTTATAGCTGACAATCTTCAATTGAATGTGCCATTTCCCTGACTTAGGATATGTCCATCGGCATAGTCTGGTACACACAGCACTGGATGGGCCAACCGTTGATTTGATCAAGCACACCTATTATGTTCTTACTGGATATTTATGATAAGGGATATCTAGCTATGGATACCAATGAAAAATTGGTTCATTCCATTAACCTATAAAATCATAACTCATGAGGTACAATACAGAATGTTTCTCCCAAACTGCTGTGTGTAATACAAAACACTTGACCTTCTATGGTGCCATAATATAAATCAGAACAATACAACATTCTCCACCAAACTCTGTATTCTTCAGCAACTGATATTTTCTCTCTCACTGAGACAAATTCCTTGACTGCATTATAAGTGCGGACATCTTGTCTTACTTACATAGAATAGCCATGTAGCAATTCTATTGCCTGTACCCAGTTCTTTAAAGGCATCTGGTTCATCTTTCTGTGTTCAAAGACATAGATGGTATTAGGAGTAAAAAAACAATATCACACAGAGGAAACATTTTTAAATATAATTCTTCTTGGAATGTCTGAAAAGCAAGGAAGGGTTTTCTCCTTGAAGTTAAAGTTGTTTTATTCAGGTAGTAACTCGTTTGAATACCTGGGTAACATAGTTAGCCCACAAAATTCTTAAGACACAAAGCATGGTTTTGTTATTCCATCACTTTATATACAAGGGGAAATCTGCAACACATACTTGTTGAAAACTCTCTTCTTTTGGGAATAGATAAGAGAGCCTATGTTCATGAAATTGATCAGGATGTTTTTTGGAAACTCACCCAAACAATGTCAAGATACGTAATAATATCCTATGCATTTATGTTGTCTTTGTAACAGGTCACTGCAATGCAATGGTTCACTTTTTTGCAATTAAAATTCCAGCCATTTTAAGCCACAACGCTTTATGAATGCCTGGAACACATCATGGATTATCTTCTATCAGATGTTATATGCAGGGATTGGATTTATGACCAGTGTAACTACTGGTTCGGTGATTTTAGGTTTTGCATGTGCATGCATATCATCGTCATCTAGCTGCCTGGACAGCTGAGCAGCGTTGCGCGTAGGTGCACAGCGGTTGAAAAAGCACTTTTCCTTGCTTTGTCAACCGCAGCTGTGTTGTGCAAAGCAGCTATGGTTGAAAAACAGGAAATAAAGGTCAGGTAAGAGCCGGACGGGCCAAAATAGCAGTAGACATAGAACCAGTTGTATGTATGCTCTTTGTCTGCTGCTCTTCAGAACTACTGGTTCTACAGAGATAGACAGAACCGGTAGAATCCCACCCCTGGTTATATCCTATTTTTTTCTAATTTACAAGATCTGATATGTTTTGGAGAATCCATATGTAATTGCCTTTAATCTTCTGCTGACATTTTTAAAACCAGTTCTATTGCTTTTGTGCGATTTGCAAAATTTGACTGGATGCACAGTCGCATTTGAAATATTACAGGTGATATAAAGTCTACTTAAGGTCCTACAATTCCAATACCATAGCCATTACTAAACAGAGTCTTCTTTAAAGCACACAGATTTTCCAAATAGCCCACAAAGAAACAATCATCAGTTAAACAGAGCAGACATATGCAAATCTCTTTATACCCAGCTTCCAGTGTGCTACAGTTCCTACAAAACAAACTCTCCTACATCCAAAAATAATTTTAAAAAGTCCAGACAAGAAGGGGTTGTATGCTGTCCACTAGCTGCAGTTCAAGTCAGCCAAACAGCTAAATTACACTTGACAGCTTAACCATGTTCTGCCAATGCAAACAGAATGTCTTTCATCCTAGAATTACAAGGTAAACATTTTCGTGCTTGTAAACTTAATTACTTTCATATGCAGATTGTTAAGCCTGGGTTCCCCAACCAGGGTTAGGTAGACAAGCTAAACA